>VMOF01000320.1:53412467-54012467 GCA_011764245.1 Trialeurodes vaporariorum | reverse complement strand
GTTATGTCTCGTTCAATTTTTTTTTTTTTTTTTTTTTCCTACAAAAAAAAATATTTTAGTCACAAATTCAACGTTTCCACTTTCGGGCGAAAAAAACGGAAAAAATTCGGAAAGGTCTCCGCGGACCACCAAAACTTGGTCCATGGACCACCGTTTAAGAACCGCTGATCTATAGATATATTCTTCACGAGGCTATCATTCTCTTACAGAATCGATTGTTTTACCTAAGTTTCAATGGAATAATCGCAGGGTTGCCAAACCTCAATTGTCACCACTGCACTGGGTCGGCCGGTCGTTCAGGCATAATACTTATAGAAACTCCGTGCGAGAGCTTCATTGACAGTTACATTAGGTGTGAAGAAATTGCGACATTCATGATATGCAAGATATATGTATACATATGTATATGTATGCTTGATTACTTTCACCAACACTCGAGTCATCTTACACGAAGTGTCTTGAATTCCTAAAATAAACTCAAGTGGTGGGTTTTCCACACAATTGTGTAGAGGATTATACAAAAATAATTCGGAATCATTAGAGTGCAGAAGTAAAAGTGAAATTGCGTCTAATTGAGTGAGCTAGTCTACACGGAAATTACTCGACGGCTAAGAGAGCCAACATTCACGTAGGTAAGTCATGAACAGGTCTTGCGGGGGAAATACAAAACTCGGTGACGGCTCGTGCAATTTATGGCTACAACAGATCCTCTCCATTTAAATCCATGTAAAATAATCGTTCTTCATCACGAGGTTGATGGAGCCTCCCTATAAGAATCGACACTTTGGCATAGGTTTGAATAGAGAAAAATATGGTTACCAAATTGCACGCCGCGCAACTGACATAACCTGACTTGACCGTTGAAAAAAAAAAAAAAAAAAAAAAAAAGCTTTAAAGATGAATTTATGGTAAGATAAAAAAAAAAATAATAACGAAATGATTCAAACCTGCACTTAAATGAACAAAAAACAAAAAGAGACCAAAAAATAAAAAAAATAAAAAAAAATAAGCCACACCCATCTAACAAACAGAAATGTTGAAGTTGAATAGACTTTACACATGAGGGGGGGAGGGTCGAGGGGCGAATCACTACTGTAAAACTTTCATTTGAACACGATTAAGTTATCACTAAATACACTGGGGTCATTAAAAGCAGCTTTTTACGAAAACTTAATTGTGTTTACATTTGTACAGTTAAGTACATGGTTGCGTTTTATAACTATCGTGGGTTTTACGGTATTTAGAAACATCACACAAGCATGCGTTTAAACGACACAAGTTCAGAAATACGTAAAGGAAGGATTGATTTCAGGAATTAAAAATTTACCGCCCGAATAGTATCCAAAGAGAAAAGATACAAGAGTGAATTGGCGTCCAGTGGCGTCATTAAAAAGTGACCTCTCATTTGCAGTTTTTTAATAGACTGTTTTAGAGTAACATTTTGAGTATCGGCTTCTGACAAGTAGCGGTGCCTGCTTCCGAACTGCATCAAAGTGCATCGGTGAGCAGGGTTGATTAGCACGGAGTTTCGACTCGTTGTTAATCAACCGCTCACCGATGCGATGTTCATTGATGCAATTCGGAAGCAGGCACCCGGCACCGCCATACTTGTAAGAACCCGACACTCAAAATGGTTCTGCTCTAGCAAGTACATACAGCGATACATCGAATCGATTGCCGTTCGTGTTCGGAAACCTGTGGTTCAATGTAATTTTCCCATCAGTGCATTTTTCAACGGAATTTTCGGCTAGTAAACCAGGAATAAATGCGACTTTCTTGCGATTATGAATTATACGTTCTAAAATTCTCAAATATGATGCCCGGTTCCACAGTAGAGGCATGATAAGGAATGGGTTAATTTCCACGACTAAAACCGCCAAAATCAACAAGATATCACAGTTTAAAAAATGCATTTAGAATCACCCGAATTCTCACCGATTCCACAACAATACCAATAATGACATTTGGGTGGCCTCACAGAATCACTGATGGATTGTAGAATGTCATTAAAAATCCGCAAAACGGCGGTCGTGCGTATTATTGAATCGGATAAATCAAGATAGCCCACCACTGGTATGATCTGAGACAGATCTTGAAAATAGGTGAGAGTAGATCCGTGAATTTCTATTTCTCTCCCCTGCGGCCCGTTCGCGTTGAAACGCACACTGGCGGACCCAGGAATCTATCCTTCTCTCTCTTTCCTCATTAGAATTCGTGTGTTAGAAAAGGATAGATCTAAGACAGTCACGTGATTTCCCCCCCCCCCCCCTTCTATTCTTTTCTAACGCATGCGTTCTAATGGGAAAAGAGAGAGAAGGGCAGTTTATTGGATCCGCTAGTGGGAACGCACGTGTTAAAAACAGACAGTAAAAGGGATCGCGATACTTTTAATCCTATCTCAGACCTTTCCTAATGTACACGATCGTATGGGCGAAGAGAGAGAGAGAGAGAGAGAGAGAGAGAGAGAGAGAGAGAGAGAGAGAGAGAGAGAGAGAGAGAGAGAGAGAGAGAGAGAGAGAGAGAGAGAGAGAGGGAGAGTGAGGGAGAGGGAGAGAGAGAAGGAGAAAGAGAGAGAGGGAGGGAGAGAGAGGGAGAGAGAGAGGGAGGGAGAGAGGGGGGAGAGAGAGAGAAGGAGAGAGAGAGAGGAGGAGGGAGAGGGAGAGAGAGAGGAGAGAGGAGAGAGAGAGAGAGGAGAGAGAGAGAGAGAGAGAGAGAGAGAGAGAGAGAGAGAGAGAGAGAGAGAGAAATTCCTAGATCAGCTTTCTGCAAAGGCACAAAAGGATCGAGGAAACTCTTGAAAATAAGATACATACATAGCTCTAAGAGCATTTAGCTTTGAACTTTTCAAGTTCCGCGACATAATATCTGAGCAAAGTTTTCGATGCTATAGAAATGGGAGAACCAATCCGACAAAACATCAAACAGTTCCAGGTAACTATGCGCGCTTGCACTTGTAGCTTTGCTCCCTGTGGATATATTTTATTTAAATTTCAACTGATTGTGAGAAGGAACGTGTTTTCGTTGAATTCCTTTTGTGTCTCCACGGAAAAATAGATAAAAGGAAGTTCATTTTCACCCGAACGCCAAAACTGCTAACTTCCTTACTATCCAGGCTTCTGAATGTTACGTCCTAACTTCATTTCCGTACGGTCATAACAGAGACAAATAGCGACCTAGCGCAAAGCTTGCGCCACAAACAGTGTTCAATTTTCCATCTAAATTTTGGTCGGGACTAATCGAAACAACGGCCAACAGTTGCCTACTGTTGAGTGATGGACATGGGTTAGGTTTTCTTAATGACTTTAAAATTACGGTTTTTTTTTTTTTTTTTTGGACAGAATAACGGTTTCTGATGAATTATTTCAAAATAGCATGCCTTCATTAATTGAAATCTTGACTTCAACGCAAAAGTCCAGGTACATTTTGATAACAGCAATGTTCATCAGTCAACAGTATGGCAGTAGCAGCTCGTGAGATTTGGCAACCATGCATTTTTCCCACTTAAACTTAGATAAAAAATCGATCCAAGCGGAGGCTGCCAGCCTCCTCGAGTTTCGATTGTTTTCCATGTATTTAAATGGGATAAAAACACTGTTGCCAAATCGCACGAGCCACCACTGCAGTATGGGCGACTGTTGTAGATATAAGTTAATGCGAGATTGGTCCTCCTTGTCCACCCTTTCCTATAGACTGTTTTAGTAGAGCGATATATCGTATCGATTGCCGTCCGAGGGCCTCTGGTTCCAAACAAACTCTGGTTCAATGTAATTTCCCCATAAGCGAACTTTTGAACGGAAATTTAGGGTAATAAATCAAACAATTAATGCGACCTTTTTGCGATTATGAATTCTACGTCCTCGAAAATGCTTAATTATGCCTGGTTCCTTGACTAAAACTGCCGAAATCAATAAGATATTACAGATTAAATGTTGCATTTGTAGGTTAGAATCGCCCGAAATCCCGCCAAATTCCACAACAACAACAATGACATTTGGGTGATTCCAACCTCCAAATGCATCGTTTAATCTGTAATATCTTGTTGATTCCGGCAGTTTTACGGGTGGAACCAGGCAATATTAAGCATTTTCGAGGACGTAGAATTCATAATCGCAAAAAGGGCGCATTAATTGTTTGATTTAATACCCTAAATTTCCGTTCAAAAGTTCGCTTATGGGGAAATTACATTGAACCAGAGTTTGTTTGGAACCAGAGGCCCTCAGACGGCAATCGATACGATATATCGCTCTACTAAAACAGTCTATAAGGAGAAAAATAATAAACTAGGTACGCCACTGGCGCCTTAAATTTTTGCAACTTTGTGTTTTTCGATGTGGCAACGGCGATTATGAGTCATCCGCAACAACCCTTCCTTAGACCGACTCTCGCGGTGTAACACACTTCACACATTTACGCCAACCGACCGAACTTACTACAAAATTAAATCCGGTCTCCCGACGACTATTTCTCTTCTCTGCCAGAGAGGTTCTGTTAAATAATAGTCAATATGACCAACGAAATAGAGAGCCCTGGCGTGTCTTGGCTCTGAAATAAAATGAGCACAAAACTGTAGAATGATTATGAACATTCGAACCGCAAACTGGACGAGTTGATCCTTATACGGGAGGCATGGTTTTGTTTTGTTTTTTGTTTTCTTTTCCCCTTGGGCCTTTTTCTTTCGGAATGAAAAATACGCCTCCAATAAGGATTTACATTACATATAATCCAAATATTAACTCGAATCAATTGTGATATTCGACCGATCATAATCACCCCCTGCTGGACCTCGATTGATACATACGACCGTTTACGGAAAAACGTTATGGTTACACCAACGAAATTACGCCATGTGACACCACGTGATAGGATAATGATAATAATTTTGCGGCAATTCATTCAACGACGATTACTTCCGCAGACTTTCCTGAAAATCGAGCGGTGAATTTGAGACGTTCTCGAGTTCTTTTTTTTGTGAGGTCAAAATGCTCTCAGTGTCCTATGTGATAAGATAGATATTAATCGATAATTTAAATTATCCCAAAAAATTCAACTAATGGAAGACAGAAATAAAACGGGAACAGAGCTATAAAATAACTTTTTTTTTTTTTTGCTTCGTTGTACTTTGCTTTAAAATTGCTTTGTTTCAGTCTTTGGGTTGTCAGAATTGGGTCTTTGCATCTATGTATGCGACGTTTTTTTATCCAACATTTAAAAAAAAAAAAAAAAAAAAAAACAAAAAAAAATATTGGTGCATAAATTATTAAATAACATTGCTTCTCTAGTGTTAACTCGAGCGAAGGAAGAAATCTTCCCAAAAAAAACAAACCTTTTTCAGTTTTCATCCTTCAGGACAACTTTAAGGGAGAATCACAAATTCTTTAGAGTATTAAATTGTGCCCTCTAAAGATGAGTTCTCTTCAATGGGTGTAAGCAACGCACAGTATAAAGCGAATTAATGGAAAGAGTCGGACAAGGTATAAATTACTAAAAATGTAAAGAGGTTTATTCAAAAAGGCCGTTTTTGTGACCCCCTCGCGGGTGTATGAAAATTTTTGGGGTGATAGAGCTCGTCGTGGGGAGTCTGAATCTGGGCTTGGAATTTCTGTAGCCCCCCAGGAAGCGGTGTTGCCAAGCTTCAAAGTTGACGTCGTTTTTAGGTCATAACTCTTCAACGAATAAAGATATTGACCTGCGGTTTGTTTTAAACGATAGGAAATAAAAAGTACTGTAATTTGAATACCTAATTTAAAGGTTTTCAACGATTTTTGTTCAAGTTATGGCGATTTTTCGTTTTTAAAGACTCTTAAAAAATGACGTTTTCAACATTTAAAAATACTGCGCTCCTGCAGATCGATATACACTTTAGGTGCAAAAAAACTAGATTTTATGCCCTTTCGAATGAAGCAAACCGCGATCTGGGGAAATCATTTGTCTTTGAGTTACAGCCGCTCAAAGTTGCCCCGACAAGCCCCCTGGGGGTCCCCAGGGAGGCTATCTCAAAGAATTCAAACAGCAACACCTATCTTGTGATACATCGTTCGAAAGGGCATAAAATTCTAAGACTTTTGGTGCAAACCGGAAGTTATTATCGTTCTTCGTTTTCGATATATCGCAGATCAAAAGTTTTATTTGGACCCATTTTCAAAAAAATCATTACTTCCATTTAAAAAGTCGGAATTTAAGAAATTAGGAGTCCAAAATATGTTAAAAAGCAAGTACTTTTCATTTTTAAAAACAGTTTGGACAGTGATTCGGTTAAAATTTGATTTTAGAGCCTCCAAAAATTTTCAAAAATTTTGCCCCCTCAGAGGGGCTATCTCAAAAATTCCTATGCGCGACCCCTATTGAGTGATACACCAATCAAAAGAGCATTAAAAACTAAGAATTTTGGCGCAATCCGGAGATTGATTTCGTTTTTCGTATTCGAGATATCGAATATTAAGTTTCTCTTACTCCCGTCTTCAAAATCGAACTTTGACCTTCGATATATCGAAAACAAAAAACGATAATAACTTCCGGTTTGCACCAAAAGTCTTAGAATTTTATGCTCTTTCGAACGATGTATCACAAGATAGGTGTTGCTGTTTGAATTCTTTGAGATAGCCTCCCTGGGGACCCCCAGGGGGCTTGTCGGGGCAACTTTGAGCGGCTGTAACTCAAAGACAAATGATTTCCCCAGATCGCGGTTTGCTTCATTCGAAAGGGCATAAAATCTAGTTTTTTTTGCACCTAAAGTGTATATCGATCTGCAGGAGCGCAGTATTTTTAAATGTTGAAAACGTCATTTTTTAAGAATCTTTAAAAACGAAAAATCGCCATAACTTGAACAAAAATCGTTGAAAACCTTTAAATTAGGTATTCAAATTACAGTACTTTTTATTTCCTATCGTTTAAAACAAACCGCAGGTCAATATCTTTATTCGTTGAAGAGTTATGACCCAAAAACGACGTCAACTTTGAAGCTTGGCAACACCGCACAGTGTAGCAAATGACCGATCTAGCTGTGCAAAAGTCTTGGCGTTCGCTGTATTCACAGCGAGGAGTGAATTTTTGTCTGAGTGGGCCACAAAACAGTACACAAAGGCCTTCCGAGCAAGAAAAGTACTTGGGTTGGCGTTTAAAGTTCATAATTTCAGTTTTAATGAGCTGAAATCGATTTATTATTAAGTGTGATTTTTAACCCAGTCTGAAAGATTTTTCAACATAATTCTTCTCATGGTTATCGGACTTATAACAGGTCAATTAATATTGTATTCTGTATTCATGAGTTTATTCATGAAATATCACCATAACCTAAAGGGTGAAGGTGATGGGGAACCGCCCCCCCCCAAAAAAATAAATAAATAAATAAAGAAAAAAACAAGCAAAAAATGTTATGAGAATGCAGGAAAATCTATTCTGAATACATATTGCAGCTTCAGCCTTTTCTATCTTCCCTCAAGTATCCCCCCCCCACATTTTCCACCCACCCCTAACAATGAATTATGAAAAGCAGCAAAAATCTTCAGTCTTCTTAATCTTCAGTTTCTTCATAATCTTCTTCTTCTTCTTCTTCTTCTTCTTCTTCTCTTCTTCTTCTTCTTCATCTTCATCTTCATCTTCACCTTCGTCATCATTATCATCATCATTTTCATCATCATCAAAATAAATTTTCAAATCGATAATTCTATGCATCTTTGAATACTGATTTTTCATTATGATACACTGCAAATTGCATAGGCGCAACCATATATTTTTCCAGGAAGAGAATGGGCAAATAAATACAAAGGCGAAGAGTACGATATGGTATCGTTGCAGTTTGCTCATTAAAACATGTGAAAAAGATCGAATAGTTTTTGAACAGAAATGTGCGCGGCTAACGCCCTGGAATGCGACCTTTTTCAAAAGTTTAAAGAGACAAATTGCGAAGTTTCCAAATGACACGCTTCGGTACTGATCTAGACTAATGAATATACTATATCCAAAATCCAAAACCTCCAAAATCTTTTGTGACATCTTTAAGTGCTTTCATTGCAAAGATCTTCCTGGTGATGAGTTTACTGGTGGAAAAAAAAAAAAAAAAAAAAAAAAAAAAAAAAAAAAAAAAAAAACAATTGCTGCCGAGATTTGAACCTGGGTTGCAATATTACAACGATAACTTCTAGCCAGTTGCGCCACAGTAAGAATTCAAATCATTAATGAGATAAATAATGTGGTCAATCAGTTTGTTAAAATGAATGGAAGTACGTGGCAGAGGTAGTAAGGTGTGATGAGAAATTCAGTGACAGTCGCTCGCCTCGTGCAGCGTGCGCTACAGCGGAGGGGGGCGACTTAAAACGCAAATATCTTTCGCGGTCGCAGACGGTCGCAAAAAAACCAAAACAATTCGGAATCTACATAGTTTTTTGAACATTTTGGCATACATTTCAGCGCGGATAACGGCGGATAATGAAAAGATATGGTCTTTCAAAGTTTGAAAATCTCGGTTTTTTTACGAAAAAAATGAAAAATTTGGGAGGAGTTAATAAAAAACTTAAATTATTAAATCAACTGTTTAACATACTTTCTGAAGGTCCATTCATCGTAGAAAAAAATGTAACTCGTGACTTGAATCAATCATGAATTTACTGGAGTAATATAAAGTTCAACTAAAATCACAGGTTATTTGACGAGTATTTGTTTACTCGTCGGGTTCCCGATCATTTCACCGATCAACATCGGAATTTTTGACAAAACACCGATGTATATCATGTCAGCAAACATCTATGTACCTATAAACAGCGTTGTCAGATGAATTGCTTGACTTCGATTTTTCGACTTTTGCACAGCTAGTTTGGTCATTTGCTACACTGTGCACCGCTTCCTGGGGGGCTACAGAAATTCCAAGCCCAGATTCAGACTCCCCACGACGAGCTCTATCACCCCAAAAATTTTCATACACCCGCGAGGGGGTCACAAAAACGGCCTTTTTGAATAAACCTCTTTGAACGTTTTTGCCGTCAAAAAACAAACTGTAAAGAATGATTCTTGCACGAAATTTTACAATAGAATCAATGAAATCACTTTCAATCTTCTACTTTGCGTATTAACAAAGATATACGCATTCAAAGTTACGATGCTACCAGTGGCGGCTCGTGCGATTTGGCAACAGTGTTTTTATCCCATTTAAATACATGGAAAACAATCGAAACTCGAGGAGGCTGCCAGCCTCCGCTTGAATCGATTTTTTACCTAAGTTTAAGTGGGAAAAATGCATGGTTGCCAAATCTCACGGACCGCTACTGGATGCTACTACATATTGCTACTTCCGGCCTCTCCTATTGACTCGCTTCACTATGTGACGCCTCCTAAACATCTAAATCGAAAAGACCCCATTAATATGATGCCGAGTTGCCACATAGAGTCCAAATAAAATAAAGATTATTTTTTTTTATCAACGAATTAAAACTTCTTGAAAGCAGTAAACAAACCATCTGGCAACATTGAGACACTTTTTCACTGATATCAGGTACTTTTCTGTGGGTAATTATTGAGTTTCGAACCATAAACAACAATTAGAACACGATACAGCTCAGTGGCGTAGCCAGGAATTTTTCTTGGGGGGGGGGGGTCCGAGGTTCGAAAATTGTCGTGGGGGGGGTCCAAAGATACTAATTTGGTAAAATTTGTCTGAAAACGCAAAAAATTACCTTTTTTTAGGACAAATTTTGGTGTCATGGGGGGAGGGGGGGGTCCAGACCCCCTGGAACCCCCCCCCCCCCCTTGGCTACGCCACTGATACAGCTATACGTAACCAAAACAAATTATAATTCAGTCCATTTCCAATCCACCTTTTCCCCAGAAACGTGAAAGCACTGACAAAGCACAATTGAAGCACAAGCGTTAGAAAGCTGTTAAATCTCGGTGAAACACTATTTAGATGATAATTGAATTGTTGGACGCACTGTGGATGAAATAATTGACGCAGCAAAAAATATTGGGAAAAGTTGAACTTTTAAAACTAAAAATCACAACAAATTCTTCGGAGGGATGCTCCGGCCGTACGAGATACTTGAGGCGCGGTTTATCGACGAAACAGTGAAACACAATTCACGAGCCGACGCGATACGACGCAACGCAGTTGTAGTATTCAATGTCGCGGTTCGATTTTCGATCTGTTACTGTCTTTTATATACATTTATCCATAAATAAACCTGTGAAAGGGAATCGATTGTCAACCCTCCCCCTCAAGAAATCGATATACTTTTAAATAATTTCAAAGGGGAGATTGCGGAACTCAATTGTTCGCAAGGCGTCACTGAATCTGCATACTGCATATATGAGGACAGACAACGAGAAATTCTAAGCGTAACTGATTCAACAGGAAAATCTATTTACTGATTTATTCCATGAACGTTTAACGTCGTAAAAAGTGGACAAAGTTACAAAGTTATGCTACGAGCCCATTTTCCTTCAACTCGTAAACAAACTTGAGAGAGAGGATAGGATTTTATATAGAAAAAAAAAAAAAAAAAAAAAAAAAACGAGGAAAGGTCGATTTGACAGAATAGAGAAGAAAAACAAATTCGTCAGTACAACTTTAATATATAGAAGGCAAACGACCTCGAAAAACGAGAACACACCTGCAAATGAACTTGCGTCGCGTGACAGATTGATTCAAATGAAATTTTGCACTTTCCGCGCACGAACAGGATTCAAACAATTGTGGCGCGAAAACCTGACAGGAAAAGCAGAGAGTTTACAATAACAAAGGCATCACCGGTTCCCAACCGAATCACAATGGCGTTAGCTATCGCCGCGCTATGATCGTTAAACAAGTATGGAGCTCGTTTTAGAGGTGGAGTGGTCGAGCTCAACCGATAATCTTTGGAATTTTTCATCATTATTTCTCATATTATGGCAAGATGAAATTGAATGAAAATTAATTGAAAAGCTTTTTGTCACAGAGTACTCCAAAATGTTAACGCCTCAACTTAACAAAACTTAAAAGATTAACGTCAAATCTTCAGCAAGTTTTGATTTGATTTGAATCCAAAATCTCATCACTAATAAATCGGAACCATTTTCGAACCTCCAATTCATACCTCAGGTATAATACCTGATTCATACTCATTCGTTACTTTTTAAAAGCAATCGAGGTGGTTTTCGGCCGAGGTAGATAAAACAAGGTATGCGCAATGTGTGATATTCGCCGCTAGGGTCATCTCAATCGCTAGGGGACGATGACGTAGGCTGGTCAACTACCATCAGTAGCGCACTGAGAGTTTCGTCATCTCTCTCTTTTCTTCATTAAAAAACGTATGTTAGACAAGGATGGATAGCGGGATAAAACCCCCTCTTTCTGTCCTTTTCCTACTTATACATTCAAATGGGAAATGAGAGAGTTGGAAGAGATCCTGGTTGCGCCAGTGACTCCCATGTTAATCTTATGGGAGAAAATTGGCTATACGTGTAAGTCGTAAGCTTGTCAATGATAGTAACGGAGTTTGCCCGCTACGCTCCCTCGCAAGAATCAAACTGAACATACCTGGTTTCATCTACCTCGGTTTTCAGCAGTAATCAGGCGTGCCAATTTCAATAAAACTAATCCCATTTAGGATACATGATTTTATTTCATCTTAAAAGGGTTTATTTCATTCGAATCGATACCTTCATTGCCGCTGCAATCAATTTCAATTTATTTTGAAAAGCAATGAAAAACAAGTGATCGAATACCATTTATCCTAGAACTCTGCTGGCCATGGGCGCCCGCAGAAAAATTTCCGGGGGGGGGGGGGGGCAAAATTGTTGAACCTCAATGGAAGGTCTAGGAGACCCCCCCCCCCCGGGGAGAAAGGGATTTTTTTTTTCATCCAAATGGTGTACAATTACTGAGCTATGGTAGGTGTATCAAATAATAGTTATAATTTTGACGTGATTTATATGATGGATAAAGGGACAGCAGACGAAAATGATAGCAAGGAAAATGTTTAATTCTACTATTCTTCGAAACAAAATTAGTTTAAATTACAAAATAAACAAATAATGAAGTTTGTTCACTATTACTCCTTTGATGGACGTTGCATTTTCTTTTGTCCTTTCATTTTTTACCCTGAAATTTTGACTTTGTTGAATTCCAGGGGGGGGGATGCCCCCTCTTGCCCCCCGCTGCGGACGCCCATGCTGCTAGCCATGCTCATTGCTCATGCACCAGTGTTTTGGGACCTCTTCACAAAATGTCTCGCTGCTGACAACAATGCAGTGGTGCGGGATGACTCTAATTTTTGTTTTCAGCTAGTTCAAGCTTCGGAGCAGGGCCCGGCCCCCCAGGCCCCAGTCTAGCCTCTAGCCACCTCCCCCTCCCCTCACCTCTCGGGTAGGCAGCGACACCATCGAATGCCCACTTTTCCGACAGTGCGGGTAATTAGCGTTCGAAATCTAGTGTCGGCTGAGTTAATTAATTTAAGCTTAATAAACCATGGTCCGAAGCTTCGAAATTCTCTCTAATTTCCCTTTCTCTCCCTATATGATCCTGCACCATCGCCTTTCTCCTCCCTTTTCTCACTGCGCGGGCCGCGTGCCTCTGATGCCAGAGCTGCCGATTTGCGCAGATTTAATGACATTTTGAAATTCATCGAAGATTTCACCGGTTGTAAAAAGATTATAGAGTTTAGTTCAGTGTATAACTGTAATGCACGAAAATACTGGCGTATTTTATCTTTTCTCAACCGGTATATATTTTAATTAATTCACGGCGTTTTCACGGATTGAGAAAAGATTACAGATCAGAGTATTTTCGTGCATTACAGTCATACACTGAATTGAACTATGTAATCTTTCCTCAACCGGTGGAATCATCGGTGAATTTAAAAATATCATTAAATCTACGCAAATCGGCAGCTCTGTCTGAAGCGCAGGCTGCCTCCTCCTCCTCCACCACCACCTGTCCCTCCTCCCCCTTCTACCATTCCTTCCCCTCCCCTACTCATCCCCCTCCTACCAGAGCTGCCGTTTTGCGTATAATCAATGCTATTTTTCTACTAACCAAGATTCCACCGATTGAGAAAATATTACACGGTTCAGTTCAGTGTATGGCTGTAATGCACGAAAATACTCTAATCTGTAATCTTTCCTTCATCGCGGGTGGAAACTCCGTTAATTAATTTGAAATATCCGCAAGTTTTTTAAAGTCATCGACGACTCTACCGGTTGAGAAAAGATTACAGATGCGAGTATTTTAGTTCATTACAGTGATACACTGAACTATGAACAGTGTAATCTTTTCTCAACCGGTGGAATCATCGGTGAATAGAAAAATAGCATCGATTTATACGCAAAACGGCAGCCCTGCCTCCTACACTTCTCTTCAACTCGACTACCACAATGGGGCTCTTGCAAACTTTTGCTGGGAGCAAATGAATCGTCCGATGAAATGTAAAAAACCAGCGAAAATCACGTTAATCACACTCAGAGAGTCTAAAGTTCAGTATTAAATTCACATAACTGCTATAACGGCAAGGTTGTAATGGTGGCTCAACGCCAGATTCCAGATTTGAGAGATTCCGGTCTATTACGTCACTTTCTCCACGGAAACACAGAGATATGTCTCAATTTAGAGAGGAATCTCCCATGATACATACCTGCGACTCTCCGCCATTAAGCCCGATTCTGAGAGAGAATTTCGTGATTTTACAGAGTATTCATCGTTATTTTTAAAGGTTTTTATGCAAGAATCAACTCTTCAGTCCCCTTTGAAGAGTTGATTCTTGCACAAAAACCTTTAAAAATAACGATGAATACACTGAAAAATCACAAAATTCACACTCATAATCGGGCTTAAAGGCAGAGAGACGCAGGTATCATGGGAGATTCCAATCTTAATTGAGACATATCTCTGCGTTTCCGTAGAGAAAGTGACAGTTTAGACAGGAATCTCTCATGATAAACCTGCGTTGAACCGCCATTATACGATTTTGCCGTCATAGCAGTTATGTTCGTTTAATACTGAATTTTAGACTTTCTTACAGTGATTTTCGTGATTTATCTGGTTTTTACATCAGACTGGACTGTTCCTTTGATCACAGCAAAGGTTTGTCAAGAGCCCCATTCACAGTCACACTTCGATAACTGTGCTATATAGTACAAGTGTAACTCACACACACACACGCGCGCGCACACCCACACAGCTCGCTCCCTTCGTGGCTCACAAACGGGAGGTTTGGCGTTGAATGGCTTTATCGCGGACGAATCCACTTAAAGCTCATCGGATGCATCCTCATCGCTGTGGCGCACAGTGGATCGAAATATTATATAATCCGGACAAGACTCCATCAACAAAAATTATGATGGCGAACGATAATGGGGCTCTTGCTTACTTTTGCTAGTTACCAGAGGCGTGGCGTGCAATTTGGCAACGCTGCAGTTCGTCCATTTGAACTCATAAAAAAGATCGAACTACTGGGTGTTCAGTGAACACCTTTGCATTAGACCTTTTACATGGGTTTAAATGGACACTGAACAACGTTGCCAAATTGCACGCTACGCCACTGCTAGTTACGATGGAATATAGTTGATTCTTGAGTAAAAGCCAGTGAAAATGACAACGAGTTCACAAAAAATTAAATTTATTCGCAGACTCACAAAATGACTTTAAAGATTAAGGCGGAGTGAAAGAGCTACGCAGGTACCGTTAGAGATTCCTATATAAGACAAACCTCTGTGTGTTTCTATACATGGCGAGTGAGACAGGATAGATAGGAATGCTCCTAAGATAGCATAGCTCCGCTATCTTTGCTGTTGAATGGCGGAATTTCGCTGGTGTCATGGGGGATTCCTGTTTAATTTGTCACCCTCTCTAAATAAACACTCACAAGGGGACCTTACGGTGACCCCGCCTCCAATTTTGATCAAATTTTCAGGGATGGTAGTTCATGACAAAATATTAGACCCATATTTTTCACTTTTTGTGAATAGGCCTTAGTTTCGTCGCAAAAAATTTTCAAAGATTCGGAAAAATTACGACGAAATCGTCGCCGAGACAGCGCGCAGCGTTAAGTTGGGCAATTTCGGCTACGATGATCAACTGTCGCGGTGGCGCGGTCGGTAGCGTCTCTGACCATCATACTGGTGGTCGCAGGTTCGGATCCCGTGACTACTGCTAGTTTATAACTTTTTTAAGCACACTTATATTAAAAAAAACGACACCACCACCACTAACAACAACAACAACAACAAGATTGACGCCGAGAGTCTCAAATAATAATAATAGAACGCATGTTTGATATTTTATGAATGGAAATACAAACTCACCAAAGTAATGTAGTTTAAAGCATTCATTCTATAGAATATTCGCCGTCCAATGAAAAGCATACATTCAACCATTCATTGAAAACCACAGCTATCCCACCATCCAATGAAAGCCGTTTCACCCATTTCAGGCCACTGTTTCGTGCAAACTTCGGTTTTTTTTTTTTAATAACACAAATTAAATTCTTGAAGTAAATTTCTTCGTTAATTTATTTTTTGGATTTAATTTGTGTTATTAAAAAAAAACAAAAAACAAAAAAAAACCGAAGTTTGCACGAAACAGTGGCCTGAAATGGGTGAAACGGCTTTCATTGGATGGTGGGATAGCTGTGGTTTTCAATGAATGGTTGAATGTATGCTTTTCATTGGACGGCGAATATTCTATAGAATGAATGCTTTAAACTACATTACTTTGGTGAGTTTGTATTTTCATTCATAAAATATCAAACATGCGTTCTATTATTATTATTTGAGACTTTCGGCGTCAATCTGGTTGTTGTTGTTGTTAGTGGTGGTGGTGTCGTTTTTTTAATATAAGTGTGCTTAAAAAAGTTAAAAACTAGCAGTAGTCACGGGATCCGAACCGGCGACCACCAGTATGATGATCAGAGACGCTACCGACCGCGCCACCGCGACAGTTGATCATCGAAGCCGAAATTGCCCAACTTAACGCTGCGCGCTGTCTCGGCGACGATTTCGTCGTAATTTTTCCGAATCTTTGAAAATTTTTTGCGACGAAACTAAGGCCTATTCACAAAAAGTGAAAAATATGGGTCTAATATTTTGTCATGAACTACCATCCCTGAAAATTTGATCAAAATCGGAGGCGGAGTCACCGTAAGGTCCCCTTGTCAGAGGAAAGTCTCAAGTTAGATATAGGAATCTCTCGCGGTACTAGCGACACCTGCGTAGCTCCGCAATTACGCCGCCGTAAACTTTAAAGTAATTCTGTGAGTCTATGAGTACGTAATATTTGTTAAAGTGCGTATCGTCATTTTCGCTGGATTTTACGTAATAATTACCTGTTCAATCGCTTACAGCAGAAGTTAGCCAGAGCCCCATTTCGCGCAGCTTCCAACGAGTCAGACAGAGTACCACAACGTGATTTTCACAATGGAGTATATCAAAGGTAAGTAAAACCTTTCTTTCTTTTTTTTTTTTTAAAGAAAATCAAAGCCCGAAATGTTTCACGTCTAGAAAAGTCCATGTTTTAACCAACTGTGTGGCGCTCAGTGGATATACTCATAACGAGTTAACGACCAAAACTCACCAAGTTAGAACCCAAACTTATCGTTTAAAGAAGCTCTCAACTTCTAAACCTTCCACTACTAGGTAACGTAGATAAATCAATGTTCGATTGCGAATTAAGGGGGTAGTTAAATATTCCTACACCGCGGTGCTGATTTAGTAGGTAAATACACTATAATGATTAATGGTTGAAGGCGCTCGGAAGCGACATGTTCAAACATTAAGAATTCGGAGTCGCAATTATATTTTAAATAAAAAACTGAAATATACGAATATTTGACGAAATATCCTGAATTTAATTCAGACTGACAAATACGAATTTCTGAGAGTCATCAATATTCAAACTCGACTATTTTCGCCGAGTTTTGGCCCTTTAAGGCGAAAATTTCGTCCGTTTTTTCGTACTTTTGACAGTTTGCAATTTTTACTGGACGTGTGTAAATTTTAGAGTATGTTGGTTCTTGGAAATCCTCCGTACCAAGAGAGAGGACGGGAGAACAACGGCCAATGTGAAGTGTGAAGGGTTGGAGTAGCCGGCATAGCCGCACTGTTGCTAAATAGTGCATTACTACCTGATTTCTCACCCGCCTTCTTATTGTGAACAGAATATAGTGCAACCATCGTCGTTTTTCGAAGTTTTACACCTAAATCTACCCTTAAATCATCGGAAGAAAAAGTGTGCAGCATACCCCCCGGCCCCCACCCCCACTTTGTGAGACAGGTCTAGTCACAGAAACGAGTGTACTCGGGTGTGATATTGAAAGGGTTACGACTCATGTCGAACGCTATGGAATTATTACAGTCGACGAATTATATAGAGCCACATTTGACTTCTCGGATTTTGACTTAGATGTAGGCCACACGCAATGCTTGGATTAATTGTGATACGTATTCCATTTGGCCTACCTGAGCCAAAATCTGAGAAATCTGCTGTCATTATTTGATTCTTTGATTGAACTACCAAATATCTCTACCGATGAATTATTAACAAGAGGTCGTATACATAAAATCATATTACTTTAGTAAAATCGAAGCTTGAACTACTTTATTCGAGTGAGTTTTGACAAGGTGAATTTCGGTGGCAAAATCTATGTCACTTCTGCCCACTGTATGACGGTTCCAGAGGCTGGTTCAAGACTTTGTACGGCATTTTGCCCATTTGAAAGCACGTGTTCAAAAAATAAAAAGAAAGGTGTCAAAGTCACGTGATGGCCCCTTCTTCTGTCCTTCTTTAACTCAATACTACACGGAAAAAAAAGATTAGTGAAAATAACCATACGGATACTTGATTTTGGCACCTGCTAGATGTTATGGTAAACTTGACCAGAAGTATGGTACATTTACCGATACTTTTAGTAAATTCGACGTGCAATCAGGTAACATTACCTAGTACCTATAGTCAAAACATAGTATACTTCTGGTTAACAATACCATAACATCTAGCAGGTGCCAAAATCAGGTATCCGTATGGTTATTTCCACCGTAGTTTTTTTCCCGTGTACCGATAAATCCATACTTCTTTCCGTAAAGTAGTTCTCATATAATTTTTAAACGATTCATCAAACATCATTAAATTACCAACTATATAAACGTACCATAGGTTCAATGGAAATTCAGTGAGAAGTTAAATATTCGCGGTGTTCTGCTGTGTTCATTTTGCCTATCTCGGCAATCGAAGGCAATCAATGAAAATTTACTTAGCGATAATGTTAACAATCTAGAGTACTTTTTACGATCGATGACAGATCGAGTTACGAAATCGAATAACTCGGGTGGGTTGAAATGGTTGTAATGGGGCTCTTGCAAACGTTCGCTGTAGGGGATTGAAGAAGTGATTCTTACATAAAAACCTGTAAAAATGACGATGAGTACACTGAAAAATCACGAAACTCACTCTCAGAATCGGGCTTAATGGCGGAGAGACGCAGGTATCATGGGAGATTCCTATCTAAATTGAGACATATCTCTGTGATTTCCTTGGAGAAAGTAACATAATAGACAGGAATCTCACATGATACCTGCGTTGAAGCGCCATTACGATATTGCCGTTATGGCAGATATGTGAGTTTATTACTGAATTTTAGACATTCTCAGTGTGATTTTCGCTGGTTTTTGCATCAGATTGGATTCCTCATAAGCTCACAGTAAAAGTTTGCAAGAGCCCTATTGAGACAATTTTCTTTAATAATTGGACTTTACCTTCTTGTGTTTTCCATATAGACTGGAATTTCTGATGCGCTTCGAAATTAAAGACAATATAAGACATCAAATCAATGAATGAAAACCAAAGCATGGAAAATTCGGATATTTTTGACAGCTCAACTTGGCAACAAGGCTTGTTTTTACGCCATTGCCGGCTCAAACGCACACGATTACCATTTGACCCCGCTAATTAATTGTAACAAAGCAGGTTAGATCTGAGGTCTGGCACGTGGGAGGTATTTCTTTCTAATTCTTTCCGCTCTACAGCTAGCTGACAGAACAAGTCAATTGCTTTTTAATTGTTTTACAGCCCACAACTCACTTATTCCGGCATTTTCCTGCTCTTTTCGAGCATTTCAGCTTTTGCGCCAAAGCTTCGCGCGCCTCTACTTTCCGATTAAAGTTGGAGCGACACTCAAACCCTTGGAAATTGACGGTATCGTACATTTTCTACGTTTCCTCACATTCAAAACTTAAGCTTGTATAAAACAACAATAATTTAAACAAAATTGAAATAAACCAATGAATAATTAAAAAAATAAATAAATAGTAAAAAGATAAATGAATAAATAAATATATTTGCACCTACAACAATAATTAAAAGGGGAGTCCTGTTTTCCCAAATAACTTAAATTCATATTTACCACTATAGGTAAATAATAAATATGCCTACGCCACGAATGCCACAGTTCTGAATTTGCATACATAATTGATTGAAGGCACTGGGGTGGGGGGGGGGGCGCAACATTATTTTCCAAATGTTAAAAATTTTAAGTCCAAATGGATCTGATAATAACTTTTGGGACAGCGTTATAGAGGGTGGTTCAGTGTTGCCAGATCGAGGGTAAAAATCCTTACCGTCCCCATTTAAATCAATGTTAAGCGTACGGCTTTTTCACCCCCAATCTGGCAACACTGGGGTGGTTTTCTATAAATTCTCTTAAAACGTTGAGAGCATAGTATGAAGGTTCCAAAATCCTCTCACAAACTCAGAAAATGCGTTTAATAATATTACAAGATGACGGATGAATGAGTGGATGACAATGCTAGGGATCGGCGGGCCGATCTTTGAAATCATTAGGTAAGGCTGGTGGACTGGATAAATGAAGGGCTGCTATTGGTCCCTTTAACGTATTTATCAAAAAGTAGAGCTATTTAACCAAGTATCCCTCCGCTACATTCGATAAGCTATCAGCTTTTATCGGTTTGTTTCAAGCCAGCGGCGGCTCGTGCAATGTGGCAACAATGGATTTCCTCCATTTAAAACTGTGTAAAATAATCGATTACTTGGTGAGGCGTAGCGCCTCACCTAGTAAAGATCTTTTTGCGTACGTTCAAATGGCAAAAGTGCACGGTTGCCAGATTGCACGAGCCGCCACTGTTTCAAGCAGCCGATAGCTTATCGAATGTAGCGGAGGGATACTTGGTTAAAGAGCTCTACTTTTTGATAAACACGTTAAAGGGACCAATAGCAGCCCTTCATTTATTCAGTCTACCAACCTTATCTAATGATTTCAAAGATCGGCCCGCAGGGATATCCTATTTGATTGCAGCTTTTTTTAAAGCTGAGAAAAAAAAGCTGCGAAAAGTGATTCACCATAGAGAAAAGCTGCAACTAGATGGGACTCCCCCATTGCGACCCGACCTGCATATTTGAATTTTGCCAAACGCATCAATTGAGTTTGTGAGTGGATTTTGGAACTTAATGATGCTTTCCGCGTTATTTTTAGGTGATATCACCGTGGTGCCAGCCCACCATAACGCTGTAGCAAAAGTTAGTTTGCAAAAGAGCCATGATTGTGAAAAAATACTGAAATTGTGTAGGACAGATGTAGTAACAAAAAACAATTTTCTCGAGTGTAGTATTAAGTAAAGGGGTTGATTAATCCGTACAATGTGAGAACAATTATCCTGTTAATTCAACCGGACAACTGTTGAATACTTACTAAATCAGAATTCTTGTTATTTCATCTGGAATTCCTGTTACTTGACAAGAATTCCTGTTTAAATAACAGGAATGAGGCAGTTGCAAGGGTCTGAAATTGTGTGTTTTTAATAAAGAAAATTATAGTACTTGATGAGCTGAGGACAATGGTGACTTTGGTTTTTTCCTAAGTGTCCCTGTTTTGGAGGTAAACGCGTGTAGACTTGTAAATAATCGTGCGCGTAGTGACGTCACAACGCGAAATTTAAAACAATGTACTTTGAGCCAAAATCTCATCAATCGAACAATGGGACTTATAATCAGAAACCAAAGGCATCTTTGTTCACGGAAAAAAAAGATTAATGAAAATAACCATACGGATACTTGATTTTGGCACCTGCTAGATGTTATGGTAAACTTGACCAGAAGTATGGTACATTTACCGATACTTTGAGTAAAGTCAGCATGCAATCAGGTAACATCACCTAGTACCTAGTCAAAACATAGTATACTTCTGGTTAACATTACCATGACATCTAGCAGGTGCCAAAACCAGGTATCCGTATGGTTATTTTCACCGTAGTTTTTTTTCCGTGTTCTCAGCTCATCAAGTACTTCCTTTCATTGTCTTTATAAAAAACACAACATTTCGCAGACCCTTGCTTCTGCCCACATTCCGGTTAAATAAGTACTAAGCAGACGTCCGATTATACAGCAAAAAGAAATTTTCTCTATTATACTATATACGCCCGAACTCAGCCAGTTTCCGTTTCATGATTCATCTGACAACACCGAATGCCGAGAAGCGTAACTTCTTCACTATGTACGCATACATCGCAGCCAATTATCAGCGATCGAGGCTCCACATCTTTTTCGGGCTTCTCTTTACCCCATTTCGACCTGCTTTCGTATACATTCCACGCAAAGTCGATCCTGGAAGCCTTTGATAATAATTGAAGTGGCGCGGCATATATATATCTGTAAAACGGAGGCACATACATTATACAAGGTGTGCTCCTTCCCGGAAACACCTATAATATCCTTCAGTTGATTTCTATACGGAATAGCAAACCCGAATCTTTTCATCGGTCCTCACTTCACCACACATTCTCAGCTTTATTTGAATTAAACGTTGAGACGACACTCGCCAAGTATATGTAAGTACTAGTTCGTTTCAGAATTACAGGCTCAGCTTAACGATAATTTTTTATTTACAACGAATTTTTTAATTACATTTCTTCCAATCAAAAAAAAAAAAAAAAAAAACTTTCCTCCGACGAACACTTTTTGTTTTTAAAGCGTTTCTTGGAGAAAATTCAAAGCTCAACTTCAATTTCATTCATTTCCATCATCCTATATTAGAAAGAAGGTTAGGTCATTCCAAAGATTATGCGTCTAGTTGTGCAAAGCTTGGTTTTGGAGGTGAAGGCGGAACTCATCGATAATCTTTGGAATTTTTCCAACGTTATTTCTCATAAAATGCAAGATGGAATTGAGAAAACAGAGGAATTTAGAACTAATTGACGCGCCAGTTTGATGCTATAACTTAATCGTCTATATAAAGGCCTTTTTAGACGATCAAATTGGATCCTCAAAGTAGCTTCAAAGTGGGCATTAGGTGATCAGTGTGCAACCATAGCAACCAGCAACATACCTATCAAATTATTTGCAAAAGAACGAACAATTGATATCAATACTTTCAAAATACTGTGTATCTTGACGGGAAACGAATCTGCGCCATGATTGATGATGAGTCCCGACAACATCATCAAAGGTTTTCGGTTATGATCGCCAAACTACGATGGTGGATGATGCGCACCAATCACCAGATGCGTTCACTTGCAGGCTACTTTGAGGATCTAGTTTAAGCGACTGAAGATGTCTCAATAAGCTAATTACACACGGTAACTAATTGTTAGAAACTTAACCAGGTTATGCAATACGCAGCGCACAATAAGTTACCATTTAACACATTTAGGTGCATTGCAAATTGCATATCCTTGTCAGGCATTCTTGTCTCCGCTGCAATAGTTATACGATGGATATTTTGACACCTTACCGCACATATTTGATTTAAAACCCTGCATGCGAGATCCAGCCCAATTTGCTTACCTATAACAGAAAAAAAGAAAACTAATGTAAACAGGAGAGAAAAATGGTTAAGGAATCAATAAAGAGCGTATATGTCTATACATTTTTCTATTAAAACGTATTACATATAAGTCACAGAATGGAGGTCACGTCAGCTACTTCTATGACCAAAATATACTGAAACAGTTTCAGTATATAGTATATTATACAGTATATTTCAGTTTATAGTTTCAGTGAAACTATAAACATAGAAACATCTAGGAACAGAGCGACATTAATCCAATGGGAGGTTTTGACTTAAGATTGCAGGATTCTAATTCACTCTACTTGAACTGCGCATACCAGCGGCGCGTGGCGGTGCAAGAAATTCTAGTTCTTATTCATTTGAAAAATGCACGAAACTTCAAATTCTTCGTCTATATCACAAGTAGACTCCTCATCAAGAAGCTACTGCGAAAACTTCCGAAATCCACTCTTAAACTCAAAAAATGCGTTCAGCAAAACAAGATGGCGGTCGAATGAGCGAGTGACAAAAGGGAAGCCCCATCTATTAAAAAAAAAAAAAAAAAAAAAAAAAAAAAAAAAAAAAATACGCAGCTTTCTCTACGATGAATCTTTTTTCTCAGCATAGAAAGCCTGCAATTAGACGGGAATCTATACCATTGTCACTCACTCATTCGATAGCCATCTTGCAATTTTGTTTGACAAATTTCTTGAGTTTGTGAGTGGATTTTGGAACTTTTTGGTGCTCTCAACGTTATTTTCAAGTGATTTTATACAAAATAGGTAACGCTGTGGCAAAAGGTTGCTACAGACCAATCGGCAAACCCATTTGTTGTTCCATTCAAAGTATACCCAAAAAACAGTTTTGCCATTTATGGCAAAAATTATCCGAGCTTTGCATTGAGTTAAATAGGACGAATCGGATAATTATGCGAAACATGGCAACACTGCCAAAAATATGACATTTTATGAGGAAGTGGCAAGTGCGGTGTTATCTAGCGGATTGACGTTATTTCGAAGAGATTTTACAAAAAAAGGTAACGCTGTAGCAAAAGATTGCTACAGACCAATCGGCAAACCCATTTGTTGTTCCATTCAAAGTACCCAAAAAACAGTTTTGCCATTTATGGCAAAACTTAACCGAAGTTTGCATTGAGTCAAACGGGACGAATCGGATAATTATCCGAAAAATGGCAACACTGCCAAAAATATGACATTTTATGAGGAAGTGGCAAGTGCGGTGTTATCTAGCGGATTGACGTTATTTCCAAGTGATTTTACAAAAAAAGGTAACGCTGTAGCAAAAGATTGCTACAGACCAATCGGCAAACCCATTTGTTGTTCCATTCAAAGTACCCAAAAAACAGTTTTGCCATTTATGGCAAAAATTAACCGAAGTTTGCATTGAGTCAAACGGGACGAATCGGATAATTATCCGAAAAATGGCAACACTGCCAAAAATATGACATTTTATGAGGAAGTGGCAAGTGCGGTGTTATCTAGCGGATTGACGTTATTTCCAAGTGATTTTACAAAAAAAGGTAACGCTGTAGCAAAATATTGCTACAGACCAATCGGCAAACCCATTTGTTGTTCCATTCAAAGTACCCAAAAAACAGTTTTGCCATTTATGGCAAAAATTAACCGAAGTTTGCATTGAGTCAAACGGGACGAATCGGATAATTATCCGAAAAATGGCAACACTGCCAAAAATATGACATTTTATGAGGAAGTGGCAAGTGCGGTGTTATCTAGCGGATTGACGTTATTTCGAAGAGATTTTACAAAAAAATGTAACGCTGTAGCAAAAGATTGCTAATGACCAATCGGCAAACCCATTTGTTGTTCCATTCAAAGTACCAACAAACAGTTTTGCCATTTATGGCAAAAATTAACCGAAGTTTGCATTGAGTCAAACGGGACGAATCGGATAATTATCCGAAAAATGGCAACACTGCCAAAAATATGACATTTTATGAGGAAGTGGCAAGTGCGGTGTTATCTAGCGGATTGACGTTATTTCGAAGAGATTTTACAAAAAAAGGTAACGCTGTAGCAAAAGATTGCAACAGACCAATCGGCAAACCCATTTGTTGTTCCATTCAAAGTACCAACAAAACAGTTTTGCCATTTATCGCAAAAATTATCCGAGCTTTGCATTGAGTCAAATGGGATAAATCGGATAATTATCCGAAAAATGGCAGTACTGCCAAAAAAGACGACATTTTGAGGAAGTGGCAAGTGCGGTGTTATCTAGCGGATTGACGTTATTTCCAAGTGATTTTACAAAATAGGTAACGCTGTAAACAAAAGATTGCTACAGACCAATCGCCAAACTCATTTGTTGTTCCATTCAAAGTACCAAAAAAACAGTTTTGCCATTTATGGCAAAAGTTATCCGAACTTTGCATTGAGTCAAATGGGACGAATCGGATAATTATCCGAAAAATGGCAACACAGCCAAAAAAGACGACATTTCGTAAAAGTGGCAAGTGCGGTGTTATCTAGCAGATTGAAAGACCCCAACATGTCGCTTCAAATCTAGTGTTGCCATTTTCCGGAGATTAATCTAATTTTTTGCCCTTTACTCTAAAGTTATGTATAACAAGTTGGCAATGGGTCTGTTGCAAACTTTTGCTAGAACGATTAAGTGAGTTGAATCCAATGTATAATCGCCTGAACAGTTCATTGGTGGCATCAGAAAGTCATCAAATGCAATAATATACTCACAAAAGGCGTTTAATGAAATCCAAGATGGCGGAGAAATATCGAGCACTTTGTATGCATGCACCAGGAACATGCAAGGATGGCCAACTTTGACAACCTCACTGGAGGTCGAGGTTATGTGTTTGTTTACGTTGTGATTGGTTGTTATCGATATTGTGAGGTAGGCTATCCTTGGATGTTCGTGGTGTATGCATACAAATTGCTCGATATTTCTCCGCTATCTTGGATTTCATTAAACGCCTCTTGTGAGTTTATTATTGCATTTTGTGACTTTCTGATGCCACCAATGGTCTAATCAGGCGATTTTACATTAGATTAATCTCTCTTAATCGTTGTAGCAAAAGTTTGCAACAGACCCATTAATAGGAAAAGCTGGCTACATTGCGAATCACCTTAGTGAAAACCCGTCAAACTTTAACCTTAAGAACAAGAAATCAGACAACACCGAGATGAAAACTTTGAATATAGACCACTCATCCCCCTCCCCCCACCAGACATGCCGCAGCGACCCCTTTCAATTCAGTTTCGTAATCGACTTCCACACTATTATTTCATCAATAAGAGAACGCTCTTATACTTCGCTGAGCTGCCAACTAATTGCATCTTGCCCCCGAGAAGAGGATACCTTTCCGGCTTCTGTAATCTTCGGTTCAAACACCGACGCGCCGCGCCGTCGCGGTACTTACATTCATAAAAGTTACTCCATTAATGCGGAGGAACTCTTAACCTTTCCACTCCTTCCGCTTTTTCTTAAGCCTCAGCCACTGGCGTAAGCAGGATCTCTTCCATCTCTCTCATTTCCCATTTGAATGTATAAGTAGGAAAAGGACAGAAAGTGGGGGTTTTATCCCCTTGTCCATCCTCGTCTAACATCCGTTTCTTAACGGAGAAAAGAGAGAGATGAAGAAATTCTCGGTGCGCTACTGGCCTCAGCGCGTACGTCTGCGTGGGTTTGTATCCCTGGCACAGGCATGGACAAAGAAGCCTTTTTCAGGAGCTTTGGACATTTCATCCTCTTGCTGCATTGAGTGCTTGCTTTCAGACCTAAGAGAATAATAAAATCGAAAGTTCTGAGCCAACTTCCATTTTTATGGAACCGATTGTACCTAGAATGTGGGATAACACGTTGTCAAATAATTTTAAAACAAAGACTATAGACTGGACGTTTGAATGGGCTGCTGACCTCTCGTGAAGTGATAATCAATGGTGCGACAAAAAACTTCCCCCCCTCTCTCTCTCTATCTCTCCCTCTCTCTCACACCGTTTAAATGCATGAGTAAGAAGGTGGTGTCGGGGGGGGAGCGGTAATGGGTCTGTTGCATACGTTTGCTACAACAATATAGAACCTTGATTCTTATGTAAAATTCGGCGAATATATTGATGCACACATTAAAAACGTTCAAAATCCACTCATTAACTCAGGAAACCACTTCAATTTCAAACAGCCCGCGCTACACTAGACACTATTTGCACCAGTATACTACTACATAGACGGAACCACCGTGCATAAGTAAACAACATCGTAACTACAAAATTATGGAATTCCCTTCTAAATACATGAGCTATTGGCTGCATTTGCTGTCTGGACTTTTCGGTTTATCAAAGATTACGAAAGAATATAAGAAATGTACGCATCTAAACGAAACATTCCAATGTTTGTAAGTTCTGTTCATGTTTACATCAACGAGATGGTTCCATCTATGTAGTTACAAGTCGGTTATATAGTGTCTAGTGTAGCGCGGGTTGTTTGAAATGGAAGGTATTTTCTGAGTTAATGAGTTAATTTTGAAAGTTTTTTGTGAGCATCATTATTTTCGCCGAATTTTACGTTAGAAACAATGAGTTATAATATTGATGTAGCAAAAGTATGCAACAGACATTGCTGAAGTCACTGATATCCCCATAATCCTTCTATCCTAACACATTCTTCCTACTCACGAGAGGGGAGGGGGGAGGGGGAGAGACAGATTGAGAGGGGGAAGAGAGGAGGAGGAGACTAACTTCTAGGTTCGCGTTTGGTAAAGCTTTAGCATCGTTATAGGCTTTGGCTTAAATATTTTCATAAAAACGTTGGAGTCTCGTGGCTTGTGAGAGGCGATGGATCAAAGTCTCCTCCATTTAGACCCATAGAAAAAAATCGATCCTCAGAGTGTGTAATAGCACCTCTCTCAAGAACTCGATACTTTTTCATAGCTTTAAATGGCAGAGCTGGCAACAATGCTGATCGACAACGAGTTATTTACACTTGATCCAAATTTCTTCCCGCACACTTAGCTATGCGGTCGCGGTCGCAGCCTCCAGCTCTTGCGCAACGTGAAAGCTCCGCGTTTTAATGCGCCAGTCTTGATGTAGTACACGTAAGTAATAAGATTGAGGCATTCGTACCTGGATGACATCTTACGACGTCAACCGTTCCTTTTACCATGATTTTTCGTGAACTAAAACCCCTCATTTTCACATTCAGAAACGTGTAAATTATTGAGTTTGTACAGGCAATGGACCTATTTCATGGGTCTGAAAATTGAATAAATTGGTTCAAAAAATGAAAGTGCTCAGTGAGCTGATGCCAGAGATTTTTTTTTTTTTCAGTTTGGCCAAGTGGTTGCTGAGAAACTCCGCTCTATTCAAATCAGTAATAATATAGGTCTTTAAATGGGGCTCGGTGTCCTATGACGTCATAATTTTAAAAATACATTAGCGGTGCCCCGGAAGAGCAGAGGGGACATTTTGTGAGTCCTGAGCCTTACCAGCGATTAAAAGCCCAACCAACCGACAGGTCTGCTCGTAAGTCTATTTTCCCATTTAAAAATACATTAGAGTGGCCCTGGAAGAGCAGAGGGGGCGTTTTGTGAGCCCTGAGCCTTGTCAGCTATAAAAAGCCCACCAAATCAACAGGTCTGCTCGTAACTCTATTTTCCCATTTAAATAAAAATTGGCGGTGCCCCGGAAGAGCAGAGGGGGCGTTTTGTGAGCCCTGAGCCTTGTCAGCGATAAAAAGCCCACCAAAACGACAGGTCTGCTCGTAACTCTATTTTCCCATTTAAAAATACATTAGCGGTGCCCCAGAAGAGCAGAGGGAGCGTTTTGTGAGCCCTAAGCCTTGTAAGCGATAAAAAGCCCAACAAACCGACATGTCTGCTCGTAAGTCTAGTTTCCCATTTAAAAATACATTAGAGTGGCCCCGGAAGAGCAGAGGGGACGTTTTGTGAGCCCTGAGCCTTGTCAGCGATAAAAAGCCCACCAAAACGACAGGTCTGCTCGTAACTCTATTTTCCCATTTAAAAATGCATTGGCGGTGCCCCGGAAGAGCAGAGGGGGCGTTTTGTGAGCCCTGAGCCTTGTCAGCTATAAAAGCCCACCAAAACGACAGGTCTGCTCGTAACTCTATTTTCCCATTTAAAAATACATTGGCGGTGCCCCGGAAGAGCAGAGGGGGCGTTTTGTGAGCCCTGAGCCTTGTCAGCGATGAAAAGCCCACCAAAACGACAGGTCTGCTCGTAAATCTATTTTCCCATTTAAAATACATTGGCGGTGCCCCGGAAGTGCAGAGGGGGCGTTTAGTCAGCCATGAGCCTTGTCAGCGATAAAAAGTCATCCAAAACGACAGGTCTGCTCGTAACTCTATTTTCCTATTTAAAAATACATTGGCGGTGCCCCGGAAGAGCAGAGGGGGCGTTTTGTGAGCCCTGAGCCTTGTCAGCTATTAAAAGCCCACCAAAACTACAGGTCTGCTCGTAACTCTATTTTCCCATTTAAAACTACATTGGCGGTGTCCCGGAAGAGCAGAGGGGGCGTTTTGTGAGCCCTGAGACTTGTCAGCGATGAAAAGCCCACCAAAACGACAGGTCTGCTCGTAACTCTATTTTCCCATTTAAAAATACATTGGCGGTGCCCCGGAAGAGCAGAGGGGGCGTTTTGTGAGCCCTGAGCCTTGTCAGCGATAAAAAGCCCACCAAAACGACAGGTCTGCTCGTAACTCTATTTTCCTATTTAAAAATACTTTAGCGGTGCCCCGGAAGAGCAGAGGGGGCGTTTTGTGAGCCCTGAGCCTTGTCAGCGATTAAAAGCCCACCAAAACGACAGGTCTGCTCGTAAGTCTATTTTCCCATTTAAAAATACATTGGCGGTGCCCCGAAAGAGCAGAGGGGGCGTTTTGTGAGCCCTGAGCCTTGTCAGCTATAAAAAGCCCACCAAAACGACAGGTCTGCTCGTAACTTTATTTTCCCATTTAAAAATACATTGGCGGTGCCCCGAAGAGCAGAGGGGGCGTTTAGTGAGCCCTGAGCCTTGTCAGCATAAAAAGCCCACCAAAACGACAGGTCTCCTCGTAACTCTATTTTCCCATTTAAAAATACATTGGCGGTGCCCCGGACGAGCAGAGGGGGCGTTTTGTGAGCCCGAGCCTTGTCAGCTGTAAAAAGCCCACCAAAACGACAGGTCTGCTCGTAACTCTATTTTCCCATTTAAAAATACATTGGCGGTGCCCCGGACGAGCAGAGGGGCGTTTTGTGAGCCCTGAGCCTTGTCAGCTGTAAAAAGCCCACCAAATCGACAGGTCTGCTCGTAACTCTATTTTCTCATTTAAATATACATTGGCGGTGCCCCGGACGAGCAGAGTGGGCGTTTTGTGAGCCCTGAGCCTTGTCAGCTGTAAAAAGCCCCCAAAACGACCGGTCTGCTCGTAACTCTATTTTCCCATTTAAATATACATTGGCGGTGCCCCGGAAGAGCAGAGGGGGCGTTTTGTGAGCCCTGGGACTTTACAGCGATTAAAAGCCCATCAAAACGACAGGTCTGCTCGTAAGTCTACTTTTTCATTTAAAGATACATTGACGGTGCCCCGGAAGAGCAGAAGGGGCGTTTTGTGAGCCCTGAGGCTTGTCAGCGATTAAAAGCCCACCAAATCGACCAGTCTGCTCGTAAGTCTATTTTTCATTTAAATAAACAATGGCGGTGCCCCAAAAGAGCAGAGGGGACGTTTTGTGAGCCCTGAGCCTTGTCAGCGATTAAAAGCTCACCAAAACGACAGGTCTGGTCGTAAGTCTATTTTCCTATTTAAAAATACATTAGCGGTGCCCCGAAAGAGCAGAGGGGACGTTTTTTTGATCCCTGAGCCTTGTCAGCGATAAAAAGTCCACCAAAACGACAGTTCTGCTCTTGACTTTATTTTCCCATTTAAATATACATTGGCGGTGCCCCGGAAGAGCAGAAGGGACGTTTTGTGAGCCCTGAGGCTTGTCAGCGATTAAAAGCCCACCAAATCGACCAGTCTGCTCGTAAGTCTATTTTTCATTTAAATATACATTGGCGGAACCCGGAAGAGCAGAAGGGACGTTTTGTGAGCCCTGAGCCTTGTCAGCGATTAAAAGCCCACCAAATCGACAGGTCTGTTCGTAAGTCTATTTTTTCATGTAAATATACATTGGCGGTGCCCCGAAAGAGCAGAAGGGACGTTTTGTGAGCCCTGAGCCTTGTCAGCGATTAAAAGCCCACCAAAACGACAGGTATTCTCGTAAGTCTATTATCCCATGTAAAACAGTGGCGAAGGTATAGGCCCCGCTGACCCCGAAAAGCAGGGGGGGGGGGGCGCAATGCTTTGGTGAGCGCAAAAATTTAGAGAAGAGAAAGAGAAACTGCGAAAAGGATGAAAGGAAAGGAAAAAGGGAAAAGAAGGAAAAGGGAAAAAAGGAAAGGAAGAGGAAAGGAAAAGGAGAAAAGGAAAGAAAGAGAACAGATCAAGAAAAATAGAAGCTATACTAAAAGATGGGAGAAAGCTACATAATGGCTCTAGCTTCTGCCAAAATTTGGGCAAAGGAGGGGGGCCTCACGGAAGCGGTTGATTTTTTCCTTTAAAAAGAGGGGCGCAGCATTCGAATTGGCGGGGGGGCGCTCGCTCAGCTAGCTACGCTAGTGGTTATAGGACACCTCATTTTCGGAACTTCAAACCAATTTTTCTTGGCTTTCCGGTGCTCAAATTCTAAAAACAAAAAATACGGGGTCCTTCATTTTTCGCCTACTTTCATAAAATTAATTAAAAAAGATGGTGAACTAGGTCCATTAAACGCTTTCTTGTTTTTCCTTTATTTTCATTATTTATTTAAATGATCATTTTATTTCTTTAATTTCTTATTTTTCGTTCCTCATTAATTTAGTTTGAAGTTTTTATTTTTATTTTTAAATTATAAGCTCACTGTCAAATTATCTAGTCTTGGAATTTTATTTTCTAACTTCAATTTTGGCAACATGTGCATACCCAGATAAATATTCGAAGGTAGTAATTTCTTCATTTCTTCTGGAAATAGGTTAGCTCCAGCTTATGATCATTTATTAATGATGTAGCGTAAAATGATGCAACAATTATTATGAACGCATTTCAAATTACATACGCATTGAAATCAACTTCTAAATTTTATACAACTATACGTATCCAGCAAACCAAAAATTCTTATTATTATATATATAAAGCTGACGTCCCTCCAAAATGTTTATTCTATTTCCCGAAAATTGGCCGAAGCGATTTCCCTCAAATTTGACACGATGATTCCTTAGGGTATTTAGAAAAAATCTGTCGAATTAGTTTTCTAAAAAGTTGTCTGTGAGCGCCGCAAATTGAATTTTAAAATAAGAGTGAAAACGCATTTTCGCACGACGCACGGACAGCGAGGTGACTTGATGCTCCGCGCCATCGCCTGAGCTGGATTCTCTGATCTGCCCCTCCCCTCCACTCTACGCTCGGCAGAGTCTCACCTTATCAGTTGAGGCATTTTTCGGTAAATGGGCGTATGGCGATTTACGCCCTTTTTTTGGAGAACTCGTTTTTGAAATCCTGACGATGTGACCTAACAGGTGATATAAAGTTATTCATATGTTGAACGGGAAATAACCACGAATCAATCGTTCGAATGGACCCACCTCGGCTGAATTCAGAAACTTATGGGCTACAGTGCCTCTTACGAGCGGTACTCTCAGGGGCTCGCGCTCGCGCATAAGTATCTGATATTGATAAGAGCTCAGTGGATATGTCTGTGTGTGTGTGGATATGTCAGTGTGTGTGTGGATATGTCAGTGTGTGTGTGGATATGTCAGTGTGTGTGTGGATCTGTCAGTGTGTGGGTTTTTTGCGTTTTTGGCTCCGTCTCCGATGACAACAATAAAACCCTCCTTTTTGGCCAAAAATGAGCCCAAAAGGGCCTTATTACCATCCCTCCTCCTTACAATTTCCTTTTCTTCAAGTTTGTGACCCAAATCTAACCCAAACAATACTTGTCGGATATGCTGGGAGAGAAAAAAAACGTTTTTCGGTAAAAGGGCGTATAACGCTTCAACTTTGAACTTTCACTGCTCAACTAATTTTCACTCTAAAAACTTGAAATTAAGTAGAGTTCTTCTTGAATGTTTGTTCTACAAGTCAGTCTTTCAAATTTTGAAAAATCTGCAGTAGTCTAGAAGTTATAACGTTTTAAACTTTCAAACGCGTTTTTCTCGAAAGTCGTTTTTTCGCCATACGCCCATTTACCGAAAAATGCCTCAGTTGACGAGTCAGTACAGCGAGAGCGGTGAAGGGGGGAGGTTCGTTCGTCGCTCATCTCTTGCGCACTGATTACTTCGTTCTTTCTCCAAAATTTTTCTGTCGCTCTCCCGTACCCGCAACCTTCTCTCTCACTCCTTACGGACGCTCATCTCTCTCGACTAACGCACTCCCATTCTTCGTATTAACCATTCGTTTGCCTTTCTTCTTCTTTCCTCTCTTTTCATTTTATTCTTTAAATTTTTATCATTTCGACTTATGTCACTCGGGATCGTTGAATAACGTTCCTAATATTTTGCAGTATGGTCTTGATTTAATTTTTTTTTTTTTTTTTTTTTTTTTTTTTTTTTTAAAGAAAACATTCTTAGCGCATTGTGCATTTATTTTTTCCGTGGATTGTCACCGTTATATGTAACCTTTAAGCACTCGCTTCTCTTTTATAATTCCTCTTCGATTTTCAACGCTTTTATTTTGGTATCCTCCGCGTCTTATTAGTTCTTTTTACACATTGCCCGGCAACATCTTTTTTTGTATTTATTTATTTATTTATTTATTTATTTAATACAAGAAAGTACAAGCGCTTTGCGCTCACATTCTTACATTTTCATCTCTTTAATTCCACTCTCTTTTCATCTCAGCACCAATTCTCCGTTTCATTTTATCATTTTTTACCAACTAGGTACCAACTAGCCCGTAACCCTAGAATGCTGGCCGTGGAGGGCGCCCGTAGGGTGCTTGGAACGGCTAGTTTTTTATATTACCGACTATTACCGACTATTACCGACTCTTAAGCGGTTCAATCGAACCTCCAAAAAAATTGATTAAATTTCGTAGATTCAACCGAGAAAAAACGAGCTGTCGCAACAGTGCTCGTCCAAAAGTGACTTAGTTGCCAGTTTTAGGAGCAAAAAATCGTATAACATTTACATTTACACTGGCTCAGGCGAGACGTTCGGTTCATACATTCGATGGTCCTTAAATGATGGCAACGCATTGATTATAAAAGCTGTGCAAGAGATTTCACAACTATTTCGTTTGTTGAAGCTATTTTCGAGTACTTGCCCCGATAATAAGCTGCAATATTTTAAGTGCTTTATCGCAAACGCACTTGAATTTCATTTCACCGCACCGCACGCCGAGCAATCAAAAAGGTGTGGTGCCGTTTGATTTGTGTTCGGACGCTTATTTTTCTATCCTAATACTATGTTCATTCTTTATTGTCTCAAGGGTATGATCATGACGAATAGAATTTAACAGTAAGAGACGGGGCTATAGTTCTCTTCTCACCAGGGCTGCCGTTTGGCGTATAATCAATGCTATTTTTCTATTCACCAATGGTTCCACCGGTTGAAAAAAGATTACACAGTTCAGTTTAGTGTCTGACTGTAATGCACGAAAATACTGTGATCTATAATCTTTCCTTAATCGATGGAAACTCCGTTGATTAATTAAAATATCCGCAAGTTTTTTAAAGTCATCGACGACTCCACCGGTTGAGAAAAGATTACAGATGCGAGTATTTTAGTTTATTACAGCCATGCACTGAACTGAACTGTGTAATCTTTTCTCAACCGGTGGAATCATCGGTGAATTGAAAAATAGCATTGATTATACGCAAAACGGCAGCTCTGCTTCTCACTTCATTGTCGGCACAGGCGGATCCCGCAATCTGGCAACCGCCTAATTCTTTATCAATGGGTCTGTTGCAAACTTTTGCTACAAAGATTAAGAGAGATTAATCTAATGTAAAATCGCCTGAAAAGTCCATTGGTGGCATCAGAAAGTCATAAAATGCAATAATTAACTTACAAGAGGCGTTTAATGAGATCCAAGATGGCGGAGAAATATCGAGCAATCAGTATGCATGTACCATGAACATCCAAGGATAGTCAACCTCACAATATCGATCACAACCAATCACAACGCGTAAACAAACACATAACCTTTACCTCCAGTGAGGTTGTCAAAGTTGGCCATCCTTGGATGTTCGTGGTGCATGTGTGCAATTTGCTTGATATTTCTCAGCCATCTTGGATTTCATTAAACGCCTCTTGTGAGTTTATTATTGCATTTTATGACTTTCTGATGCCACCAGTGGACTTTTCAGGCGATTTTACATTAGATTGAACACTCTTAATTGTTGTAGCAAAAGTTTGCAACAGACCCATTGAATGTATGATAAATCGATTCTTGAAGTGGCTACAGCCCCGTGACTAATCGATTATTTCACATGCAATTAAATGGGAAGAATATACTATTGCCAGATTGCTGCATCCGCCAATGATTGTCTCTGCATGCACATAAAGAGCGTTGGTTGCCAAAAACGTCCGACTGCAATCCGCCTCTCAAATTATGAAATAGTTAATAAGTATAGAACTGCCTCTTTGTACTTCTGCCCGTTTACCTCAGTAGGTACTCCTGGTTTTATGGTTGGGGAAGGGAGGAAAAAAACGAGAAAAAATCGGGGCATTGGATTTCTTTCCGTTTCCCGATAATTACATCCACTCACAGCTCAAAAAAGAGAGAGAAAGAGAGAGAGAGAGAGAGAGAGAGAGGGGGGGAGAGAAATAAGGAAATAAAGGTTATGGGTATACTGCTTCCCCAAAGATTCCTTTCCATTTCACTGGCAATAGGGAGTAGAGGAAAACATCGTTAGCTTCGAGGAAATTTGGAACAAAAGTTGGGGGAATAATCGACGTTTTTGGAGTCTTCTCCTCAGAGGCGTACGCATAAAGAGGGGCAGTGACGTAGCGTGCAATATGGCAACGTTGAAGTTCGTCCATTTAAACCCTTGTGAAAGATCGAATGGTAAGGTGTTCACCGAACACGCAATACTTCGATCTTTTTCACGGGTTTAAATTGAGGAACTGCAACGTTGCCATATTGCACGCTACGCCACTGAAGAGGGGCTCAGGGGCTCGAGCTCCCTCTAGACCCCAGATTTCTAGGGGTGAAGGGAAAGAAGAGAATAATTTTCAGTCAAACGCTCATCAATTCAAGCTCCTGCCTGCCAACGAAAATCCTGCGTACGCTGCCAGCAGACGTACAGAACGACTTTCCCCAAAGTTAACGGTATTTCCCAAATAATTATTCCAGCTTTTAATAGAACGTAAACTTTGGAAAAATGGTCCCAACTTTTTTTCTTTTTCTTCTTTTTCTGTGAAGACCATTTTTGATTTTTGTTTACGCGAAACACTTGGAATGTTCGACCAGCTTGGTATGGACCATTTCATTTCGTTTAGAGACGCTCGGAACTTTTGAAACACTCGGAACTTCCCTTCCAATAAATATTTTGGGCCTAAATCACATCACGTATTTTCATCTGTCTACTAAAAAAACTACTAAAAATGAGTTCTTCAGAAAATCCACGTATTAAACAGAGGGTGTGTCGTCTTTATGAAAAGTCATTCTATAACGCGTTATTCTGTATATTTCTGATTAATTAAAGGGGGTCATCCTTTTTACCTGAAAATTAGAGCACAGTTCAGCAGCCATATTAAATAAAAACATCCCCATATAATTCTTCAGAAACACACACAGTAACAATTTGATTTTATTTGTTTTTTTTTTTTTTCTTGACGAGCATACCTACACTCTGCTGATATTTTAAACGCTCGTTTTCTTCAAAGAACTTTTCAGAAACTCAGAAAGCTTTCCTTTTCAAACAACCCTCGTATTTTGTAATTTTAAAAGTGTCGATCATTCCATTTCCGTCATATATTTCTAGGCGTTAGCGATAAGTCATGTTTCCGTGGAATCTCCCTTATACGCACGAATATGTTCTATATACTTCAGCCCATGCAAACATTACAGGGTTTTTGTTGTTTTACTGTTTCTTTTTCTTTTTTGAAACTGTGTAAAATAGATAGAAAGTAACATCGCAGCGCCACCCTGTCGATTCAAAAGTGAGGAATGACCATAAAGGCGCTGATACATCGAATGTATCGGAGAGTTACGACAAACGAACGCTCAAGGCTGATGCACGCGCGAATGGGTTCTTAGTTGTTTACATTTTGAGGCGCCATTTAGCATATGTGTTAAAATGACTCGATTGACGGCGCTATACAGAGGAGGTTTCACATTAAAAATCTGTATGTTTTAATGTTTATAGCCATGAGCTAAAATAGGCCCATCAAAAAACCATCAGCAGCTGTCATGAATTGCCAAAAAAAATTCGCGTGCACGTTGCAGTAAAAACTGTACAGTGTACAAACCCTATTGAGAGCGCTCAACACTCATAACATAACATTGTGTACTGTGTAGTATATGTTCAATTCTCTTCACCGCTGTTTTATTTTAAATTATTGTTTACTTATTTTGACGGGAAATCTAAAATAGAGTGAAGCAGTTTGAAACTTCTCGCTTAACTTTTTCACTTTGAAATGTACACATACAATTAATTTGAAAATCAAAAGCACCGCAATTACTCCTAGAAGCGGTCTAAGCTTAGAATTTTGGGGGGGGGGGGGTGGTAGAAGATCGGGGATTACATACATTTTCCCCTATCCACAAAAAAAAAGAAAAAAGGGGGGGGAAAAAATGCTGACCTCTGATTATAGTGATGGGCGCCGGGAATATTCCCAACAGATTTTCGGGGAATAATGGAGATCTGGGAGTATACTTGATATTTTTTTTTTAAGTAATTATTTTCAATTAATAATCTTTCAACTGTTTTTTAATTCCGCGCCAAGATGCGGCTGCGCCAAATAATGAAACGCACTAACCTGTCTTGAAACCTCTGTCGGTCTCGGTCGGAAAGAATTGAGTCCCTCAAAATTGAGTAAGTAAATTGAACCCGCAGAGTGAATTCACGGGAAGAAAAACAACACTTTACTCTGCTCATAGATATTAGAGTTTAGGGGGGGGGGGGGGGGGGGGGGGTAAGTCATGCCCTTGCTTAGAGTTCGTTTCAAAAGTGTAGGCGCAGCTGCAGCTCACCGATAATCTTTGGTGAATTAATTTCAATTTCCATTCGTTCAAATGAAAGAAAAAACTTGGCTAAAACTTTGACCTTTTAAATTTAGAGCATTTCTCAATGCAAAGCCGCAACGCTTCGATTCATTTTAATTTAACTACATTATTTAATGAGAGGAACAATCGTTAGAAAATTCCAAAGATTATCGGTCTAGGTGCGCCTAGACTTCTGAAACGACCTCTACTTTTTGCCACTGACTCCGAGCGAGTATATGTGCTTGGAGTGGAATGAAAAAAAGGGAAAACTTTCAGGTCAAGGGCATCGAATCAATCTTTTATCAATGATCATCAAGGAAATGGACTGATTCTCAGGATCTGGTCTTAATCCAAGAATCTGCATTTTTCCGCATTAATACATTAACTGTAATAAACAGTTTTAACAAACAGATCATAAACTAGATCAACTAGCTATAACCACAGCGAGAGGGGTGACGCCATTTTATAAGCCCTATAGCTCTATCCAAATGTGATGTATTACTTTAAGGCAGCATGAAGGGTTTTTTAACCTCTTATTTTTCATCCACCTTAAATCAAAATCTTCAACTTATTCGGTGGAAACTGGATTTAAAATAAAGTGCAGTTGTTTATTGTGCTACAACCAGTGGCGGATCCACGGGAAGGGGGGCGGCACGGGGGCACGTACCCCTCCCCCCCAGAAGCCTCAAATTTTGCCCTTTTTATAGAGAAAATAGCCCGAAAATAGCTTCCACCACCGCTTCAAATTTCAAAATTTCACAGGCGTGCCCCCCCCCCCCAGAAAAATTTTCCGGATCCGCCACTGGATACAACTATCTATCAGGTGACAAATGTTTGTTTGTTTCTGTCATGAGTGTGTCCGTTTGTTTATTGTGCAAATACTTCGAAAAGAAACAATCATATCGATTTCTGCGTTCAGAGAGTCACTCTTCACACAAAACATTTTCCCCTTTATTTCAAACCAATTTCAAAACAATGTCAATTCAATTCGTCTCAACTTTTGTTTTAAACGTTTGATTTGACCTAACCTATAACCTAACCTGTAAAAATGGTTGGGGGACCTGGTTAAGTTCCCACAGACCCCATCGGAAAAGTTTCTGTCCCCGAGGTACTTATATTTAACAGGTATGCTAGACTCGCTTCCCGCGTCATCTTCAGTGGCGCGCAGTTCAAAAAGCATTCCAAGACGGCCGACAAAAGAAGAAAACATTGTATACTCTTTCCAGAAAACATCGGACTATTTTCAGCTTTTCTAGAGAGGGAAGCCCACTGTTTTCTGGAAAGAGTATACAATGTTTTCTTCTTTTGTCCGCCATCTCGGAGTGCTTTTTGAACTGCGCGCCACTGAAGATGCGACGCGGGAAGCGAGTCGAGCATATCTGTTAAATAAAAATACCTAGGTCTGTCCCCACAAAAGGGGGTATATGTGTCCACACGTCCCTACAAAAGAGGGTCTTCGTGTCCACACGTCCCCACAAAAGGGGGTATACGTGTCCACACGTCCCCACAAAAGGGGGTATACGTGTCCACACGTCCCCACAAAAGGGCGTATACAATATACATACGTGTCCACGCACACACACGCGCGCGCGCGCTTGTTCTAGACTCTAATGGATTTAAATTCCAGTTACCTTTTCCCACTGCATGCGAAAAGCGCGAGGCTCTAAAAACTTCGTCACCGCGTGTTCCATCCGATCACTCGACCCATAAACACAAACCCCAAGCTTGCGAACGTGTTCTCAGTCAATATTTTTGCATCCCCCCTCCAGCCCCCGCATCGTCAACCCCCCCCCCCCCCACCTCACATTGACCGACTCCGCGACTTCCCGTTCTGCCACAGCGAAAACTCCGGCATAGAACAATGGGATGAAGTGATGAGTTAACCGACGAAGGGGGACGATCGCGGACGTCGCGAAGTTCGAAAGGTCTCGTCTGTGCTCTTCCTCCCCCTCCCCTCCCCCTCCCCTCCCCTCCCCCCTCACCCCGCCGACAATCTGAATTTGTTGAGAAGGGAGGAGGGGATAAGGGGCTAGGGTAGAAGCTGAGGGGGAGGGGAAGTGCGGGAAAAGTACTTAATGTCAACAGGACACACGTCAACAGTTTGCCGGGAGCCGCGAGGAGCATGCGCCCCCCGGTCCCCCCTCCCCACCGCAGAAGTGGTCCTCCGGAGCTTCGCGTCACTTCGGGGCGATGCACAGTGGACAAATTCAATGCGGGGGATCGGGCATAGCGTGTCAACTGCAAATGCATAAATCTGATAAATCTTTGTTAATCCCTTATGGACCAAGCCCGAATATACTCGGTTTTCTCCTCTAGTCTATTTTACATTGTTCCAGTATCAGGATTCCGAATAAACACGATTTTCGATGTAGCATAAAAAGATCAGATTTCGCCTGGCGCCTTCGATTCGTCGTATATGCAATTCCAACTCTCCCGAGTACGAACAGTTAACTACCTTCCCTAAACAAACGGAAAAGTGACGTTCATGTGAACTAACCTGGTCTTTAAAGGGTTAATACGCAACGCAGAAGTTTGAAAGTGGTTTCATTGATTTCATTGTATAAAATTTCCTACAAATAACACCCTTCATATGATTAGTTTTTTTTAACGTAAAAACATTCAAAATTGCATTTCTAGTCATTTAGTACATGTCCTAGCCCTCCCGTGGACTCGCTCCCAATGGCGAGGCGTGCGCGAAACTTGGCAACGTTTCTTCCCCCCCCCCTTTAAACACATTAGAAAGATCGAAACATCTGGTCATCGCCGATGACCGAAGCATTCGATTCTTTCAGTGAGTTTAAATGAAGAAAGTACATCGTCGTCAAATTTCACGCCTCGCTACTGCTCGCTCCACTGTGCGATGCGGCGGTGGAGGGGGTGAGGTTGGAGATCGTAGGACGCTGTGGATGGCTGTGGCATGGCGGCGGGCAGGCGGTTAACCTAAATTTAAATGCGAGTTTCCTGCGGGATGTGCAATGGACAAGCGAGGGATTGCAACTCTTTTTGAAAAGGGTGTCCGCTGTCCGTGATCGTGAAGGCTGGCGACTCCAAACGAATTTTGTTCAGTGCGCGCGCATACTTCAGGCGATTTTCGTCCGAGTGGAACGCTCGTGAAAAGCTCAAACTGCGACCGCGATAGAATGAGGTTAGGGTGTTATACAAGATAAGTTTGGATTTTTACGCTTTAACGACATAAGTGTCCGCCCCCAATGTACACAAAACAAGGGTCCCTAGACACAAACATGGGTTTTTTTCTCTTATAATTAAACCTTATTTAGCGCGATTAACGGGAGATCCCTCGTTGTTAGACCTGCCGAGTTCGAATTTGGCCTTAGTTTTGATCGAAATACTCTAGATTTTCCACAATTTAAACTTTAACGCGAAAAATGTTTGAAAGTAGAATATGCGCAAAATTGGGACAAGTTATAAGTAAAAAATGATAACATTTTTGAAATCAGCGTCCCAAATACTAAGGATTAGCACAATTTTAATGTAATTAACAAGAAAACTCATTGAAATACATTAAAATTTAGTTAAAAAGAACACTGATGTTTGGTGCGTTTCGCGGACAGTTATGTCGTTAAAGAGACCTACTTATACATTTGATAAGAGTATAAATGAGAATTAGTGAATAACTCATGGAAGACGAAAAGAAAATGTTTATAATAATGGTATAACCAAAGCAAACGTATATTTTCTTTGAAAAAAAAAAAAAAACAAAACAAAACAAAAAAAACCAACAACCACAACAACAAAACAAAACAAAAAAACAGACTTGCAACTGCAGTGGCGTCGCGTGAAATCTGGCAACGCAGTATTTTGTCCATTAAAACTCATGCAAAATGTCGATTTCAGGGAGTGCGCGGTGCACCTCCTAATCCTAAAATTCGACTCATCTGGTACCTTAAAAAGGTACCCTAGGTTCGGGTGAATATTTTCACTCGAACTTTTTGTTCGGCAACGATGGATGACACCGATGCGCGTCGAACAGTGGTTCGAAACATGGAATTACCCGAACATAACTTTACCAACGAGCTATACATTTATCTATAGAGAGGCGGTTTAATGGGTAACCTGCGTAACCACCATTGGGGATTTTTAGGTTAGGTTTAAGCGAGTAATTTGTCCATTTGTTCCCATGTATTTTGATGCGGCGCGACGCATACAGTGGATCAAATCATGTTCCGATCAACTGTGCGCCGCGCTGCATCAAAATACACGGAATCAAATGGACAAATTACTCGCTTGAACCTAACCTAAAAATCCCCCATGGTGGTTACGCAGGTTACCTATTAAACCGCCACTCTAGATAAATGTATATACCTCGTTGAATTTTACGAACAAAAATCAAGATTATGAACATTAAAAAGTAAGAACTTTAAAATGTGTAAAATCATTCATTTCAGAGCTTAAAATGAGTCATCACAACAAGATTTTTTCAAGATAATGTCATCTAAAATGTTTTTAAAGCAAAAAACAAAACATTTTCATGTCCGGCAAAATTAATGTTTTGATTAACTGTGCGTCGTCGCCAAAAGTAAGTTCTGTTACCGCGAGGAATCGTCCATAAGTAGAGGTTAGAACAAAGAGGCGTTTTTATTGAGCGTATTAACTCTATCGTGAATATTTTTAACGACACTTTTACGCGTACGTGTATACTGTCTAGACTAAATCGCCTCAAACAGTTTAATAACGTGTTAAGCAGCAATGAAGTCTTAGACCAACTAATTGCGGTTTTTCAATTTTTGCTCACACACTTCATCAATACAAATGAAAGGCGGAAGTCACTCGATCACATTCATCACCATTATCTTTATAATTATACAAATCAGGATATAGCAGCGAGCTGAATCTTTGCAGTATAAGTTGCCCTCAAAAAGTTTGAGCAACAGATTTGTACGCAACTTCCATGGAAACATCATCGGCTTCATTTCGCGACAATAACCAGGTTCCGTTATTGGCAGCGAACCTAAAGTTTTCTTGAGAGTAGTGTGTATACATGTGTCGCACGCCACTGGCGCAACCAGGATATCTTCCATCTCTCTCATTTCCCATTTGAATGTATGAGTAGGAAAAGGACAGAAGGAAGGGGTTTTATCCCCTTGTCCATCCTTGTCTAACATACGTTTCTTAATGGAGAAAAGAGAGAGATGAAGAAACTCTCGGTGCGCTACTGTCGCACGCGAATCGCGATCTTAGGCCAATCGCAATCGGCTTGCAATGGGTCTGTTGCTCACTTTTGCTACAACGATTAGAAAGTGTTCAATTCAATCTAATGTAAAATCGCCTGAAAAGTCCATTGGTGGCATCAGAAAGTCATAAAATGCAACAATAAACTCACAAGAGGCGTTTAACATAATCCAATATGGCGGATAAATATCGAGCAATTTGAATGCATGCACCACGAACATACAAGGATGGACAACTTTGACAACCTCACTATGGAGGGAGAGGTCATGTGTTTGTTTATGTGATTGGTTGTGATTGATATTGTGAGGTTGGCTATCCTTGGATGTTCGTAGTGCATTCATATCTACTAATTGCTCGATATTTATCCGTCATCTTGGATTTCATTCAACGCCTCTTGTGAGTTTATTATTGCATTTTGTAACTTTATGATGCCACCAATGGACTTTTCGGGCGATTTTACATTAGATTAAACTCTCTTAATCGTTGTAGCAAAAGTTTGCAACAGACCCATTTTCCTATAGGCAAAGAGCAAGCCGCTTTTTTATGATCAGAAAAAATTCAGATCAAGCGCAATGGTGACTTACAGAATAATTGTATCGACATTTAATTTAGCTCATTTGAAAGCTAATAAGCTGACAAAAATGGTGATTTCATCAGATTTGATTTATTTTGATTAGCTCTTTTTCGTTACCCACGGTGTTTCAGAAGAAGTGTGTTTGAACACCTGTACTTAATCGCTTTGAAAGTTCATAAAAAGCGGACCAGTAGAGAAAAACTTAATCTGTGAATAAAATACAAACGTTAGCTTATTAGCTTTAGAATGGGCTAAATCAAATCTCGATATAATTATTTTTTAAGTCACCACTACGCTTGATCTGAAATTTTTTCTGATCATAAATAAACGGCTTGCGATTTGCCTACTGCATATACTATAACGCAACGTCAAGTCTGTAACTGTCAGTAGCGTAACTAGAAATCATTCTATCTCTCTTTTTACTCATCCGAATGAACAGGTAGAAAAAGGATAGGAATAGGGGATTGATCCCCCATTCCTATCCTTTTCTAACTTACGCATTTTAATGGACAAAGTGAGAGAAGGGCAATTTCTAGTTACGCCACTGGTAACTGTCAACGTTAAGTAGAATCTTTACTAGTTTTCAGTCGCACTGAAATACTATACATATATGTACCTATATTAATCTATTTTGACCAACTAAACCAACCCAATGGAGCTGTCGCAAACTTTTGCTACATGCTTATTAATAGTTGATTACGGGGTAAAACCCTGTAAAAATAACTAATAGCGCACTAAAAAATCACGAAATCCACTCCTAAACTCACAAAATGCTTTTAAACGCGAGACCGTAATGGCAGCCGAGGCCGCGGTTTTCTTATGGCAATTGTATGCTTCTTCTTCTTTTTGTGTGGTGTTGCGAGAAGACCTCGTGTAGATAGCGCTGATTGAAGATAGGGAACCCCAATGAAAACCGCGGCCCCGGCCGCCATTACGGTCTCGCGTTTAAAAGCATTTTGTGAGTTTAGGAGTGGATTTCGTGATTTTTTAGTGCGCTAATCGTTATTTTTACAGGGTATTACCCCATGATCAACAATTAATAAGTCTACAGCAAAAGTTTGCAACAGCTCCATTAAAAATATACAAGTTTTCGTTTTCAAATAGTTCTGTAGGCATATTGAAACTATATCGAACAGTGGCCCCGGCGAACACCTAAGAATCGTTCTACTATTTAAAACGTCTATACGGAAAACTATGTTATTGACTCGATTTGACCGAAAATATGGATTTTTATTTTTTACCACTTCAGCATCCAACAGCTGAAATAACGTAACACGAGATTTCATTACATTTAAATCATCTTCGCGGCAAAATGGTATAAAAACGCGGTCGTTGAATCTGAAATTGCGAGAAGGAAGAATCATCATTATTTCGCGAGTTGACGCGCGATTTAGTCCTTGATGGTTGGAATGCTGCTGCAAGTGCTCCACACACTGGCTCGGAACAAAGATTTTTCTGGCCATAAAAAGATGCATTTTTTTTTTGCTTAAAAAAATATGTTATTGGTATTTTTGTAAGGCAACTGTGTTAGTTGTCTCTTTTTCAGCTCTAAAATGAATAATTTAATTTTGTTTTTGTTTTTTTAGCCGTATTGCTGTTTTGCGGTTCATAATTTTGAATCGTATTCGTAAAATTATATCCTAGAAATTCCATGTTTCGACCTACTGTGCTCTGGTCGTGCGGGCGCGCCCCAATTACGACTGGAAAAGAAAAAAATTGTTTTGCAAGTGTTTTCTTTGTATGAGGAAATGATGACGGTATGCGCGACTTATGTTTGGGTTTTCCTTCTTTTTTTTCTTCTCCTTCTCTCATTTTCATCGCTTTCATCATCGCTTTTTTTTCTTTTTTTTTCTCCAAAGTATTCAAGCGAGTGTGCTGGTTAAGGCTTTCTCCGCCTGCTTTTTAAAAGTGCTTCAAAGCACAGACACAGAATAATACAATCAGAACGGAAACTCCCATAAGAGCCAATGGAAGCAAGTTTGGAATTTAACGGCATCAATACGCAACGATGTGGTCCTATATCCCAACATGGCGGACGTGGTTGATTTGTATGTTGAAACTCATTTATTTCTGTAAATTCTGGAAATAAATCTTAGTTTCCGGCTTCACTTTTACTCTACTGGCATTTCAGAATGAAAATTTCGCGGATCATGTCCCATATTTTTTATTTTTTTTTTCGCGCAAAAATCCAAATGTAACTCGGAAAAACGCGGAATGAATTTGCATCAAAATCCGACAGAGTTCCGTTCTGATTGTATTTTATTCTGTGGCACAGAGGCTATTTTTTAATCCGACGGATACTGGATAGCGCCACTAGCGCTGCTCAAAAAGTCAACGGTTTTTGGCTGAAATTGATGAATTGACGCCAAGAGTATTAATTTGAGAAACGTCAGCACCTGCAAGCATACCTCCGGGACATATCCTCTAAGTTTCAAGCTGAAATACTCAAAAATAAAGCCGGAAATTATGGAAAACTAAAATTCCCATAAAAGCCTTAATAATTGCGAGTGAGGCAGGTAGGCATTCTATCACTCGCACTCACTCGCTCTCACTAAGCTTATGGCGAAACGAATTTCGTAATGCACGGATTTAATTATTAACAAATTTTGCTCGTTTTGGGCTTAAAATATCAGAAAAAAAAAAAAAAAATCGCAGGTGCTGACGTTGTTGTATTTTGCGTTTTTTCTTTGGTTTCTCTTCGGTAAATTGAACTCGATTCATCAAAACTAAAACAGGCCGTTTAAATTATGGATGAATTTTATAAGGAGAATTTTCGCGACGAATATATTCGATGATATTCGACAAAACCATTGCCAACCTACGCATGACAACAGTGGATGGCACGAAACTAGATCGTGTTTTTCGAACTTTTTCGGTGTATTCAGTCATCGATGGCATCAATTCGATTTTGAATTCAAGTCCGGAGGTGAATTCGAAATCAAATTGATGCCAGCGATGCCCCGAAAACACATCTAAAAACACAATTGAGTTTCCTCGAATATGTAGTTAGGTTGGTATTGTTCATGATATTCGACCGCGAAAATTCGCCTTTTATATGACTTTGGCAGTTGGCAACCACGCGATTCGTCTCCACCAATCACCATTTTCAATTCATATCCCAGTCTATTCAAAAGTTGGGAATTTCAAGGATCGGCCTCCTGGAAACTAACATAAACCAACATCAATGATGATTAGCATTTGAAGACAACATTCTTGAGATGTTCCGTCACAAATGGCAACCTGAAACGTTCCTTTCGGAGGATTCAACTTTTCAACTTTCATCGAGTAGGTATAAAATAATGTGTTTTTGATTCGTATCCTTCACAAGTTTCTCTATAATATGATAGTCTTCGATCATTATTACATGTTTCCAATTTTATTAGTTTAGAACTGAAATAAAACATGAAAGAGAAGACTCATTCTAGAAAAAAGAAGAGGATGGATAGGGTAACCATAACAACCATCCTCTCTCAATCGGTTCCGGAGATGAACACACAACTGCGGTACCTTATTTTCATCCAAGAGTTGCCACGATGTGACTAAACTTAAGTGATTTCCCCTTTAAGATCGACACACGCTTTAGAGGAAGTTTTTTATTTTTCTCGAGAGAAAGGAAGGCAATTAAAGGGAAAACTTTAGTCCTTAAATGCGGGGCAGTTGGAAGGGTCTGAAATGTTGTATTTTTTATAAAGAAAATGGAAATATCCGATGAGCTGAGAAAAGAGATGCCTTTGGATTTTTCCCAAGCCTTCCAGTTTCTGAGAGATGTACGTACACTCACGTAAAGTTGCACAAATTAATTGTGTTTGTCGTGACGTCACAACGTGGAATTTCCATTTAAAACAATCTATTTTGGAGCAAAATCGCATTTCCGGAACTATGAAACCTATAATTTTATTATAGGCACCAAAAGCGTCCTTGTTTCCAGTTCATCTAGTAGATTTATTTGCTTACTAAAAACCACAAAAACTCAGACCCTTGCAACTGCCCTATTTTTTGGGTCAGTCACTGGCGCAACCAGGATATCTTCCATCTCTCTCATTTCCCATTTGAATGTATGAGTAGGAAAAGGACAGAAGGAGGGGGTTTTATCCCCTTGTCCATCCTTGTCTAACATACGTTTCTTAATGGAGAAAAGAGAGAGATGAAGAAACTCTCGGTGCGCTACTGGGGCCAGTGCCTATAAAATCGACGGGGGGAAGAATCGAATTAATGGACAGGGTTTTTTTTTCTCGAAATCATTCCGGCGTCTTTCCTCTGGAAAAATCAGGCGCACCAGTAAACAGTGAAAATGAGTATAAGTATATGTATACAATTCGAGAGCGTGGTTTAACTTGGAGGGGGGGGGGGTTATTGTTGAAGATATATCGACCAGTAGCTAGACTTATCGGTCTCTATGATCTTCAGGAGTCTCTCCACCTGCGAATTTAAAAGCGCGAATTGACTGCTTGAGCCGATGGAGCTCTTGCAAACGTTTGCTCTGAGAAAATGACCAGTCCAATCTGATGTCAAAACCAGCAAAAATCATGAAAATCACACTAAGAAAGTCTACAATTTAATAATAAACTCACAAAACTGCTCTAACGGCAATATTGTAATGGCGCTTCAACGCAGGTATCATGGGAGATTCCTGTCTAATTTGTCACTTTCTCTACGGAAACACAGAGATAAGTCTCAAATTAGATAGGAATCTCCCATATGATACCTGCGTCTCTCCGCCATCAAGCCCGAATCTGAGAGTGAATTTTGTGATTTTTCAGTGTACTCACTGTCATTTTTACAGGTTTTTATGCAAGAATCAACTCTTCAATCCCCTGTAGCAAAAGTTTGCAAGAGCCTCATTAAGGGCTTCTTTGTTGTCGATACATCGGACATGGACCTATTGACTTCGCAAGGCATACTCCTTGGCTCTATCAGTTTATTCGCGCTTTTAAATTCGCAGGTGGAGAGACCCCTTCATTACTTGTCTCACCTACCTTACTTATGAGAAATGACGTTGGAAAATGAAATTCCAAAGATTATCGGTCCTGCGGGCGCCGATCCTTGAGATTCACGACTTTTGAGTAGACTGGATAAGAATGGAAAACGGTGATTGGTGGAGACGAGTCACGTGGTTGCCCAGTCTAATCAAAATACGGAATGGATTAGATTGGTTATCGGGCAGTCTTGGAGTACCCGATAACCAATCTAATCAGTGGCGTAGCCAGGAATTTTTCTAGGGTGGGGGGGGGGGGGGTCCGGGGTCCAAAAATTGTCATGGGGGGGGGGGGTCCAAAGATACCAATTTGGTAAAATTTGTCTGAAAACGCAAAAAATGACCTTTTTTTTAGGACAAATTTTGGTGTCATGGGGGGGGGGGAGTCCAGACCCCCTGGACCCCCCCCCCCCTTGGCTACGCCACTGAATCTAATCCATTCCGTATTTTGATTAGACTTGTCAACCACGTGACTCGTCTCCACCAATCACCGTTTTCCATTCTTATCCAGTCTACCCAAAAGTCGTGAATTTCAAGGATGTCGGCCTCCGTGGTCTGGTGGTTAGCGCAACTAGCCACTAACCCAGAGGTCCCGGGTTCGAATCCCGGCCGGGGCGACAAGATTTGATGGTCTCAGATCTTGTCACTCCGGATAGACATGGATGTTTCTCTTCTCTTCTCTTTCGTCTATCCTATCCTCTTCTCTCTTCAATCTTCCCGGGAAATGATCTCCAGCAGTGATCCCAACTATCTATCAGAGTTTAATATCCTATTTCAGAGAAAGTGGCTGTTTGTGATAAATACTAAGGCCAAGTACAAAAACAAAAAAAAAACAAAAAAAAAAAAAAAATTCAAGGATCGGCCCGCAGCTGCAGGTGCTCCTACACTTCTGAAACGACCTCTAGCATGATGACAGAAATCGCCACTGAACGCTGAAGAGTCACCTAAACTCTCGCATAAATCTTTATTGAAAAAATGTATCCGCTCTTCCAATCGATCTTGGAACTCTTCCGAATTTCACCTACAGACGGCAACGTTGCCAACAGTTGTGTCCAAGAACCAGAATAAGACTGTTTTGTTCGACGCCCCCCCCTCCCATCTTTGTTTCCTCTCTGAACCTGAATCCTGATTACTAAACGGACAGATCGAGGAATGATACTTGAGACAGTCGCTTTGTTGACTGATCCTCAAGTCAAGCATCATCGGTTGACTTAATTTTTGCTTCGCTCCGCAAACGCACAATCCCAAGTTTCATAACTTCCTGATATTGGGGTCGATATGCATCGATAAATAATCTATATTTTTTTCTGTTCTTCCTCCCCCATCTTTGTTTTCAGAAGAAGCCTAGCAAATTCATGTCAATGAAGAAAACGAAAAAAAAGACAATCATATGACCAAGTCAGAATTTTTTGCTGTCGATAAAAAAAATCTTGCTTCATTGTTAGTATCCTGACGGAGGCTAAGGCCTTCAAACTTCCGGAGATTTTCGTCATTACATAAAGTTTAATGCTCTCACCAGTAGCGCACCGAGAGTTTCGTCATCTCTCTCTTTTCTCCATTAAGAAACATATGTTAGACAAGGATGGTCAACGGGATAAAACCCCCTCTTTCTGTCCTTTTCCTACTAAGACATTCAAATGGGCAATGAGAGAGATGGAAGAGATCCTGGTTGCGCCAGTGGCTCTCACCAACGGCCACAGCTGCAGCGCAGCGTGGCGCCGGGGAGCGCACAAAAGAAACAAATAGATAATTCCCGCATCTTAAGTTCCAAAATTTGCCGTCGACTCTCAATGGATGGAAATAATTATAGCTTTTTCCGGACATGAAAATTCGCTGTTCTTTCGCTTGAAAATATTGAAGTATTGATATTGTCTAGCAAAAACCACGTTATTCGACTCGTTTTAACCCTCTAAGGACCAGGTTATAAAACGATGCCTATCTTCCGTTTAATTAGGGAAGGTAGTTGACAGTTCGTACTCGGGGGAGTTGAAATTGCATATACGACGCATTGAAGGCGCCGTATCTCGTAAGTGTTTTCATCGCTAATCACATTTATCCGGAATGAAGACTGAATCAATATGAAATAGACTAGAGGAGAAAAACGAGTAGACTCGGGCTTGGTCCATAAAGGGTTAAGCTGGAACGTGAATGGTTTCACAAATTTTGAAGTTATCTTGCTATTTATTGTTTATAATCCTGATCTATGTTTCAATTCACTGAGCGACTGGAGCTCGGCTTCACGATATATAGAGCCTCAAAAGCGTTAGTGTTTAAGCAGTGTAAGCCAGGGTCGCTGAGAGAAAAACTTGAGGGCCCAGGACAAAACTCTCGTTCAAGAACCCCCCCCCCCTTTTGTTACATCGCAGCATCACTTAGAAGCTCCACAGAGTCGGAGACCGCGGAGGGCTAATTTTTAGAATCATTGAGCGAGACTGGATAAATAAGAGGCTGCTACATGACTACATTGGTCCTTCCAAAGTGTTTGTCAAAAATTTGAGCTCTGGTAACGGTAACCGACAATCCCTCTGTTAAATTTGATCAATCTAAAGGCTGCTTAGAACAATACGATATCATATGTATCGATTGTAGCGAAGGGATACTTGGTTATACGGACCACCTCCAATTTTTGATAAACACTTTTGAGAGGTCACGATTAGAGTCCCCATATGTATAGAGAGTTAAGACAAGTGAAACCATGGGCGCCGCTATTGGATGCGATTTTGCACATTTGTTTACATTCTGAGGGCTATTGTTGTGTTTCGGTCCACTGCAAAGATTACAGTGCCGCTGAGTATCTAACTATGTAATCTTTCACTGATTTTGTTGACCGACATCTATTCACGCTTTGAAAGATTCTTCTGGGATTTTTAGACATTTTAGAAGTGTTTCATGTTTAAAATTAACAATTTCATCGAAAATTAACTCTTTATCCGAAAAAAAACCGTTGGTAAACAACTGCGATTGTAAACAAAAGTGCAAAATCGCATCCAATGGCGGCGTCCGTAGAGCCTAAAACTCATCGACCAATCAGAAGTTGACTGCCCTCTTGTCTTAACTCTCTACATATAGGGACTCTAGTCACGATAGCAGCCGCATCCCTTCATTTATCTTGTCAACCAGCCTTATCCAATGATTTCAAAACGCAGCCTAAAAGCAGCCCCCCACCCCCTTCACTATTGACGATTCTGATGTTAGCCATAGGCGGCGCGTATAAGGGGCTATTGGGGCTATATCCCCCCCCCCACTTTTTTGGGAACGAGGGGCTAAAAAATTTTTTGAACGAGAAAAAAAGAAAAAAAGGGAAAAAGGAAAAAGAAAGCAAAAGAGAAAAAGAAGAACGAAAAAACGTTATCAATTCCTCATCGCCATCTGTCTGCTTCATTCAGAAGTTACTAAGGAAACGAGACTGTCATCTTTTATTTATATTCTTCAAAAATTTTCCTAACCAAATTGTTTCAAGTGTGTCTATTTAGTCCAAATTTTCAGTTTTTTTTTTTTTTTTAAATTTTAGCCCCTTTCAAGTCAAAATTACAAGTGTTCCAAAAGAAAAAATGGTTAATTATCCCCCCACCCGCCTGCGTCAAACTTTATTTTGAAATAGGTGAAGAAAGAAAGAAAGAAAGAAAGAAAGAAAGAAAAGAAAAAGAAAAAAAAAGCTGTTGATTTTTAGCCCCCCACTTTTTGACCCCACGCGCCGCCCATGATGTTAGCAGGTGATCACAATCCAAAAATTGCCAAACTCAAAGGCAAACGTTATAAAAACACATTTAAGAGCAAAAATATTAAACGGATGAGGGAGGAGAGATTTTTGACCCCCCCCCCCCTCCCTCCTGGAGGAACGGGGTTTTGAAAGGAGGACACTAGATGTTTTAAAAGTCATTTTTGCATGAATGGCTTCGACTCATATAGAACATGCACTAAATGCGTGTGCTATACAATGCGCTTGTGTGTGTGTGTGAGTGAATGAAGGAGTGAAGGAGTGAGGGAGTGAGTGAGTGAGTGAGTGAGTGAGTGAGTGAGTGAGTGAGTGAGTGAGTGAGTGAGTGAGTGAGTGAGTGAGTGAGTGAGTGAGTGAGTGAGTGAGTGAGTGAGTGAGTGAGTGCAGAGTGCATGAGTGAGTGAGAAAGAAAAAAGAAAGAAACGAGTAGAGTATGCTTAAGACCGTATACGGCAAAGTTCGACCTTGAAGTAAAGCCACCCACCACAGACAAACGCACGACAATCGTTCCACCGCATCTCTGACTCCGCGACTCTTTCCTTTCGGAACGTGCTTTAAAGTGTTGCCAGATTTCGGGTTTAAAATCGGTGGCGTAGCGACGCAACGTCGCATTATATCCATTCAAATCAAAGGAAATTATCGAAGTCGAGACAAGTCACCGGACACCCAGCAGCGGATCGATCTATTTCATGCGTTTAAATGGACAAAATGTGTTGTGGTCAGATTGCACTGACTGAATGCGCCACTGTGGTTAAGGTCCTGATAATGGGGCTGCTTCAAACTAATGCTACAGGCGATTTAACCCACATATGCCCATTGGCTCGTTAACGACCCACCTAAAATGGTTTTTTTGGGACCAAATTACGGTAAATTTAGGCCAATTTAACTCAAAAATCAATGTTGTGTCATTCAGCACCTACAATTTAGCTGGTCCTCAAAATTTCACAATTTTTAAATTTTAAATTTTTTTAACTCTAAGTTGGTGTTTTTTGAGGAAAACACCAAAAAACACCCGGCATGTACAAAAAAAATTTGGGCATCTATGGGTTAAGGGTCGAACCACATGCGTAAAACCTCAAAAAATAACGATGGTAGCGCTAAGAATATAGGAAATTCGCCGCTAAACTAATAAAAAATGTACTTTAAATCGTGCGATAGTAAAGGGTGCATGGTGTTTCGTATTAGGCACTAATACTGGGAGATTCCGTCTATAATAATACGGCCACTCCATCAAGAAAAGGACAATAAGAGACGTCTTTTCCTATGGCGCCCCTGTTACGGTTGGGCACAATACCATTAATCGGTTGTGAATCATTACTATGCAGGCTAGTTACTCTGTTAATCTTCTTCCCCGCAGAGAAGGGACGAAATTAAGATAGGAATCCCCCATTTATTAGTGCCCAAAACTGTGTCACTAAGCGTTGAACAGCATTTTAAGAGTACTTACATGGAGTGGGTTTCGTAAAGTACTGACGCTACCATCGTTATTTTTTGAGCAGTGGCGCGGCGTGGCGTGCAATTTGGCAATGTTGCAGTTCGTCCATTTAAAGCAATGTAAAAGGTCGAATGCGAAGGTGTTCATCGAATACCCTACAGTTCGATCTTTTTCATGACTTTAAATGGACGAACTGCAAAATTGCCAAATTGCACGCTACACCACTGTTTTTGAGGTTTTTACACCTAAATCGACCCTTAAATCGTCTGTAGAAGGTAAAGGTTTGCAACAGACCCATTTCCATTGGAATAATACGATCTGAAGCCATGCATCTGACAACATTGTAAAATCGGTGCAGCTATATTTTCGCTGCGAGCGCCTCTATGTCAGATGACGTGGGAGAGAGGATAGTGGATACCCCAATATCGATATCTACGCGAGAATCAAAGTGGTATTGAGTTGCGGAAGCGTGGGCCGCGAGCAGAGACGGTGGCGTCCGGTGTGAAAAATCGACTGTATCGTTTATCTCCCATTTAAACTTATACACAAGTATCGATTAGTTGGTGGTTCAATTGAACCTCTCACGTGTCGATTATTTACCGCTAGGTAAGTTCATACGAAAAGGAGATGCCAGATGACACAAAGGCCCACTAGAGGTAAGTACAAGCAGAGCCCAGAGCCATAAGTCCTGCGTCGACGATTGGACGCAACCCGCACTACATGTACAGTTAATGCTCTCTTATCTTTCTTTTCTTTTGTTCTCTCAAGACCGAGCGAGGTTCGGGCCGCGTGTAGTGCGGGTTGCGTCGAATCGTCGACGCAGGACTAATGGCTCTGCTTGTAAGTACTTTCAGACCTAGACCGATAATCTTTGGAATTTGTCAACATTATTTCTGATATTACTCGATGAAAATGAATAAAAATGAAATTGAGTGTTCACTTTTCAATATGAGGAAAACTTTAAACACAAAAGAATAAAGTCAGGAGCAAATTCGGTATTGATTTGAAGGACTGAATAAAAGTTGAAAATTCGCCAAAGATTATGGTTATGGTCCGCCTACACTTCTGAAACTACCTCTAACCATACGCAAATACAGGAATTTGTCCTTCTCTCTCCTCGGCCATATGAACACATGTGTTAGAAAAGGTTAGCAGAGGGAGCCATCACTTGACTTTAGGCCATATCTCCGTACTTTTCTAATACATGCGCTCACAATCAGATGAGAGGAGAGAGAGAGTGAAATAAATATTCCTGTACCCGCCAATGGCATTATAAAGTAAGTGTGAAGCAACTGAGTATGAATCGTGCTTTCATTGACTCGCAGAAATGAAAAAGCTAAAGATTGAAACAAGATGAGATATATAAAGTTCCTATAAAACCGAGACAAGTAAACGATACGGCCCAGAAAACCTTAACTATAAGCCTGAGACAGGAGAACGGGTGGTTCCATACTTTTAATTCAGTCTTGAGAAATTGAGAGGTTTCTAAGGTTGCCGATTTATGGAGGCTAATAATTAATGGGTCTGTTGCAAATCTTTTGCGACAGCGCGAGCGTATCATTTATTCCCATGTAAAATCGCATGAAAATCACATTGGAGGCATCGAAAAGTCTCAAAATAATCTCAAAATCCCACAAAAACATGGGCATGATGGGTCCAAAACCCATATGCAACTGTCCAATTTTGTAGCATATTACACGTACTATATTATACTCTCATACGTTTATGCCTTACTTGACAAGCCTCACCTCAATGGGACAGAAACTCATATTTTGACGATAGTAAGGTTAGGATAGAATAGTGGTCCAACTATATTCGTCGCATGGAGAAAGTCTCTAGGATTGTTTCGTAGGAGTTCTAGGACTGGCCAAAACCAAACAGAACCAGTTATTAAGTCGGTGAAAGACAGGTGCTTTAACTCACTAGGTAAACAAATATTGACACACGAGATTAGACAACGACACACTTCACGTGATCACATTTCATGACACAATGCCCCGGTAATGTTTAACATCGACGAGACAATAATAAATTACCTACCTATGATATCTTTTCTCATTGGTTTGATAATTTTCTCTCGCAGTTCTAAAAAAAGTTGTGATTCCAAAATGTAAACTTCCTGCTTTAGCATCAGGTCTGTGCAAATCGCACGATCTTCAATTTAGATATTAGACATGCGTATATTGTGTACAGGGTGTCAATTAAATAAAAAAGGAGCCAGGCCGAATATCTCCAGAACGGCTCCGAATTGCGAAAAACGCTGAAACACGTGTTCGATTATTTTGAGGGGGACATCTTTTAAGGGGGTCACCGATTTGGGGGCCCTCTCTGGGGGTCCCCGGGGGGGGGGGGGGGGGGGGGGGGGGTAGGACCTCCCTAAATCCAATACTTCAAATGGGGACCCCAATTTTTTATTTGATATTCGAAAAGAAGGTGAAATTCTAAGACTTTTGGTGCAAACCGAAGGTCGATATCGTTTTTCGTTTTCGATACATCGAAACAGAAACGAAATCGTAATAACTTGATCTCATTTTACGAGAATGCGAAGAACCAGCGCGAGGACCGTCAGGACCGCACTGAAATAGGTAGGACCAAATGCATAGTTCAAGTAAGTACCTTTATCGACGCCTTTTCTGTCATATTGTTCCAACTTGCTCCTGAATAAAAAATTAGCCTTTAGAGGATCATTGAAACAGCATCACTGACTGGAGCCAGTCAGGAAAATTCAGGTCATGAACTTGGTGATATTACTTACTGGTGAATTTTATCGAAACAAAAAGAATTCAAAGCAGAAAATCCTAATACTGATGAACTCTGAAACGAACAATCAAGTATGCCTAGTGCTGAACTCCATCCTTGATCTAAATACTAAAACCGAGCAGAGAACTAAATACAAATGCTGAACCTGAACAGACCACACAAACCAAAGATAACTTAGACAACACAAGGCAACTTAGCGGGTAGGCAGATGTTCTTTTCTTTTTGTCTTGTTATTGTTTGCTCTTTTTTGATCCTGTGATAAACAAATAAAATACCTAAAATACCTAAATACCTAACTTGGTACATCTTATTCGCAAATAAAAAAATTACACTAGTATTCATTTGTGCAAGAGGCCCCTTGGCCTAGGCATTCAATCCTGTAGAGAACTTCTATAGAAGTACAAAAAATAATAGAATTACCAACTTCGTTAGTATAAAATTTTACCACGAGATTACATCGTGAGAAGTACGTATAGCGGTGGAGTTGAAAAACATGCTTATGAAAATTTAATCAAACAAATCTAGGACTTAGACGCGTGAAGTTTTCTCTCATTTGATGTGCATATCAATTTATTGGAAATTCCCCATGACTCCATGCTACGGATCGTATTTATAAGCTTACACTATGAGCAAATGGTTTGAGTTGAAGAGAGTAAACTGGAAGTCATGGGCGATTGAGGAGTTCTTTGGTAATAGGGCCGATAAAACAGTAAACGTGCTTGTCCTCAAAAGACCCGATTTCAGAAAATTATTTTTTGAGTGCGAGGTGTTGAAATGGGTTCTCTTAAGTAATCATCTGACGATTCGACTTCACGGTCTGATTTTGACATTAGTAGTTTTCCCCATCAGAGTTTCACGCAATAACAATTTGAAATCAGGACTTTTGAGCTTGAGCACACCCTCTGTTTTATCTGCCCTTTCCCCCAAAGAACTCGTCTAATATAGCTCTATGAAAAGCAGTGGCGACTGGCGATACATCAACTTTGCGCTGTCCACCATTATTCAGTGGGTCGACCAGGGCATCGGCATCCTACCTGCAAAATAAAGCCTGGCAAAGTTGCGTCACACAGTTGATCCACCCATACAACAGTCTCAACCACAGTGCTTGATATGAGGCGCAAATCCAGAAACTCGTTTAAACTTTTTCTCTTGCTTTGACCATTGGAACATATGCGTTAAAAAAGGATAGAAATAAGAGGTTGTCACGAGATGGCTCTTCCTCTGTCCTTTTCTGGGACATGCATTAAAAAGGGAGAAGAAAGAGAGAAAGACAACTTTCTGGATCAGCCTCTGATTGAAAGCCAGATGTTCCTCTGAACTAACTCCCTACGATTCATCGGCAGCTCATGCAAATTGGCGGTAACAGACTTTGATCATTCAAACAAGAGCAATATAGTCTCAAGTCTTGAGAAGGCAAGCTGCTCAAGAATCAATTTTCCACTCGGATTAAAATGGCAAAAAGCACGATTGCCAGATTGCACAAGCTGAACATCCACCAACACTATGGTGAATGCAAACTTAGGGGCATAAGTGGATACAGAAAATTTTTCTGTCTCTCTCTCCGACACCTACTTGAATGCGTGCATCAGAAAAGGACGAAGATAGGGGCTAGTCACGCGATGGCCCCCTCTTTTAACCTTTTCTGACACATGTGTTCAAATGGGAGGAGAAATAGACAAACTCCTACATACACCTGTGCTCAAGGGTCACTGGCACTGACACTCTGCCACAAATCCAAGGCCAGAAGTAACGGCCAAGGCAGCAGGGATCCAAAGCAACCTGTTGTTTTAAACGGTCAAGATATCATCGCTAAATCAACACAAACCAAACATTTACGGGAAAATTATAGAATCACTACTATCTATTGTGTGATAACAACCACCCACTATCAGTTTTACGACAGTCTTAGAAGCAAAGCGAACATTGAAAAAAATTGTGGTGCATTCACTAAAACAAGTTTAAAGTAAAACATAATCCAGAGAAAAATTGAAGAAAACCACAAATTCTAAGGGCAATAGATAGTTATGCTAGATAAGCTAAGAAAGTTAATAGTAATAGACACCACAACTTTCCACTAATTCCAGATTAGGGGAGTTGCCCGAAAAATCATTAAAACACATGAATGAGTAAGTCCAGACAGTGTTACATGAAAGGTAGTTGCTAACCACCCACTCACAAATGCGTTTTTGAATATGGAAAACTCTACTACTTATGTACCTACTTGTCATTACGGATACATAATCAAGAGTCCTCCAGTTCTACGCATCCTTGGGACCAATTAGACGACTGATTGCTAGCTTACATGCTGAAGAATTTCCATGATTGATCATCAGTCATTGATAGTTTCTAGACTAGAGTCTATTCCCGCTGATAAGAAATATAAGGTTGAGAAGCGGAATGAAAAGGGCAAGAATTTGAAGATTCCCATGGAGGCTGATAAAAACTTGACTGAGCCATGATAAACAGCAATTATGTGTATCAAGGAAAAAACACAATACTTGTAAACATGAATATTGAGCAACGGTTTGGAAGATGAAAGGATGAGTTCATTGGAAGATAAAAGAAAGTTTGGATGGTGATGACCTCTTCGGCAACACAGCTGTTGAATTGTTGAAAACGTGAACTGTACTATAACTGGACAGAACTTACCTTTCCACTTTCTGCTGCTGGAGAATTTTCTGCTATGTCGTAAATTACAGGGGGAAATCCGGGCGTCCCAAGGAGAGAAAATCCTAGACCACAAGAAGGATCACGTTTGTTTAAACTAACCAGTAGCTCTTCGGCCATTTTCAAGATAAAAAATTGAGAGAGAATTTACGAATCACAGCACAAATTTAAACACCAAAGAGTACGCACGACACCATGATACTTGCCGCGATCACTCATTTTTTCTGACGATGAAAGTAACGATAATATTGAGATAGAACTGATAAATCACTCTCGCCGACTAATCCTGACGAATTTGTAAACACAGACACACATTTCACAGCCATAACGCACGATCCTACATCTAGGCTTAGGAATAACTTTTGCAAAATAAAATTGAGCACTGTCACGGGTTGAACGAAGTAAATTTCAGGGGATTGCACTCCCCGCAAACGATTAGCTTTCACAAATCATGGATTCGGCATCACAAACGGTCATGAGAAATTTGATAAAGAGGAAACAGGGCGACTGGACAGTGAAGCTGATCAGAGAGACTTCGTGCACGGCACGCTTCTCATGAACTAAACTGCAAAGTTGAACCAAGTTGAACTAAACATCAAAGGAGTGACACATATCGACGTAACACAATTCGATTCGCTCCACTGAAAACCTGCGGCAGTGGAATATCGTCTAGTTGGCGGCACTGCTATGTTAATCACCCAACAGCGAAGTTTCAAAATTAGTTTTACGAATGCGCGACGCGCAAGAAAAAAGCTCATCCAAAATCCTACGAATAGCAAGTAGGAAGGAAAAATGTGTTCGAGCCACTCATCATTTTCAGTGCAGTAAGTAGATGTACACACTGATTGCTCTTATTGTTAGTATTGTTATTAGTCTTGCTGTTACGAACGAACAGTATAAGACTTCCTTTGTACTTAGTGAGGATAAATTCACGGGCGTGGCGCGCAATTTCGACATAATCGCGATGGAGGAGTATTTTTTAACGTTTATATAAACCATCCTAATGAGCAGAATAGGGCCTCATAGAAGGCAAATATGTTTTTCAAGGATCAAGATTATCAAGGACCGGACCCAAGACATGTTTCGGACGGACGGTCCTTATTCTGTGGAGTCTTTATCTGCGATATTTGCCATTTCAGTATATAGGTAATGCAGAAAAGAAGCTAACTGATATTGATTTCAAAAGTAGTTGGTTTCATTCTGCTTGAAAGCGTCCTTCTTTGCTCTTATAGGTATGAAAACCAATTACATAAATAAGTCTAGAAATTCTTAGTCGTCATAAGTATCAAAACTCCAAAGTTCCACGCTAAGGATCCACCTTGACTTGGTTCAAGGCACCCGACTTTGAGGTATCTATTGACTTATGATCTGTTGGATCGATTAGATGACTGCTCATTCCGTTGAAAATTAAATTTCCAGACCCTCGGGAAGGGAAGTAGGTAGGTACTTTAAAAGAACTTCCCAGGGGTGCAGAATGTCCCTTGCTTTCCAACTTTTCATGCTAACGAGTGAAGGAAGCTTTCATTCCAGATTTTCTAAGCTTTTTCAGGGCTTTTCCATCCCATTTCTGTAAGACTGTCCACTTTATTACTCCAAGTTTTTATGTAATGGCAAACTCATGTGACCGAGCATTTTTTACTCACCTGCGGACCAACGATCATTTCATTTTTGTTAAACCAATCGTTGAGACTCTCTATTTGAGACGGAGCTATTGGTCTAGAAGTGTAAGACTTGGCTGTTGATACAATAACCATTGTTAAAGATCCCATTTTTAACAGTTATCCATGGGTGGCCTTAATGAAGCTATAGCTAATGAAACACTTAACAATGGCCACCATCGCAATGGCCAAGTCTTACTAGCGTCATTCAGAGATAAGCCTGAGCAATCAGTTTAAGTACCAAAAAAGTAAATAATCCACCTGTTCGAATTATTTACCCCAAGAATTCTCTTAAACCTGTAAAATTTGAGAGTAAATATTCACAGAAGTGACAGAGACAGTAATTTTGTTATTATGCTTCTTACGTGTGGTCACTCTCCAATGCTGGTGATAATAAGTTATTAAAAAAAGTTTAGCAACTGTTCATTGGGCGCTTATCATTTTTGTAGATTAATAAGCGCATGTCTTCTTCAAAATCATGCAAGTATTTGTCGTTCTTTCTCTTCCTATGGGGCTAAAATTTAGCAATGGTTCCAACTTCAATCCTTTTCAAACATAGATTACATAGGGGTGGAAAGAAAAGAGGACAGATTTCGGGGACCACCTCTCGCCTATTTTGGATTATTTGCACTTTTTTCAAACAAGAGTTTTCAGAATTGTTCTTCGTACTTTTTAAATTAAGAGCTGAGTGATTAGATTAGATTTTGTCGTTACGCATAAGGTTCTAAATAGTTTATGATTAATTTACCTCCGATTCTTTCAATGCTCAGGTCCATGTACCAGCTAGTTGTTGAGGGACAACGAAGCTAGCTTCACTGTTCCTCAAAATTATCTTAATTTTAGGGAGGGGTTGGTGGCGATGAGGTTATCTAACTCATTTTGAGAATAGGTCAGGGCTGCCGTTTCGTGGGTAATTACCCGCACCGAGGATCTTTTGGCAATTTTCGGATCAAACTGCGGATCTTTTTAGAATCATTTTAGAATGAGAAATATGATTTTTTTGAAAGTTACGGATATTTGCGGAATTTCCGAAGAATTTGCGGACTTTCTCAGCAGATTTCAGATCTTTTTTAAAAAAACTAGCCATGCAGACTTTTTTAAAAAATTCGGACTAGCCGCGAATCTTTTCGACATTTTTTACGGGAAATTCACGCCAAGCTGAGCGGCAGCCCTGGAATAGGTAACCACTTGTAGATTTATTTGAATTTTAAGGTTTGGGTAGGAATTGCATGATAACATGAGATTTGGGTAGACTTGTAATTTTGTTATTGCTACTATTTTTTTTTTTTTTTTTTTTTTTTTTTTTTAATTTTTCAACTTGAGGCTGCTTGTTTCACTAACCCTAACTGCTGGTTGAGTCTTACTGGACAAAATCGTTTTATAGAAATGAGATGCTCAAAAAATTTGAAACGTTTCTTTCAAGAAACACAGTCAAAGACGCTATGTTTGAATAATCATTTCGCTAAACCCAATATTAACAATAAAACTACAGTCAACAAGCGTAAGGCAGATCAGCTGTTCGGCAAACAGCTTTTAGCTGCAGTTTTAACATTGATATCTGGTCCCACTCGATGATTTTTTGAACAAAGCCCCTTTGAGTGCGTTTCTTTGAAGTGACATTCCAGCTTTCCTGACACATTCAAACCATAGTCAGATTTAAGCTTCATAACGAACAATAATTGAATCAAAATCACCGAGCTCCTGGAGTCTGGAATCACCTCGATTGCTCTGTCTGTCTAAAATTGACTTTCTGCCACTCTGGCACATTTAGCTCATACAGCTCCTTAATAGGCTTATTTTTTTTATTTGGAACACAATTAACCACAATGAGCCGCAACAGAACACATCCCGTTTTTTTACTGCAGTGGGTCATCGAGGTTTGACTGTTCCAGCGGAACAAAACGGAACACTCTAACCACTCTGATAAGTTAGTCCAACAATCTTGGTTACTTCAGCTTACTTGAATTCCAATGAAATATAACCTAATACCCGTCGAATCTTGAGTTCTTTGATCTGTTGACTTGTTTACGGCCAAGTTTCAATTCAGAAAACGAAATTAAAGAGCCTCTCCTCAAAAGATGGCACAGAAAATAAACAAACAGGGCAGTTCAAAAAGGTAAATAAAGACAGAAAGCGAGAATTTGAATAAAGCCCATTTTTTTTAAAACAGAACGCTAGACGAACCACACTCAACCAAGAATAGCCCGTTCCGTTGTGCTCCATCGTGTTTCATGTATGAAAAAATTAGCCTAAAGGCAGCACAATAGCTGTATTTTGCTTTGATATCGGCGATGATATTCCTCTGACTATAAACAGCGCAGTTCAAAAAGGTAAATAAAGACGGAAAGCGAGAATTTGAATAAAGCCCATTTTTTTAAAACAGAGCGCTAGAAGAACCACACTCAACCAAGAGTAACCCGTTCCGTTTTGCTCCATCGTGTTTCATGCATGAAAAAATTAGCCTAAAGGCAGCCAAACAGCCGTATTTTGCTTTTTTATCGGCAATGATATTCCTCTGACCAATCACAAAAAAGTGCTGAAATTGAGTGCCGATGACCGCTTTGGGCGCAACGAACGATCCATCATCAGCGATGGCCAAATGGTTGACAAGCTCCAGTGTTCGTCAACGTTGATGGCCATCGCCCGATGGTACAGCGTGTGAAATTAAATTCATAGTTAAATCAGGCTCAGCCCCTTCCCAATGACCATAGGAAAAGCAAAATACGAGCTATACCTGTTGATGGCCATCAGACAGCTTTTGATGACAAAGCAAAATACGGTTAAAGAGATAAGAAATGTCACCAATCGACAATCAAACCTGAGGTGAGGCTTCTTTAATCAAAGAATGACACTAATATTAGAATTAATAACGGTGGTCTTGATGAATTGAGACTAATGTTTCATGATGAATAACTGTTTACAAAAAGGTATCTGTTAATTATGATACTGAAATAAGAAGAATTAGAAATATGAAAACAACTTGTGATTTATTCAAGTATTAGAAAAAGAAATGCCTTGAACAAAATTAGTATTACGAAGACTTGGTTCATTCCAACAGCTAAAGTTCAACTCCTCTGACAGGCTTCAAGCAGCACTGCTGTCCCTGAAACACCTCCTTTCTACAAGGTGACATTTTTTGAAACCGCTTAGAGACAATTGATCACTAGGATCAAAAAACTGATCACTTACACCGGAAAACTTGCAAAACATGTAGGTTACTTTTTCCTTAACACTAAACACTACATGTAAAACGAAAAGAGAAACATTTTTTTTTTTTTTTTTTTGTTAAAATTGAAACAGGTTTCATGCAGGTCAGACAAAGCCACCTTTACAGAAGAACAATAATTCTACTCCTGATTTTTAAGGTTAGAATTTACGGAATTGAAGCCATTATTAGAATAAGAGCTCATCAAACAACAGGTGCGCTCTTCAGATAAAAGTCTCTATTTAATCACAATGCTGATTTTTCAGGAAGAGCATACCCGATGTTTTATATGCCCTTTTTCCAGAAATGACCTCAATTGGACTTGATGCAGCATTTTATTCAAATCTGAGGAGGGGGAAAACAAGGCGGAGTAAAAAAAGGAAAGTAACAAGTCAAACTGATTTAAAGGCAATAAAACTTCATGCGGGTCTTACAAAATACTGATTGTCTCTTCGTTGCAGATAAGGTTACAAGCAGAACAGGCATGATATAAAAATCAAGAGACTATTACAGGGTGGCTACAAAATTTCAATAAAAAAATTCCCTGACTTTTCCAGATAGGTATTTCTGGTTTCCCAGATTTGCTGCCACCCTATAATCGGCAAGAAAGATATGTCTGGAACAAAGAAGAATCCAACATTTTCTTGCCAAACAGCATGGCCTTCGCATCCCATGCACTAGGATGTGAAAGGAAAAGTTCCCAAGAACTTCCAAAATCCACGAGCCTCCATTTTTCAATCACAAAAATCTGAAGCAGATAAAAGAAATTTTTCTCTCTCTCTCTCTCTCTCTCTCTCTCTCTCTCTCTCTCTCTCTCTCCTCTCCTCCTCTCTCTCTCTCTCTCTCTCTCTCTCTCTCTCTCTCTCTCTCTCTCTCTCTCTCTCTCTCTCTCTCTCTCTCTCTCTCTCTCTCTCTCTCTCTCTCTCTCTCTCTCTCTCTCCTCATTTGATAGAAACAAGGGCACTCACAAGACTTCTTCCCAATTTGTGTCTTTTTCTGACACATGCATTTCATTGAGTGAAGAGAGACAGAGTGAGAAATTCTTGGATCCAGTTCTAATGTCCGGAGCTCAAGGATACATCCAAAAAGCTACCCAATTTAAAAACATAAACCCCAATGATTTTGAGCAAAACCTCATCAATTGGATTATAAGCGGTTTGATCGTTTCATGCTGAATGGGGCAGTTGGAACGGTCTGAAATTCAGGGTTTTTATAAAGAAAATGGAAGTACTTAACTGAGAACAAAAATGCCTTTAGCTTTTTCCGAAGTGTCCCAGTTTTGGAGGTATACTTGTAAAGTTACAAAAAATTGGGTGTGTTGCTGAGACAATACGTACTAGAGACCATGCACAAGCCAATCGCAGGGTGGCTAACTTCTTTTGATGGGGACTCAACAAAATAACAAAGGGAGCAATCCACCATGGAGACTATATGTTGACTGATGAAACTCCCGTACTTCACTCTCATTGGCTACTGACCTCAACACCTTTGCTCATCAGTCAACAAATGGTCCAGCTGGACATTATTGAGACCCAAAAAAAAAAGTTCCTACCCCTTTTTAACAAGGGCAAGATAGATAGTGCATGGTCTCTAGTATAAATTGTCTCTCAGGGCTGCCGTTTTGCGTATAATTAATGCTATTTTTCAAGTCATCGATAATTACACCAATTGAGAAAAGATTACACGGTTCAGTTTAGTGTATGACTGTAATGAGCTAAAATACTTGCATATTTCATCTTTTCTTAACCGGTGGTGTCATTAAAAAACTTACGGTTATTTTAAATTAAGACCCAAAAAAAAAGTTCCCACCCCTTTTTAACAAGGGCAAGATAGATAGTGCATGGTCTCTAGTATAAATTGTCTCTCAGGGCTGCCGTTTTGCGTATAATTAATGCTATTGTTCAAGTCATCGATAATTTCACCGGTTGAGAAAAGATTACACGGTTCAGTTTAGTGTATGACTGTAATGAGCTAAAATACTCGCATATTTCATCTTTTCTCAACCGGTGGTGTCGTTAAAAAACTTACGGTTATTTTAATTAATTAACGGAGTTTCCACCGATTGAGGGAAGATTACAGATCAGAGTATGTTCGTGCATTACAGTCATACACTGAACTGAACTGTGTAATCTTTTCTCAACCGGTGGAATCATCGGTGAATAGAAAAATAGAATTGATTATACGCAAAACGGCAGCTCTGTTGTCTCTGATGTGTTGTGATATTACAACGCAGTATTCCCCTTTAAAAAAATGTACTTTTAGCCAAAACTGCATCTGGGAACTACGAAACCTAGAGTCAGAAACCAAAGGCATCCTTCATTTCAGCTTACCAAGTACTTTCATTTAATTATTAAAAAAACACCAAAATTCAGACCCCCTAGCAATTGCCCCATTCGCTATATTTTTAACACTTCTGACACACATTCTATCCTCCAAAACTCTTCACTGGATTCTTCAAACAATTGTGTTGTCTGCGACTTGAGATTCCTACCACTTCTCATGCTTAGCATCTACTTTCAAAACAGATCAGGCACAAACAGTTGGGCTCATTACACCCAACGAGCTATACATTTATCTAGAGTGGCGGTTTAATGAGTAACCTGCGTAACCACCACGGGGGAATTTTAGGTTAGGTTTAAGCGAGTGATTTGTCCATTTGTTTCCGTGTATTTTGGTGCAGCGCAACTCACAGTGGATCGGAACATGCTTTGATCCACTGTGCGCCGCACCAAAATACACGGAAACAAATGGACAAATTACTCGCTTCAACCTAACCTAATAATCCCCCATGGTGGTGATGCAGGTTACCCATTAAACCGCCACTCTAGATAAATGTATAGCTAGTTGATTACACCTTGCACCCGTTTGCTTGAGACAGTGGCAAACGAACAGTGTCATTCAACAACGCTTTCATTGATACGCGCAGTTTTGAAAGGAGAGAAGAGAACATAATTTTAATGACTTTTAGAGCAAGAAAATAAAACCGTATTTGTTGCAAATGCATTCGAAGGATGGTTGAAGAATTGAGAAAACCCCCAGACTTAATGGGTGTAAAATTGCAGACGTATAATTTTTTGGTCAACCCCTTCACAGAGTAGAGGTGTTAAATTTTTTCTAGGACTTGGGTTACAAAACATTGAGTCTAGAAAGCATTTGAATGAAAAAAGTTGCACAGTGACTTATGAAAGCAACTCCAATTGATTCGAATGAAACGCTGCTACCTTGATTGATTTGGACGTTGGTGAGTTGATCTAAACATGTGATACATCACCAGTAATGGTTATAAATCAACTTACTGCAAGTTGTAATAGAGGCGTTCCAATCTCGAGAGTCAACTTGCATTGCTTCGATACGATGTCATACAACTATTACGACTCAAATGTTCTCTAAACTTGATCGTAAATAATCAACATCCAGTAAATCTAGGCAGTTAGTAGTTGATCAGTTTCAAAAGTATTGAACGAAGGCACAAAATAGCTGTTGAAAGATACACTGAATGCACGGACTCATAAGAAAATTAATAGTTTGATTATAATTTATCCATATAGTGCGGCTGTCCATCATGAGTGAATCGTTTAGTCAACACTTCAACTCCGGTATCGGTTACGAGCATGGTGTGCTCAAATTGGGCCGAGAGGAGACCATCGACGGTAACAGCAGTCCATTTGTCCGGCCAGAGCTGATCACGATACGTTCCTGTAGAGAGGTTAAAAAAAAATCAATTATTTTAGCTTCTGATCCGTGAAGGAAGGAAAACAAAAATACTTTCTTGTCAAATGTTGGAATGTGCTATGTGCAAAGAGAGTCCTTCCACGAAGGCTCCATGATGTAAATTTCTGAGGGCACTCAATTAGGGTTGTGCGGTACTGATTTCGGTATTTAGCTATATCTCTGACTGCAGCCTCTAAACGAGTGAGACTGATGAAACGGCCGTATGTGACGTAAGTCGGAAGCCAACTAAATACTATGAAACTGTCAAAGTAGCATTACTATGTCATAATACCTTTGAATTCCCTTGAAGTTATGTAAAATACCGAACTGGCTGATTTTTTTGGTATTTTACATAACTTTTAGGGAATTCGAAGGTACTATGATGCGGGAATGCTATGTATCGGCTGCAGTCAAAGACAGAGCTAAATACCGAAATCAGTACTACACAGCCCTACACTCAATAGCAAAAGCAACTTTATACAATTTCTGAAGCTGGGAAAAAATTAATATTCAGTTAAACAAGGAAAGACTCAAAAGTCGCTAACTCATATTTTGGAAATATTTCAGTGAAAATATAGCTAAAATAAAACTATTAGACACGAGTTTCTCATTTTTTGCCACTGAACCTTCCGAAGGCTTCAGGAATTTTTAGAGTATTGGCAAAAGCTTCTGAGAACCCAAGTGAACCACTGGGTAGAGAGCATATCTACACTCATTTCCTAAACAATCTATAAGTTGTAGCATGGTATAGCATCTGGTGCGCAGTAGAGTGGGAGTTCAATTCCCGAGTCCAGAACGATTTTTTGCGATGGTTTTCCCCCCCTTCTTTATCCCATTGCTCTTATTTGACAGGTCTTAATTTTTGGTGACACTTAACGGCGGAAGTAATGCTTTCTTTGAATAATGAATGAAACATACATGTATAACATTGTAACAGTTGGGAAAGTAAGAGGAGTCTTAATTTCATGAACATTTAATGATACTAAAAAAGGTCAGGTCTGTGAATAGCATAGCATAGTCCTGTGTGGTCCTAGTCAGCTTTCCATAAACATTAATTCATTGCCATGCATAGAGGAGTCAGACTCGTCATGACTCTGAAGAAATTCATACTGCCGATTTAGCGATCTCACAGCAACGAAACAACAAGTTCAAGAGCTTGCGGCGTTTACAGATAGATAGCGCCACTTGCTTCACTCTACTTCCACGGTTTCACCGCTAGGTGCGCCATATGCATAGAATGAACGAAGAAGCATTGTTGCGTAGCAAATTTAGTCAAATTAAATCACATGTCAATGGGTTAATCGAGATTAGGATATTGAATTCCAAAAAAAAATATGTTTCTAATAAATTGAAAAGTTGAAAAAGGAAAATGGTTTGTATCCACAGATCAGAGCATGTTTATGACTTCATTCTTTCGTCCATCATTTCCGATATTAAACGTCACTGAGACTGAGGGAAATGCTCCTGTTCCAAACACTAGTTGAGACAACTGAATCCCAAAGAAAATATGCTTCTAATAAATTAAAAAGTTGAAAAAGGAAAATAGACTGAAACTGAAAGACTGAGCCAACTGAACCAACTGAAAGAGAAGAAGTTTTCACTCACCTTCTGAAATCATAGGTTCTATGGTAAAACAATGTCCGGGTTTCATGATTCCGACAGCTTTATTGCGAGCATAATGAGGTATACTGGGAGCGGTATGGAACAAACGATGAATCCCGTGGCCGCAGTAGCTTAGCACAACAGAAAATCCTTTAGCTTGAGCATGCTTTTGTATCACATTACCGATTTCACGATATTTTTGACCAGGTTTAACTGCAGATGAAAACAGGTCAAATTCATTAATTATCTAGAATGGTACAAGAGTCGATAGAACCAAAATGAAAAGAAACAAATCTAGAGAAACCTGCGGCAGAAACACAATGAAAGTCAGGAAAACCCGCTCTCAGTTTGAAATCACAGGAAAGCAGAAAATTAAGCTTCCTTTCATTTTTTAATACACAGGGTGTAACTAAACTCTCATTCAGAGGACAACACGATTAAGGACATTTCTGGAAGAAGGGCCCATGAAACAACAGGTGTGCTCTTTCGCTAAAAACCTCCATTTTATCATAATGCACAATTTTCAGGAAGAGCACATCAAATGTTTTATGGGCCCTTCTTCCTTGCGTTGGTTTATTCCCAGGATTTTATTTTCCCGGAATGGGTCTGTTGCATCCTTTTGCTACACCAATATAGAACCTTGATTCGTATGTAAAATTCGGCGAAAATAACGATGCGCACATTAAAAACGTTCAAAATCCACTCATTAACTCAGGAAATCACTTCAATTTCAAACAGCCCGCGCTACACTAGACACTATTTGCACCGGTATACTACTACATGGACGGAACCACCGTGCATAAGTAAACAACATCGTAACTACAAAATGATGGAATTCCCTTCTAAATACATGAACTATTGGCTGCATTTGCTGTCTGGTTTTTTAGGTTTAACAAAGATTACAAAATAATATAAGAAATGTATGCAGCAAACAAAAAATTCCAATGTTTGTAAGTTCTGTTGATGTTTACACAAACGAGATGGTTCCATCTATGTAGTTATAAGTCGGTGACATAGTGTCTAGTGTAGCACGAGTTGTTTGAAATGGAAGGTATTTTCTGAGTTAATGAGTGGATTTTGAAAGTTTTTAACATGCACATTGTTATTTTACATTACACACAGAATTTTACATTAGAAACAATGAGTTATATTGATGCAGCAAAAGTACGCAACAGACCCATTCTCAGGAAGAGCACATCGAATGTTTTATGGGCCCTCCTTCCTTGTGTTGGTTTATTCCCAGGAATTCTTAGGTCGGAAATTGACTAAATTTTCAGGAAATAAATTGTTTGTAATTCATATTTTCTGGACTATCAGTAATGCACAAGGCCAGGAATTTGAACCCCTGGGAATATTCCTGGCGGTACGTTGTTATCCGAAGATGTCTCCATTATTACCCTCTTCAGAAAATTCTCCGTCCTACAGTGTTGAAAATGATTACAAAGAAAATTTAAAAATAGTTCAGGCAAGAGAAAATTCCATTCTAAAAGTAACCCACTAACACACACTGGGGCCGAAAAATGTCCGTCCGAAAAAGTACATGATAAAGATGCATGGTGAGGCCGTAAACTAGGTATCTACTAGCATGCTCGAATCCTCACCATCCACCGATGTAGAACTACATGCAACTACGGGCAACTTTGCCCGTAAAAGGACTAACATTTTTCGGCCCCTGACCAGCTGACTAGTTCAAAAATTGAAAAAAAAAATGGACCCCATTGTTACTAAGCAATGTAATCATAAAATTAGTAGTTTGCATTTTTATATAAAACGTGGTACTACGCATGACAACTGTTTCTACCAAGGCAGCACCACCTATACCATATACAGTAAAGTGACAACAGTTGTCATGCAAGGTTTAAAAATTAAATGGCGGGTCATTCCAGGTTAAATGTAGCATCCTTTATATTTTTAAACTGTACTTTTGACATAAAAACTTGGAATTGTAATCTTTTCAGCGATGACCAAGGTCAGAGGTTACTACTTGCTTGCCAGCTTCATAGCACTAAAGTGGAAAAATTTTATATTTTAAAATCAAAATGACAGTTTTTAAAAGTAACAGGATGCGACACTTTACCTGAAATAATCCTGGCATGTTAATGGGCTAAGGTGTGCTCAGGAAGCAAAAAAGGTATGAATAAACAGAATTACCAATTTTGATAGCTTTATCTAAACATTCCCAGGTAACTTGAGTTAATTTTTTAGCAGTGTCACTCACTTGCCCTAAAAGAAACGTTTCGTTAAGATCTCCATGGAAACCTCTGTGGTACACCGTTACATCAACTGTAAAAAAAAGGAGAAGGAACGTGAAAATGAAAAGTTGACAGAATGACTTGAGAGGTAAACTTTCTGTAAGACTTTGCAGTGAAATAACGCAGGAAACAACAAATCACAAGGAAATTTTAGGGAATAAGGTACCAAGAAAGATAAGGAACAAGCAGGTATGTATGAAAAGGGTTTACACACGAAAATTATAGTTTAAGGTAGTCAATAGAGGTATGATTATTTCTTGTTTTAGGGTTGGGCAAATGGGACTCGAGTACTGAGGTTGAATCACAGAATAATACAATCAGAACGGAAACTCCCATAAGAGCCAATGGAAGAAAGTTTGGAATTTAACGGCACCAATAGGCAACGCTGTGGTCCTATATCCCAACATGGCAAACATATTTTTGTTTACATTTTGCTCGAATACGGAGAAGTCAGAAGTCATCTGAAGCTGGTTGATTTGTGTTGAAACTCATTTATTTCTATAAATTCTGGAAAGAAATCTCAGTTTCCGGCCTCAATTGTATTCTACTGGCATTTCAGAATGAAAATTTCGCGGATCATGTCCTATGATTTTTTTTTTTCGCACGCGAATAAAGATGTAAACATCCTATATCCCAACATGGCGGACGCGAAATGAATTTGCTTCAAAATCCAACAGAGTTTCCATTCTGATTGCATTATTCTGTCCTGGAATTGCTGAGTACTTTTTGCAGTTGATCTGACTCTCTAAGTATATTTTGTACTCGGGATTCAGTTAGTTTTCAAACCGTTATTGAAGAGTGATCTGAAACTGTTTTTTTCAAAAATTAAGGGCAACATTGTTATGTAATACTTCAAACTAACCTGAAAAAATATTTGGTTTATGAAAATCAACGTAAATTACATTAATTTGGAGTTTTGAAAACCGTCTTTTATCCGGGTACACAATGTAGTTTGAATACAAAACGTACTCTGCACTCTCTGCAGTTCAACCTCCATATTTGAGTCCCATCTGTCCAACTCAGAGATTGCTAAGCCAAAGAGATATGGCAAGTCCTATCCCCGCCATGTTAGAAAACTGAAAATCGACATTTCGTAAAAAGCGCCTTCAAATAGGCCGTGATACAGTACAGCGTACCACCTGGTGGACCATTTTTTGTAAACATTGCTATTACTGCTGTTAGTGGAAATAAATTCAAGGCACACACTTTTCTGAGTTTTTTTATTTTACAAACACATTGACAAAATGGAAAATGTCAAGGGAAAAATTTAACCATTATAAGAACCATTAAAACTTTAATCAAAAGTCATTTACTGGCAGCTGAACGCACTTTGGTTACTTTCAGAATTGTTTACAAAAATGGTCCACCAGATCGTATGCCACTTTGCTTACTTCGTAGGAGTCGATTAACAGTTTTAAGCAGTTCTGCCATATCTCTTTAGCTTATTAATCTCTGGTCCAACTTCCTATCATTCAGCTTGTTGTGTTATTTAAAATTGCCTTCAATTTTCAGGGTATGCATTTAGCGGAACATTTGTGGAATGAAATTGCATACTTCAAGAAATGAAGGCGTTTTCTGTTAAGATACTTGTGGTGAAGGAAACTTGTCGATGCAAATTCATGAACGCGTGCAGACCATGATCCAGATCCATACGACTTCCACTCGTCGGTCAGAGAAGTATGCAGCTTCCGCCGCGAGAGCGCTCCGTCGTATTTTCGCCGTATTTCACAAAGACCTCTCCGCTGAAACTTAGAATTGTTGGAATATTTCCACCAAAACTACTTATCAGCGGACTATCACATAGACCCCACATGGAGTGCCTATAAACTGAAGACCAATGCAAAATCATCGACAAGCAAACGTGTAAGAGTACAAAGCAGCCGCTGAATCGATGGTGGTGACCACACGGGTCGATACAGGGATTCGTCTTTCTCTCTCTCCTCCCCTTTAAGCACATGTGTTAGAGAAGGACGGAGATGGGGGCTTAAGTCATGTGATAGCCCCCTCGGCTATCTTTTTCTAAAAACATGTGTTCAAACGGCTGAAGAGAGAGAAAGGCAAATTTTTGTATCTGCCTATGGGTGATTGAAGCCCAACATTTGATGCTTCGCATAATCACACATCAGAATCTGGAACTGTGCCAGCAACTATTTAATGTGCGAGAGTGGTACTTACATATTGGAGGCACCTGGCGCTTAAGTACACGGAGCAACAGGGCAATTTTTAAGGCTTGAATAGCGGTCTCTTTTTTACGACGAGATCCAAGACCCATGCACTTTGAGCTTCAAGAAAATACTAATTGGCTTATTATGACAATGATTGCAACAGTGTTGCCAGATTCTATCATAGTTACTTTAAAGTTACATTGAGTATGTAGGGAATTTTCCCACAGTCTGGCAACGCTGAATTGAAGGTGATAGTCGCAGTATGTGATAGAACTTTAATATAAGACATCGATGAGAAGCTATTGAGGTTGATGACTTTAAAGCTTCTTTTGAATAACTGATTGATAGGATAGTTGGAAGTTTTGTTTGAATGAGATGAAGATGGAGAGATGGATGTATCCAGACTTGCAGAAAAAGCCTGGCATTCATGATTTCTGGGGATCACGTGGAAAAGGTGAAAAATTGAGGCAAATTTTTTTTCAATGCCAGACACTCATGTCCAAAAATGCTCATTAAGATTTTATGCCACAGCATTCTTTTTTGGTCAAAATCTTAGCAAGCCCGTAGTTTCAGTCACAATTTTAGCAAGTACACTCAACTCTTTCAATAAAATGTTAAAACAATGCAACTGACTTTTAACTTGCAGTTAAAAAAGTTACTTGCAGTTTTAACTTGCAGTTAAAACAATGGGGCTGTTGCACACTTTTGCTTTAACCTAATCACATCATTGGACGAGTTAGACTCATCTAGATTTTGAATACCGATCTGCCTGAAACTCAGCAATGGAACGACTGCGATGCAATGATGCTCAAGAGCTTGCGGAGTTTTACGATAGATGCCATTACTCGCTTCACTCAACTTCCGCAGTTTTGCCGCTAGGAGCGCTAACCACGAGGAATGAGCAAATCAGTGCATGCGCGGCAAGCAACTATTTAAAATTAATTATGATACAAATGGATGAAAGGTCAATTCTGCATTGAAAACCTCAAAAAATAATGGAAGCACTAACAACTTACAGATTCCACTCCTAAACTCATGAAATGCTTTAAAACGCAAAACCATAACGGCGATGTTGGGCACTAAAAATGGGAGATTCCTATCCTAATTTCATCACTCTTTCTATGCAGGGAAGAAAGATTCAAAGAGTAGCTATACACCAGGGTAGCGATCCACAGCTGATTAATGGAACCGTCCAAAGGAAAGTTGCCTCTCATTGGCCACTTCTTGATGGAGTTATAGTATTATAAAATGGGAGCTCCCATTATTAATGCTCAACACCGCCATTACCGTCGTGCATTGAAAAGCATTTTATGAGTTTCGGAGTGGATTTCGTAAGTTTATAGTGCTATCATCTTTATTTTTGGAGATTTTTACCTCTGAATTGACCCATAAATTGCCTGCAGCAAACATGCACAACAGCCCTATTGTTGAGGAAATGGCAGACTCACAATTAGTGAAAAGTATTTTTTGAATTTCAGAAGTCATGAACTCATAAGTTCAGAAAACCCAACTTTTTAATTCTGAGTGGAGAGTTAAAAAGTTGTAACTTCTGTAAAATTGTAACTTCTTGTTGATTTAAAAGATTGCGTGAAGTTTTCGCAATCAAAAACTGAACACCTCTTTCAATGCATCGATTGCAGAGGATTGTTTCAACAAGGTAACTAACCGTTGCACAGATCTCCGTTTTGCAGGGGCCGTAGATCAGGAATACCGTGACAAATGACTTCATTCACGGAAGTACAACAAGAGCGCGGAAACTCATAGTAGTTCAAAGGAGACGGGTAACATTCACGCTCGACGCACGCTTCATGAACAATTTTATCAATGGTATCAGTCGTCACTCCGACTTCCATAGCTTTTGCAGCTTCATCGAGGACTTCTCGTCCCAACTGTAAGGACAAACAATGGAGAAAATTAAAGCAAGTGACAGGTATGCCAATTAGTGCACTGAGCACTACCAGGTGACAGCTACAGCATCATGAGAAGCAAGAACTCAGGGATACTGTTTAAATTTCTCGCTGACTTTTCTTTTAAATTCTTACTGAATTTTCTTTTAAATTCTTGGCGAGTTTACTTTTAAATTCTTACTGAATTTATCCATTCTATTGCCCTGAAAGTAACAAGCATGTCTTTTTTTGTTTCAGAATGGGGCAGTTGCAAGGGTCTGAAATGTTGTGTTTTTTATAAAGAAAATGAAAGTATTTGATGAGCTGAGGACAAAGGTGCCTTTGGTTTCTCCTCAAGTCCCATTGTTCTAAACATGAGATTTTGGCCCAAAATACATTGTTTTAAATGGGAATTCCGCTTAGTGACGTCACTACACACACGATTTTTTACATCTTTACACGTGTGTATCTCCAAAACCAGGACACGTAGGAAAAAACCAAAGGCACCGCTGTTCTCAGCTCATCAAGTACTATCATTTTCTTAATAAAAAACACAACATTTCAGACCCTTGCAACTGCCCCATTGTTTCACTCAAGAATGTTGTAAAAACACATTTTTTAATCGATATTCCTGTTTCACTTAATTGAAACACTGAAAACTAATGTAATCCGTGATTTTACAAATGAAATATGTCTTTATCGAGGTGAAAACATACAATTTTAGCTTCCATTCAGTACTCGAAAATGTCATTTGTCGCTTTTTAACAGAGCTTTGCTCGAAAGTTTTGCTTTCTTTCAAAACAAACTAATTTCATCCCAAAACAAGGTTTCGGTCATAACCACAGTAAAGGTTGGTAAAACAGAAGACAGCAAGCTCAAAAACTGATTAGATTACATCAAATTTAAACGCATTGTTTCATTAATTATTTGAAAATTAAGAATTTTCCCCTTCCTGGAATTTAGTTTCATTTAAGTTTTGCCCTCCCCTCCCCTTTTTGAAAACTTTCTACTGGCGCCCATGAGAGAGAAGTAAAAGGGAGTTATTTCTCAGAGAATTAGGAGAAAAAAAACTTCTGTTTGAGCAACCCACCTTGCACGCAACACGCATCCCTTCAATTTCTTCGTCATCCAATACTTTAATCTGGGTGGATGATTTAACTTCCTGTTCTGAATGGGAAATTCCTCTCGGATGAGTGGCATAGTCAGGTCGTCCTATATGGGCCGGAACAGCTCTCGGTGCAGTTTGTGGGTAGGGCCTCAATCTACCTGAAGACATAAAAATGGCTGATTAGACAACTTCTAATTCAAATTACTTGTGACCATGGCAGTATGGGACAGGAGCAAGAAAACTTAAAATGGGTCTGTTGAGAAGGAATCATTATACGATAATTCTAAACATGAATTATTTAAATGTTGCAGAAAAAACAATGCACACACTTAAAATTAGTAGAATTTGCTCCTAAATTCAAGAACAGCAAATGAAAAGTCACTTTCAGAGGCTACTGCTGGATACTTTTCGGTCCAATATCTTTCCAATTTGGATACAATAGTGGCAGCTATTCATGATGACCATCTTGGCTGATCACACAAGTCACGAAGTGAGTGGTTTTGCAGACGTTTACGCTACCAAAACAAACGTAAAGTTTAAACATTTTCTCTCAAAAGTCTTCGAGAATTTTGTCACTTCGCCTCAATTTTGTACGCTGACATCGAATTTGATAGCTATTGCAGCGAATTTTCATTAATTCCTCTTGAACCAAGCTTTCCTAGAACGTTACCTCAAATTTATCAAAACACTAAATTTTTTGGAAAAAATTACTTCTCAAGAGGAAAAGTGAATGGAAAATAGATTTTAGAGGGCATACGCAATATTTTTCAGAGCGTATGGTTGCAATGCTGCACTTTTAATGAAGCTTTTGAACATGGTGTGGCAGCTCAAAATTTGACTTCATGTTTTTCAGCCCTCTTTGGTGTTGGACAGTGGAGCTGTTGCAACCTTTTGCTACAGGCTTATTAATGGTTGATTATGGGGTAAAATCCTGTAAAAATAATGATTAGCGCACTAAAAAATCACAAAATCCACTCCTAAACTTACAAAATGCTTTTAAACGCGAGACTGTAATGGCGGCCTTGGCGGCCAAGGCCGCCCAAATATAATGGCAATTGTTTGCTTTTTCCTCTTCATGAGTGGTATTGCGAGAACACCTCGTGTAGATAGCGCTGATTGCAGATAGGGAAACTCAATGCGAACCGCGGCCCAGCCGCCATTACGGTTTTGCGTTTAAAAGCATTAAGTGACTTTCGGAGTGGATTCCGTGATTTTTTAGTGCGCCAATCGTTAATTTTACAGGGTTTTACCCCATTATCAACTATTAATAAGCATGTAGCAAAAGTTTGCAACAGCTCCATTGGTGGCAACACATTTTGAAAGGTAGGTCAAGTGAGAGTCTTGTCACTTGTAGAGTCTGTTCATTATGTTTAAGGCAATTCTTCCCAATTTATCTACTTTCGAGTATGTATTCAGTGTATTTAACCAACCCCTCCTTATCAATTGATAAAGTTTCTTTCAAGTTGAATTCTAGCTCAAAGCCTAGGTTTCGTTCTCCCTCCCCTGATGTTTTTTTAAAGTGAAAGTAAAAGTGAAAGTTCACGCATCACTTTGCAAAGACAAGCTATCTTCCTTATCAGAGGCTCTCTAACCTGGCAGAGGTCTTAGGTCAGCTTTCTTTTTCCTTGCCAGTTTTTTAAAATTGCAGAAACGTGATAAGGAGTACCACATGACTTAGCCTCAAGCTAATCAGCCAGTATTTAATCAACGTTGATCGAGGATGATAAAAGAATTCCCTTTTTTGCAATTCAATCTATAGACCAGAAGATTTATACGTTTTAATTAATTTTTCCTCCCTGAAACTCTTATTTTCATCCTCCTCACTTTCTCTCACCCGCTGAGGTAGAAATTGTGTCTATCTAGTGAAAGCAGACAAAAGGAGTAAAGCGTTTTTATTTTTCTGAAATTTGCTGAAACTTGTCAAGACATAAAATGAACAGCGAGTTAAAAGCTTAATTTACGCTATTAAAAACTGAATTTCATTTTTCAGCACACTTGCTTTTAGTAAACACACCTACAGAAAGCTAAAGCCGGACAGGTATCACCTGACAAGAATACCTGTCCTACCTGTTACGCAGAGTTTTAATTTTATAAAAGGAAGTTAGCAAAGTAAGAGATAACTGCTTTAAAAAAATTGATACTTATACTCTCATCTTTAGAATATCTCCAGCTATTCCTCTGCTCAAAACTCACGGTTCACCTAGCCCGTTTTTTGTTATGATTGTTACACCCTTCTTTATTCACTTCTATGCAAAAAAACAGGACTACATAATTCAAATTTCATGAAAATATTTTCAAAAAATTTTGATGTCTCAAAACAGAACTCTTTCCAATTGTGTGTTAGGTATCAAATTTTACTCAAAGTAACCAACTTGAAAAAACAAAAAACTGTGGTGGAAACATTATCATCAAACTGAATAATGACTGCTGTTTCACAAGTAAACTTCGGCAAGCATTCTTTGAAAAAGAGGGAGAGAAAAAGAATAAAACAGTTACCTGTAAACCTGTAATTCGGCCACGGATCATAACCACTGCTAACAGAACTTCCAGTGAAACCTTCACCTTCTACAAAACAAAAGAACATCCACGAGATTTAGCATCTCAACAGAAAAATTGTCAGGGTAACTATAAAAGAAAAAATGACAGAAAAATAAACCAGCGACGACTTGAACAATATATAAAACAGGAACGGGTAAAATGCTGGAATACAACTAAAATTGGCGAGGGCGTTTCGGCTCAAAACACAGCCATTTTCAACTCAAAAATAATCAAATAAAATTGAAAAATAAATTTCAAATGGCGGAGAGAGCCACCCCTTACAAACCGTAAACACAGGAATCAAACACACTTGTCGCTATTTTTGTTTTTGTTTTGTTTCTTTTTTCCCCCCAGCTTCATTTCCCAATTTTTTTTTTTTTTTTTTTTTATATATAAAAGAAAGACACACTCAAAGAATTGGACACATTTTTAAAAGTCCATAATATTTTAATCTGAAGACAAAGATTTTTACTTTACGCCTAAGTATGTCCTAAATCAGTCAGATTATCACTAATTTTTACATAAAAATCAGTTGTGGTTTAGTCTCCAATCTTTGCCACAAAAATTGTATTTTTCAGATTTGAGAAATTCTTACAGGTCTTTTTTTTAATAGTCACCCTGTACACTAGGAACCAAGCACTAGACCATTATCGTGGCTACCTTTTTTCTTTTGAGGACTCAACAAAATATCATAGAAAGCAAAATCAAACGTCTCGGGTCTCGGTTTCTCAACTGAGTGAGAGGTGAAGGGAAAAGTTCTGAAAGGGAAAGCAAGAAAATTATAGCTCAAAGCAGTAGTGCACCGAAAGAATTGTCTTGCACTCTGAAAGGCGTGCATTGAATATGAAATTAATCCAGGCATAAATATTGCAAAGCGTATTTAGAAACAAAAAAAGGAACAATTTTAAAAGCCGCTAATTTTTAAAATAATTAAAAACATTTTTATGAAATAAAGCTGGAAAAAAAAAAAAAAAAAAAAAAAAAAAAAAAAAAAAAAAACAGAAACCTGACGATTTCATCACAAAAATAATTACATCTGTAAAGTTTCGAAACTTGTCGCTATTTTTGTTTTCGTTTTATTTCTTTTTTTCCCCCCAGCTCCATTTCCCGATTTTTTTTTTATATATATTTAGAGACTCTTCATAGAAAAATATTGATGTTCTCTACTTCATCAGAGCATAATTTAGTTGAATGAAACTTAAAAGAGTAAATTAAGAGGTAATTTTGAATAACTCAGAAAATCTTTGAGCAGTCAGTGCCTGCTTTGCTTCCTCGTACCACACGCCACTGTTTGCTTTGCTTTCCATATGAACACACGCGTTAGAAAGGGAGGGGTTACCAAGAGACTTTAACAAGTACCTCTGTCCTTTTCAACCGCATGCGTTCAAATGGGCATAGAGAGAGAAAACGAATTCCTGGTTACACCTCTGGCTCTGCCAAGGTAGCATCACAAAATTTATTTCAAAGAATTTGTTGTCCCCAAAAAACAAAGAGAAAAACCATGATTCAAAACAGAGATTTTACTTACTGGCTAAAGAGTGTAAAACTTTATGGCTCTTCCAATTGCCTTTGAAACAATCCTGAAACAAGAAAAGACATACTTTGTTACTTTCAGGGCAATAGAATGGATAAATTCAGTAATAAAAGTAAGAGTTCAGTAAGAATTTAAAAGAAAACTCAGCAAGAATTTAAAAGAAAATTCAGCAAGAATTTAAAAGAAAAGTCAGCAAGAAATTTAAACGGTATTCCTGAGTTCTTGCTTCTCATGATGCTGTAGCTGTCACCTGGTAGTGCTCAGTGTACTGATTGGCAGAACTAGAATCCCTGTATATCAAAGAGTCTCGACAGGTGAAGAAGAAGTTGAAGGAGGCGTCCACTCTGATTGGTTCGGTTTACGGAGGAGGCATGTACGTCTCCTCGTAGGGGTGTTCCATCGGTTTTCTTATGGAGAATAACACAGAACACCTCCTTGAGCTCCATGACAGCCTAAAATCTAGCAGCCAATCAGAATCTATACTCCGTATGGGGAGACTCTTTGATATACAGGGACTCTAGGCAAAACATGTCTAGTAAATCTCCAAGTATTTCGGTTACATGACATAGCAGCCATCCAGCTGAGAGCTAAGCAGTAAGCCCCACATTTTGTCCATATTTTATCTACCTTGTACCGAAGGATAGTTTTGAAAAGAAGAAAGAATTCCAGAATCTTAAGTGGCAGGGACTACTTTTTGAGCGGGTAAAAATTCTCTGATATTAGCACAGAATAATACAATCAGAACGGAAACTCTGTCGGATTTTGAAGCAAATTCATTTCGCATCCGCCATGTTGGGATATAGGATGTTTACATCTGGATTCGCACGCGAAAAAAAAAATATAGGACATGATCCGCAAAATTTTATTCTAAAATGCGTTTAGAATAAAAGTGAGGCTGGAAACTTAAGATTTCTTTCCAGAATTTACAGAAATAAATGAGTTTGAACACAAATCACACTCGTCCGCCATGTTGGGATATAGGACCACAGCGTTGCCTATTGGTGCCGTTAAATTCCAAACTTGCTTCCATTGGCTCTTATGGGAGTTTCCGTTCTGATTGTATTATTCTGTGATATTAGCACACGCGCGTGAGGGGGGGGGGTCCAGATTTATAACACAACCCTTATTTAAGTACCATAAAAAGACTTGTTTGGTAAAAAAAAATCTTATCCAGGAAAAATTATGGGCATTAAAGTTCGGGTGGTGTGGAACAGAGCACCAAAATCAAAAAGTCAGGCTAGATAAAAATCCATTTAAGTTCAAAAACCAGTTTCCTTTTTCACCATTTCAGGTAGGATTTTTCATACAATTTTATGCAATGAATAATACAATTTTCCCTCCCTGAAGAAGAAGAAGATGCATTGGAGGACCTGCAGATCCTATTATTTTGAAAAGTTAATAATGAAACAAAAATATGCTCAATCGACTCTTCCTCACTTACAATTAGAGAAAGGTTAATTGATTCCTACTTTTCAAGCTCTTAAATTAAAAAATAAATACTTAGTAAAAACTTCTCAGATATATTTTTAAAGTACTTTAATTTACATATTTTGGCTGCATCACTCGTATTGTTACAAAGAAAATTAACATTTTGTCTGCCCTGGTACGTGACTAAATCCTCAAACGTATCATTGATATTTTGATATTGTATCACAATGTACGTTGACTTGAAATTTCCCCTCTTCAAATAAAGACCTCTACATGATATTTGCCAAGTATCAGTTTCTGTGCAGGGCAAAGGTACAGACTATAGTACTTAGACGGTGCAATAAGAATCAAGGTGCATTTAGAAAAAAGAGAAATACTGATTGGGGAAGTGAAACTCATTATCAGAATTTTCCTTCATGGGAAGACGTAAGCATGAAAATACCACTTTTACCCGACAAGAGCTTGTTCTTCACAATCAATGTGTGAACTCAATTAGATAGACAGTCAAATTATTATACAAAGTAATTTTTTTTCTTTTTTTTTATTTAATAGATAAGCTGAAGAGTTCATTTATCAGAATAAATTCAATGACATAAATATGACGGTATCATTTCCAATTTAAAAGGAATTAGATAAAAATGTTTTGATTAGGGGCTGCTTTGTGTTTCTCTTCACAGAGGCTTAATAAGGTCAAACATACAGTAGATAAAATCTAAAATAGAAAAGCGATAAATATTTATCGTTCTTGTATTTCAAATATTTAAAAGTTGGAGGAGGCAGAAGTATTTACTTTGCTTGAGGAGTAAACAATACGATTCCCTTTCAAGAGCGAATTGAATTAGTAAACATCAGGTGTGTATACCTGACAATTCACACACACACACAAAAAGCTAAAAATAACCCGAGGTTCTTTTGCCTGCATTCATCATCATTAATCAACGATGGAATGAGAAAATAAAGAAAGGCTAATAAGGCTGTTCATCATAAATGCCCAATTTAGAATTTAAGTAACATTGGCCTAAAACTATTTTAACAGTTTTTTCTTCTTTTTTTCCCCCCTTTAATGGAATTTCATTATCAATGGCCTTCTGAAAAAAATTCCATAAGAATATAGAGCAGATTATTTGATAGCGAGGTGGTATTTAGTACATTCTATTTTTAACTTGTGAATTCCATGGACCAAAGAGAAAAATTCCAAATTAATAAAGACCTAACATGAAACAGAGACATGGACACTAGAAAGTCAATACAAAACGCAGCATTGTGAAATTTTCTTTCAGAAAATACACAAAAAACTACACATCCGCCAATCTACAAAATTTGTTTACCAAAAACCAAACAGCTTCATTGAAGTGCCCAAGATACTCATGAATTCTTCAATGAACCCATTATGCTCCCCACCTCAAAGAGAGTAAGGTTGATGATTTTCTTATAAATTTTATATAAAACGTGAAACATAGAATTAATTAAAGGGGTTCATTCAAAATCGGCATTTTTCGCCCACTGCTTGTTTTTGACGAAACTTTGGGTATCGATTGGGTTTACTATCAGTAGTGGATCCTGAAATTTTCGCGACCTAAAACCAATCTTTAGAGGGAGGGTGGGGGGTCAAAGTTGAAACCTTCAAACTCGAATATCTCGCTAACGAATAAAGATTTTGAAATGTGGTTTGTGCGAAAAAACGCAAAATAAAATTTCCTTTCTTTTGACTACCCACATGTTCCACAAAATTTTGAAATTACACTTGCAATTTGCAATTTTTTTGATTTTCAGGCTCAACATTTTTTTACAAATTTTGAAATTCTGAAAAAACGCATTCTTCGATTTTGATCTTTACAAGATATGTTATTCTCTAGAAAATTTGCTACAATTTAGTCTAAACCGCATGTTGGGGAAACTTTTAGTTTCTGAGTTATGAATTTTTAAAGTGTCAAAAATCGCTATTTTAGCGTTCTCAGGGACAGCGACGAAACTTAAAAAAAGAATTTCTCCGCTTCTAATCAACAAAACTTGATGAAAATTGAGATTTAGGGGTTTCGAATGTCGTAGAATTCAATTCTGCTATCAGATTTGAAGAATTTTGAAATCCAAGATGGCTACCAAGTAGATGGGTAGGTAGCCATCTTGGATTTCAAAATTCTTCAAATCTGATAGCAGAATTGAATTCTACGACATTCGAAACCCCTAAATCTCAATTTTCATCAAGTTTTGTTGATTAGAAGCGGAGAAATTCTTTTTTTAAGTTTCGTCGCTGTCCCTGAGAACGCTAAAATAGCGATTTTTGACACTTTAAAAATTCATAACTCAGAAACTAAAAGTTTCCCCAACATGCGGTTTAGACTAAATTGTAGCAAATTTTCTAGAGAATAACATATCTTGTAAAGATCAAAATCGAAGAATGCGTTTTTTCAGAATTTCAAAATTTGTAAAAAATGTTGAGCCTGAAAATCAAAAAATTGCAAATTGCAAGTGTAATTTCAAAATTTTGTGGAACATGTGGGTAGTCAAAAGAAAGGAAATTTTATTTTGCGTTTTTTCGCACAAACCACATTTCAAAATCTTTATTCGTTAGCGAAATATTCGAGTTTGAAGGTTTCAACTTTGACCCCCCACCCTCCCTCTAAAGATTGGTTTTAGGTCGCGAAAATTTCAGGATCCACTACTGATAGTAAACCCAATCGATACCCAAAGTTTCGTCAAAAACAAGCAGTGGGCGAAAAATGCCGATTTTGAATGAACCCCTTTGTAAAAATATAACGAACAACTTGTTAGATACTAGATAAAAAATAATAAAAGATCAAATTAAAATTGATTTAGTTGAACTTGTAAAACTGGGTAAACTGTGTAATCACTTGTACCAAGCCAACCAGAGACTCTGTATGAATACAATTGATTTGATTTGATCAACAATAACAGACAGGATATTCCATCATTGAATCTGTCAAGATATCATTGTCAGTATTGACAAAATTACTAAAATCTCATGAACAGTAACATAGGATAGTTTTTGAACTGTCTTGAACTGTCTTTGAACTTTGCTAGACAATGGACTAATTACTTAGATTCAGAAAAAAGAATTACGGGATGGCTTAGAGCTTGTTTCAGAAGAGGAGGCAAAGTTCACCGTTAATCTTTGGCAAATTTTCAATTTTCATTCCTTCAAATCGAAACCAAACTTGCCTTCAGCTTTGACTTCTGGATTTCAAAGGGAACTGTAATGAAAAGCCGAGGCTCCGATTAATTTTCAGTAATTTGCATCACGCAATATGAAGAAAAACGTTGGAAAATTTTCAAAATGATTATCAGTTAAGCTTCGTCCCACTTCTGAAACAAGCTGTAATATCATACACCCTTCTCATAACCCTAGTTTTTGGCTACAATCCACGGTTCACCAAACAAACATCAAAGAAAAAGGATACAAAAAATAACATCCTTCACTATAAACAATGAAACTTTGATTATTTTTCCAGTGCAAGTTATTCAATGGGGCAGTTGCAAGGGTCTGAAATGTTGTGTTTTTTATGAAGAAAATGAAAGTACTTGATGAGCTGAGAAGAAAGATGCCTTTGGTTTCTAATTAAGTCCCATTGTTCCGGAGATGAGATCTAGGCCTAAAATACATTGTTTTAGATGGGAATTCTGAGTAGTGACGTCACTACACACACAAATTTTTGCAACTTTGCACGTGTGTATCTCCAAGACCAAGACACTTAGGAGAAAACCAAAGGCACCATCGTTCTCAGATTATCAAGAACTATCATTTTCTATATAAAAAACACAACATTTCAGACCCTTGCAACTGCCCCATTATGAAAACAATTACAGAAAAAATAAGTTTCATTCATGACTCAGAATGACTGATGAATTATTCTATTTATACTTTTCAATCTTCAGGATGGAGAACCATGGGCGGCGCGTGAGGTCAAAAAGTGGGGGGGCTAAAAATCAACAGTTTTTTTTTTCTTTTTTCTTTCTTTCTTTCTTTCTTTCTTCACATTTTTCGCAATAACGTTTTACGCAGGCGGGGGGGGGGGGGGATAAAGAACATTTTTTTCTTCTTTTTCTCTTTTTCTTTATTTTTCCTTCAACCCCGTTTTCCTTTTTTTCTCTCGTTCAAAAATTTGTTTAGCCCCTCGTTCCCAAAAAAGTGGGGGGGCTATAGCCCCAATAGCCCCTTATACGCGCCGCCTATGCACACTGGGCCACAGACTACTGTTTCACGCGAATAATGTCATTTTTCGAAGCCGTTATGTTTGGTATTTTAAGGTTATAATCTCAAAGTAGACTCATAATAGCGTCCGAAAACGGCAACATCTTTGACAATAGGTCATGCACGGTGAGTATGCGAGAATGTGAACATGCGTCCCTCGTCGAACTTTTGTAATGCTATCTGACGAGCTTGCTGTTCTCACCGCGACACTCAAATGTTCAACCGTTGTTATCCCGGTTCAAAAAACTTTGAAATGAAACAAACGACACCATGCCGGATTCAAAAAAAGGTAAGGATTTGTTTAAGCACATCAGTTTTTAATTTCAATGCATCAGTCAATATTTAAGAAGCAATATAGTCAAACAGATCAAATGTCTATTTTTCTTGAAATTAGCAACTTCAAACTAAAAGAAAACAGTTCGTATCTTTTTTCGAATGTGAACGAATGTAATTCTGTGGCCACAGGCTTGTTCCTCAGATCTCGGAGAACAAAATCCATATGAGTTTGGCTGCAGCGGTTTGCAGCTGTGGCCGCAGGGTTAAATTAACAAAGTCAAGTTAGGTGAAAAATGGAACAGTTAACAAACAAAAAAATAAACAAAAAAATTGCGAATCACATATTTTTCTCTCACGAAATTTTAACCTTGCAAATTGGGATACAATGGTACTATGTTTATTTTTCATCCATTTTCTTGTCATGCCGTGCATATTTCTCGATTATGTGTTTCTCCATTGTTGCCATATCGCTCAAAACGTTTGAATATTTCTTAACATGAAAACGGAACGATATCCGATTAAATTAAAGACATATCGTTGTCATACACCTGATTTTAGCTATTGTAGTCGTTGTAGTGTACTCAGTGGCGGATACACAGAGGGCAATTACCCCCCCCCCCCCCCCCCCCCAAGCCTCAAATGTTGCCTTTTTCGGCAGAAAGGAGCCCGAAATTGCTTCCTCCGACGCTTCAAATTTCAAAATTACTCAGGCCTCCCTCCCCAGAAAAATGTTCTGAAATCCACCACTGAGTGAACTTACATAGCTCAGTTAGTTGAGGCGTCAGCAACTCCAACCATGACAATACATTAATACATGTCATGAGTTCGAATCCAAGTGCTTTTTTGTCTCTTTTTTTCGCTCTCTTTCTCTCTTCTATGGATATTATACAGCTAAACTTTTTGCTTTACAATTATTTTGTTTTATTTTCTACTAGCTCCTCCTTTAAAATAGGGACTAATCTGAAGCACAAATGTTCCAAAGTTAAAAAAACTGAAGAAAGTATATTTTTTTTTTTTTTTTTTTTTTTTTTTTTTTTTTTTTTTTTTTTTATTTTTTCACCTATATTTTGTTGATTATTTTTCTTAACTGTGCCCTTTTTGTTCCTTAATTGTTTTGCTTCTTGAGTAATATCAATAGTTTTTAGTTGTTGCCACAAACGCCTACTTTGCATTTTTCTTCATTTTCTCGCGTCAAAACGTCGCGTTTAGAACGTCGTCACGCAACTTTTGATCGGAATTTCAGATGGACCTATTAGGAACCATGGGCTGAGCCAGCAATTTGGCAACTGTGAATTCTTTTCATTTGAATGCATGAGAAACAATCGATTCTTGAGGGAGTCATGGCCCCATTCCAAATCGATCGTTTCTCAAACATTCAAATCAGAAGAATCCACAATTGGCAAATTGCTGTCTCCGCTCATGTTAGTAACAAGTGCGGAGTATAAAATATGTACTACATTAAATACGAGGCTATATTTGAAGCAAAATTACAAAAGATTCTATGTAATCGAGCAAGTTTGGAATTTACGTAATTAAGGTGATATAGTACCATATTAACTCATCGAACCGTTGAAAAAAATTTTAAGCCTTTAATCAGTATTTTTCTGAAAAGTATAGATTTTTGACCGCAAATTTCAAACCTATGTAAAACTTGCAGTTTTTGACATTTTTCGGCGTTTGTTGCACCAAAATTCTCGTAAAAACATCCTCTTTTCACCAAAATTATTGTCGAAATCATCGTCTCAGTGGGTTTAGGACCCAGAGTCGTCTGACGCATAAAACTGCTTTCGTCAGAAAATTTACATTTCTCAGAAACCTATCGTAGAGTCAGTTTTGAATATGTTTGACATCAGAAATGAAAAGAGCGACCCAAGAAACCCCTCTACACCAATTTTCATTCAAATCCGTCGAGTATTAACAGAGATATGAATTATTCCCGTCAAACGGTAGTCTGTGGCCCAGTGTGCTATGTGGAGAACCTATTGAGGACAAAGTGCATTTCGATTTACAATGGGGCTCTTGCAAACTTTTGCTACAGGGGACTGAAGAGTTGATACTTGCATAAAAACCTGTAAAAATGACAATGAGTACACTAAAAAATCACAAAATTCACTTTCAGAATCGGAGGAAACAGCGGAGAGATGCAGAGGTCATGGGAGATTCCTACATAATTTGAGACATAAGTATCTCTATTTCCGTAGAGAAAGTGAGACTAATTAGCCCGGTATCTCCCATGTTACCTGTGTTGAACTGTCATTACGATCTTGCCATTGAAGCAGTTTTGTGAGTTTATTATTGAATTTCAGGCTTTCTTAGAGTGATTTTCGCTGGTTATTATAGCTTGTCTCAGTGGCGGATCCAAAAAAATTTTCTGGGGGGGGGGGGGCAGGCCTGTGAAATATTGAAATTTGAAGCGTTGGTGGAAGCAATTTCGGGCTATTTTCTATAGAAATAAGGCAAAATTTGAGGCTTCGAGCACGTGCCTCCATGCTCCCCCCGTGGATCCCCCGCTGGCTTGTCCCAGAAAAGATTGGATTCGACACTTCTATGGTTTTCATGAAAACATCAGCTTCTTACAGCTCCTAACCAATCAGGTTGCTCTATCTGAGGATGGAAGCTGATATTTTCAATCAAAGCTACAGTTGTCAAGCCCAATCATTCTTGGGACAGCCTATATATTAAAATGGTCAATTGAATTGCTTACAGCAAAAGTTTATAAGAGCCCCATTGAGTTACAAACTAGTGATATGCAAAATTGATTACCATTGTAAAATTCACTGAATGAATAAAATTAATTTTTAATGAGGGCTCTTGCTAATTTTTGCTATGAGAAATTGAAGGGTTACTTCTTGCGTAAAATCTAGCCAAGATTACGATGAGCACAACGAAAAAACACAAAATTCTTTCAAAGACTTGTAATCTTGTAATCTTTACGTAAGTTTGTTCACAAAATCTATGACATAGAATTTTTTTATGCCAGATTTCTGTAATCTTAAAAATTCCCTCTGTATGCTGGCTTATATTACAGCCAGCGCTTGGACCGTTATTTACTTGATATGGGAAAGATAAATTGTGTCATATCTGCAGGTATAAGTAATTTTCAGTCAAAACACCCTCCCCTATCTTTCGATTAGCTGTGCCAGCTCAAGGTAGATGAAACCAGGTTGATGCAGTTTGATTCCCGCGAGGGAGCAGGATTTCGAACTCCCTTGACCAGCATTGACCAGCTTACGTAGCCAGTTTTCTCCCACAAGATTAACATGGGAGTTGACTAGCCTACGTCATTCCCGCCAGCGATCGGAATGACCCTAGCGGTGCATATCGCCAGTGGAGTACGCAGGGCGGGGCTAAGGGGGCTAAAGCCCCCTAGACCTCCGATTTTTGGGGGTGGAGGGGAAGGGGGGGGAACATTTTTCAGTCAAACGCTCATCAGTGCGAGCCCCTGCCAAGAAAAATCCTGCGTACGCTACTGCATATTGCGCATTGCACACACCTTGTTTTATCTACCTTGTTCCAGCTAAATTTCCATTTTCCCAACTGGTCTGATCAAATTTTACACCTGGCACCCAGCAGCTAAAACTCAGCGTTCCAACTCAATAAACACACTCCATCTTTCATAGTTACTTTCTTTGTAAAATGACAAGAAAATTACAACAGTTGCAAAGTCATTACCATCCGTTCAATAATAACCAAGATACAACCGTTGGTAAATTCTCAACCGCCTTTCGTTACACACGTTAAAAATGACAGATATGCTACACGCACAATGCTAATTGATTTAGAAGAAGCTAATTCATGCAGCATCAGGTTGTTTCTGTATGGCGTAAAGAAACAACGTAATTTAGACAAAAGCTCACATCATCAAACCTCTTTTTCAAACAGCTATACCTCGATTACTATGGAGTGGATTGCAATGTATTATAAACATAGCAATTTTTCTACGGATTTAAAAAAATAATCAATCTGTTGACTGCAAAATTTGTCTGTTGGCTAGAGCGTTATAACTATTTCTTCCAGTGAACTTTACGTTTTATAATGCCTAGATTTCAGTAGTAGGATTACACAAGTGAAAAATCTATAGTCAAAACTACAAATTGAGGCCAAAAATTATAAAATAGCTGCTTACTACACTGACTCAATAAGTAATATTACACTGCAATATCAGCCATTTTGGAACTTATCACTTTATTTAAGTATTTTATAAGTACATACATAATTTTTTTTTTTTTTCAACCACAATAAAAAGTGCTGTGTTCCATCAAGTTCTGATTAAAATATTATTCTTCAGGTCACCTCTGATGATTTATTCGATTCTAGGTAGAGATGAAATTGGCAAGTCACGTTGTCCAGCTAAATTATAATGTATCATCTAAAAGTGATCGTCACCTCGTTGAAGTCTCGAGGCTTACTATATAGGCTGTCCCAAGAATGATGGGACTTGACAATAGTAGGTTTGAATGAAAACATCAGCTTCATCACTGCTGCTAGCCAATCAGGGAGGTGATTGCAGAGGATCGGATAGTTATGGTTATTGCTATCGGATCGAGGACATATAACCTTATGGGAGGCTTCACGGATTGAATCGTTTCGAGCCCCTCATAACGATGGAAACGGACAAAAGGACGATGAGTCAGGGGCTGTTGTAAGCTCAGTCGACTGAAGTAAGAAGAAGTGAGTAGGGGATTACCTGCACGATCGAGTTGTGCAGTAGCAAGCCCATTTGATTTCAAACATACAATCCAATTACGATAACAATCCGATCCTCTCCGAGCCCTCCTGGTTGCTCTATCAGAGGTTCGGTGCAGATGATTTCATGAAAGCCGTAGAATGGTCAAATCCAATCTTTTCTGGGACAAGCTATATAGTAAGATCAGTGAGAAACCGCGCCAGAACCCCTCGCTTCAAACCCTGTCTTCATCGCCCCGTATCGCTGCGTCGTGGAAGGACGGTGGAGAGAGACGAGGTGATTGGCGCTGTCTCTCTCACCCGTCCTTCTGCGACGCAGCGATACGGGGCGATGGAGACAGGGTTTGAAGCGAGGGGTTCTGGCGCGGTTTCTCACTGATCTTACAATACAAGCATAACCTAGTATCACAGTTGGGCAAACGGGACTCGAGTACTTACCGAGATTGAACTACCGAGTACTTTCAGTATTTGAACTGACTTTACGAGTACGCAATTCAGGCAGTTTTCAACCCATTATTACTTACAGAGTGACCCTGAACTGTTTTTTTTAAAAATCAAAGGTAACCTTGATCAATCATGCTATGCAATGACGGAAAAAAAAATTGATTTTAGAAAATCAACGTTGATTACACTTTAATTGGAGTTTGAAAACTGTCCTCATCCTGAGTGCAAAATGTACTCACAGAGCCAGCTCCAATACTGGAAGTACTAGGCAGTACAATCTCGGTAATTGAGTCCTCTTTGCCCAACTCTGCCTGGTATCTTGGGTCAAACCTGTTTGATGGTTGCAACATCACAATCGTTAGAGCTGGGGAAAGAAAAGAATGGACAAATGTCAAAATGGGCCAAGTCGCACCGATAACCGTCAACATTCAACAAAGTTGTACTAGCCTCATTGAACACATGACACGCTTAGCGCAACTCGTCCGTTTGCCGCAAAATTGTGCGGAATGTTTTGGGAAGAGTAAGTATGTTTAGAACTCGGTGCATTTGTTGAACGCTTACGGTTACCAATGCGACTCAGACCATTTAGACATTTGTCCATTCTTTTCTTTCCCCAGCTCTGTAAGACTTTAACAGTGATGAATAAAACTGCTTACATCACTAACTCATATGTTTGTCAGTGACTCGTCATGATGCTTATCACCTTGACAGATCTTTATCTAGATCATCCCATTAAAGCCCGTTCTTAGCAAGACGTTGATGCCCGCTCTCTCTTCTTCTACTATTGAGGGGGACTGAATTCTGAGAAAGTGTTTAACTCATTTCCACAGGTTTCCTGATGGACCATTCAAATACCTAAAAATGACCTGGCGATTCAGCGGTTAGGAATGACCACTAGATTCTTCTGATAAGGAACAAGCGCAACTCCATCTGGTGAATGACGCATGGTGTGATGGTGTATTTTAAGAACGTATGAAACATACGTTTACTCAACAGCCGGGGAAAAGCGTGAACAAGGAATAAAATGTCGGACTGAGAGTCTTAGAAAAAAGGTAGAAGCCATGAGGTACGAAAACTTACCTGGGAGCAAAAGTAAGAGCCTTGAATACCCAGCTGAACGCACGTTGGACACTGAAGTTTAGCGTCAACATCACAGCCTGGCGATTCACAAATCCTGTTTATTTTCATGGCAGCCATGGATATTTGATTTTAAAAACCCTCGTTTTAGAACCACACCACAACTTAACCTCACGATCGCGAAATCCGCGTTGCTCCAAACATTTGCACCGGGAAGAAGCAGCGATCATATGATAATACAGGAGTGCCATTGCCAGAAACATTAAAAATTAGGAGCCCGCCGGCTGAAAAATATTAGAATAAAAACAACGCCACTCACTCACAGGGTGAGCGTAGATTTATTTGCTGAAAGTCCGAGGATGTTCAAACTCGAGTTTATCGGTGTTTTAGAGACATTTTTTTGGAAAAATTTCCAGAAACTGAGATGTGAGTACGTGCGATTGAAAACAAACATTGTACGCCTTGGGGATGTTGTCGGGCAGGAGTTGTAAGCATGCTGCGGATCACGTTTCGTAATTTTTGTTTTGATTCACTCCCATTGGTGAACTCTGAACTTCGAACAGGGAAAAAGATCAATAGGACTGCCGACTTCCTATCTCCGCCCGTTTTTCCAAACCGTTAGGGTTTTCGAGCGCGAAGCACTTCTCCACGCAGCAGTTTAGGGAGACGAATGGCATTCGCGAAATCTCCGCCTGACCAGCACTCGAACCCGACTTCCCATTGCCGGACAAGTTTATTTATTGACTTTAGCTAAAATTCGAGCTGCTCCAAGCCGGGAATTGTTTTAAATAAATCAAGCTACTAGAGACCGTGAAGTTCCGGAACCGCTTTTTTTTTTTTTTTTGGTGTAACAAGATTCAGCAATCTTATTTAGTCTTGGTCAATGCTTGAAGGGGATAAATCTGCTCAAAATGGTTGGTTAGTTTGTTCACGTGCATTTTACCTTCTTCAATTACGCAATCATAACAAGATCTCAAACCCGTGTATTTCACAGAGACGGACGAAATTTGCTGGAGTTACGCTACCTATTCTAATTCCGACTTCGACTTGTTCTCCTTATCTCTGTTGCTTTTAATTTATCCCAATTTCAGCTTTTTTCCCAACTGCGTGTTTTTTAAATTTTGTGAACCGACTAGCTCAGTTTTTAAATGTTTCCTTCCCGCTTTTTTTGTTCTGGGGGTAACCTTAAATTCACCTCAAATTTTATTTACGTCTCGTCAATAACAACATTGAGACAGCATCAATCATGGCTCAAAATTTATGGAATTTGTCCAAATCCTCTATCCTTCCTCAAATTAGGAGATCCATCTCGACCAGTGTCCCCAAAACGAAAGATGCTGCCACAGCAGCAGCGGACGAAATTGGTGAGTTTATTTACCTTTTTTAACTACTTTTGAGTCGGGCCCCTTGGCCCCTCTTTTGTTGCTCTAATGATCCCAATCATCATGTTCTTATCTATCATTACACTGCAATTTTTTTAATCCTAAACCGATCGAAGCTTCATTTAAGTGTACCTTCCGCAGCTTTTGCTGTTCAAGCGGTCAGTTCATAAATGCTCTACCGCACCAGGATCCGATGGTTACTCTACTAGATTCTGCTAAAAGGTTGTTGTGTCTAGAGATGATAAGCTTACTCCGCTTACTGTCCATCTTCTTTTTTTCAATCTCTCTTGTAGTCTATTTTGGGTATTACTTTGCTTTTCAACTATGCAACAAGCGGTAATTCCCGCTAGCAGATTTTCAGTTTGTCTAACTACGATCTAGTGACTCTTCCGTAATTCCTCTCGGGGCGTCAATTGTTTATAGCCATTTTCTTGTGTTTCTTCTCTTTAATTGTCTGAAAAACCAGTCCCTCAGTTTCCAGACCAAGTCGGTTAGTCTTGTTATCATGAACTTATCATCGAAAGGTCATTGAGGTTCCTTATTTTCTCATCCTAAGTTAGGGGCTTTCCATGTCTCCCTACTGCTAGTTGGAAGTTTTAGGATTTTACTTAAGCCATTTCTTTTTCTTTTTTTCATCTAACTAAAAAGAGGCCTAGTAATTTATCTGAATGAGTGCCTGCCAAACTGATTCATCTCGTAATCTCTCATGTTTTTATTTTATTCATCCACATCTAATACAGAAAAAATTATATATACTTAGGTATATTCTTGCAAAAGTCTCTTACAATTTGATTTTTCTCCTCAACTTGTTTGATGATCACTTTTGTCATCAAACCGATCAAAATTAATGTACTGAAGAGGGTTGATAGTACCTTCTTACTAGTTTCAAATTATCATTTTTATGCATCCTTGTTACTTCACAATGGTGCCATTATGAAAGTTCAGGTAGCACCAAAATTTTTAATACCTTGCGATAATCGCCCAGTTGATTATTAAAGAAAGCAGCTAAGTACTTGAATCATTTAACTTACAAAATTTCATTTGTGCTTGTTTTGTAAGTAAATAATAATAAACAAAGTAGACGCTTAGTGCTTATAATAGAACAGTTTTAATACTTTGAAAAACATCAAACCATGTAAGTAAAATGAGAAAAAATATCACTCATGAAAAATGAAACCACCAAGGTCTCTTCATTGTTATCTCCTATCAAGTTGGAGTGTACATAAAAAAACTATATAAACTTTAAAACGAGGTTAAAACACCTCTAGAAAAATAGCTCATAAAAACACACACTCTAATAACTTCCTTCCTATCAGGCAGGTGAGACACAGAGGCAGTGTTACAAAATATGTTCTCAAGGACAAGGACCCAAGAGGCATGATTAATGAGGGAACCAAATTATATTGATCAAGGTGGAGATCGCTTGGATATTCCAAGTCTTTATTTTCATATCCATCATGTTGGGTGGATAAGACCTTGTGTTACAGTGTTGTCAGCTGGGGCACTTGGGATTCTTGAGATCAGTCTGAGCAAGAACTTGTAGGTCTTATTTTTTTCCTGTTGTTTTTCTTTTTTTTTCTCTTTTTTTTCTCTTAGCTTTTATTGAACTAACCTTAGAAAACCAGAAACTTTCAATGGATGATGAATTTTTGAATTTTTCCCTAAAAAACCGATGATTCATTTCTTTCTTTTTTCTGAGGGAATTATTACAAAAAAAGAACAAAGAAAAAAAAACACCTTGCTGCTCGCGCAGGGATGAAGTAAATGTCACAGGAGAAATTCATTGTTGACTTTGCATTGTTTTTTTCTCTCTCTCTCTTTTTTATACCCTCTTAGTTATTTTTTGTTTCACTATTTCTTTGATTTTTTCCACATAAGAGTTACAATATTTAATATTAATACAGCTTTATAGATTTTAGATGGGGAGTCATGAACAAAATGATATTACTTTCCTTCCCATTCTATATATTTTGTAGCCTTGATTTTCTCGACTCATTTATCTGCCCCCTAAAAAATAAAGGTAACTTTTTTGAAATTTAAGAGATTCGCATGGGGTGTCATCAGTTTAGTGATATAATACTACTTATCAGTAGTTCTTACCTAAAATTTCTTTGATTGGAAGTTTCAGTTGCAAATATGTAGGTAATAAAAATGTAAGGAAAGGGGGGAAATAAGTTATAGAAATTATGAAATCACGTTTCTTAACCACACTTTTTACAGTCAAGTTTACCTTTTCTTCTCATAAAATTTTGAGACTGAAAATTTCCCCTTCATGATGACAAACCTATAAGTAATGATATTCGGAACGGAGGAAATAGGGAATTAGATGTCGTTTCAGGAGTGTAGGTGCACCTAGAAGGATAAACTTTGGAATTTTCCAACCTTATTTCTCGAATTTATTGCTTGGTGGAAATGAATAATGGAATTTGAGCTTTGAATTTTCTCTAAGGAACGCTTTGAAAGCAAAAAGTTTAAATCAGAGGCATTAAGCAAGTTGTGTTATTTTAAGGAATGAAAATTGAAAATTCGCCGAAGATTATTTGCGTAGAGCTGCGCCAACACTTTTGGTACGAACTCCATCTACTATCGAAAACTGGAATATCCCTCGGTTTTTGTGAACGTGCGTCTAAGAGCGCTCTCGTATCGCACCCTTATCTAACCCGTCAGATCACCGGTCTGGAAATTGAAGATCCTGACTGTCAAGACCAGTAGCGGCCCGTGAGATTTGGCAACCATGCATTTTTCCCACTTAAACTTAGGTAAAAAATCGATTCAAGCGGAGGCTGGCAGCCTCCTCAAGTTTCGATTGTTTTCCATGTATTTAAATGGGATGAAAACACTGTTGCCAAATCGCACGAGCCGCCACTGGTCAAGACCCGAGTCCCTTCAAAAATACATCAGCAACTGATGAACCCAACTCTGAACCTGGGATTCCGGATGAAGCCGTGGCGTCCCGGCAACCCGCAACGGGAAGAATCTATCCCTTTCCAACTGTGCCTACGTGCGTTTAGGAACGTCCTCACTCACTACTCAGGGCGTCCTTGTTTTTTTTTTTCTACGCAGTATCCTTTGTGCATGCGTCCGTTTCGGTTTCCTCTGCCCCAAAAGAGGGGTCGTCCCCTCAGACGCTGGGGGCCGTACCGGGCGAGTTCCATAGCGACGCATTATTCTCTGTGTGCGTGTCTGGACCCAGGATCATCATGGGCGCGTATCTCTCGGTTTTACGCAGCGTATTTTTAAAATGTGAAATACGACGAAATATGGCTGCGCGTCTACCTATAGCTACGTGCCAATGGGGACGAGCGCATGTTTGTTTACCACCTGTGCAGTCAGGCTGAAACAGCTGAATCTCGGGACGGTGCGCCGCGACCGTCCGTATACGCGGCGAGAACAAGTTAGTTGGCGAGAGAGGTTAGGTTTTTAGAAGCAGGAAAGTTGAGAGAAAGAGAGAGGTAGAGGCTTCTCCAATCAGTTCATTTTTTTTTTTTTTTTTTTTTTTTTTTTTTTTTTTTTTTTAAAATTAGTATCGAAGTGAGTATCCCGTTTCTCCCTTATCAAGGATATGGACACGTTGCTCGAAGCTGTGCGTCTGTCCGACAGTGACTGATATTGTTGTTCGCTTGAGCCAGGCCGGCGTTTGTTGCACAGTTGCCGCGTGTTCGCTCCGCTCACGAAATTAATATAATGAAAGGTGTCTTGATTTCCATTTAAACAAATGTAAAAGCGCCAAAAGCGGGCGTAGTTTCGCGGAAGATACCCGGCAACCGTTAGCGTGGCTTAACGTGGGCGGGAGGGGGGTGGAGGGCGCGATGCAATAAGTTGAACGATCCTTGGCTACGAGCTCTGACCCGCGCAACAGCCTTGAGTCCTCTCCGTCTGTTCTTTATTTACATTTACATATATATATATGTATATACGCACGGGTGCCAGTTGTTGTTGTCTCTTTGAAATCATTTGAATCAGGGCTGCCGTTTTGCTATAATCAATGTTATTTTTCTATTCACCGATGATTCCACCGGTTGAGAAAAGATTACACAGTTCAGTTCAGTGTATGACTGTAATGCACGAAAATACTCGCATCTGTAATCTTTCCTCAATCGGTGAAAACTCCGTTAATTAAGTAAAATATCCGCAAGTTTTTTTAAGTCATCGACGACTCCACCGGTTGAGAAAAGATTACAGATGCGAGTATTTTAGTTTATTACAGTCATGCACTGGATTGGAACTGTGTAATCTTTTCTCAACCGGTGGAATCATCGGTGAATAGAAAAATAGCATTGATTATACGCAAAACGGCAGCCCTGATTTGAATACAACTGCACTCTGTCTTTATAAATGTCTCTCCGGAAAGAGAGAGGGGAAACAAATTTAAAATATCGCCGAAATTATCTGGCTGTGCTCGGTCGTCTCAAGCGCTGATTTAAAGTCCTAATGATAATTTAATAGCATGAGTACCTTGAACTATTTGTGGCCGATTGTTTATATTTGCGTGGGTGTGAGATTTGCCCTTTCGAGAACCGTTGTTTAAAAGTCACTGTGAGCAGCGGCGAAACGGACAATCTGGCAACTCTGGATAATGCTCATTTAAGTCCACTCTAACAGTGTTGCCGTTTTTTCGGATAGTTGTCTGATTTTTTTCTTTGGACTTAATGTAAAAGTTGGTAATTTATTGGAAAATCTGGCAACAGTGCATACTAATGGTCAGGCAGTTGGATGTGCGGTGAGCATCCTCGAATTCGACCTTTTCCAGAGGTTTAAATGACAAAACTGCAGTGGCGGCTCGTGCATTTAGGCAACAATGTTTTCTCTTTATTTGAATACATGTAAAACAATCGATTGCAGGTGAAGCGCTGCTTCACTATCGAATAGATTATTTTGCATTGAATCAAATGGAGGAAAAACATTGTTGCCAAAATGCACGTGCCGCCACTGCAAAACTGCAAAGTTGCATGTTACACAAGCTTCGCCTGTCACCTCTGACTGTCGGAGAGATAATGATCTCTTGTCATAAAAGCCTATTTTACTCTCAGGTTCGGGTGCAAAGCTGCAAATCCTAGGTTTGGACCTCTCCGGAGAACAACATACCTACACCTGCAAACATCTCCGATCAATCATTGGCGGATCCAACAATCTGTTAACAGTGTTTTCTTCCCATTTGAATATATGATAAATAATCGATTAGTCACAAGGCTATATCCCCTTCAAATATCGATTGTTAATCATTTATTCAAATGGGAAGAATGCGCCCTTGCTAGATAGCTAGATCCGCATTGGTCAAACATGTATGGTGATGTCTGTTGCTCCCCGGAAAGTTCCGAGCATCAGGTTTCCACTCGAACCTGCACATCATAAGATATTCTCTGTGTCTAATCTGAGGCCTAATTTATTTATGGCCTTAGGTCTTCGTGCGAACTTTCACCGTCACACGAACGCGCAGAAGCGTTGCGTCCGTCGATGCCGATTTTTGTGAGCATTCATACTAACAACCAGATTACTATACCTACTAATAAATGCGAATTCTATAGTATTCGGATCGGGCAAAGTTTTCTATCCGATCAAACAGGTGTGCATTTAATTAGGCGTATTTTTGAGATGGATCGAACGTGAATTTTGGATCCAGTGTAGATTTAGATTTTGTCAAAAGCTTTTGAATCACAGGAGACCGTATTATATTGTTTGATTTATTTAATTAAAATTGCGTGTATGAAAGCGCGCTGTAAACATTGCTGCATTGTCGCAGTAGTGTTGGTGTCGTTGGCCTTCCACCTAATCATTCGGTTATTATGCGTATAGCTTAGTAGCTTATAGATGCTCCAGATTATAATCATGCGCATTCTTCAAGTTGGTCATGAGATTAAGAGGCGCGTTATTTATTACTCTAGTTGATGCGATTATAATTAGATGCGTCTTACTGTTGAAGTGTATGTCAACGATACGCATCGTTCTAGTTGACGATCACTTGTCCGACATCAGTATGCATTTATTGTTTTAGTTCGTATAACTACCGCTAGACACGACCAATAAAAATTATGCACATTGTTTTAGTTTATGACCGCAACAAGACGTGTTTAACCGAAGCGATGCGCATTGTTCTAATTTATGACTGAATCCAGACGCGGTCAGCAAAAACGATGCGCATTGATCTAGATTATGACTGCAACAAGACGCGTTTAACGGAAGCGGTGCGCATTGTTCTAATTTATGACTGAATCCAGACGCGGTCAACGGAAACGATGCGCATTGATCTAGTTTATGACAGATTGTGAAACTATAGACGCGTCCAGGGTTTTACTCTCTGCAGAGACCATGTGCTAACGTAGGTCAGCGTCAACAAACTAGAATCACTTAGATTTCAGGATCACTAGTCACTACTAGAATGGCCGACATGGAGTTTCGTTGAAGCCAAAGACATTATAGAAGAAGACTGACCCTTAGCGGCGAGATTTGAAGCCGGTAACTGTCATAGGCAGAGCGTCCCGCTCACGCGTCCAACACAAATATTGCGCATTGTTGTAGTTTGTGACTGGAACTCATAATGCTGCCAACAGAAACGATGCGCATTATTCTATAGTCTATAACTGAAACTATATAGAGGCGTCCAATTCAAATGATGATGCGCATTGGTCTATAGTTTATGGGGCAGTGGCAAGGGTCTGAAATGTTGTGCTTTTTATCAAGAAAATGAAAGTACTCGCGATGAGCTGAGAAGAAAGATGCCTTTGGTTTCTAATTAAGTCCCATTGCTCCGGAGATGAGATTTTGGCCCAAAATACATTGTTTTAAATGGGACTTTCGTGTAGTGACGTCACTACGCCCACGATTTTTTTACAATTTTCCACGTGTGTATCTCCAAAACCGGGACACTTATGAAAAAACCAAAGGCACCATTAATCTCAGCTCATTAAAAACAATAATATTTTTCATAAAAAACACACAATTTTAGACCCTTGCAACTGTCCCATTGCAACTATAGGAGCTTTGGCGTCCAGTGACACGCATTACTTGTATTAGTTCTATATGCAGTTGAAGACCACACTCGCAGGTGCATACCCTTTACAAAGAATGATGCGCTGAGATCTAGTTGCTGATTTTATAATAGCTATGCGTCTTATTTTGCGCGGCAGAGCTACGCCGCGCCGCACTATGTTCGATTTGGCCGAATTAGCTAGACATAAATCCATTTATCGGAAAAAATGCTCAAAACTATGCTCTCCTATATTTTTTGGGTCAAGGATTCTGAAAATGATGTTATTTTTTCAAAATCTTTCCATCCAAAATGGCGGATTCTAAAATATCTCTAATAGTGTAACTATTTTCAAAAATTTTACCTTCAAAGACGATTATTACTACCCCCCAGAGGTTCAACAAGTCAAGTTTTTATCTCAAGTAGTCTTTCTAGTCTGCAGAAGCGCGTGAAAGGTGAGTACGGGACAAAAAGGTTGGGGGGGGGGGGGTTATAAACATGTCTGGCGTTCTATCCTAATTGAATGATGAACAATTGATTTTCCTCATTTAAATCTCTGCAAATTAATCGATTTTTAAGGAGGACAATTATTATTGACCAATTAGTTAATTATTTTAAAAAAGGAGCGAAACTATGATGGCTAAATCGCTGACTATACGTCGCATTTTCATTGCCGTGAACCTGATCTGAAATACAAAATAAACAGCAGCGTAGCGTGCAATCTTGCAACGATGCAGTTCGTCCATATTAACCCACTAAAAATATGGAGCTCTTGGGTGTTCGGTGAACACCTTCGCATTCCACCTTCTACATGGGTTTAAATGGACAAAATGCCACGTTGCCAAATTGCACGCTTCGAGACTGGGAACAAATGTTTATAAGATATTGTATAGCAATTTGGCAACAATGGATTTTCCTCATTTAAAGCTCTGTAAATTAATCGATACTTATGGAGGAAAATCAATATTTTATCAATGAGTTAATTATGTTTGAAAAGGGGCGAAACTAGAATGGATAAATCGTTGACTGCGTCGCATTTTCATTGCCGTGAACCTGATCTGAATTAATACGAAATATAAACAGCAGCGTAGCGTGCAATCTGGCAACGATGCAGTTCGTCCACATACACCCACAAAAAAGATCGAGCTCTTGGGTTTTCTGTGAACACCTTCGCATTCGACCTTCTACGGGGGTTTAAATGGAAAAAATGCCACGTTGCCAAATTGCACGCTTCGAAACTGAAAACAAAGGTTTAATTTGTACAGCAATTTGGCGACAACGGATTTTCCTCATTTAAAACTATACGTAAATTAATCGATACTTAAGGAGGAAAATTAATACTTCATCGATCATTGATCGACGTGTTTAATGTTTGAGAAGAAGCGAAAATATGTTGGCTAAAACGCTAACTTCGCCTTTTTTTGCACAAAATTGGTATTTCGGAGAGCGATTTTGATATCGAAAAAAATTGATTATTCGCAGGCTAGCAAAAACTAGCAGCTGATATATGCAGGAATCGATGACTGAGAGGTTAAGGAACACTATCCAGGCACAATTAGAACGTGACTGAACGTGACACGAGACTTATGAGCACATTTATTTGTAAAAACTTGTAAATTTTGATTAAAATTATAGCATTTTTTCAAAAAAACTTATCACATCTAAAAAATCGCTTTTTTTAAAGTATAGCCATGAAAAAGTACGTCACATACCCTCAAAAACGAGGGATCATCTTCATTGAATCTTAATGAATTAGCCACTTATCACCACAGTGTCACAATTATGCCGTGTTTACAGTTGTAAACACACGGATTGAACCTACCTCAGAAAACGGAGCTTGCGCGCTGCATAACAGATGCTTGTCACTCGCTTATCAGTGATCTTCGGATTGAAATATTTTGAAGGCACACTCTCTAAGTTGTAATGTATCATCCTGTGTTGCCAAATCTCGGTTTTTCAAACTTCAAATTTTTGATTTATGTCCAGCTAATTTGGCCAAATCGAACATAGTGCGCCGCGCCGCACCGCGGCCAGTACTATGGGAGATTCCTATCTGTAAGGCTTTCCTCGTTGTGTTTCTATAAAGAGAGAGACAAGTTAGATGGGAACCTCCTATACGATACTTGCATAGCGTTGCCATTTGTTCTCTTAAATGGCGGAGCTGCACAGGTGTCATGGGGGTGGGGGATCCCTAGAAACACCACACAGAGGAGAAAGACTCGAACAAGATAGGAATTTCCCATATGTTTTCTTTGTAGCTCCCCCATTACACACCTTAAAATTAAAAGTAATTTTGTATGTCTGCAAGTGAATTTTGTAATGTGTTAATCGTAATTTTTCGCTGGATTTTACCTATATAAATCAACGACTCCAATCGCCCATAGCAAGAGCCCCATTCCTTGAATTTATCACGTATAAACATAGTCCGGTGACATGACGCTGTCAGCAAAACAGTATTTTCCTATATATAACGCGTGTATTGTTCCTGTCAATGAATTGCAAATGTCTTGGCGCATTCACTTCCAATGCTTTAATCGATGATTTCATGTTAAAAATAAGTTATTAGACGCATCAGATTACGGCGATGTCCGCGTTGTCAACATTTAACGATTTCGTGTAATTATGAATGCAACACGTCGTTATGTGGAAGCGGAAATTTGATTAAACAGCCACAAATGTAAGTGCTTTCAAAGAAGACTGCGAGCGCTCTAATGAAACAAGCACCTCGCAAGGGTTTTGCTTTTGTTATCTGATGCGCTAACTCCACCACACTCAACAGATCACATTTTGAAGACTCCGCCTATATCCCTGCTTGTCGGGTCCGTCACTCATCTAGCTAGAGTTTGTTCTACACCTGTTACACTTAAATTCAACTTCAAAATGGGTCTAAATGCAAGCCAATTTATGAAGGCTTTTCCGGGAAAATGGCCCATAAAACAAGAATTGATGCGGTGATGCTCGTTCTGAATGTTTGACGCTGTGAAAAAAGAGGATTTCTATGGATTACGTGAATTTAAATAAAGCCCGGCTTTTCTGTTTTTTTTAATCGGAGCTTTAAGTAAAGACGAACCACACTCAACCAAGGCAACCAAGCGTAATCCGTTCCGTTGTGATTCCATCGTGTTTCATGCATAAAAAAATTACGAATCCCTGTAGGTTTATGAAAAAAACTAGCCTATACCTAGTATCCGCGGCGATGCAAAAAACAATTGATGAAGTCATCTTTTTGAAGCTATATTTTAAATATAAATTTTAGTATTGCTGCATATAAAGATAAAGATTGCTCTAAAAATGTTGATTTTGAAATTAACTGGCAACTTGGTTTCAGTTTTACAGTGAGCCTGCAATCCAGTGATCCACCCTGTAGAAAATATTATCTTATGTAACCGCTCCCTTTCTAGAAGTCTTGGGCCGGAGCCAAAAAATCATCGCGTTTTCGCTTCGAAGACGTAGACTGAGACCCCCGTCGCGTTGAATGTGAGTGAATTAACACAAGACCGAAGTGATGCAACTGGGATACCGAGGAAAATGGAGGATTAGAAAGGCTGCTTATGGTTTCAGGTAGTATGACTTGCGAAAGAAAGTCCTTTGAGCAAAATTCTGATGTTTAAATGTTTGCGTTGATTTCAATAGAAGTGTCGATTTTTTATATGACGTAATTCAAAGTGACATTATGCTTACAAAGTTCTTAAACACTTGAAAGCTGCAAAATTATTTAAATGTTGCCGAAATTTAAAGGAGTAAACATTTCGACTATATAAGGTAGCAGTGGCGTAGCGTGGAATATGGCAACGTTGGACTGTGTCCATTTAAACCCATGGAAAAGATCGAACTGTTGGGTGTTCGGTGAACACCTTTGCATTCGACCTTTTACCTGGGTTTGAATGGCCACAGCACAACGTTGCCAAATTGCACGCTACGCCACTGTGAGGTACTTTCTTTTGCACGTCATAGTACCTACGTCCTACCCATCAGTGGCGTAGCGTGCAATTTGGCAACATTGTACTGTGTCCATTTAAACCCATAACCAAGGTTAAGTGCGATGGTGTTCACCGAATACCCAATATAGTTCGATCTTTTCCACAGATTTAAATGGACAAACTACAATGTTGCCAAATTGCAAGCTACGCCACTGCTGTACTCATATGCGCATTTTAAGGACCCGATCATAAACACAAGAATAGTACAGTTGTTTATCTAGACTCTGGTCATTTCGGGACTTGCGCGTATATAGCTTGCGTCACGGGAAAAATAAACAAATAAATGAACATGTGAAAACGAACGGACTGTGATGAGCGATAATATTATTATTATTGATTTATTTATTTATTTATTTATTTTTTTTTATAAAAAAAAAAAAAAAAAGTGTGTTTAGTAATAATTTCTAATGACATAATTCATTCGCTGTCTATTTTTGTTTCGTGGCGCGCATCGCGCATGGTCAATGAACAGCTATAGTTGTATGATAACTTTTTTTTTTTTTTTTTTTTTTTTTAATTATCGACTTAATGATGCTAGTCACCAAAATTGTCATAGCCTATATAATTTAAATTTTCTTTCGTTTATATATGTATGATCGAGACCTTAGACCATTAAATGTTCGGTACCGACGCGACGGTCCTGGTTCCAGATGATTGGTGAGCATGTACGGTATTTAAAACCACACGTAAACGCACACCATCAAACGTCTTTCGGGGACCGTCTGTACCGAACATTAATTGGTCCCTCATCGATGTACATCACATAAAGAGCAGTGGACGGCTCATGAATTATTTGATGTGTTAATTTATGCACTGTTTAAATCTATGTTAAAGTATCGGTCTTTGGGGAAATCAGTCAATCGAACCATCACATCATCGACACTTTTGCATTTATTCAAATGGACGAAACACGACTTTCGATCTTTTACTTGAGTAGCCATCGGCAGCAAGGAAGGAGCGCGTTGACTGCACATGATAACACGTTAAGACTTTACCAATAATAAGAAATCCAGCCGGCATTCCATCATTTTTTGGCGGATCCATGATGACTTTGTCTGTTTCTCTCTCCCTATCTGAACGCATGTATTAGAAGAGGATAGAAATATGCATGGGCCAAAGTCACGTGGCGAGCGGCCCCTTCCCTTATCTTTTATTTCTAACACGTGCGTTCAAACGGTCGGAGAGAGAGGGGAGAGAGAGGGGAGAGAGAGAGAGAGAGAGAGAGAGAGAGAGAGAGAGAGAGAGAGAGAGAGAGAGAGTGGGGTGGGAGGGAGGAGGGAGGGAGAGAGTGGGGGAGGGTGGGTGGGAGGAGAGAGGGAGGGAGAGAGAGGGGGAAGTGGGGGAGGGAGGGGGAGAGGGAGGGAGAGAGAGAGAGAGAGAGAGAGAGAGAGAGAGAGAGAGTGAGAGTGAGAGAGAGAGAGAGACTAATTTCTAGGAGCGCCTGTTTGCATTCCGCAAAATCTTGGCCATATCCAACCTTTGCCGTCAAACCAGAGATTGTCAGCTTAAACTGTGACGTTAAGATCATGACTCAATTTAGAAACTTGAAGCCGGCTTTTATCGATCAAGTTTCGTTGAACTTTATACTTTCCGTGTCATTGTTCGCGCGAAAGTAATCGCACGGTGGTTAAGTTCAAAGTTCTTGCAAATCCATCTGCATCACGGCATCAGCCAGCCCGTTTCGCTTTCTTTTCACTGTAGCGATGATCAGTTGGCCTGTGTGCCTTGCCTTTTTCAGTAGAAGAGCGCGTTATCTGGCATCGCTGCATTTCGTCCATTTAAACCTATGAAGACAAGTTTTGCTCTTTATGCAATGTCGCGTCGCAGGGCCCAAAGAAAGTTTGGCCTAGATGTACTATCGACGAATTCAAGATTGTCGCGAGATTTCCACAAGCTAAGTTTTGTCTTTAAGGTTCTAGTTCGGCTACTCTGCATACTCCTCACACCTTGCAGGTGAGGGGCCAGTGGGGGTGGGGCGGGAAAGCCGTTGCAGATCAGCCCCACACTCACATCCATACCCGAAAATGTGTGAAAATCTCGCGACAATATTTAATTCTTCGGTATTACATAGAAGGTGATCCATGAAGAATGAGACTGGTGCTATACCTTTTGAACGAAACAAGCTAAAGCTGGGCCCACACTATACCGTCTCCGTCCACCGTCTCCGTCACCGTCCCGGGACGGTGACGGAGACGGAAGCCTTGCGCGCCAATGAAACAAATGAAGAAGCGCACACTACACGGTTCCGTCCCGTCGCGCGGACGGACGGGACGGTGACGGTGACGGTGTCGTTGAAAAAATAGCAACCCGTGACGGAAGACGGAACCGTCTCCTCAGTGTTTACTGTGACTTTCGGGTGTAAAGATCTAGTGTTTATTGCTCAAAATATTTATTTTACATATTTATATCCATTATTTACTTACTCTAAAGTAACAGCGAGCCGTTCTTTGGGAGAAATGGCAATTCGAAATGTTGTATGTTTTTTTTCAATGTCCCGACTCACAAGATCAGCCAGCTCATCAAACTTTCCCGACGACATTCTAAAATATTCATAGAATTTTTGCCCGTCTTGTCGAAGTTCGGGAAACAGAACGTGAAATTAGCAATGATTTTCTCTTCTCGTTAGGATGGGGTGAACCAGGGGTGCCCACGTAATAAAAATCATACGATCAACTCGTATACTTCGAAATTGTGGGGGGGGGGGTGAATTTTTTCCCCCCTATTTTGAGAAAATCAGTATTTATTTATAAATAAATACTGATGAACGTTTTCTAATAACTAGCTTCACAAATTCTCAGTTTCTATCTCATTTTCCACCATCTATACTCTCCCCCCCTTAAATCCTCATTCCCAATATACACTCCCCCCCCCCCGAGTCCACCTTTTCTATCCACATTCCCCCCTCCCAAAACTTTTTCCTCAACCTGATCTATACCTCCCCCCAATCCATTTCTCATCTCAAACTTACACCCCCCTCAAAACCTCTTTCTCTCTCTATCAACCCCCCCCCCAATCAATTTTTTTCCGGAAATGCGTACTCCCCCCCCCCCCCTCGACGTACAAAGCCCCAAAAACGAACTCTGAAAGGTCCAATTTTCAAAAATTTCCATGGGTGCACAGTAAGAAATTCATTTTTTTGAGACTCCAAAGTGGTTTTCTAAAATGTCAAAATCCCACAAATTTTCCGGGAAAGGTCCCACGAGCCCCCCTTCTCTCTCAGGGTACCCCATGCTCCTAATACCCCATCTCCACTTAAATATACTCCAAAACGTATTGTAGATGGTCAAATTTTCAAACATTTGCCGGGGGAGGACCCCCGTCCCCCCATTCTCCGGGGGATTCACCTCGAACCTTCCTGGTGGTGGTGGTGGGGGGGGGTCAATCCTCATGATTAGGGGGGTAGCTCGGACGGTACCTAGGGGGGTTGGGCACCCCTGGGGTGAACCCAGAACCGTCGATCTACCCCTTCGTCCTCCTCCTCCTCCTCCAGGAGGGCAGCAAGAACTAACATTTCTTCATGACTGCTTGATTCACTCACGTTAAAATTAAAACCAAAATAATTATTCCTCCGAAAACCGCAAGGAAGACACTGAAAACTGAAGAGCAAGAACTTCTCTGGCGTGGCGCGGCGGCGGGCAGAAAAAGCGCGGACGGTATAGTGTGCGCTGCACCACCGCCTCCGTCCCCGTCACCGTCCCGGGACGGTGACGGAGACGGTGACGGAGACGGTATAGTGTGGGCCCAGCTTTACGGTCTCATTCTGGTTGCGTTTAAGATCAACTCATTATCAATTGATCGAGCCCAATATGAGCGAAATTGATTGGAAATTGACCGCGCGGCGTTATGAATGTTTGGGGAAATAAATATTGACCCCCTATGGGTTTTTACAGTTTTTTTTTCTTCGAAGAACGCCTTCAATTAGCGAAGTCTGCAATTCCATTTCCTTCACGTCGGAATAATTGCTCTTAGATCGAGATTTTGTAAGTTGATATTTTTACAGCTTAGGCGCGAGGGATATGACTGGTGGCATACCTTGATATTTTAAGACATTTATCATAAGTGGCGGTCGCAGCTAAGTCCAGCAGAAAAACAAAAACAAAAAATACAAAAATATGTGTGCACCGATATTTACGGGGAACCGTCGTGTTTGCATTCTTCACGAATACTTTAGAAAGAAACACGCTTGAGTTAATCATAGCTTCTACATGTTGCCGTAGCAACCGAAAGGTGGAAACAGTCCCGTCAAGTGGTTTGAATTTGGCCTCATCAGCCTTCCCTAAAAATCTAAATCGATGGAAAACTTTTCTTCCGGCTCATAATATTTTCATTTTGAGACGTGAACTTTTGATTCCATGTTGTGAGTTTTTCCATCAATTCCTTTCTGTTTTTACTTTTCATCGAATTCTTCCTCTCTTTTGATATACATTTCGTTTTTCCTGCGTCACAACGTGATGTCTCGCACCTGCATGCAGTTTACATCTCCTTGTTGCACTTCTGCGGCGTCCTTGGGTTTCTTTTTTTTCCCTCTCTCTTTAATGCGGGTGCGCCAATGAACTGGCCGGATCTTGTCTGCAGAATGAAGTAACATTGAGACGATGAACAAAATAGGTGTAAAAAAAAAGTAAATAGAAAAACCAAAGTAGGTCCCGTGATTTGTGCTCAAGATCACATCTCGACCTTTCGCCGTCTGATTTTCACTTTTCCTCCTTCGATTCTCCGACGAAAGGCTTTTCTTTAATCTTGGAGAAGGTAAAAATGAAACTAAGTGCATGACAGTTGGAAAGCGTATTCGTTCACGGCTTTTAAAGTGATTCCATGGCAAACTCCCGAAAATTTTAATCCGATAGATGGCGTTACTTGTCGCTGGCTCCTAAAATAGCCGTTTTTTGACGGGTTTCGGCGGTTTTCTCTGAACAGACGAATAATAGACAAAAAATCGGAATGTCAGCACCTGCTTAATTTTTTGCTTGATTTTGGCCAAATTGGTTCTAAAATAAAGGCGTAACTATGCAAAGAAAAAAGCATGTGTAATTTGGAGATGTAGGTATATCAGTAAAGATTACAGGTGAAACAGAAACCTGTAATCTTTACTGATACCACTCCAAATTACACATGATTTTTTCTTTGCATAGTTACGCCTTTATTTAGAACCAATTTGGCCCGTTTATGGCTCAAAAAATTAAGCAGGTGCTGACATTCCGATTTTTTTTTCTCTTATTCGTCTGTTCAGAGAAAACAGCCGAAAACCGTCAAAAAACGGCTATTTTTGGAGCCAGCGTCAAGTAACGCCATCTATAGGAATAAAATTTTAGGGAATTTGCCATGGAATCACCTTAAAGGCTTTTCTTTAATCTTGGAGAAGGTAAAAATGAAACTAAGTGCATGACAGTTGGAAAGCGTGTTCGTTCACGCCTTTTAAAGTGGTTGTTATACAGATAATTTCGAAACTGTCAGATCTAAAGATCTTTGTTTACCTATACGTCAATTGGCCGCTGCGCTGGTATCTGACTGACCAACTGCGCAACAGATGAGAAATGTGCTCCACACGTGTGTAAACAAAGAGATGCTATTTCGAATATATTTGCAACCCTCTTTATTAATATACTTACTTTGACGAGGTCAACAGACAAACATGAGCCAGAGGTAATACCATTAGGGAAAGCTGAACTTTCAATACCGGTAAATCGAACATCCTACGCACTGCCACTCGTAATGAATCCACCGCCGCGTTTTACACGTACGCATTTTACAGGAAAGTCGAACTTTTTTCCACCTCTGTTAATTTGATTTCTGCTCAGACTCTTTTAAAGTTGACATCAGCTGTGAGCTCAGAGATTCTTCAGCTTTTCATTTTACTGTAGCGGAGGTTAGTGCAATTTGGCAACCGTTCTATGTGTCCCCCACCCCCATTGAAACGAATATAAAACAATCTATTCAGCAGGAGGTTATCAGCCTCCTCAACAATCGATTGTTTAACCCAATTTTATATGGAAAATACAAATTTGCAAGGTTGCCAAATCGGAAGAGCTGCCACCGTTGCATTTCACCGATGCTATCGTCAGTTTGTTTATGTTCATTTCATGGAATCTCTCAGGGGCATCATTCAGAAGAGTGGATTGCCTCCCTAACTTTTTACTGTGGGTCGAGGAGCAAAAGTATAAAAAAAAGTGTGAACTTTAGCGAGTGCAGGTTAAAAAAGTTGTTAATTTCAGGAAAGATTGTGTACCAATTGTGTTTTTCCCAAAAATTGTCTTAATTGTAAGTGAAAATTGGGCAGGATGGTTGATCAGGGACCTCGGTGGCATCATTCAGAAGAGTGGATTGCCTCCCTAACTTTTTACTGTGGGTCGAAGAGCAAAATTAATAAATAAAAAAAAAAAAAAAAAAAAAAAAAAAAAAAAAAAAAAAAAAAAACGTGAACTTTAGCGAGTGTTGGTTAAAAAAGTTGTTAATTTCAGGAAAGATTGTGTACCAAATGTGTTTTTCCCAAAATTTGCCTTACTTGTAAGTGAAAATTGGGCAGGATGGTTAATCAGGGACCTCGATGGCTAAAGGTTTTCAGGGAACACACGCATGAATTAAAAAGTGGGAAAGCAAAAATAAAACGAAAAAAGTTTATCTCAGCTTTTTGCCCTCCTGGCAAGATCTGAAATGACGCCCTTGGAATCTCAATAATTCATTTCTCAAAATCAAACCATCGTGAAAGGAGAAAAATATTCAGAGGTTTGAGGCAACAAATATTAGTTGAATAGCCTTTTTAATCAAGAAGTGGAAAACAATATTATATCCCCCTAATATCTCGCACGTGTATTTTTTGCGGGTGGCATAATATTGGGTCCGTTATACGAACTTTATTTGAATCTACTTAAGGTAAACAGTAAACACCCCAGTAGCCGACACCTTTGAAATTTGCACCAGTACCCGACACCTATTTTTCACATTGTAAAAAATATTAGCTTAGTAGCAATTTTAGTTTTTGCGTATTTTTTTTCAAATGTTTCACATTTGAGGTCTCAGAAAAAAACCACACAAAACAGCAGTATTGCCACCAAACTAGTACTTTTTACAGTGTGAAAAATGGGTGACGGGTACTGGTGCAAATCTTAGGGGTGTCGGCTACTGGGGTGTTTACCTTATTGGTTGCGGCAAAAGAATCGATAAGCACCGGAACACGAAGTGTTGTCCTCTGTGTGAGTTTGATTGGATAATGTAGTCCACGAGGAAAATTTAAATAATTCAGCGTCAGAAAGTAAACCAAGTAAATAAATTCAATCAGTAAATAAATAATTGTTTCAAGGGAAATCGGTTTCGGGCTCAAAATAAACATCGAGTCATTGATCCGCAGTCGTGTAGGTGTTTTGGTGTTGGTTGCGTTCAAAATTCATAAACTGGATTCTTCCTCAAATCCTCACAGAGGCGTATCCAAGAATCTTTGTGTCTCTCTCTCTCTCCTCCCATTTGAACTATGTGTTAGAAGAGGACAGAGATAGACACCAAAGGCACGAGGTGGACCCTCTGTATCCCTCTATCCTTCTCAAACGCATGCGTTCAATTGGGAAGGAGAGAGAGAACGACAAATTGCCGGTTACGCCCTCTCAGCTTCCTCACTGATCGCAGTTTGTCAACATCGACTTATTTCTTGTTGTTTTCCTGTTTTAAAGCAGTGCATGGGACCGCATAGTTGCCAGACCACTCAGACCCAAAGATTATTTATACATACAGATATGGCATAAGCCCGAATTTTGTTAAGTTGACTCCGGCCGTGATACAACCGGGCATACAGAGGGGATCTTAAAGATTACGAGAAAAGATTACATTTTCTATGTTTGTCTGTTACAAAACTGTTCCTTGTTCCACGTTCCACTGTTCACGTTCCGTGTTTGTTCTAGTTCCGCAAACAAACACAGGAAAAGTGGGAAACGTAATCTTTTCGAACCAGAAGTCTGTAATCTTTATGATCCCCTCTGTATGCCTGGTTGTACGTATCACGGCCGGCGTTTTATCCATTTTTCACTTAACACGGGCGAGATGGCTAATGCCGTATCTGTATGTAGTGTATTTATAAGTATTCTTTGCTCAGACCAGGTCAAAATATCTCAGAATTTGGTATTGGCTCTGTACTGGAAAATCTGGTGATTTTTTGGCCAAATCTTGCGATTTTACCCGTGGGAGTGGCCAGTGGCGTCTATCGACGCTTTATGTATGGTCTGAGATCGTCAAAATGTGGCCAAAAATCAGAAAGTAAATATCTCATCAGTTTATCTGTCATTTATAAACTTTTGAGACAGCATTTAATCTCAGAGAACACTTGAAACAAGTAATTTAAACTTTGAATTAATTCACGTAAGAGGTCGTGAAACGATGATTTTTGATGACCTTTTTTTCCAATAATTTTTAGCAAATTTTTCTCGATCTGAGACCATAGTGCAACGCGGCACGGCGAACAATATTAGCCATTGGCGGATCCAGCTTGCACGAAGGGGGGGGGGTGAACTTAGGATTTTGCCTCCTGATGGTGAATCCCTCTTCTGTTTTTCTTTCATTCCCCCTCTTTCCCCCTTTTTTCGACCCCCCCTCCGTATCCGCCAATGCAACTAGTGTCACTCACGCGAGTGTACATACTATATATACTTACAACAAAAATTCGCATGCATCTAAAAATTAGAGGAATCTAAAAGCGAGAGATCGCCGCGTTTCGCATTCACATGAATTACAATGCATGTGTTCTTTGCTCATTTTGCCGTCCTGATGGCATGGTGGAGCGGCGCGGGCGGAGTTCACGCATATTTTGTGCATCGCAGCCGAAATTGAAGCGTTTAAAAGTTTTCTTTTATGATTCTCACCTCACACTTTCTCTTTTCGCCCTTCTCACTCCCCCCCCCCTCTGTCTTTTCGTCGTACTTTTGGACAGGTATATTTCATAATCACAGCGGTTTGCCGCATGCATACCGGCCGGTCGCATGCGACTTATCGGCGTATCGGTTTCAGTTTGCTTTTGCAGTTGCCGGCAACGCGACGAGAGAGAGGGAGAGAGAGAGAGAGAGAGAGAGAGAGAGAGAGAGAGAGAGAGAGAGAGAGAGAGAGAGAGAGAGAGACTCGAAAGCTCGCCGCGTCGCATCGCGCGACTCTGTACTAGAGTTCAAACTCGACGAGTTAGTGACCTGAATTCGAATCGAGCTTTACAATAATTATTCTCATAGCACCCAACTCGCTCTTTGAGTCGTTAAAGAAATTGTCATAATCCGCATTTTTATGGTTTCTCTCCTCGTAGTTAAAACCGAAAGCGATTAACGCATCTGTAAGAGGTTACGCGTAAAAAAAAAAAAAAAAAAAAAAAAAAAAAGCGAGAACAATAATAATAATATAAATGAAGAAGAAGAGTTGATAAGGACGACTTTGTAACTATGCTTGTTTTGTATGTATGATCCATTCAGAATAAAATTGTAATCAATCTTTTTCGCGACGATCGGTCGTTGGACTTTTGCCTGCTAATTTTTTCTTCTTTTTGATCGTCTGCTTTTGTAAATCTCGACGCCGGTGTGAAACGTGACTGCAATCTATAATAACGCTAGAGCTCGTTTCAATTGTGAAGGTGGAATCTCTCTGTAGTATGTGACACCTTCCGCCCTTCCGGTGTTTTACGCAAGCCTTAAAAACGCACACAAAAAACTGAAGCGCTCCATTAATAAGAACAGTGCGGCTGCGTGTTTCAGTGATGTCCCGCGAACACCCCTTTGAACCCACAAAAAAGTATCGATTTCTTGAAGGATCATTGATGGATTGATCCCCTGCGCATCCCTTTCTCCAAAAACTAGATACTACAGATCCTAGATCCTGTATGCAGTGGCGTAGCGTGCAATTTGGCAACGTTGCAGTTCGTCCATTTCAACTCATAAAAAAGATCGAAGTATTGGGTGTTCGGTGAACACCCTCGCTTTCGACCTTTTACATGGGTTTAAATTAACGAAGTACAACGTTGCCAAATTGCACGCTACGCCACTGGTAGAGAGTTAAGGCAAGTTAAATCATGGACGCCGTCATGGGATGCGTTTTTTCATATTTGTTTACATTCTGAGAGCCGTTGTTGTGTTTTCGTCCATTATAAAGATCCTTGCAGTTTCATAGAGTTTCTAATGGTGCAATCTTTCGCTGCCTTTGCTAATCCACGTTTATTTAGGCACGCCTTTAAAGATTCTATTGAGCATTATAGACATTCTTGACTCGTATCGTGATTAAAATGAACAGGTTCATCGACAATTAACTTTTTTATCCGTAAAACACCGTGGGACATCTTTTTTTTAGTAAACAAATGCGTGGAAACGCGGAAACGCATGCAATGTCGGCGCGGCCCTGGAGCCTAAAACTCGCGTTAACCAACATAGGCGTACCGTGACTAAAAAAAGTGGGGGGGGGGCTAAAAAGTGAAAAAGTTATTTTTTTTTTTTTTTTTTTTTTTTTTTTGCCCCACCGTACTATGTTAACCCCGATTTTTAGCCCCTCCAGCCAAAAAAAGTGGGGGGGGGGCTATAGCCTACCGCGTAGCCCCTGATACGCTACGCCTATGTTAACCAATCAGAGGTTGACTTCCCTTTCGTCTTAACTCTCTACATGTAGGGACTCTGCTAGATTCGACTCTGCAATTGCAGGGATCAGTCTTTGAATCGGAGGATGAATCTTGAGGTGTCATCTCCTACTCCGTGTCTACGTCTGAAGATGGTTACGGGTGCGCAGTGTTCTTAATTTCCTATTTTTTTTCCAGCGCAGCGTCTCACCACGTGTTGCTGTACATACGGAAAGAAAATGGACGCAGAGGAAGGGGGAGGAAAGCTAAATTAGATTTAAAAAAATAAAAAAATAAATAAATAAATAAATAAATAAATAAATAAATAAAATAAATCAGAACTGCAAGCAAGCCTGGGTGGGGGGGGGGGGGGGGGGTTACTTGAAGTTGAAACTAAATCGCCTGTTTCTCACTACACGAATTCATGACAGCCGAAGTCTCACAATGATTACGAAATCGGAAGGACACCAGATGGATTCGGGTTCCACCGTTGCCAGATACACGCGGCTTTAGGCCTTCTATTTTCCTATAGAGTATGTAGAGAGAAAGAGTCAAGACAAGTGCAACCATAGCCGTAGCCAGGATATTGTGTTTCTCTCTCTTTGTCCATTTAAACGCATGTGTTAGAAAAGGACAGAAACAGGGGCTGAAGTCACGTGACAGCCCCTATCTCCGTCCTTTTCTAACACATGCATTCAAATGTGCTAAGAGAGAGAAAGACAGTATTCTGGCTACGGCTATGAGTGCAACCATGGGCGCCCGCCATTGGCTACATTTCCGCACATTAGTTTACATTCTGAGGGCCGTTCTTTTGTGTTGGTCCAAGGCAAAGATTACAGTGCCGTAAAGTTTCTAACGGTGTAAATCTTTCACAGCCTTTGCTGATCGACATCTGATTACGCTTTATAAAGACTCTTATGGACATTGTAAACAATTTTGAGGTGCTTCATCATGATTAAACTCTTATGGGCATTGTGAACATTTTTGAGGTGCTTCATCATGATTAAACTCTTATGGGCATTGTAAACATTTTTGAGGTGCTTCAACATGATTAAACTCTTATGGGCATTGTAAACATTTTTGAGGTGCTTCATCATGATTAAACTCTTATGGGCATTGTAAACATTTTTGAGGTGCTTCATCATGATTAAACTCTTATGGGCATTGTAAACATTTTTGAGGTGCTTCATCATGATTAAACTCTTATGGGCATTGTAAACATTTTTGAGGTGCTTCATCATGATTAACCTCTTAAGGGCCAAGCCCGACTATACTCGTTTTTCTCCTCTAGTCTATTTCACATTGCTCCTGTATTTAGCGATTCATAAAACGCGATTCTGGAGGTTGACACTTACAAGATAATATTTCGTTCCCGCGCCTTCAATTCGTAGTGTAGGCAATTCCAACTCCCCCGAGTACGAACAGTTAACTACCTGCACTTTATAAACGGAAGAGTGGCGTTCTTTTGATCAAACTGGTCTGTAAAGGGTTTAAATCAACAGCAGACTGATCATGAACGATCGTATCGTAATGCTATCGAGTCGATGGTCGAGTACGTGTTATCTTATGGGTGGTGTCATTCCGATAATTTCATTCCGATGGTAACCCTCTCATCTTTGCGGAAATTCTCTGATAGCTTAAGAGTCATCGTCGAATTTTCGCAGGGAGGGAGGGTTTCTATCGGAATGACGCCGACAATACGATAACGCGTATACTCGATCATGAACTCGAAAGCATTACGATACGATCGTTCATAATCAGGAGGCTGATTATGAACGATCGTATCGTGATGCTATCGAGTCGATGATCGAGTGCGTGTTATATCTTATGAGTGGTGCCATTTTGAAAGGTTTCATTCCGATAGAAACCCTCCCATCTCTACGGAAATTCTCCGATGACTCCTGAGCTGTCGGAGAATTTCCGTAGAGAGATGGGAGGGTTTCTATCAGAATGAAACCTTTCGGGATGGCACCACCCATAAGATAACACGCACTCGATCATCGACTCGATAGCATTACGATACGACCGTTCATCACTGGCGCAACCAGGATCTCTTCCATCTCTTTTATTTCCCGTTTGAATTTATAAGTAGGAAAAGGACAGAAAGAGGGGGTTTTATCCCGTTGTCCATCCTTGTCTAACATACGTTTTTTAATGGAGAAAAGTGAGAGATGAAGAAACTCTCGGTGCGCTACTGCCGTTCATAATCAGTCTGCAGGTTCATCGAGATTAACTCTTTTATCCGTAAAAACACCGTGGGACCTCTGTTGAAAATGTAAACAAACAAGCCGCTTTGGTGAATGAATGTGCTGAAACGCTCATCCATTGATGGCTGCGCAACGTAAAACTGGTTCACCAATGAGAGGTTGACTATCATCTTGTCTTAACTCTGTGCACGTAGGGACTCTATATTTCCCTTAAGACTCAGTGTAAAATATGCGGCTCCTTAACCTCAAATCTGGCATCACTGTTGGGTTTGGACCCACCGAGCCCCGCCCCCCGCATATAGAGTTTCGCAAGAGATAATTCCTTCTCCGCGCTGAGAGCTGGACCAGAGACCAGAGATCGAGGTTTTTCAAATGAACGGTCGCAGGATTCGTTCATCGTTCATCGTTCATCAGCATCGGAACCATTAAGTTATAACCACACAAAAATGCAAATCATCATACATCCTTGACTTGGTGGTCGACTGTCGCGTCGGCTATCGAGTGTGCAGACGAATGCCATTCGCGTATGTATATATGCCTTCAAGATACTTATTTCAAATCAATCGGTTTATTTTTAGAATATTTTTCGGGGGTTCTAAAAATAGCAGTAGTAGTGGTTTAAACGCGGTGATATCTGATGTCGCGATTCGATACTTTATGAGAACTCATCAAGCTGATTGGGGATTGTATACTTACATGATCCAGGGCTGCCGTTTTGCGTATAATTAATGCTATTTTTCAATTCACCGATGATTCCACCGGTTGAGAAAATATTACACAGTTCAGTTCAGTGCATGACTGTAATAAACTGAAATACTCGCGTCTGTAATCTTTTCTCAACCGGTGGAGTCGTCGATGGCTTTAAAAAACTCGCGGATATTTCAATTAATGAACGGAGTTTCCGCCGATTAAGGAAATATTACAGATCAGAGTATTTTCGTGCATAACAGTCATACACTGAACTGAACTATGTAATCTTTTCTCAACCGGTGGAATCATCGGTGAACAGAAAAATAGCATTGATTATACGCAAAACGGCAGCCCTGATATGATCCGCGGAGATCGAAATGGAATTGGAAATCGAATCGGAATCATATAAGTGGCGATGATACAAGAATTTGTCTTTCTTTCTCTCCTCCCATTTGAAGGCGTGCATTAGAAAGAGACGGCGCTTGTGCGGCTAAAGTCACGTGATGGCCTTCTCTGCTATCCTTCTCTAACACATGTGTTCAAATGGGAGGTGAGAGAGGAATGATATATATTCCTGTTTCTGCCCATGATCAGAGTCGGGCATCTTGTGGGAGTCTTTTGAACCGGAAGGACTTCGGCTTCGCCTCGATTTTTATTCGTAGAGGTCATATACTTAAACGGCGGTACGTTGCTGACTTTTCAGCAACGCGAAAGCGTGGAGATTACTACAGACCTGAGCTCAAAGCTGGCTAGGTCGGTCCTGAACAGGTCTGCTCTTCAATCAGTTCTCCCAATTAAAATACATTTTTGGCGATGCCATTGGAGAACTAAAGTGCCAGTGATTTTCTTTAGAAACGACTTCTTTAGTTACGACTTGTTATAGTATTTTATATAGTTGTTTTTACAGTGTAGAGCCCACAAATTTTCTTTGGCTCAGAAAGTCAGAGGTTAAAGGGTTCTGTGTGTGTCCAACCGATGACTCAAAACAGCTGAACAATCAGATGCGTCCATTTAAACTGATACGTTGTAGAAAAGGCTAGAGATGTAGATGGTGTATCATGTAACTTTAGCTTCCTTGCCTAGCTCTGTTTTTTTTCATTACATGCATCCAGGTAACTGTAAAGAGAAGGAGAGAGTGGCAAATTCTATGTATAAGCTTCTGCACCCGTCATTCAGAAACATCTAACATCTGTTTTTTTCTGTTCTTGAAATATCATTCATAGTCGAACATCATTCGTCTATTGTAAAAAAGCCGTGAGCACAAATCTTGTCAGTTATCTCTTTGTTATCTTTAAGATAGTTTCCTTTTCCCCCCGATAGATTCAGTTGGAAGGGGGAAAAAATCTAGGGCAATTACATTTTTAAAGTGCACTCTAAATTACTCGTAGGCACAACATATACTTACATTGAGCATCATGTATTCATGTATTCGCTTCTTGCTTCGCACCGTTCCGTTAATACTTGAAGACTATATCTTTCGAAGAACCGAAGAGAGCAATCTGATGCTGCGATGATTGTATGATGTGTCGTATAGAGGCACGTGAGTATCGTGAGTTCGATAACCGATAAATCATAAAAATATGCATACGCAATGTTGAAAGATGAAAATAATCATTAATTATATTAAATTAATAATTATTAATTTAAACCCTTTCAACAGCTCGGCCGAGTATTTTCGTTTTTTGTATCCAGATCTGCCTCGAACGATTTCAATTTCTTTTTGACTATGGAAGCGACTTCATAAATTGTTGACTTTCTTGTTAATTAATTAGTTGAAGCAAAATTCAGGGTGACTTTCGGATGACTTGTTAATACTTACGTAAATACTTACAAAAAAAAAAAAAAAAAAAAAAAAAAAAAAAAAAAAAAAAAAAAAAAAAAAAAAATAAGGTTCCATTTAGCGCCTTAAATTGATAGGATAGGCAAGATAAACAATGGTTTGTCGGAATATTTAACTAACAATAAGAGCCAAGAGGCATATAATAGAATCAAAACCAAAATTCCTTGACCGCGGCGCTGCCTGATATTGCTCATTTGTTGAAACTTTTTTGCTCAAGATAGTGCTGCGCAGCGTGCGATCTGGCAAATAGCAACGTTGCATGTTGTTCATTTAAACCCATTAAAAACATGTCTAACTATCAGGTGCGCGGCAGCAGACCGCCTTAAATGCGACCTTTTACTTGGGCTTAAATGGACAAATCACAATACAGCCACTTGGTAGATATCGCAGTATCTACGCGCGCCACGCATTTGCCCAGTAATCTCTCGAATTGTTGCGCAGTGGTCCTCCTGGATTTGGTTTTAAAGTTACACATTTCCTGTATAATTTAATGTTTCAAGTTTTTATATTTTTTCACCTTTGGCAGCACTGCACTGTAGTCGCGCCCAAGCAAACTAACGCAGCTGGAAGTAAATAGCCTGAAATGTATGAGGGTTCTTTCTTGAGCAATGCGCATAGTTCGTCTCCATGGGCGCACCCGTGGGGGGGGGGGCAAGGAGGCCAAGCCCCCCCCCCCCCATCGGAAGAAAAAAAGAGGAAAGGAAAGGAAAAAAATGAGGAAAAGAGAAAGAGAAGAGGAAAAGAGGAGGAGAGAAAAAGAAAAGATGGGAAAGGAAATGAGTTCAAAAAAAGTATCAATGTCATGAAACATATTTTTCCTTGGAGGAACACATCTTTCCCGACAGCAATGTCCTTAATTGTTAATTTCGCTGGATCTTCTTCTGAAATCTAGATTTACTGAAGACTCCGTCTTTCTACCAGCATGCGATGAAGATATTTCCGTAACATCAGCATAGTCTCGGAAAATCTCATTTTTCTCGAGAGTTAATTCAATATAGTTTCTGAATAGAAGTAGCCTAATTTTGCGTCTAAGAAGAGTTAAATTTTCAAAATTTTCCGGGGGAGGACCGCCAGACCCCCCCCTTATGAAATGACAACTTGCCCCCCCCCCCCATACAGAAATCCTGGGTGCGCCCATGTTCGTCTCCCATTTGAAACTAAGAAAAAGTATCGATGATCTGAAGACTCAATTGAACCTCCTGAAAGAATCGATTGTTTTCCGGAGGGTTTTCCGAAGGAGATGCGGGACTTCACGAGCTGCCGCTAGAGATCGCAAGCCGAGATCTTGCGATTGATTATAGTCTAACATAAGCAAGCATCTACTAATTGTTGCAACCTAGTCAGCCATCTTTCGCGAATCGTTAGATCCTGACCGTCAGTGTTCATTAACACGCTTTTAATTATTTCGCCTCACGATCGTCACGTGGCTAGCTCTAACAACAATTCACTCGCGGCATGATTTGCATATAAAACGGTGGCCGCGTAGAATATACCTATATAGATACAAGTCTTAACTCCTGAGCCTTGAGCATTAAGATATGAGGGTCGATCAAATGGGTATATGCCCTCAAAACTCATATGTTTTTTAATACATACTTTGGTGTACATAATATGTATGTATAATATGGACATAATCGCCATGCCACGACTTTCCGGTACAAAATATTCAGCCGCGGCTGCAGGGACCCTGGAGTCCAGATTCTATGATGCTTCAAGAGATTCGTACCTCAAATCAGTGGCGGTTCATACAATTTCGTGTATCGTCACACACTAAGTATAAGGTCTGAGATCGAATAGAAAGTGGCGAAAATCAGTGAAATTAAAGTCATCAAAAATCGTACCATCAAAGGACATATCCGCTGTCTCAGTCTTTCACATTGTTTTGCATGTGGAAATTTGGAACTGTTTGAAACTTTTCATAATGGTGGACCACACAGAAAGTTCTTTGGTAGCTTCGACAAAACCTCTGATTGAAAAATGACCCAGCGAAAGACTTGAGTAAAGCTAACCAATGGTTTTGTACACCTAACTGAGGATACTTGGCTGGATGAATCATAGAATGGGTCTGTTGCAAACTTTTGCTACAGCGCGATTGAGTGTTCCATCTCATGTAAAAGCGCGTGAAAAGTCCATTGGTGGTATCAGAAAGTCATAAAATGCTGTATGAAACTCATGAGAGACGTTTAATGAAATCCAAGATGGCGGTAAAATATTGAGCAACCTGTATGCATGCACCACGAACATCCAAGGATAAGCCAACCTCACAATATCGATCACACCCAATCACGACGTAAATAAACACATAACCTCTGAAGCTGTGAGATTGTCAACGTTGGCAATCATTGGATGTTAAAGGTGCATGCAATGCATACAGATTGCTCGATATTTTACCGACATCTTGGATTTCATTAAAAACGTCTCTTGTGAGTTTATTATCGCATTTCATGACTTGCTGATGCCACCAATGGACTTTTCGGGCGATTTTACACACGACGAAAACACTCTTTATCGTTGTAGTAAAAGTTTGCAACAGACCCATTGGCTAGCTCAGTAACTAATCTTTTGCCGCGTCATTTCTCCACCAAAGGTTTCGTTCGCGCTACCAAAGTGTTTTCTTCGGGTTTTTTTTTCTATTTTCTTGGCAGAAAATAATGCTTCAATATGAACCGAAATTTGCATTCTGTTGTGACTGTAGTCAGTGCTTATACAGTTTTCAGTATGAATTTGTGCCTCGCTCAATTAATTGTTTTTCCCGTGAAAGATCGTTTCCCAGAGCGTGTCTCTTTCTTGATAACATTCAACGTTCATTTAATGAGAATCGTCCCTCCACGCGAGATAATGGAACACCCGACTGACCGAACACCGCGGTGTTCCCATAGTGCACCGCGCCGATTTTTTGGGCGCCAATCAGAGTAGACCGGCGAGCGGCAACGACTATCTACCAGTCTTCAGTTCTGCACTTTTTTCCATCCAAACCTTGCTTCGATCTACCTTGTGCGTTTAATTTAATTGCTTTTAATATCTTGCGCGCGCATCTCACTCATCGGTTAGTGGCGAAGCACGGTCAACCAGTTATTGAGGCCCCTTGATTCTTGAAGATGAAGACGAAGAGTTCAGTCCGCGCTCGAACTCGACACATCCGATACAGATCGATTCAGTAACCTCTCTCTCTCTCTCTCTCTCTCTCTCCCCCCTCTCTCTTGATCCTTTATAGACTGTTTTAGTAGAGCGGTATATCGTATCGATTGCCGTCCGAGGGCCTCTGGTTCCAAACAAACTCTGGTTCAATGTAATTTCCCCATAAGCGAACTTTTGAACGGAAAATGCTATTAAATCAAACAATTAATGCGACCTTTTTGCGATTATGAATTCTACGTCCTCGAAAATGCTGAATTATGCCTGGTTCCTTGACGAAAACTGCCGAAATCATGAAGATATCACAGATTAAATGTTGCATTTGTAGGTTAGAATCGTCCGAAATCCCGCCAATTCCACAGCAACAACAATAACATTTGGGTGATTCCAACCTCCAAACGCATCTTTTAATCTGTAATATCTTGTTGATTTTGGCAGTTTTACGGGTGGAACCAGGCAAAATTAAGCATTTTCGAAGACGAAGAATTCATGATCGCAAAAAGGTCGCATTAATTGTTTGATTTGATAGTCTAAATTTCCGTTCAAAAATCCGCTTATGGGGAATGTTTAGTTTTGAGAGGAGCGGAGGACCGTAAGCAAAAGAGAGAAAAAATGCGACGAAAAGAAATGAATAAAAAACGCAATATGAATGAAACCATTAAATAATTAAAAAGGAGGAGTCATCCCGAGGATAGTTCCCAAAGGCAGCCAAGTGGATCGCCACTCGGGAAAAGAGAAAACCGGAAAAAATGAGAGAGAAAGAAATCGAAATGATGAAAAGGTTGCGAGAAATAATAAGTATCGAAAAACGAGAATTTATAATGGAAAAAAAGGAAATGCGAGCAAAGAGCGAGAATTTACCCGTGATCTTATGGGAAAAATAAATGAACTCTATTTTTCTGGAAAACGAGAGTTTTCAGAGAAAATAGGGAGTGCAAGTGCTTCATGCGGAAAAGCAACGCATGGAAGCCGCGGAAATTCTCGCGGTTCAAATAATAATAAAAAATTAAATTTAAATGAAAGTAAATCAAAGTGATTTAAAATTATAAAAGAAAAAAACCTTTTTGGAACAGCCGTACCAAACTGAACGCTTTACAAGGATCACTACGGGATTTCACTTCGTAGGAGAATGATATGAATACTTACTTTGAAAGTGGATGCGATTTGCGATTTATACTTTTTGCGATATGATTCGAGATATCGATTGTGATGACTGCTGGAGAGGTCGTTCTGCGGCTTTTGCTTTGCATTTGCAAGTAGCCGCAGTTTGAAATGAAAATAAAACATACACAATTCGATGAAATAAATGATATGAGCTTTTATTGTAACGAAAATAAAACAACACATTTGGTGAGATCATAAAAATAATAATATAATAAAAAGTAAAAAAAATGAGATCTGGTAAGTATAAATATTTACAAAGATAGAGGGTTCACGCCCTCTATCGGTGGATCAGGGAAGCTGATCTGGTCGGCAAGAGCCACTGATTATGCGGCTGGAGAGTGATGCGCTCTGGCCGCGGTATTGATCACCCGTTCGCGGTGCGCGCGGGTGATTCAAATTGGCTAGTATATGAAAAAGACGCAACATCACTCCCCCCGTTGAACCGTTATGGTTCGAAAAGAAAATTGTCTTTATTCCGTGGATTTTTTGTGTCTCCACTCTTGAGCTCTACGGCAGTTTCGCGCTTGGCGGTTGGATCTGTCTCTGAGTGTGCGAGGGTTCCAATTGCGTTGGCGAACTCTTTGCTGATGCTGGACGAATCTGTTGATTGGATAGTGCGGAGGATACATGGGCATATGCATCGGTGGCAGATGTATGTGAATGGCAGGTTGATGGTATTGATATGGTAGTGGATGCGCCATCATCGGTAGAGGCGCTCTGTTCTTTGGAGGCGTCATTGGTACATCAGCTGGTGGAGTACTAGGTCTCGGAGGAGTCGATGGACCTTCAAAAAAAACTGAGTTATTTATGGCCTCGATTTTTGGACGTGGGTCCATTTTTGGGATTCTGTACCCTGACGTCGTTGGCTTTGGTGCTGCCGATTTCTTTGGGGTGGACAGGGGCGCCACTTTTACCTCGGAGGTTTTTTCTCTTGGAGACTTAGTGCGCCAGCTTTTTAAGGAGGCTATGTGACTGTCTGTTGAGTCGGGTGCCAAGACAGACGATTCCTTCTTTTTTAGAGGCAGGGCCTCAATGACTTTGATTAAAGGTCCTGGTCGGGTCGGAATCCTCGTCGGCCCCGTTGCTGTGGCATTAGCTTTTCTCCTTTCACTTTGTGCGACTTTATGTGCGACTTTAGGTGCAACTTTAGGTGCAACTTTAGGTGCGATAGTTTCAAGCGGTGAAATTGAGTCTGGCTCAGTTATTTTTGCGGTTGCCGGAGTGGCTAAGGCAGCCGCGAGTGCAGCGATTTCTGCCTCTAGATTTAAATCAGTGAGTTGGAAATCCATCTGAAACAGAAAAAAAACAAAATGAGATTAGCAAAGAGGTAATGGGAAGAGTTTTGTCACAGGACGGGTGAGTTCGCTCTTTGCCGTTCGAATTCGTGCTGAGCGCACTATGCTGTCAGTACCGGGAAAGACTTCGGTTATACGCCCGAGGGTCCACTTTAAAGGGGGCGACATGGGGTCATAAATTAATGCTAAATCGTTGATTTTTAAGTTGTCTTCAGGCTTGATCCATTTTCGTCTGCTTTGAAGCGTCTGTAAGTATTCGTGATGCCAACGTTGCCAGATGCGACGTGTGAACTCTTGCACCTGTTGCCAGCGTTTCAGTGAAGTAGACGTAGGTCCGTCCCAATTTGGTTCGGGGGGTGCAATAATAGGCCCACCTACCAAAAAATGACCCGGAGTCAATGCAGATAAGTCTTTTGGGTCATTTGATAAAGGGGTCAAGGGTCTTGAATTTAAGACAGCTTCAATTTGCGTTGTTAGAGTTTGAAATTGGATCAAGCTCAGAATCTGTTCCCCGATAGTTCGAAAAAGATGGCGTTTGAGACTTTTCACAGCCGCTTCCCATAAACCGCCGTGATGAGGGGCTGAAGGAGGGATAAAGTGAAAAGTGAGTCCATGTGAGGAGGCAAAGTCATGTAGTTCAATTTCTTGCTGTTCAAGGAATTTTTGTAAAGCACGATTATATTGGTTTTTTGCACCGATAAAATTTGTACCATTATCGGAAAACAGGTCAGACGGCCATCCTCGTCGTGACGCAAACCGTGTAAGGGCACCTCGAAAGGCGATCGTGGTTAAATCTTCGACCACCTCTATATGCACAGCTTTGACGCTCATGCAAACGAAAATGCAAATGTAACATTGGACGGTGCGTGCCGATCGTAAGGTATGAATTTTTACCGCGAAAGGGCCACATAAATCCATCCCTGATTTTTGGAATGGTCGCGAGGGCGTGACTCGTTCGCGAGGTAAATCACCCATTAAAGGGGAATGATTTTTAGGCGCGTTCCGGAAGCAAGGTATACATTTGAGAATTATTGCTCGGATAACGTGCCGCGCTGAGATGATCCAAAATTTTTGGTTGATCAACGCTTGTGTTTGCTGAGCCCCCGCGTGCAGTCCAATTTTATCATGATAAAACTCAATGATCAAATTGGTTAAATGTGAGTTTTTTGGCAGCAATATAGGGTGACGAGAGTCGGCACTCATGTCAGACTTTGTGAGGCGGCCTCCAACCCTCAGTAAACCTTGCTCATCGATAAAGGGCTTTAATCGGAGCAGTTTCGTAGAGGGTATTTCCGAGCGTGAAATTTTATCGATTTCGAGCGAAAAATGTTCTCTCTGCACTTGCAAAATCACACGAATCTGCGCGGACCTTAATTCATTGATCAGAATTGGTCCTGTTCTATGATTTTGTGGGTTCCTCAGGTTATGCAAAAATCTTAGGATGAATACAAAAGTTCTCTGAAGTCGAAGCCAGCAGGAAAATCGTTCGATTATTGCGTCACAAGGAAGCTCTTTATTGATCGCGATTAGGGGGGGTGGATCCAGTTTCATTTCGAGGAGGGGCTCCACTATCTCTAGAGTAGCCTGGTTTGACCAAGTAATTGGATCTTGGTTCAACCAATCTGGTCCTTTCCACCAAAGACGATAATCTTTGAGACGATCTGGGCTTAATCCTCGTGAAGCGCAATCTGCTGGGTTTTCGTTCGACTTCACGTGACCCCACTTCACGTCCGGTAGCGCCTCTTGAATGAGGGCAACCCTATTTGCGACGAACGTTTTAAGTTTATAAGAAGGAGTTTGTATCCATGCCAGTGTGATTTTTGAATCAGACCACGCGTATACAGAGTCTATTGAATACTTCGGTTGAAGGTCTGATAAAATAGCTTGGAGGGTGGTTGTCAAAAGAGTGGCGGCGCAAAGTTCGAGCCGTGGAATTGAGACCCGTTTAAGGGGGGCGACTCGGGTTCTGGCTTGAATCAAGGACACATGTACCGTGTCCTCATTGGGTTGTGTGCGAAGATAAACAGCGGTCGCGTAACCAAGCTCTGAAGCGTCGCAAAACGCGTGAACTTGGAAGGGGCGGTCTAAACCAGGGATCAATCGAGAGATTCGCAGGGTTTTTAAAGCTGGCAATTCTGTCAAGAATTTTGTCCATTGAATTTGGACATTTGACGGAAGAGAAGTGTCCCAATCTATTTTTATCAGCCACAATTGCTGAATGAGCGATTTGGCTGTGAAAACAGCGGGGGCGAGCCACCCGCAAGGGTCAAAAATACTGGCTATTGTAGATAGAGCGCCGCGTTTAGTGTTTGGTTTCGTGGTAGGACGGACTTGATAAACGAAAGTGTCCTCTTTAGGGAGCCAACCTAAACCCAGGACCGAAAAAGATTGAGTTTCAGAGTCATCCCAAGATACGGGGGTCTCGAGGTATTCAGCAGGCACGGACTCTAATAATTCGGTGCGATTGCTGGTCCATTTCCTCAGTTGGAATTTTCCACAATTAAGCAGCGAGTTGAGTTCTTTCTGAGTTTGAACTGCCTCGTTTACGGTGGGGGCGCCAGTGGTTATGTCATCTACGTATGTTTCGTTGAGGAGAATGCGAGCAGCGCGAGGATATTCAGACCCGTGATCCCGAGCTAGTTGTTGTACCGTTCGGATCGCTAAAAAGGGCGAGCTAACTAAACCGAAAGTGACCGTGGTCAACTTATAGAGTTTAATTGGCGATTTTGGGTCTGATCTCCAAATTATAATTTGGAAGTTTTGATCCTCCTCGTGTAAGGCGATTTGCCTATACATCTGCTTTATATCACACGTAAATACCACGGCATGCCGACGGAAATTTGTTATAATCTCCTTGATGTCGAGTTGCAATTTTGGCCCTGTCAGCTGAATGTCATTCAGTGACGCACCGGTACTGCTTTTGGCGCTTGCGTCATAAACGACCCGAATTTTAGAGTTGGGTCCTGAATCTTTGATGACGGGATGGTGAGATAAAAACGCATGTTTAGGAGGAATATCGGAAATAGGCACCATATGTTTTAAATCCAAATATTCTTGCATGTGAGCCACGTATTGAGATTTCAGAACAGGGTTGGTCTCAAACTTACGTTCTAAAGAATAAAAACGTCTCAGTGCTTGAGTGTAAGTGTCTCCGAGTGCCGGAGGTTCCGGTTTGAAGGGTAATTTTACCACATATTGGCCATCTTTGTGACGAGAGTGAGTTTTAATAAAGAGTTCCTCAGCTAGCAGCTCGTCAGATGAGAGGGGGGAAGGCGCGGGGGGCTCTTCCATTTGCCAAAACCGTTGCATCGATTCTTGAATATCGGAGGTGCCTTGACAGAGTAAAGTAACACCTTGATTCAATGGTCGACCGGTGGGAATGCCTTCAAGGGGGGCGGTTCCCATAAGAGTCATCCCAAATTTAGTAGGAATGAGCACGGGGAGGCCTGGGCCCAAGAGCTCTGGAGCTCCGGTCAAGATATATGGTGCTAAATCGGCGGCGAGCAATAAATCGATGGGAGCCGAACGATCGAACCTGTTATCTGCTAGTTTTAGTTGTCTAACTTGAGCGCGAATTTGATGGGAAATTTGTTGGGATGGAAGGTTTGAAGTTATACTATCCATAACATCGACGGAATGACAACTAGCTATCAGCTCGTGATCCATCGTCGAAATATTAATGTTACCATTTCCTTTCACTGATACTGAAATTCCAGCAATGCCGCTTAAACACGTGGATTTGGCGTAATATTTCAGCCGAATAGCTTGAGCGGCTCTGGTGGTCAGTATAGTGCGCTGAGCAGCTGAATCGATTACTCCGCGAACAATGTGCGTGTGGCCTGAAGGGCTCGATATTCGCGCCAAAAATGTCGCTAAAAGTATATGCGAGTTTCCCTCTGTGGGGCGGGTTGCGGTGAGCGCCTGAGAAGATTTGGCAACGTTGGGGTTCGGTCGATCATCCTCAGAATGTAGGAGAGTATGATGCCTTCGCCCGCAATGTTTGCAAGTATTTTCCGAGGCACATTTGTTAGAGTAATGATCACTCAGGCAATTAAAACATCGATGCATCGATTGTATGTAACTGTGGTGATCGATAGTTGATTTCGCCAAGAATTTACTACATTGGAATAACGCGTGAGGCTTGTCACATAGAGGACACGCGAGAGTAAAAGTGCGTTGATCCGATTTGGCAACGTTGCGTTGGGTCGGTTTGGCAACGTCACGTTTGAAGTTGTTCGGACGCGAGTGGCGCTGAGCTGAACTTTCCTCAGCTGTGAGGAGAGCTCGGCCGCTTCGAGAAGGTTGCGGAAAGGTATCTTGAAGCTGGATACACTCTTTTTCCAGAAAAGCAACGATCTCCTTTATTTCTGGAAAATCCGTTTTTGCCCCGCGATAATCTTCAAATCGCTTGCGGAGAAAGGGGGGGAATTTTCGCAAAAACGTGAGCACAAGAAGGTCATTTTTATCTCCGAGATCTCTTTTCAGCGATTTTAAAGCTTGCGAGTGTTCTCGGTACTTAACTAAAAAATGCGAAATTGAGGCTGAAGTATTTTTGATCTCTTCTAAATCAAGTAACGTGTTTAGATGCATGGTAACTAAACGCCGTTCATTATGATATTTTGTCGTAAGCAAATCCCAAGCGATGGCGTAATTCGCATTAGTTATATCCAATCCTTTAATGAGGTCGTGAGCTTCACCTTTGACCACACTTAAAAGATATTGGAATTTTTCTGCGGAGGCTAAATTGGCTTTTGAGTGAACAGAAATTTTAAACATATTCGAAAAACTCACCCAATCTTCGATTCTACCGGAAAATTGTGGTAATTCCAGTTTGGGTAATCGGAAGACTGGCTGTGAAGCGGGTTGCGCAGGCGCCGTCTGTTCAGGGGCGGTTCCCGCGGAGGGGGTGCTGACATCGAAGAACGCAGCTTCGATGTGCTGAGCGACATCTTCAAAGCTTGCACTCACCTTATCGACTTCGAGTCGGTCGGTTCTAGGAAGAAACGAGTTTGTTTCGATAATCTCGAATTGGATTGTATCGAACCGATCTCGAAGTGATTCGACCCTTTTCAGCAATCCCGTGTACTTTGAGCAGTCTTCTTTGGATAAGCCTTTTGTAGTGTCCCAAAGAGCGGTCAACCTTGCGTAAAGGTCTTGACGTTTGTTAGTCAAGATTTCAAGATTTCGTGCCGCTTGCGCTTGTACATTTGCAGCTTTCGTTTGTGCCGTTGAGGCTTTAGGAGTTTGCTCATTGTCGTTAGCCATGTTCAATGAACTAGAGAAACTTTATTGCAATGTGAAAAAAAAAAAAAAAACCATAGGACTGAATCAGTTCAAATTTAATTTAATCCGGCCCGGAGGACCATGTTTAGTTTTGAGAGGAGCGGAGGACCGTAAGCAAAAGAGAGAAAAAATGCGACGAAAAGAAATGAATAAAAAACGCAATATGAATGAAACCATTAAATAATTAAAAAGGAGGAGTCATCCCGAGGATAGTTCCCAAAGGCAGCCAAGTGGATCGCCACTCGGGAAAAGAGAAAACCGGAAAAAATGAGAGAGAAAGAAATCGAAATGATGAAAAGGTTGCGAGAAATAATAAGTATCGAAAAACGAGAATTTATAATGGAAAAAAAGGAAATGCGAGCAAAGAGCGAGAATTTACCCGTGATCTTATGGGAAAAATAAATGAACTCTATTTTTCTGGAAAACGAGAGTTTTCAGAGAAAATAGGGAGTGCAAGTGCTTCATGCGGAAAAGCAACGCATGGAAGCCGCGGAAATTCTCGCGGTTCAAATAATAATAAAAAATTAAATTTAAATGAAAGTAAATCAAAGTGATTTAAAATTATAAAAGAAAAAAACCTTTTTGGAACAGCCGTACCAAACTGAACGCTTTACAAGGATCACTACGGGATTTCACTTCGTAGGAGAATGATATGAATACTTACTTTGAAAGTGGATGCGATTTGCGATTTATACTTTTTGCGATATGATTCGAGATATCGATTGTGATGACTGCTGGAGAGGTCGTTCTGCGGCTTTTGCTTTGCATTTGCAAGTAGCCGCAGTTTGAAATGAAAATAAAACATACACAATTCGATGAAATAAATGATATGAGCTTTTATTGTAACGAAAATAAAACAACACATTTGGTGAGATCATAAAAATAATAATATAATAAAAAGTAAAAAAAATGAGATCTGGTAAGTATAAATATTTACAAAGATAGAGGGTTCACGCCCTCTATCGGTGGATCAGGGAAGCTGATCTGGTCGGCAAGAGCCACTGATTATGCGGCTGGAGAGTGATGCGCTCTGGCCGCGGTATTGATCACCCGTTCGCGGTGCGCGCGGGTGATTCAAATTGGCTAGTATATGAAAAAGACGCAACAGGGAAAATGCATTGAATCATAGTTTGTTTGGAACCAGAGGCCCTCGGCCCTCGGACGGCAATCGATACGATGTACCGCTCTACTAAAACAGTCTATTGCTGCAAATACATGTGACAATAGCTTCTGCCTGTCTGACCGCGCCATGTCCCATTATTTTCAGTTTTTTTGTTGTTTATTTCTCTTAATTTGCCCTGATGGCACAATTGTGTGGAAAAGTCACCTTTAGACGCTTATCAGTCCAAATTTGACAACTGCGCCGTAGCTCGATGCTCAATGCCTGCAACTGGTGTGTGAGAGTAGCCGACAATGCCAGATCGCTGATTGGTTCGGATCGTTTGATATTTATCACCCACTGCCCTAGCCCCGCGCTTCAAAGACCGGACGCGTGTACTTTCTTTAACTGGGCTGAATTGTGATGGTTGAAATGTAGGCCTTACGAGTTACGACGAGTCATACCCGCTTTTTTTTTTTTTTTTTTTTTTTTTTTTTTTTTTTTTTGGCCTGTCACAAGTATCAAATGACCCTGTGCTCGTCGTGCCCACCGTCGCGCGCCGCACAGTTTTTTGTGTCTGCGAAATATTGGACATTGTGCCAAAATGCGTCAGAATTTGTTTTAATGGGTCTGTTGCATACTTTTGCTACATCAATATGACTCATTGTTTCTAACGTAAAATTTGGCGAAAATGACGATGCGCACAATAAAAATGTTCAAAATCCACTCATTAACTCAGGAAATACCTTCCATTTCAAACAACCCGCGCAACACTAGACACTATATCACCGACTTATAACTACATAGATGGAATCATCTCGTTTTTATAAACATGAACAGAACTTACAAACATTTGAATGTTTCAATTAGATGCGTAAATTTATTATATTATTTTGTAATCTTTGATAAACCGAAAAGACCAGACAGCAAATGCAGCTAATAGTTCATGTATTTAGAAGGGAATTCCATCATTTTGTAGTTACTATGTTGTTCACTTATGCACGGTGGTTCCGTCTATGTAGTAGTATACCGGTGCAAATAGTGTCTAGTGTAGCGCGGGCTGTTTGAAATGGAAGTGATTTCCTGAGTTAATGAGTGGATTTTGAACGTTTTTAATGTGCGCATCGTTATTTTCGCCGAATTTTACATAAGAATCAAGGTTCTATACTGTTGTAGCAAAAGTATGCAACAGACCCATTGTATAGAGGAAACGTAGGAAAATGCAAATTGGCATTAGCTGCTCCCCTCGATCGGTTATTAGACATTTTGATTTGTTTTCTGGACTATATAAACGAGTCTTTGCGAGGCGTATCCTGTCAGTTTGTATTTTGTTCAGAGAGATGAATGAAAAGGCCAATGTCCACAGATTTGTCGTCTCCTAACCAATGTCCGTGTAAACAAGTCAGTTCGTTAGCGCTGTAATTTTTCTCCGTCCCGTAAGTCCGTGATGTCACTCGGACGAAGTGGTCAAGTGGTGTGAGAGAGCGGGACGCGGGTATACGTGCGCAGCTGCAGTTGCGCACTGTGCAGTATAAGTTAAGTATAGCGTAAGGGAAACCCTGAATTTGTCAGGGAGTTTGATTTCAGCTAGGAAAAGGTAGAATCGTCTGGGAATTCGGATTATCTGCCAGCGTTTATCAAGGGATTTGAATCGCTAACTCTTTGATGTTTGTGTTCATTGTCAGTTTCCTGGATTTGTCCGAAAAGATTACGATGCTGACAACAGTAGTATGGCGGTCCGTGTGTTCAAAGGTGGGGGGGGGGGGCTTTCTCACTTTTCTTGAGCATTTTCTTCGCTTGTATTAAGGGGGGGGGCCTCTAGGTGTCACGACCTTTGTTTTTACATTTTTTTAAGCCTTTCCCGTGAAATTGAGATTGGGGGCGTGAGTGTGAGTCCTCTCCAGAGTCCTCCCTCCCCCACTAACTGACAAACTGACCTGTTTAGTGTTTACATTTACATGATCTTTGTTCAAAACTTTGTGCGATGTGCGCCTTGTATCACCTCGCGGTCAAAAAGCGAACGAAAGTTACACGGCGCCGTGCTGGCCGGCACCCAGGTTGGCTGCAACCCGCTGCGCGGCGCCGCCGGCATGGCACGCGGTCAACGCGCCTTCGATTTTAACAGCGGATGCTCCGTCTAACCTAACTAAGGCTGCGATATCGATTAGAATTATTACTCTCTGCGCGCACAATTTGGATGCTAAAAAGGGGGTGACAACCTCGTAGGCACGAAAGTTAATTCTTTCCTCTTATTTTCTTGTATCTACCCCGTCTTATCTTGGCAAAGGCATCAGCTATTTGAGTTTCTTCTTGTGCTATTTTAGAGTCCTGTATATTCATTACAACGTGACGGAGAAACTGGGGTAGTGAAACTCCGATCGGTCAATGAAAAGCAGTGACGAAACGTGCCATCTGGTATCGTTGCATTTTGTTCATTTAAATATATGACTTACAGGGTGACTAGAAAAAAAAGTCCCCTTTCAGAATTTAGGGTGGTTGCAGCTCGAGAAATTGAAGATTTTTCCATTCATACTATCCGATTTCAACGCAAGCCTCAAAATTGAAGTTTCCTTATTACTGGGTCGTTTGCATGGATTTTTACCTCCGAGTCGACTTCATCGCAGGTTTGTGTATTAGCAGTCCCTGAAATGGTAAAAAGCCCCTTCAATTTCTCGAGCGGCAACCGTCCCAGCATTTGAGTGGGGGCTTTTTTTTATAGTCACCCTTTAGGTCGGATCCATTGGATTGGGTGTGCTTCAAACTCACTTCCATTCTGGAGTCCCGCGAAGAAAAAACTGTCGAGGAGTTTAAACGATTTTCATTTGGCTTCGTGTTCGTGTACACTGGAAAGGAAGCAAAAGTCAGATTCATGAGCGAATTCGATTGTTAAAATTTGAATCCGATGGATAGCGCCATTAGTCACTTTTGGTAAAAGTCGTGTTTTTGGCATTTCAAATTGAAACCAAAGAAAAAACGCAATATCCAGAACGTCAGTACCTACGAATTTTTTTGATGGATTTTTTGAGCCAAAAACGAGCAAAATTGGCTAATGTGACACATGGGTGAATGAACCATTTCTCCGTTTCAAAGATAGAAAATCCCAAAGACTTCTAATATTACCTAGACTGGACATAACGCCTGCCCATTGAAGACGATCGGTATACAACCACGATTACTGTATATGCTAAGATTTTCGGAAATACATTGATTTAAATGGGAAAATGACTTACTTGAAAAGTTAATTAAAAATACTAAAAAAAATATTTTTCCATAAAACTTGGTAACGTTTGAAAGCTCGTGATATGCAGATTTCGGTTCGGGCCGGTTTTTATACCGTTTTTTCAATCGTAAACATTCTCAGAGGCTCAAAGTTAGGTCAATTTTCCTCGATTTTACGGGGTGTTTCACCGTTTCGGTACCCCGCTGGGACAACCTACATAGCTGTATATACTCAATTTTACGTAATCTATGTTATATGATTAAAGTTATAATTATTGTGTATCTCAATAATTTATCGCATAAATTTTATTTTTTTGAGCTGTAACCATTCAAAAAAAGTGCAAAGAAAACAATTTTATGAAACACCCTGTAGAAAATCGGTACCCAACTTTTTAAGCCCCTGTAGAATGTTTCTCGTTCAAAAATCACAAATAAAACCGGCCCGAACCGGAATCTTCATATCATGAGCTTTCAAATGGTACCAAGTTTTTTGGTAAAATATTTTTTTAGTATTTTTAATTAATTTTTAAAAAAAGTCATTTTCCCTTTTAAATCAATGTATTTCTGAAAATCTTAGCACATACTGTAATCGTGGATGCGGCGTAGCCAGGCGTAACATGCGATTTTTTTCCCACTCTTCAGCTTCACTTTCCCCGCCCTAAAATCGGCCCTATGTCCAGTCTAGATAGTATTAGAAGTCTTTTGATGCTTTGCCTAGCGCCCATAAAAATCATAGAAATGAAAAGATCGCAGGGAATAACACAATGCAGTCAACAACTGAAGAATTGAAAACAAAGGTTATATTTTAACTTTTACACTCACAATCAGCTTTCTCAGTTTTTTAGTGTTACCCTTGTACATTTGTATAGATTAAATTTGCATCGATAAAAAAATTTCCCCAGCTCTCTATTTTCCTCTTGATACTTTTGTGAGAGTGTGTGTTAACATTTTGCACTGCTTACACACAATCCTGATGTATTTTTTTCTTTTTTTCAAAGGGTATAACAATCATAGCACTTGTTATCGCTATATTGGCTTGATTGCAGCGTGCAACCCAAGTTTCTCCAGAGTATACCTGGAACATTATTATCTCAGTTCTGGCTAAAGTCTAATCTTTCAACTCCACTCTAATCAGACTTTTGCCTTTTTTTTGTTCCAGGTCACTATATTACCCCCTCAACTTTCCAAAAAAGAATTTTAGTCTTTGCCAAGAAATACGAAAATATGGATGCTATTCCAATCCAAGTCCCGTAAGTGTCTATGTATAAGTGATACCTCGTTATGTTATTTTTAAAATTTTAGGTATTATTTCCATACCCTGCAGCTATTTATGTAAGTTTATATGCACACTTCGCTCTTTCACTCCTCCCCCTAATCCTTTAATTTTATCAGAATCAGCATTAGCACCTACCAATCTAGTCCTCCTGGGTGTCCCGAAAAAAATTTTTCCCGACTACACTCACTGATTTAAATTTTTTTAGTCACATTTTTCCTGTAAAAAATATGGGGTATCTTTCGCAAATTGCATTTAAAAATATGCTACAGGTGCGGGATTAAGATAGACTAGACACCATCCAATAATGGGTTGTTCAGTATCAGGGAAAACCTGGAAGTGTGAATCCTAAAAGTGGAAATTGGATCACAATCCTAATTTACTCCGAAATGTCCCAACTTGGTGGTTGAGTCTTCAGAAATGTTCAATTTCTTGCTGCGAGATAATTTTATTCATCATGGAAAAATCTAGGTGTATCATCGACGATCAGGAATAAATCAGGGAATCTGAAAGTTGGAGATTAATAGAAGCCCTGTAATATTATAAAGTTGATGTCAAAAATGTTGATAATCCATCCGTCGAAGCAGATTTTAGAATTTGTTTTAATGGGTCTGTTGCATACTTTTGCTACATCAATATGACTCATTGTTTCTAACGTAAAATTTGGCGAAAATGACGATGCGCACAATAAAAATGTTCAAAATCCACTCATTAACTCAGGAAATACCTTCCATTTCAAACAACCCGCGCAACACTAGACACTATATCACCGACTTATAACTACATAGATGGAATCATCTCGTTTTTATAAACATGAACAGAACTTACAAACATTTGAATGTTTCAATTAGATGCGTAAATTTATTATATTATTTTGTAATCTTTGATAAACCGAAAAGACCAGACAGCAAATGCAGCTAATAGTTCATGTATTTAGAAGGGAATTCCATCATTTTGTAGTTACTATGTTGTTCACTTATGCACGGTGGTTCCGTCTATGTAGTAGTATACCGGTGCAAATAGTGTCTAGTGTAGCGCGGGCTGTTTGAAATGGAAGTGATTTCCTGAGTTAATGAGTGGATTTTGAACGTTTTTAATGTGCGCATCGTTATTTTCGCCGAATTTTACATAAGAATCAAGGTTCTATACTGTTGTAGCAAAAGTATGCAACAGACCCATTGTATAGAGGAAACGTAGGAAAATGCAAATTGGCATTAGCTGCTCCCCTCGATCGGTTATTAGACATTTTGATTTGTTTTCTGGACTATATAAACGAGTCTTTGCGAGGCGTATCCTGTCAGTTTGTATTTTGTTCAGAGAGATGAATGAAAAGGCCAATGTCCACAGATTTGTCGTCTCCTAACCAATGTCCGTGTAAACAAGTCAGTTCGTTAGCGCTGTAATTTTTCTCCGTCCCGTAAGTCCGTGATGTCACTCGGACGAAGTGGTCAAGTGGTGTGAGAGAGCGGGACGCGGGTATACGTGCGCAGCTGCAGTTGCGCACTGTGCAGTATAAGTTAAGTATAGCGTAAGGGAAACCCTGAATTTGTCAGGGAGTTTGATTTCAGCTAGGAAAAGGTAGAATCGTCTGGGAATTCGGATTATCTGCCAGCGTTTATCAAGGGATTTGAATCGCTAACTCTTTGATGTTTGTGTTCATTGTCAGTTTCCTGGATTTGTCCGAAAAGATTACGATGCTGACAACAGTAGTATGGCGGTCCGTGTGTTCAAAGGTGGGGGGGGGGGGCTTTCTCACTTTTCTTGAGCATTTTCTTCGCTTGTATTAAGGGGGGGGGCCTCTAGGTGTCACGACCTTTGTTTTTACATTTTTTTAAGCCTTTCCCGTGAAATTGAGATTGGGGGCGTGAGTGTGAGTCCTCTCCAGAGTCCTCCCTCCCCCACTAACTGACAAACTGACCTGTTTAGTGTTTACATTTACATGATCTTTGTTCAAAACTTTGTGCGATGTGCGCCTTGTATCACCTCGCGGTCAAAAAGCGAACGAAAGTTACACGGCGCCGTGCTGGCCGGCACCCAGGTTGGCTGCAACCCGCTGCGCGGCGCCGCCGGCATGGCACGCGGTCAACGCGCCTTCGATTTTAACAGCGGATGCTCCGTCTAACCTAACTAAGGCTGCGATATCGATTAGAATTATTACTCTCTGCGCGCACAATTTGGATGCTAAAAAGGGGGTGACAACCTCGTAGGCACGAAAGTTAATTCTTTCCTCTTATTTTCTTGTATCTACCCCGTCTTATCTTGGCAAAGGCATCAGCTATTTGAGTTTCTTCTTGTGCTATTTTAGAGTCCTGTATATTCATTACAACGTGACGGAGAAACTGGGGTAGTGAAACTCCGATCGGTCAATGAAAAGCAGTGACGAAACGTGCCATCTGGTATCGTTGCATTTTGTTCATTTAAATATATGACTTACAGGGTGACTAGAAAAAAAAGTCCCCTTTCAGAATTTAGGGTGGTTGCAGCTCGAGAAATTGAAGATTTTTCCATTCATACTATCCGATTTCAACGCAAGCCTCAAAATTGAAGTTTCCTTATTACTGGGTCGTTTGCATGGATTTTTACCTCCGAGTCGACTTCATCGCAGGTTTGTGTATTAGCAGTCCCTGAAATGGTAAAAAGCCCCTTCAATTTCTCGAGCGGCAACCGTCCCAGCATTTGAGTGGGGGCTTTTTTTTATAGTCACCCTTTAGGTCGGATCCATTGGATTGGGTGTGCTTCAAACTCACTTCCATTCTGGAGTCCCGCGAAGAAAAAACTGTCGAGGAGTTTAAACGATTTCATTTGGCTTCGTGTTCGTGTACACTGGAAAGGAAGCAAAAGTCAGATTCATGAGCGAATTCGATTGTTAAAATTTGAATCCGATGGATAGCGCCATTAGTCACTTTTGGTAAAAGTCGTGTTTTTGGCATTTCAAATTGAAACCAAAGAAAAAACGCAATATCCAGAACGTCAGTACCTACGAATTTTTTTGATGGATTTTTTGAGCCAAAAACGAGCAAAATTGGCTAATGTGACACATGGGTGAATGAACCATTTCTCCGTTTCAAAGATAGAAAATCCCAAAGACTTCTAATATTACCTAGACTGGACATAACGCCTGCCCATTGAAGACGATCGGTATACAACCACGATTACTGTATATGCTAAGATTTTCGGAAATACATTGATTTAATGGGAAAATGACTTACTTGAAAAGTTAATTAAAAATACTAAAAAAAATATTTTTCCATAAAACTTGGTAACGTTTGAAAGCTCGTGATATGCAGATTTCGGTTCGGGCCGGTTTTTATACCGTTTTTTCAATCGTAAACATTCTCAGAGGCTCAAAGTTAGGTCAATTTTCCTCGATTTTACGGGGTGTTTCACCGTTTCGGTACCCCGCTGGGACAACCTACATAGCTGTATATACTCAATTTTACGTAATCTATGTTATATGATTAAAGTTATAATTATTGTGTATCTCAATAATTTATCGCATAAATTTTATTTTTTTGAGCTGTAACCATTCAAAAAAAGTGCAAAGAAAACAATTTTATGAAACACCCTGTAGAAAATCGGTACCCAACTTTTTTAAGCCCCTGTAGAATGTTTCTCGTTCAAAAATCACAAATAAAACCGGCCCGAACCGGAATCTTCATATCATGAGCTTTCAAATGGTACCAAGTTTTTTGGTAAAATATTTTTTTAGTATTTTTAATTAATTTTTAAAAAAAGTCATTTTCCCTTTTAAATCAATGTATTTCTGAAAATCTTAGCACATACTGTAATCGTGGATGCGGCGTAGCCAGGCGTAACATGCGATTTTTTTCCCACTCTTCAGCTTCACTTTCCCCGCCCTAAAATCGGCCCTATGTCCAGTCTAGATAGTATTAGAAGTCTTTTGAAAATCCCATGCTTTGCCTAGCGCCCATAAAAATCATAGAAATGAAAAGATCGCAGGGAATAACACAATGCAGTCAACAACTGAAGAATTGAAAACAAAGGTTATATTTTAACTTTTACACTCACAATCAGCTTTCTCAGTTTTTTAGTGTTACCCTTGTACATTTGTATAGATTAAATTTGCATCGATAAAAAATTCCTCAGCTCTCTATTTTCCTCTTGATACTTTTGTGAGAGTGTGTGTTAACATTTTGCACTGCTTACACACAATCCTGATGTATTTTTTTCTTTTTTTCAAAGGGTATAACAATCATAGCACTTGTTATCGCTATATTGGCTTGATTGCAGCGTGCAACCCAAGTTTCTCCAGAGTATACCTGGAACATTATTATCTCAGTTCTGGCTAAAGTCTAATCTTTCAACTCCACTCTAATCAGACTTTTGCCTTTTTTTTGTTCCAGGTCACTATATTACCCCCTCAACTTTCCAAAAAAGAATTTTAGTCTTTGCCAAGAAATACGAAAATATGGATGCTATTCCAATCCAAGTCCCGTAAGTGTCTATGTATAAGTGATACCTCGTTATGTTATTTTTAAAATTTTAGGTATTATTTCCATACCCTGCAGCTATTTATGTAAGTTTATATGCACACTTCGCTCTTTCACTCCTCCCCCTAATCCTTTAATTTTATCAGAATCAGCATTAGCACCTACCAATCTAGTCCTCCTGGGTGTCCCGAAAAAATTTGTCCCGACTACACTCACTGATTTAAATTTTTTTAGTCACATTTTTCCTGTAAAAAATATGGGGTATCTTTCGCAAATTGCATTTAAAAATATGCTACAGGTGCGGGATTAAGATAGACTAGACACCATCCAATAATGGGTTGTTCAGTATCAGGGAAAACCTGGAAGTGTGAATCCTAAAAGTGGAAATTGGATCACAATCCTAATTTACTCCGAAATGTCCCAACTTGGTGGTTGAGTCTTCAGAAATGTTCAATTTCTTGCTGCGAGATAATTTTATTCATCATGGAAAAATCTAGGTGTATCATCGACGATCAGGAATAAATCAGGGAATCTGAAAGTTGGAGATTAATAGAAGCCCTGTAATATTATAAAGTTGATGTCAAAAATGTTGATAATCCATCCGTCGAAGCAGATTTTAGAATTTGACTTTCCTTCAGTTTCCTTGGCGTTTCAAATTTTCTTTGGTGTTGCAAGTCTCAATTTTGTTTTAGTTCCAGTCAAGTTGTTTTAATTTTGATTTTGTTTTGATATGCATTCATTCAGAGAGTTTGAAGAAAATATAAAATTGCCTGGAATTTTTGGAGGAGGGGGTGTAGGTCAAAATATGGTAAAATCTCTTTGAAAGTAAAAACTTTTCCTTTTTCTGGGATAAAGTTTGGTGTTTGGGGGGTCCCACACTCCCTGGTAACCCTCCTCCCCCACCTAAGCAAATGCCGGAAGGTTGAGGGTGTCTAGCAGTCCGCTGTATCCCTCTTTATCCAATTAATTAAGAATCTTGATACTATCATCCTCCCCTACTTTTATTCCTTCTTTTTCTTTAGACCCTTTCACTAAACGTATCCATTTTAGAAACAATATCCTTTGTAGAGTCTAATGAAAACTCAACATGAACATGAAATCATATTAAGACTAGACGAAAATAGCAATGATAAGTCACTTCAGGTGTCATCAAAATTTGGTAACTGACTCTCCCTTTTTCTTTTTTATGTGACTGCCTCAAAAAAAGGGATGATAAGTAAAAGAATTAGAGATTTTTGTCTCGCTTTGCTACAGAAATCCTGTTTTTTTTTTAATTTTTTAATTTTTTTTTTTTTTTTTAAGTGAGCCACCCATAAAAGAAAAGTGGTTAGTTGTCAAATTTTGATAACGCCTGAAGTGACTTTAATTCATTCTGTTTAGTCTCCTTATGAGGAAAGTTAGTTCAATTTAACCCTCCAAGGGCCAGGTTAGTTCAAAAGAACGCCATTCCCCCATTTAAATAAGGAAGGTAGTTAACTGTTCGTACTCGGGGGAGTTGGAATTGCCTGTACGTTAAATTGAAGGCGCACGAAGGAACCTTATCTTGTAAGCGTTTGCATCGTTAGTCGCGTTTATCTGGAATGAAGAATGAAACAATGTGAAATAGACTTAGAGGGAAAAGACTAGTATACTCCGGCTTGACCCTTAAAGGGTTAATAGTGTAGATCTTAGATTACAGTGACAACTTTTCATAATTTGTATGCAAAAGCATGGGCGCCCGCAGGGGGGAGGGGGGGCACTTGCCCCCCCCCCCTGGAATTCAGAACAGTAAAAATTTCGCGAAGAAAAATGAAAGGACCGAAAGAAAATGAAATGTGAATCTAAGGAGTAATATAGTTGACGAACTGTATCATTAGTTTATGTTCTAATTTTAACTCACTTTTTGCAAGGAATAGTAGAATTATACATTTACTTACCATTATTATAATCTGTTGTCCGTTTATTCATAAAAACAAACACGTCAATATTATTATTACTATTCGGATACACCTAAAATGGCTTAATAATTGTACACTATTTGTATGAGGAAACGAAAAAAAAAAAAAAAAAGGTCTTCCCTTTGGGGGGGGGGGGTCCCCCTTGACCTTCCATTGGGGTTCAAAAATTTTACCCCCCCTTGGAAATTTTTCTGCGGGCGCCCATGTGCATAAGGGTTAACTCAGTCCAGTCGTTTGTTGTGAAATACCAGCTTTAAAGTCTCTTTATATTTTAAGAGTTGCGTCCTGTCGGAATCCATTTTTGATCGGCGTTCAGATTTAGGTTCTAACGGAAGCCCAAGAGGCAAAATGCAAATGGCAGAAAGTTCTGTTTACTTTTCGCACTCACTCATTTTGAACGTTTCCACTACCGTGACTGCGGTTATTATCATTGATTTTCGTTCTGCTTATATATTTCTTACAATTATGGCTGCTATTGTGTAGATCAGTACCAAACTTATTTGAAATAGCTGCGACAGTGGCATCCACCATTTGCATTTCGCCTCTTGAGTCCTCCACAATCCGTTTCCTTCTCTTCAAAAATGAAGAAGAAGAACATGACATGGCGCAACTCTCATAGTATTTAGGGACTCAAACCAGCATAACGAATTACAGTTTTTGAGCAGCTGGATTTTACTTCTACTCCAATTGCTAAGTTTTTAAAATTGTTTTAATATTTGTTTCTGTTTTAATCATTTTCTTGCAGAAGTGACAAATGGAATAAGGCTCGGGATGTTGCTCGAGTAAAGGTATCAAACTATGCCATAGTCCTCACTCTTGTTGGAGCCCTCGGAATGATCATCAGTGGCAAGAACGCAGCTATACAAGGCGAGTCAGTTGAAGAAATGCGCATGCAGTGGCACCGCGACTACGAAGAGAAGCACAAAGAAGAATTGAAAAACTCTCACTAAATCTCACTAAATTTAGTCCTCACTCTCTCTTTGTATTTGGTTTCTGTCCTTTTATAGTGATACTATTGTATAGCCATGGATTTCTTCGGTACTTTTACTTTCAACGTCTCTGTCTATCGGTCTGAATTTTAATAGATCGGTTTAGTGGCACAATTCAGTGTTTTTTTGTTAATTCATAGGCACATCATCCATTTCTCTTATGCTCTTGTAATGACGGCTGGCACTCAATTTTTGTGACAAAATTTAAGTATTTATCTTGTTTGCCCTTTGTTTTATTTGGACAAAATTTATTTGGAAGGGTTCTTCAAATTCATTTTTGAGAGAAAAATCACTAGAGAACCTCATCAAGTTTTACACATAATTAGGAAAAGAGTCAACACAGACTCAATTTTGGATACATAAGAATGTGAGAGTCAAATGACTGATGCTACAAATCAATCAAGCAGTGAAAATTTATTGTGTCACAAGTAAAATTATACTGCTGCAAAATTTGACAAAAAAGATAAGAATTTTCCATATAATTTAATGTAGAGTGTGTATCTTTTTGCCCAAATCTGGCAGCACTGTAAAATTACTTTGATTAAATCGTTGGATGAATTCAATATTACTAGCTTTCTTTTCAAAATATCTATATTTTTCATTTTTTAAGATGGGAAATATATGGTATGCATAGATTTGGTGTAGCATCTTAGACTGATGTGGTCATACTAAACCGATCTATTATAACAGTGCGTAAGGCCAAGCCTGGGTGGTTTTGATCTTTTAAGTTCAAGCCCTTCTGTCTCAAAAAATATACAACAAAAAACACATACAAAAAAAGATCTTAAGCAGTGTAGAATGCACTTCGATAGATGTAAAGTAAATTCAGTAGAATGAAAAATAAATGAATAAATAAATGAAAATTTCCTCGAAAGAGGAGACTACACGGTTTTCTGAGATCGTGAACTGTCGGCAGATAAGTCTTCAAGAGCTTTGATAACATACAAATAAATGTGATAAAAAGTGTTTTTAATGAAATGTTTCAACTTATCAATTCGTCCTCATAAAGACTGTCCTAATTTTTTTTTTTTTTTTTTTTTTTTTTTGTGAAGGTTTTTTAATTACTGATTTCACTGCAAGTCGAGTTTTATTATTTTGATTATTTCGATCTCTGGCATCAAAATATAAACAAAAGAAAGAAAAAATTCATTCTATTCAATTTTTCCCACCTTTTCAAGGCTGCCTAGGAAGAAAGGCACCAAGCACAATGAGGTCATTCTCATGTGCTCGACTATTTAAGCAAGTCAGTCCCGATCGAAATATTTTCTAAAATTTAATCTTTGTAGTGTAGATAGTCGACCCTTAATTTACGGGAAAATGAAGTACAATCTGTAGTTTTTAAATAATTAGGTTGGCTGATAACTTTTATTGCTTTTGCTGGCCACAATTTTTTTTCGTTTGTTCTCTCTAATGTTTTTATCCGTTTGCTTCTTGCTCAAATGATTAATTTTCATCCTTATTTTCTTCCAAAAAAGCTTCATATCTCTACAGAAACTGTCTACAAAATTCTATTTGTACCATTTTCTTTTTCTAAAGCACACTTTGTTTCTTTTTCAAACATTTTCCTCAGTCCAAGAAGCCAGAAGTCTCAAAACTACCAAAATTTTTGGAAAATTGGCAGTTCTTTGGACTGAAAAACAGGAAGAAAGAACCCCAAAATAAATCAAAATTTTACAAATTTTAATTTAGACGAGTGATCAATTTTTATTTATCTGTTAATTACTATTTTGTTTATTCTGTTTCTTTTAATTTTGAAAAGGGTTTACCTTCCTTATCATTAGCTTTCAATCAGTCTGAAAGCATTGAGAAATGCTGTGATTTTATTTTTAGGATGTCCGTCAATGTTTTTTCTACTCATGCCCTCCCCCTAGATGGAGCAATTTTGATACGATAAAATTAAATGAAACAAAACAAAAAAAGTAGAGGCTCAACTCGCAACTTAGTTTCTGTGTTTAAAATGTCATTAAAATTTTATCCTTTCAATGCAGAATATTAAATCCAAAATTGTTAAATTTAAAAATGTACTTTATAATTTTAAATTTTCTTTAAAGTTTATTTAATTGTTAAAAGCAATTGCTGACTGTATGCGGCGTTTTAGGCATGGCAATCATTTTTAGAATAAGAACATTAAGTTCATTATTTGACAAAACATTGTGAAGTTTTACGCTCATCGGATAAGGAAACGGTAAGTCCATGGTGACCTGTAACCATTGCCACTTATTAAGAGCTTCATCTAATAGTGTTGAAAGTATGAGAGGTTTAGGAGAAAGATCACTTTTGGCTCTCCCTCATTTTAAGCTCCTAATTCCGTTATTACTTGCTTTAAGAGCAGGCTAATACTGCTTAGAATTCTAATCACTGTGGACCTACTCAAAACTTTTCATTATCATGTTCTCATTTACTTAAGAGCTTTTTCTTTCTGTCTTGATTGATCTTGGCATGAAACCATTGGAATTTCCAGTAAAATAATGAGAAAAGACAATATTTTTTACGTTAACCTCTAGAAAATAATTTTAAAATCCAATGAAGTACTTGAACCTGAAAGTTGATAATAAAAGACCAGAAACTAATTATTCTGAAATGAATCCTCTGGCAACCTCTCTTTAAGTACCAGTGACATTGTCTGATAATAAATTCCCATAAATCAAACCATAGATCTTCAACATTTTGATGCAATATCCTTGATTTTTACTCATCGTGTTCATTTTACTCGGTCTTCAATTTTCATTTAGGTACTATCGCTGTTTTGTTTTTTGATCCTTGTGTGTTTGATAATTGAGGAACCTAATTAGTTGTAAGTTTTATTTATTAGTCTTGTACATATTAAATCATCTCATTTTTATTATTGAATACATTTTTTTTTTCAATCATGTAACTTGACTTTATGTTTTCATTTGTTCGAGCCCCCCTTCAGTAACAGACCAACTGAAGATACATTCCAGAGTTGGGCAAATAATACGCGAGTACCGAGATTGAACTGCCGAGTACTTTTAGTATTCGAGCTGTCTCTTTGAGTACTATTGACGAATTAAAGATTGTCGCAAGATTTTCACACATTTTTAGTTCTGGGTGTGAGTGTGGGACTGATCTATAACAGCTTTCCCGTCCCACCTGCACTGGCATTTCACCTGCAAGGTGTGAGGAGTATGAAGAGTGGCGGAACGAGAACCTTGAAGGCATTACTTAGCTCATGAAAATCTTGCGACAATCTTTAATTCGTCGATAGTACATTTTGTGTTTGAGAAGAGGACAGTTTTCAAACTTCAATTGAAGGGTAATCTACACTGATTGTCAAAAACCTAATATTAATTTTGGTTGCTTTAGTATTATTGAACAAGGTTACCCTTGATTTTTTTTTATAAAAAAAAGAGACAGTTCTGGATCGGTTTACGGACATTTCCTTCCCGGGCACTTCCCCCCAGTTACTCCCCCCCCCCCCCCCCCCCCCGAGGTTATTTACAGCTAATCAAATAATCAATCAACTTTTCCCTCACAATTTTCACAGGTTTGAAGGAAGGGCGTGTTTAAAAAATTGCATTATTCGTTTTTGTTTTTGTTTTATTTTTTGTTTTGTTTTAAAGATTTTTTTCATTGTTAATGTTTCATCAAAATCTTTCAAGAAGGGGTGTAATCTACTAAACTAAAAAAATCTTTTGGAGATCGACAGAGTCTGAAAGAGAAAACCAAATATTGCATTCAACTCAAAGAATAAAAACATATTATATCCTGAAATCACTTGAAAACTTGTTGAAAGCAACATCAGAATTTAAAGGACATTTCCCCCCCGGACATCCCCCCCGTCTGTTCCCCCTAGTTTTATTGTTAATTAATTACTTTTAAAAAATATCACTATTAAAATTATTTTATAAAATAATTATTTGAGTTGAATGCAATATTTGATTTTCTCTTTCAGACTCTGTCGATCTCCAAAAGCTTTTTTTAGTTTACTAGATTACACCCCCTTCTTGAAAGATTTTGATGAAACATTAACAAAGAAAATTAATCTTTAAAACAAAACAAAAAATAAAACAAAAACAAATAATGCAACTTTTTAAACACGCCCTTCAAACCTGTGAAAATTGTGAAGAAAAAACTGATTGATTATTTGATTAGCTATAAATAACCTCGGGGGGAAGTAACTGGAGGGGAAATGACTGGGGGGGGAAGTGTCCGGGGGGGAAATGTCCTCAGGGGGGAAATGTCTTTGGGGAGGAAGTGTCCGGAGGGGGGGGAAATGTCCCCGCGGGGAAGTGTCCGGGGGGGGGAAATGTCCGGACACCTCTGGATCACTCTTTAACAACGGTTTGAATACTTTCCAAATCCCTCAGCAGTTCAACCTCGATTTTTCAGCCCTGTTTGCCCAAATCTGATACATTTTAATATTTTAAATGGCCTTGGTGAGGAGTCGGTTAGTCGTTACTCAAATAAGATGTAACTTTCTCAAATCACGATTTGCAGGCACATGCCTTCTTCTGGCAAAGGCCTCATTGCCCTCATAGTTAAACTGGGTAAGACGCAAAATCCCATAATTACCTCCATTTTGTAGGTATAGGTAGTTTTACTATTAAAAACTAAATGGTTAAAAAAGCAGTAAAACATTTAATGTTTTATGCGTACACATAAAATTCATAATGGCATAAGTTTTACGTATCAGAAGTTGCAAAGACTATGCAACTATAAAATATTTTTTGGAGTAGCCAAAAGTACACACTGTTTTGAGTTTTTTTTTCCCTGACTTTTTTTTTGTTAATTCAGATGAAATATTTGCAAAAAATTTTGTTTATTTAGGAGCCTTCGATTAATTTTTTTAAAGAAAAAGTTTCACAACCCTTGCAACCTCTAATGGCACTTACGACATTATGAATTTTTTTTGCCTCATTCGCTCATCCCTCATGGAACAAAATTCTTAACATCCTAGCGTTACCATATGGTCTCAGTAAAGGGTAGTTTTAATTTTTTGTGGGCATTTAAATTAGATTGACAAATTACGTTGTTCCTGTAACATCCTAAGGATGCCATTTGGCATCAGTCTTTTCTGAGCATTCTAGATGCGCAGAATTTTTTTTTTTAAGGTTAGGGGCTTACTTCATTAAGGGCTCTTGAAGAAAATAATTTAAAAACAAATTAAATAATTCAGGACATTAAGGATTTTAAAGTTAGTGAACTATTTATCCATACCTACTTAGGATTTAAAAACCCCAGGAAGATTAGATAAGATATGGGCCGAAGGTTCTTCGCCAAGTTTCTTCCAAATTGAAGGAGACGAGTCCTTCCCTTTTTCACCTATAAGCTTTACAAGAAGTCGACCAGTGCTACGTTAGTTTCCTCTCGCCCTCGCAGCAATCTTAGTTCCCAATGTACCATACTTTGTCTTTACCTCGTTAAAAACCCTTGAATCTTTAAACATTCATCAAAATTTACACTAAAAAGAGCTACTAGACTTCCGACATTAACTTGACTTCTTATAAAACTCTCAGGATCAATCCATCTTACGATCAAGTTGTGTCACTAAAAGTTTAAACTATCACGGAAAATACAGGAAAAATGCTTTAGTAGCGCTAACTAAACTTTTGATAGAAAAATGACCCAGAAAAAGACTTTAGTCTTTAGAGCTGACCAAGAGTTTTGTACAGAAAAGGTTTTGCCCAGTGAACCGACGAGTCTTATACTGGGTCATTTTTCAGCCAAAGGCTTTGTCAGCGCTACCACACTGAAAAAACGATACGGTATTGGACACCGTAAGTTACGGACTATATAGTTTTACCGAGGGATTACGGTTGTGACGCCCGTAATTTTTGGCGGTGCAACCCGTAATTACGGACTCCATCACAGAAAGTAACGGGCTTCAAGACCGGGAATGCCTCGGTAAGCCTATATAGACCGCAGTGTTTTTTCAGTGCAAAGTGTTTTTTTACGGTTTTTCTATGCGCAAGAGTGTGCTTTAAAGGTCACCAGCCTTGGTGACTCAAGGGGGGTGACCCCTTGGTATTAAATTAAATAACCATAAATCAAGAAACGATGGAATCATAATCATGTTTTACAAGATAGCACAAAATAGATTCTGACAATTATTCCTCGGGTCCTGATTGCGATTGGAACTTTGATTCTTTAGGGTCAAGAGGCCGTTTCTTTGAAGCAGGTAATTGGAGCACAGTGCCAAAGAAATGTCACCCCTGTGATAGGGGTGATAAATCCATGGCCCATGGATTAAAAAAAAAAAAAAAAAAAAAAAAAAAAAAAAATCATTTCTAAAAAATAAGAAACCGCAATTTATTGTAAACAACTAAATATTTGATTTGAAAATTATGTACAAACAATATAAAATATTCATTCTCTGTGAAGAGGTATTCGTGATCCAAAAATGATGAAACTAGCTGGAGCTCATCTTCAAACTTTCATGCAGTCAATCCTTTCCAGGGAGGAGGTACCTACAAAGTTTGTGCACGTTCAAAATGCAATAAAAATGCTTCGAAGTCGAGAGACTTCTCAAAATTTTTAGAAAATTGTGCTTAGTTGCAAAGAATCTACATTTAGAAGAAAAAAAAAATTATTATAAAAATGCTCTCCTGAAAGGCTCAAACAACAAGAAGGTAAGTGAGTGAAACAGTTGATATTAAAAGAAGTTGGAGCAGCCTGACACTCTGACAATAAAAATAAGGAGAATTGAAGTTATGCACACTTAAATGTCAAGATTCAACAACCAGCTAAATGCATAGTTACTATTGAATGACAGTGACAAAAAAGAGGATAATTTAAGACTGTTCATCGTGTAGCTACCCTGGGGCCGGAAAATGTCGGTCGGAAATGATCAAATTACATTGGTGGATGGTGAGGATTTGAGTATGCTAGTAGATAGTTCACGGCCTCACCATGCATCTTATCATGTACTTTTTCAGACCAACATTTTTCGGCTCCTGTGTATATATACTGAACCCTTTAAAATACATTTGTTCAATGTGAAATTAATTAAATACATAGACTAACTGAGCCAGCATTCACATTTTCTGAAAATATTGCTGAAACAGAGTGAGGGATTAGATCAGACAAGACTTCCTGGTTCACTTTTGACCTGAGACGAATGCCTTTTCACTCTTGCGTTTGACGATCACCTGCGGGGAGTGTGGATTCAATTGAACTCAGTGAGCCGATTAAGAACTGTTCTGTCGTTTCTGCATCAGTAACAGGATAGCATAGCATTGTGTATTGTGAAGGTGCTCGTTTCAGTGACAACTGATTTTGCATTTACCTTCAAACCAATTAAATACTTCACAGTTACTCCAGTGGGTTCCAAAAGTAAATGGAATGATCTTATCTGATCAACTGGAAGCCTGTTTCGGCTGTCCAATCAGATTAATTATCTTAGCTATTTTCGAGGATTTTTTCAATTTGATTAGCGACAGATCATAATTGGCTTGCTACTTTTGATATAGCTTGACTCTCATGTAATGAAAAAGGTATTTGGTACAAGAACAGCACTTCTTTCATTTAAAATACATTGGATAAGTATCGGCCTCCGTTGTTTGACTCTTTGCCAGGAAACATAATGTTTGATTATAGGAGTTATCTGTGTGAAAGGATCAATCAGTACAAGCCTCTTTAGGAGGGGCAGGTCTCATCCTAGTTAGTTGGATCCCACTCTATAAATGTCTGCAACCTTATTTAGACAAATTAAGGAACAGTTGGCTAGCAGGTTAACAACTGGAAATTACACAGTAAGAATTGTTGAGGACGTTTTGGCTCACATAGAAGCCAGTATCAACTCACAAAGGGGAGTTTAAAATATCAAGAACACAAAAAACTGATTCCTAAAGTGGAAAGCCACTTTTTCTGTGCTTTGATTTTCCTTTTTCGAGTTTACAACAACTTCGATAAGGGCCAAAATATTCTCATCAATTTTTATTGCATGAGTTTCCTAATGGGTCTGTTGCAAACTTTTGCTACACCAATATGGACCATCAATCCCATGTGAAACCGCTTAAAAATCGCATTAAATGCATCAAAAGCCTTTAACAAGCTCAATAAAAGGGTTTAGCAAAGTTCAAAGATGGCGGTGGAATGAGAATGTCCCAATCCAATGGGGGGAGTCCATTCTAATTAAAGCTTTCTCTATGAAGAACCGCTTTTCTCAGCATAGAAAGTTGCAATTAGATAGCACTCCACCATTGTAACCCCCTCATTCCACCGCCATATTTGAATTTGATTAAAAGTGTTTTTTGAATTTGTGAGTGGATTCTGAGACTTTTTGATGCTTTCAATGTGGTTTCCACGCAGTCTCATAAAGGAGTCAACCCTCCAAAACACTGTAGCAAAAAGTTGCAACAGACTCATTGTCTTGAAATTGGTGCTTTGCTCTTTGTCTTTCTCTTGTTACATTTCGATCCATATTAATGGCAACACAGAGCCAGAAAAATTTACATAGCTAAAATATAGAAAGTACAAACAAGTAGTTGAAACCACAGTATACTTATCTTACACAGTAGCGAAACTCAATGTTAGAAAAACAGCAAATGCCCCCCCTGGTGGTCAAAAGGCTGAACTAACTTTTTCCATTTGATTTGCATTAGACGCAACAGTGGCTTCCCAAGTAGTCGGAAGGTTACTACTCAATTTTCCCATTTGATTACATTGAAAAACGACAATCGCCAAAGCGCTCCTATTAGAGTTTCGCTACTGTATAAGATGAGTATGCTACGGTTGAAACAGCACAATTCATGAATCTGTGACTCATTCATTGAGTTTAGGCACTTGGCCGCTTAATGAATAAATTTAAAAGCAAAACCGAATGGAAACTTTCAAAAATGGAACTGAAAAATGAAATATCTGGCAGAAAAATGTCTCATGACTAATCAAGTTTAGAAGGCGATTATTTATTTACAGCAGGGCATGGTCTCAGGAAAAAGTAAAATGTATTCGAAGAAATGCTCGCATTTTCAGTTAACTTGAAAGGAGACCACTTGACTAAAAGAAATTCCTTTTACATTCCAACCATTAATGAGTTGGATTCAATTCATATTTTTCTAACTACAATTGAAAAATAAATTCCCTAGATTGTCAGTCTAAACAGAGAAAACTGCCACGTCTTTGGCTGAGATTACAGTCAACATCATAGCTGTAAGTTGGGTGGTTTGTAGAATGCCCGGCAACGTTCGTGAAATAATCGAAACGTTCTATCTCTGATAACTTCTTCAACGTTTAGCTCTGTCTGCAACATTCTTAGCTGGGAACAAAAAAAAATTATACGCATCACAATTAGTAAACTTTAAAGTAAGCGGTATAGTGGAAATTTAAAAACTTAGGTTTCACGCAGTGGCGGCTCACGCTACTTAGCAACTATGTCTTTTGCCTTTTGAACCCATACAAAATAATCGATTTCTCTGATATCCAGGGAATCCTTGAAGAAAACGGGGCATTTGTTTTAACAGCAAAAACATTGTGAGCATGGAAACTCTCCCCTAAAAAATGAGGATATTTTCATCATATAACTGTAATTTCACTGATAGAGAAAAGGTTACAGTAGCATTACTTTATGTGGGTTTAAATGGAGAGAATCCTTTGTTGCCACATTGCACAAACCACCACTGGTTCCATGTGCTTCAAAAATTGTAGCCCTTAAATTTAAGACACCTCATGCTCCTTACACATAAAATTCCACACTATAGTCTGTTCGTTCTAACTTGAGACCTGGAGATTCAGAGGTAGATTTGCCTTCTGTAGCAACGTAGGAGTGCTAACCCTCGTCAGTTAGCCGAGGTGACAGGCCTGCTGCCAGACTCTCCGGCTATGACAACCTATTGAAGTGTTGCCATTCTCTATTTTCCGAAATTCATTTATCGCCCGCTCAGGACTCAAGTTAGAACGAACAGACTATAAATCCTACACTTTTTATTGAATTATGGTACGGTACTCACCAGATTATTTTTAGAAGGAGCTTCACCTTGCTTGATAAAAAAAAAAAAAAAAAAAAAAAAAAAAAAAAAAAAAAAAAAATCCTTCCAGCCGCACATAAACAAGCTGCAAAATTATTTTTTAGTCAAAGCAATTTCTTTAAAACTAATTTTAAAAATCTACCTTACACATTTACACATTTTGAACATATTTAAAATAACTTTTGAAATACATACATTCTTTAAGTTAAATACAGCGCATTTTTTTCCTTTCTCACCCAAGATAAACAATTTTCCACCATGTTTTTACTTATTCTACGCCAGCAACCTGTCTCGAAATGAAAAAATTGGATGGCTTCGTAAGTGTGTTTCTGGCTTTACCAGGTTTTAAGTATACTGTAGAGTGAAATTAGATATATGCACCTTTTGTGTTTCAAGTTGATTGGAGCAAAAGACAGTTGAATACTAAAACATGAAACAAAAAATTACCTTGGTCTGCTCTTTTTTCAATTGCTTGATGACACCAATATCATCTGCTTTCTGTTCCTTCACCGCTTTCAACTGTTTCACATTTTCTGCCGTTATACGAACACAACCTTTGATTTTTTCTTCTCTCGTCTCGTAATTCGAAGTTAGCTGTAACAAATTTAAACGAAAGTAGAGCGACAAAGTCTATGTTACATTAAATGATGTTAAAATCAATAGGATTAATCTATTCCCTTTTTCTTGCGTCTTGTTGCCTAAAAGTACCATGGGCGGATACAGGGAACTGTCTTTCTCTCTCTCCTCCCATTTGAAAGCGTGTGTTAGAAAAGGACAGAAGAGGGGGCCAAAGTCACGTGATGGCCCCCTCTGCTGTCCTTTTCTAACGCATAAGTTCAAAAGGAGGGAGAGAGCAAGAGACAATGGGTCTGTTGCATACTTTTGCTACAACAATATAGAACCTTGATTCTTATGTAAAATTCGGCGAAAATAACGATGTGCACATTAAAAACGTTCAAAATCAACTCATTAACTCAGGAAATCACTTCAATTTCAAACAGCCCGCGCTGCACTAGACACTATTTGCACCGGCATACTACTGCATAGACGGAACCACCGTGCATAAGAAAACAACATCGTAACTACAAAATGATGGAATTCCTTTCTAAATACATGAACTATTGGCTGCATTTGCTGTCTGGTCTTTTCGGTTCATCAAAGATTACAAAATAATATAAGGCATGTACGCATCTAAACGAAACATTCAAATGTTTGTAAGTTCTGTTCATGTTTATATAAATGAGATGGTTCGATCTATGTAGTTATAAGTCGGTGATATAGTGTCTAGTGTAGAGCGGGTTGTTTGAAATGGAAGGTATTTTCTGAGTTAATGAGTGGATTTTGAAAGTTTTAAATGTGCACATCGTTATTTTCGCCGAATTTTACGTTAGAAACAATGAGTTATATTGATCTAGCAAAAGTACGCAACAGACCCATTCCCTGTATCCGCCCATGCCTTTTTAAAGCCAGGCTGTAGGTTGACAGAGAACAAGCATAGAGAATTCAAAAAGTTTAGCCGAGTTTGTAGTTCTTTGTTTTCTATGCTTAGGCAGCTGTTATCAAGCGAACAGCATTCCTCCCTTTAATAACTCTTGGGCTCTTTGGGCGCTGGCAGGGGGGTGCAAATGGGATGGTTTCCCCCGACTGGAATTTGAAAAATACCAATTTCCAAGCCAGTTTTCCCATGGATCAGTTGAAAATGAGTAACATTTTTTGAGCATCGAGGGTTTACTGCCCCCCCACTCCCCTTTTGAATTTGGTTTAAAACTTTTGCTTCATCGCCCCTGCTAGATTCTAGTTGGTCTTTATACAGATCTGACTGAAAGGTCGAATTTAAGCATATACTCCAGCAAATGAGGGGTGTTAAATCACAGCCTCGTTTTTTCTTTCACTTTTCAGCCTTATTCTGCCTGATTAAGTGCGGAGATTCCTGATCCGGTGTGCTTTTATTTACAGTTGTTGTTCCAGTTAAAAATTTCACCAATTCCTCAGCATTTGAAATTAAATATCACCAAAAATCGTAGGGTGTTCACTGTTCACCGAACACCCTGGACGCTGCGCCACTGAGTCCCTCTATTCTTTTTGTATCCAACCAATGGGCTTACCTTGGAAAAAAGTGTTTTACAAGAGGCAGCTGGATCGATTTCACTCCTAAATGATACAGTTGGTGTGGAGATATTCAGAGCATATATTATTTTATCATCGACGTCTCGCATTTGCTTCAGGGAATCCTGTAACAATTTGACACAAAGATAAATTAGCTTACTTTACAATAAATGAATTAAAAATTGGGGTTGGATTTTGGGTTATCCTTTCAGCAGAAGTAAAATCAAACCAGACAAAATTTGATTGTTTAGTTTGAAGAGCAAACATTTTCTGCTCTCCATTTTTTAGTTACTCCACAAACGATCCAAATCTTGTTTTCTTGTCAACCAGAGGGCCTGTTTTTCCTTTTCTTCAATACTTTATCGTTCATTTTTTTTTTCTTGTTTAAAATTTGTTCGATTAATTTAAACATTTGTTAGTTTTTGGATCTTATCTCCATCTTTCTTTCATTTTTCTTCAAATGTAAATTATCAAACCAATCGATTAAAATTGTTTCATACCAAGGTTGCAGTTTTCAATTAATTTGATGGATTCATCAAACATTGGATGGAACATACAAATTCATCATTGGTTCCACCAGTGGCCAAAACTATGAAATACTTCAGTTAATAGACTGTAAGACTATCTCACATCCATAAGCTTGCTGTCCACCAATAAAATCACCATTGGATTTGAGAATTTCATGAAACACTTCTCTAATGAAATTTAGGTTGATCAAGAGCTGAGCAACGCATTTTGAGTGTCCAATTCTGACAAGAAGTGGTGCCAATGACAAAGTACATCAGTGAAGAACAGTTGGTTAATGAGGAGCAAGTATAAATTCTTAACAGGTCAGCTACTCACCAATGAGTTTTGTTTCTTTCTTGATAGCTCAACGCTACTTTTCAGGGCCCAAAACTTAAATTACGTCTGCTCTAGGCATTCTCCGACACAAATAGTGGTTGCTATATGATTTCTTTGAACATTGAAAATATTTCTGCAGGATAGTTGGTTTTTTTAATTCAATATGATTCTCAGGATACTTTAATGGGTTTCAAAAAGACCTGTCTAACAAAGGAAATCCATTTTGATGACCAATCCAATTCCTTGTGCTGCTGTTGCTGATATAAATCACACTGGATAAATTCAGCGACACACCAGCAGTACCAGTACCTACTCAATTTTCCGACAGGCGTTCATTTGCGGCAAAGAAAAAGAAGATTTCAAGCGAAGACTGAGAGTATGGACCAATGGGGCAAAACAGTTGAGACAGAGTAAGGCTGCGTGATTTTTTGGGGTGCACAGAAAATAATTTGATTGCGACATGCTTTAGGTTGGCATAGCAAGAGGTTGAATCGATTCAGATTGTTACTCAGATGTTTTCATCAGCCTCGATCAAAGTGATCCAGTGTAAGCAGAACTAAGATTAACAGAGAAGTTCAGACAAAAATAATAAAAGAAGAGCTGTGACGAGAGAGGAGAAAAAAATTAATTCAACCTGCAGAGCATGCGGCGAGAATTAAAAACATACAATCATGCTCACCTGAAATTCCAAGAAATCTTCGCATTCCATTGGAAAAATTATAAACAAAACTTGGACGGAGAGAGGAGGGTTATTGAAAAACGAGCAAAATTAAAACATTCAATAAAATAATGGTATAAAGTAAAAATAAAAATTGGCTAAGTGGGTTTCTTGGTGATGAATCTCGAAGAATAATGTAAAACCTAACCTCAAAGTTATCATCACGTTATTTCCATAGATAAAGAATTTTACAGATGAACGCTTCAAGAAACTTTGACGAGTCAACATCGAACCAGCGAACAACCCCTTCAAATTTCAAATATGCTACAAAAGCATTTTGTTGTTTGTAAACAATCTGCCGGCTGCGGAAGTTTGAGGTTATGTCATAAATCGCATCCGTGTGTTGTAGAGTGTGTTGCAGAATGATAAGATCTCAGTTAATATAAGTAATAATAATTTTCTGCAGCAAATTCTGAAACAATTTTCTGCACGAAATTTAGATTGCATTTTTTCCTTCTGAAGTATCCGGAATAATTATTTTGAACAATAGTTTGATTAAACGGGGGTTCATGCAACCTTATGATGGCAAGTTTTTCTAGTCAGGATTATCTTGATTAACTAGGACCATCAGTTTGACAGATTGAAAGATTAATTTTCATCATGAAGCTTGTAAGTACCATTACCTTTACTTACTTAGTTGTTTTTAGTGTTGTATGGAGGGTTTTAGTATTAGCGATTGCCGGTGCTGAGCGTTCCAAACAAAGACAGTTTGTCTCTCACGAAACCCCTATGGACTGCCATCTCACTCTAATTTCAAAAATCATGTTTATTGACATCTTTTGTGAAATTAGTTGGCGGAAATGAATTCCTCGAGGCATTTTAATGCGATTTTGATAATAATATGTTGTAAAGCAAGGCCCTATATACGAATTTCAAAAGTAGAAAGAGATGGACATACAGGGGGGCATGTGGGTACCCTTGCCCCGGGCGGCACTCTCTGGGGGCGGCAAAATCAGGGTGAACAACCTAAAAAGAAAAGAAAAAGAAAGGTAGGCTGTAAAATCAATGTGTAGGCAGTGTAAAAAAAAAAAAAAGGTCAAATTTATAATTTTGTTTGCGGAGGGCGGCAAGATTGCATTCTTGCCCCCCCCCCCCCCTCTCTGGAAACCATGGCACGCCCCTGCATGGGGGTCACAGGAAAGTGAGTGAGATAGTTTGGAATGCCATGCGAGTTTTATCACAACCGGTTTTGACCGATGAGTGGATTGTTGTGGTTGTTGGCTAACCGTTGACTTCGCACTAAAACCGTCCATTGGGTGCTGTTAATATTTTGCACTAAGGCCCACTTTCACTACACGTCAGAAGAAGCCGTCTCCGACAATCAAATTATCCAAACAAGTTGTTGTAGGCCTAAACCTCAAACGCTGGAGATGAATGATTGTAAGTTCCCCTCACTTTCAGTCTCAGTAGGAACTACCACTGGCGCAATCAGGATCTCTTCCATCTCTCTCATTTCCCATTTGAATGTATATATAGGAAAAGGGCAAATAGAGGGGGTTTTATCCCATTGTCCATCCTTGTCTAACACACGTTCCTTAATGGAGAAAAGAGAGAGATGAAGAAACTCTCGGTGCGCTACTGGGAACTACGCTAGGCTTAGTCGTCAGTTCGGGTGTCAGACCATTCAAATATCATTTCTAAGGTTTACTGGAGTAATGGAGTATTCCACAGCTGTAGGTATGAGCTAAAGCAGTGACTCTCAAACTGGGGAAGCTGTCGCTCGTTGTTGGTGTAAGGGATTATCAAGATAAACTGATTGTAAGCATGAAAAAAAGAAGGAAAATTACGGGAAATTTTCCGGTAAATTATTTTGTGAAGCAACTGATTGAAAGTATCTATGGCCGCCTTTCACTTATTTTCCAAGCATTCTGATGCCAAGTTCTGATACTTCCTTCGAAAAATTATCAAGTTGCCGACGTTCCAATATTTAATGTAAATAAGTACAAGTTATTTCATTCAAATTACCTATTAACACAAAGTCTAGAGCAGCGATTAGTGGCGATATAGATCAGATTTGAATTTGTGTTGGAGGTTTGCCTGGAATCTCGTTAATCATTACTCTCTGCACGTGGGCGGATACAGGGAATTGTCTTTCTCTCTCTCCTCCCATTTGAAAACGTGCGTTAGAAAAGGACAGAAGAGGGGGCCAAAGTCATGTGATGGCCCCCTCTGCTGTCCTTTTCTAACACATAAGTTCAAATGGAGGGAGAGAGAGAAAGACAATTCCCTGTATCCGCCCATGTCTCTGCAACTTATCTAGACCAATTAAAAAAAAGTCTAACTAATAGTTAACATAAGATGAAAATCGTGCGGTTCTGTAAATGACTAGTAGAGCAGCAGCCGTTTCTTGAGAATCAGGATTTGACAAGTAGGAGTGTCTACTTCTTGAACGTTTCATCATGCATTGGTGAGCAGGTGGTTTGCAAGGAGTCTAAACTCTTTGCTAACCAACTGCTCACCAATGAGTTTTGGTGCGTTTTCAGTAGCTCAGCGCTGCTATCCATATTCCAATACTTTAAGTGTGGCAGCTCTACCCTCTCTTGATCTTTAAGTAGAAGTCGGTATCAATTTAGATTGGTCTTCATAAAAAATTAAATTTTTTTGTAATTTGTTTTATTCTATTTCCAGTACTGCCTCAGTAGTCATCCAAACAAGCCATGTCACTTGCTGAAGATGAAGGAAATGACCATCATGTTGGACTGCGGTTTGTCTGCGCAGAGTATTTTAAATTTTCTTCCTCTTCCTCTTGTTCCAAGTCACCGTCTTGGTAGCCTTTCCAATTGGTTACCGCGAGACTGTAATGACCCTCAGTTAGAAGGAGTGAGTATTATACATTTCAACCCATAGTATTTATTACAAGGAGGAATTTTGACAGTATCAGGCCTAGGGGGGCATAGGCGTACAGGCTAGGTTTGGAATTCTGATAGCTGCGACACTTTTCAGCCTTCTTACAAGCGGAGGTCACAGCTGAGCCACCTCCGTCATTGTTCAAAATCCGACATTGCCCGTCATTGCTAAACCATCATTGCTCCGTCATTGTTCATTGAAGTTAGTCCTAAGGGTGCTTACCAATGCCTGGTTGTCTATTTTTGCGATTAAGCCTTCAAAAGCTCAAAAACGGCTTTCGGAAGTTCGCGGTGCCCATAATTCTAGAATTGTGTAGGCCTCCAATTCATAGAAGGCATGTATAGGTATACGCTGTGGACTGGTGCACGCACTTTTCTTCAAGCAATCCAGGTTCGAGTCTCGCTACTGGACTTTCATTTTTTGCATTGATAAACGGTCAGACTGTCTCCAAACTCATTTCTTTTCCCAACGTTTCATTTTCTACCGTAGATTTGAACTTTATGATGACAGAAAGCTGCTAGAATTTCAATTTTGTGTCTAAAGCGGTTCTTGAGATACAGTGTTTTGAAACGTCTGAAAAGTGTCTTTTTTTTTCTGAGACTGATAAAAATACTGTCATCAAAGTTTTCGGGTACTTTTAATTAGAGTCCCTATATACTATGAGAGTTGCGACAAGACTCTCAAAATGAAGAAGAAGAAGCGGATCAATGGAGCCCCCAAGAGGCAAAGTGCAAATGGCGGATGGCCATTTGCCACTTTTCCGCTATCTCTTGTAGGCTAGGTTCAGATTCTGGACAATAACGGTTGTTATTGAAAGAGATAATGTTCTCCATAATAACATTCAAGCAGAGGAAAAAGTCACAAAAATTACCGCAGTCACTGTTACTTCAAATGTGTAATGAAAGTGAGTTCGCGAAAAGTTAACAAACCCTCCGCCATTTGCATTTGCCTCTTGGAGCTTTCTTGACAGCCTAAATCTGAGAGCCAATCAGAAATGGATTCAGCAATGGCGCAACTCTCATAGTATATAGGGACTCTACTTTTAATCAACCTTGACCTGTGATATTTGGCTTTGATAGACCGAAATTTTTCTTAAATCTTTACAAATCATGACTAATATGATATCTGTTGAAAGAGTTCGGAAAACTAATATGATGAAAAAAAAAAATACAGCAGTATAAATTGGCTTTATTTTGATTTTCACCTCTTGTATGGTTGAAGGTATGAGGAAGGATAATGTCTGGAGAGGTCCTTTCCTACGCAAATTTTTCATCAAAGTGTTATTTTAGGAACCTTCAAACTTTTCGCTCCCATTTATCATTTCGCTTCTTACCATAGGAACTGAAAGAATGCTGCGGAAGAGTCTTTGTGGACTCCGCTCCAGAGTTCTGCCCGCCTCTAGGAAAATTGATCGATTATTCCGAAGTCGATGTCATTTTAATTTCAAACTATACTGCTATGTTGGCGCTACCTTATATAACGGAGGGAACTGGATTTCATGGAATCGTATATGCAACAGAACCTACTCTTCAGATAGGAAAGTAAGTCCTTTCTTCATTTTGTCTCCTCTTTTCAATTTCAGCTGGAGTCACTGTGTTCATCCTGATTACAGGAGAGTCCCCTTAACTTGAAGCGTCAGGGACCTCCGAAGAAATTTGTGTAACGCGATTTTCGAGTTAGCCGATTCTTATGGAAGTTTCACGGGACCGCAAAAAAATTCGAGTTAACGCGATTTTCGAGTTATCCGAGGTCGAGTTAAGGGGATTCTACTGTACGTTGCATTGTCTCTTGCAGGAAGGGATGCATCATGAAATTTGACTTTACTTGTTACACATTTGTTTTGTATTTTTTGTGTTCTTTCAATCCTTGTATAATGTTCAAAACTCAATTTTCAATTGTAGGAATGTGTTACCAATAGGAGTTAAGTTTTGTACATTTGCTAGATCAAAATATTGAGTGTATACACATAAGAATCATTATGAATCTTGGCTTGATTCAAATCGATTTATTTGTTTAACAAAATGTGTATTTTGGGAAAGACCATTGTCACAACTCACGTAAAGCTTAGACCTATTTTTTTTTCTTTTTAATTTTCTTTTAATTTTTATTTAATTTTTTTTTTTGGTTGCAATTTTGTTTTAAAAAAAATTAACTTGCTGTGAAAAACTAGCATAACAAACCACCAAGTTTGGGCGACTGGACTTCACTACTCCTGCTACTAATAATTTTTTTCTTAATATTTTTAAATTTTTAATTTTTAACTCAACATAGGAGCGGAAAGATGTGTTCCTTGGAGAAAAAACTTCAGTTCATATGCGAGGTGTTTGGTCGCCATAACCGAAGTTTTTGGTTGTGAGTACCAAACTTCAGTTAGGTGTACCAAAGACTTCTGTAGGGATGAAGTTAGAGTCACAGTTTTAGTTGTACTTTCCGAAATCTTCGGTACTCCTAGCTTAAATTCATTACTCACAACCGAACATCTCAGCGTTCCATATAAACCAAAGCTCAGTTCTCTTGACTAAATTTTTTTTCTTCGTGTAGTTCTTTCGAGTACTGCTCAATACTGGAAGGGAAAGCGTTAAGTACTGTTATCTCTTTTTGTTTCCAATTCGTTTCTTGTCATCGTTAATGCTCTATTTTTAATCCTTAGATTTTATTTAGAAGAGCTTGTTCAATATTTGGAACAAACACCCAAAGCTGCTCTTGCTAGTAGATGGAAAGAATTGTTACATTTGCTCCCTGCACCTTTATCAGAAAGCTTTAAACCGAGAAGCTGGAAGCAGCTCTACAACTTGACAACTTTGTCAAACAGCTTGGCAAGAATTCAAACTGTTGGTTACAACGAAAAACTGGTACGTATAAAACCATGGAATCTTTTATGACCTATGCCATACATGTCTGCATGTACTGCATCAATTGATCATAGGAATGGAATATTTGTTTCTTTATTTGCTCCTTTTTTTTTTTTCCCAGTCCAGTTGTTTGCTGAGAAACACCAGTATAATGAACCACAGTGTTTGGGTGGCTGAACTTCCCTGCTACAGTGTAACCTCGATTATCCGGACGGGTCGAGACCGGGTTCCATCCGGATAATCAAACATTCCAGGGATCGGATGACGTGAAAAATGTGCTTGTAATCAGCGAAGTGTGACTTGTTAGGGATGTACTAACGAGAACATACATTTGTCTATACAATAGAACTTGTCTATTACCTTGATTATTTCCTTTAAAAAACGAGTCTATCTTGTTCTGGACGAATAAATCCTTTCTTTTTCTTGCAGCCATGTCCCTGATTCTTTTGGGCACTAACAAGGGGACCTTACGGTGACTCCGCCTCCGATTTTGATCAAATTTTCAGGGATGGTAGTTCATGACAAAATATTAGACCCATATTTTTCACTTTTTGTGAATAGGCCTTAGTTTCGTCGCAAAAAATTTTCAAAATTTCGGAAAAATTATGACGAAATCGTCGCCGAGACAGCGCGCAGCGTTAAGTTGGGCAATTTCGGCTGCGATGTTCAACTGCCGCGGTGGCGCGGTCGGTAGCGTCTCTGATCATCATACTGGTGGTCGCCGGTTCGAATCCCGCGACTACTGCTAGTTTTAAACTTTTTTAAGCACATTATATTAAAAAAACGACACCACCACCACCACCACTAACAACAACAACAACAACAACAAGATTGACGCCGAGAGTCTCAAATAATAATAATAGAACGCATGTTTGATATTTTATGAATGGAAATACAAACTCACCAAAGTAATGTAGTTTAAAGCATTCATTCTATAGAATATTCGTCGTCCAATGAAAAGCATACATTCAACCATTCATTGAAAACCACAGCTATCCCACCATCCAATGAAAGCCGTTTCACCCATTTCAGGCCACTGTTTCGTGCAAACTTCGGTTTTTTTGTTTGGTTTTTTTTTTTTTAATAACACAAATTAAATTCTTGAGGTAAATTTCTTCGTTAATTTATTTTTTGGATTTAATTTGTGTTATTAAAAAAAAAAAAAAAAAAAAAAAAAAAAACCACCGAAGTTTGCACGAAACAGTGGCCTGAAATGGATGAAACGGCTTTCATTGGATGGTGGGATAACTGTGGTTTTCAATGAATGGTTGAATGTATGCTTTTCATTGGACGGCGAATATTCTATAGAATGAATGCTTTAAACTACATTACTTTGGTGAGTTTGTATTTCCATTCATAAAATATCTAACATGCGTTCTATTATTATTATTTGAGACTTTCGGCGTCAATCTTGTTGTTGTTGTTGTTAGTGGTGGTGGTGGTGGTGTCGTTTTTTTTAATATAAGTCTGCTTAAAAAAGTTAAAAACTAGCAGTAGTCGCGGGATTCGAACCGGCGACCACCAGTATGATGATCAGAGATGCTACCGACCGCGCCACCGCGGCAGTTGCACATAGCAGCCGAAATTGCCCAACTTAACGCTGCGCGCTGTCTCGGCGACGATTTCGTCGTAATTTTTCCGAAACTTTGAAAATTTTTTGCGACGAAACTAAGGCCTATTCACAAAAAGTGAAAAATATGGGTCTAATATTTTGTCATGAACTACCATCCCTGAAAATTTGATCAAAATCGGAGGCGGAGTCACCGTAAGGTCCCCTTGTAAGAGCTCTTGTGGCGTCCTTACCTCTTGAAATCTAAATCTAGGCAAAGTAGTTAAGTCCGATTCAGACGTATTTCCTGATCACGGTCCGGTTAGGTTTTCCCCGGTTTCCCTTGTTCAAATTTTGAAAACCCGCTACGGCACCCTGTCCGGATTTTTGAGGTTACACTGTACTATTACTGCTACTACTTATTTAGTTGTAGCATTAGAATACTACTGCTTCTACTTATTTAGTAGTAGCATTAGAATACATTGTTATTAGAGAGGTGCCTTAGCAACTTCGGCCTTTCACACGTCTGTAATTTTAAAAAGTACAACAAATATTTGTAGAATGAGGAATCTAGATTTTAAATTAAAATAATCGTCGTTTAATTAAATCAAAACGCTATAAGATTATATATGTATATAATTTTAATTTTTGAAAATGTTTGAGGATCTGGTTTGCTATGAATGGTTGGTCTATTGAAAGAGGGTTTTTCATGGCCATTTGGTTGATAGAGTGGTAATGTGTTTTGATTGCTCCTTTCCAATTTTTTGACAGTCCAATAGGATGTTTTAGACAATTTGAGTTGTTGCAGAATCAGCAGATTTTATTTATTTATCTATTTATCTATGCACAGTCAACAAATTAAATAATCTCAGTCGACTCCTTAGATTTTGGTTTAGGTAGGCCACCTGCGATACTTATCTTAATGAATTCAAGCATAGCGGGTGGCTTACCTGAGCAACAATCTAAAGAGCCAACTGATATTATTTCATTATCTGACTGTACTAGGAAACGCAAAAGGTTTGTCTGTAAAAAATGCAAAAAAAAAGTAAAAAGCGCAGAAGTTTGCTTTGATTACACAAGAATTTGCTACTTACTTCAAATTTTTAACTGCCAAACTTGACCGGTTTGGTTTGATAGTACCTTTGTTTCATGAAAACTAACTCAAGTAAAAATTTGTTTGCATAAATTTCCTGAAGTTTGCAAAAAGCTATTGATGCTACGGCATCTACTTAAATGTTTTATCAATACCATTTATTTATTTCATTTTTTCATAAAAATTAGTAAAAGAAAGAACTAAATAATGATATTAATGATGTTTAATAAATAATTATATTAATGATGTTTAATAAATATGTAAATTTTGTGCATTTAGTTACATTTCTCATAATCTAAAGCTATTTAACCTTAAAAAAGAAAGACATTTTTGTACTTAAAATCTGTATAGTCGTGCTAATATAATCTTAAAAAAAAACAACAAAAAAACAAGAAACAAAAAGCGGCGCTTAATAAAATGTTCTATAAATATTATTTGTTTATTCATTTAATTTATAAATAATTAAAAATGTAAGGATTGCATTAAAAGTCGTGTTCTCTGTATTTACCCATTGACCCATCTATTGTTTGTATAGGATGTTTATGGAGCTTTAACAGTCACCGCAGTTAGTTCTGGGTACTGTTTAGGCAGCAGCAATTGGGTCATAAATTTAGATCACGAGAAAGTAGCGTACGTTAGTGGCTCATCAACTTTGACAACTCATCCAAGGTAAGTCTGCAACCATTCAACCACTCGCCTGCTTCTTTTAATTGAGGCTCAGTCACCTGCCATCCCTTTTTAAATGCTTTAAGTGCAATTCAGAGACTTTACTTAAGACTTTCTTGACTTAAGTTGATTCCAGGGGAAGCTTTTCCAGATTTCAATCCGGTGGAAAGTGTCTTTAGTCACTTTTGGGGGGAGTCATGTTTTTGGCATTTTAAAATGAAAACAAAGAAAAAACGCATTTCATTTATTAGATATAAAACAAGACTTATACGAATTAACTTTTAGATAGTTGAGAATAACGAACGCCTACATAGGCATAGTACAAACAGTCAATCATGAATGAGGTTAGGTTCAAACCGTTGATTGATGGATGGTTACAACATATATTGTTATAGCAAAAGTATGCAACAGACCCATTGATGGCTTAGATAGGTTTCACCATATTTTGTGTACACTCTACTTCGATTCTTTGCTGGTTCTGCTTTGATCCTGTGTCATTATCTCTTCCAGACCTATGGACCAAAATGCTTTGAAGAATGCAGATCTATTAATATTATCTGGACTAACGCAAGTCCCTTCATCCAATCCTGATTCCATGTTAGGTGAACTCTGCATGACCGTTGGTAAGTCAGAATTCGAATTCAATGATTTTCAACTTCGAAATACGACCGACAGTTTGTTTGGAACCGAACGATGGCATCAATACTTTGCCTGTCACGTCATGAGAGAGTCAGACTCTGAAGGCATAGGCGGCCCCTATGGTGGTGGTAGTGGGAGGGGGGGGCTCTGTTAACTGAGGAAGGAGCAGCTTGAATATTATTTTGTTTACTTTAGTAAAAAGTACATTAATGTAAAACAATTATAATGGGAACTAGGCCAACATAAAAACAAATATAAATCTTTGAAACGTGAAGTCACTCTCCCAACTTGAGTTAAGTCTGCTCCTCTTTGAGTGTCATTTATACTGTCCCCTCCCCCCTCCCAGATTGAAAATGGTGAGTACACCGATGCGTTTTGAAGATTTATATTTTTTTGGCGTTGACTTAGTTCTCGTTATTATTGTTTTACATAAATGTACTGATTTTTTGGCCGTTTAGTTTTTAATTGCTTTACTATTAGTGGAAAGAAATAAGTCTGTATACCCACTGTCATACCTCTGATCCAAACACTGATTTTAAACTCAAACGTGTGTAAGTTTTAAGCCCTTAGCTGACAGATGACCAAAAAAAGAAATTTATAAATCTTGTATCCATCTATCAGCTATACAGGGTGTCCCAAAATTCATAGTAAATATTTTTACCACGTATTTTTGGGGTCAAAATAAGACTTTTTTTCTTATAAACATGGGTCAGAAATTGTAGACTTTTCGAGTCACAGTGTTGCAAAGTTTCCGAAAAACAAATTGAAAAATTGTCATAACTCCCTCGTGCATTGTTCTGAATGCTCGTAAATAGGTACTCTGGTGTAATTTTAGGCGCTCTTGCCGGTTTTGGCCGTGAAAATGCTGTATGTAAAAATTCGAGGGGTGTTTGGGGGGTTTTTCTTGATTTTTCTCACTTTTTTGGCCAAATTATGTAAAAACATGCTTTCAGTTTCATTAAACCCAAAAACGATTAGCAAGACTCAAAAGTTCTTAAAAAAATCTGCATTTTTGGTCCTTACATGTTTTTTCATTACACAAACCATTTCCGAGAAAATCGGCCCTGAAGTTGCAGAGGTCCGCCAAGAATTGACAAAATCAAAGAAAAGGCGTTTATCGGCCGACTTCTCCAACTTCAGAGACAATTTTCTCGGAAATGGTTTGCGAAATGGAAAAACTCGTAAGGACCAAAAATGCATATTTTTTTACGAACTTTTGAAAAATGCTAATTGTTTTTGGGTTTAATGAAACCGAAAGCATGTTTTTACATAATTGGGCCAAAAAAAGTGAGAAAAATCAAGAAAAACCCCCGAAACCCCCCTCAAATTTTTTCATACAGTATTTTCATGGCCAAAATCGGCAAGAGCGCCTATAATTACATCAAAGTACTTATTTACGAGCATTCAGAACAATGCACGAGGGAGTTATGACAATTTTTCAATTTGTTTTTCGGAAACTTTGCAACACTGTAACTCGAAAAGACTACGATTTCCGACCCATGTTTATAGGAAAAAAAAGTCTTATTTTGACCCCAAAAATACGTTGTAAAAATATTTACTATGAATTTTGGGACACCCTGTATATTTGGTTCCAGTTCTATATTTAGGTCTTGTTTTGCTACGTAATATTTTATCGATGTTGCCATCTTGGATGTTTTATCTAGCGTATTAAGTTGTAATGGAATTCTGTTCCATTTACTTAACAAATAAATAAATATGTAAATGTCGCAGGCAAATAGCACAATCTAGGCAATTAGCAATTGGCTTGCGATGTGTCGAGGCAAAAAGCAAGCTGTTTATCTATGATCAGAAAAAATTCAGATCAATTGTAATGGTGACTTGCAGAATAATTGTATGGAGATTTACTTTAGCTCATTTGATTTGAAAGCTAATAAGCTGACAAAAATTGTGATTTCATCAAATTTCGTTTATTTTGATTAGTTCTTTACCTATGGTGCTTCATATGAAGTGTGTTTGAACACCTGCTTTAAATTGCTTTAAAAGTTCATAAATAGAGGACCAGTTGAGGAAAACTTAATCTGCGGATGTATAGTTTTTTGTTAGCTTATTATCTTTAGAATGAGCTAAAGTAAAAATCTCGATACAATTATTCTGATAGTCACCATTACGCTTGATCTGAATTTTTTCTGATCATAAATGAACTCAGTATTAAATTGCCTGTGACATATATAAATAAAGCGTTTGCTCCAATTTGAAATAATTTTGAAAGCGTTTAGTGCTCCGAAAAACTTGGGTTGAAAGCCTTTTTTTTATAAGATTTTATCGGAAAATCTATTGAATGCTTTTTCTCAGAAGGGACTGAAAAGATCCCTATTTTCTTAGTACATTTTGTCTCCTAAGAAATTATCAATGGCCCAGGAAAATTGTATACCCACTTGCTGCACCACTATCAGTCAATTTAAATTGCTCATTTGCACTAAAACCCTCTATTTGAGTCATAATTAAATTCAATTTTGCATGCCTCCCCATTTTTTGTTTGTTAGTAAGCACATTACGAGGAAACGGGAGTGTTTTGATTCCATGTTACCCATCTGGAGTAATCTACGACTTATTCGAATGCCTGTCAGCTCACTTGGATAGTTCATCCCTTTCTCAGATTCCAATGTTTTTCATCTCTCCTGTCGCTGATACGTCTCTCGCTTACTCAAATATTTTGGCAGAGTGGTAAGTTGACTTATTCATTTTTTATTTATTTCTGAAAGAATGCCCCAAAAAAAATTCTGACAGAATGAGGCAGTGGCAAGCTTTTGCCACTGATGATGGTAAAAACCTGCAAATATAATGATGGTGACACTGAAAACTTCCAAAACTGACTCGTGAGCTTCATAAAAGCTCTTCAACATGTGGCTGTAGTGGCGTCATAACTTTGTGAATTTTAATAATTCTTACCTTACTTTATGTTCTTGCTTGCTTTCAGGCTTTCCGAAGTGAAGCAGAACAGAGTTTTTTTGCCGGAAGAACCTTTTCCGCATGCGTACCTTGTGAAAATGGGTCGACTGAAACATTTTACTCATATTTATGCCAATGGATTTAATACCGAGTTTAGAATGGTATGTACTTTATCATCGTCTGTTGATAATTTTGATTGTATTTCTTCTTCAATTTTTTTCTCCTGGAATAGTTTATTGTATTTTTCAGTTGAATAGTAAAAAAATTTACTTTAATGTTTATTTTTTAGTAAGGAAACGGAACTAGCCCTTAACAAAAAGTTTATGAAGGTAGCAAAAGAGTGGAAAATAGGATCGAAGAGAGAATTAAGTTATAAAAGAATAACATGGTAAAAATATGTTTTGTTATCGCAAAGCTCAAATTATTTTTATTGACGTTTGGATGGTCTAACGAGGGGATTGTACGAAGGCGGATCCGAGTTTTGCAACTTTTAAGAATCGATATTTTATAAGATTATATTGTTAACGTGTTTCGCCACTTTTGTGAATGCCCTAAGGGCCCAGAAAAAAAATGGATTTCGAACATCACCTTAAATAGTCCTCTTTGACCTGGTTATTCCAACAAATGCAGCGTGGCAGAGTGGATATGAAGGCACGAGGGCCGCCTGTGGAACTTGAGATTCTGGGCTCGAGTCCTGTTGTGGGGCCTATATTTTTTGGAGTGTATTTTTTTATTTTTTCTTCAACAAACTGATTAACTTACAGTCTGCACAGCTTCATTAATGACCCTGAAAACTGTAAATGTGCAGAAACTAAATATTTGAACAAAATAAACTTTGCATGAGGATCTTTTTTTTTTTTTTTTTTTTTTTTTTTTTTTTTTTTTTTTTTAATTCATTTATTAATTTATATTTTTTTTTTAATTTTATTTTTTATTTTTAAGTTTTCTCTTTTTCTCTCCGCTCCTCAATTTTCACTAATCCTTTTTTATTCGCCTTCCTCCTCACTAAGCACGGTCCACAGACACCTGGAATGCCATGAACATATACCTGAAGCTTTGTAATTTTAGTGAGTCATAAAAATCATATTTTCCATACCCATTGCTCCCCACCTTTAATTTTACACTTATTGATGTAAGATCCCTATGCAAAGTTTAATTTGTTCAAATGTTTAGTTTCTGCACTTTTACTGTTTTCAGGATCATTAATGAAGTTGTACCAACTGAAAAATAAACAGTTTGTTGGAGAAAAAATAAAAATATGCAAAAGTACACTGCAACAAAAATAAGCATTGCGGCGGGACTCGAACCCGGTATCACAGGTTCCACAGGCGGCGCTCGTATCCACTCGGCCACTCCGCATTCGATAGAATGAGTCTGTCAGAGGAGACTATTTAACCCTTTGCGGTCCCATTTTTTTTCCACATGCACCCCCAACAGGTCGTAATTAAAAATGGAAAAAAGAGGTTATTGTTTATTGTCACGCGCTGTGGGCAACCTCCGCACTATGTGAGAATGAAGCGCTAGAAGTTCCCGAGAAGACCCATAGAGTGCAGCACGCGCTGAAGTTGTCGGGGCTGGCCCGATACGGGACTCAGCAGAGCGAAACTTTTTTGTCATGTCGAGTGAGCCCCGACATGCGACTGGAACGGGAATTTTACGATGTCGGGCCTGACCTGACACACGACCGCAAAGGGTTAAGGTGACTTGCAAGGTCCCTTTTCACAAAATCACAAAATCGGCGAAACACATCAACAATAGAATCTGATGAACCATTGATCCTTAAAGTTTAGTTGCAAAACTTGGGTCTGCCTTCATACCATCCCCTTGTAAGAGTCAATGTAAAAATGGTTCGTTCTTTCCAGGAACCAAATAATGTTACGTCCTCGCGGTCCCGCACTCAGATGATCGGTGAGCACTTACGGGGGGTATAAACTACACGTAAAAATACTTACGTGCGCACCATCCAACGTCTTTCGGAGGACCATCAAGCGGTAACATTATTTGGTCCCAGCTTCCTACCTTCATCATAGCATTGGCGGCTGTAGGAATTTTTCCTTCTCTCTCTCTAGTCGTTTAAACGCCGGTCCTCTGTTAAAAAAGATAGCAGAGGGGGGGGGGGGGGGCATCACTTGACTTTAGGCCCTATCTCTGTCTTTTTCTAATGCACGCATGCAAATGGGAGAAGAGAGAGAAAGAAAGACAGATTCCCGTATCCGCCCGTGGACTCTTGTGACTTTTCTCAGAGCTAATGCTCCATGGTTTTCTCTTTTAACGTGTTTCGTATCTCTATACAAGGCTCTCTCACTTATTGTTTTTTATCTTTTTCCTTCCAGCCATGTGTAGTATTTTGCGGTCATCCAAGTCTTCGATTTGGTGCTTCCGTTCATTTTGTTGAACTTTGGGGATCCAATCCTGCTCACACCATCATTTTTACAGGTATTTTCATAAATTCTCCCCCAAAAATGTATATATTTAATAATTAGTGGAATTTGCAATGGCTAACTCAATACATAGTTGAAGTGGGAGCTAAATAGCCAATTCTTTTTTTTTGTATTATTTTCACATAATTTATTTTTTAAAACTAAAGAACACAGTAGAGAAAACAATGATTTAGTTTAAACGCAAACATTTCGGCTGGAGCGGCAGCCATCCTCAGTGCAAAAAATACTAACAATAAACCCAAACTGGGAAACCGACAAAGCTATCGAAAACAAAACCATAACAGAACTGAAACTTAATTGACAAATTTACGTTACACAAGCGACGAATAATTTTATAATTTAATAGTTTAATAATTAGAATACTAATCTCAATCAATGCAATTTTACTGTAGGAGGATTTTCAAATGTAAGCTGGGGTATTGTAATAATGGGGCTCTTCACTAATGCAACCAGGATATCTTCCATCTCTCTCATTTCCCATTTGAATGTATGAGTAGGAAAAGGACAGAAGGAGGGGGTTTTATCCCCTTGTCCATCCTTGTCTAACATACGTTTCTTAATGGAGAAAAGAGAGAAATGAAGAAACTCTAGGTGAGCTACTGGGGCTCTTGCAAACTTTTGCTGTAAACAAATAAATAGTCCAATCTGATGTTAAAACCAGCAAAAATCACAGAAATCACACTAAGAAAGTCTAAAATTCAGTAATAAACTCATATTACTGCTATAACGGCAAGTTCGTAATGGCGGTCCAATGCAGGTATCATGGGAGATTCCTGTCTAATTTGTCATTTTCTAGGGTTGTGCGGTACTGATTTTGGTATTTTTTCGGTATTTAGCTATATCTCTGACTGCAGCCTCTAAACAAGTGAGACTGATAAAACTGCCATGGGTGACGTAAGTCAGAAGCCAACTAAATACTTTGAAACTGGCAAAGTAGCATTTCTATATCATAATACCTTTGAATTCCCTTAAAATTATGTAAAATACGGAACTGGTTGATTTTTTCGGTATTTTACATAACTTTTAGGGAATTCAAAGGTACTATGATGTGGGAATGCTATGTATCAATACTTTGACAGTTTTATATAGTGTTTAGTTAGCTTCTGGCTTACGTCACCCACGGCAGTTTTATCAATCTCACTCATTTAGAGTCTGCAGTCAAAGACAGAGCTAAATACCGAAAAAATACTGAAATCAGTACCGCACAGTTCTATCACTTTCCCGAAGGAAACACAGAGATATGTCTCAATTTAGACAGAATCTCCCATGATACCTGCATTGGACCGCTGTTAAGCCGGCGTTTCGGTGTTTTTTCATCCTATTTTTTCCTCTTAATTTCTGTGTATTTTGCCAAATCAATGAGCTCAAGGCTCGCTGGAAAATATTTTGTAGACATTTTGTTTGTACAGACGGAGATGTTTATTACCAAGCTTAGATGATTTTTCATCATGCAGTGTTGCAACTGACATCATTTTTATTTTTATTTTATTTTCCAGTTAAAATTTATCTGTAATAGTCTGGACTGTTTAACAATCTTGGGGAAAAGAATTACCACGCATGCAAGTCCATTTTCCTAACTAATGACTTATTTTACTGTATTTGTTTTTGGTTTGTTACAGAACCTGATTTTAATTACCTAGATGCTTTGGCTCCCTTCCAACCTTTATCAATGAAGGCTGTTCATTGTCCGATTGACACAAGTTTAAACTTTGTTCAAGCTAATAAACTTGTGAGAGAATTGAAACCTGCGACGCTAGTTTTACCTGATTGCTATACTGTCCCTCCTCCCTCTCTTCCTCATCGAACTGATCTAGTAATTCAGCAGGTCAGTATTAAATCTTCTTTCAATCTTCGAATAGTTCAGTATTTAATCTTCTATTAGATCAGTTTTCAGTAATAGTTCGGTATTAAATCTTCAAATTGGTCTATATTTCATCTTCTGGTATGTCAGCATCCACGTTTTCTGATAAGTCAGTGTCCAATCTTCAAATCACTGGGCTTGCCCTTATCTTGCCCATTCCAAAAAATTTATTTACTTATGCGTTTTCATTTAAAAAAAAAAAAAAAAAAAAAAAAAAAATCATTATGAGTTTTATATGTACAGGGTGTGAAAAAGAAAAGGTTCTATTCAAATTATCTCGAAAACAGTTGTGAATTTTGAAAAACGCAGGTTCAATTATTTTGAGCAGGACATCTTTTAAGGGGGTCCTCACCCTACTAAATCCAATATTCCAAATAAGGACCCCCATTTTTTACCGGATAATTGGGAAAAATATAAAATTTCAAGACTTTTAATGCAGACCGGAAGTCGATACGTATCATTTTTCGTTTTCAATATATCGAAGGTCAAAGTTCGATATGGACCCATTTTCAAAAATTTGTAACTTACCTTTGAATGATCTGAATATAAAACACTTACTAGAAGTAGTAGTAAAGTCCAGCTGCCCAAACCTTGTGTTCATTATGCTTATATTTTAAAGGGAACAGCTGGAGAATACAAAAAGAGATTAATAAAAAGTACAGCTTATCAAAACAATTACTTGAAGGGTAATTTTAAGCCTTACATTTTAAAGTTTTAAAATTTTCAGATACTGTCAAAAACTTTGAATCTCTAAAAAGGCTTAAACATGGGTTCCTGTATTTTGAAGGGTACACCTATGAGGTACACTTCATTAACTTGTATGATTTATTTTTGTTAGAATTTGACAGAAACCAAAGTCTTTGACCAACATATTTATTTAAAGTTAAATAGATAGAGTACTCACCTGATATCTTCAAAAAATAATATCTAGTAAAAGATGATTAATAGACGATGGTGATGAAAGCTATTTTGGGGACCTGCCCCATCTTCAGATCAATTTGAGAACACTAATGGAAACTAGACAGTGACAAGACTGTCGCGTTGAAGAGTAATAAAATAAAAATAAAAATTGGAAGACATAGGTTAAAGGTCAAAAAATATTTAAGGGTGTATACCACCCAAATTTTTCGATTTTTTTTGATTTTTTTGATTTTTTTTTTTTTCCACCAATTTTGTAGAGGACAATTCAGGGAATACGAGGATATTTTTTTTTAATTTTTAGGAGGTCGGAAAGTATTTTTAAATTAATTTTAAAGTTTATGAGTCAACATTGCGAAATTGAGAACCATTTGATAACCATCTGTTTCTTATTTTTTTCTCATGTACTATTTGTTAATTTGCTTGTACTGAAAAATCAATTTTTCGCTTGTTTTTTCAACTTCAAAACAGCTTTTCTCGAGTACTATGATAGCTAGAGACTTCAGGTTTTTTTTTAAAATGTGCAGAATTTCATGCTCTAGGTACTCTTGTATGGATTTGCCCTCAACCTAACATCTCAAATATCTATTAATGTTTAAAAAAAAAAAACCATGAAAAAAATGTCACATCGAAGAAACATTAAGAAAAAAATACTTCCTCTCAACAAAAAAAAAAATCCATACAAGAGACCCTAGAGGACACTGATACCTTTCATTTGAGACCAAGACCAAGGTGATTGAGCAATTCTAACTCTAAAAAAGCTGTTTGAAAGCTGTCAACGTTTTTTCAGGAAATTTTTTTTTTAAGGGGCAGGTATGCAACCAGCTTCACAAAAATTTCAGGATCTCTAATTTACATCAGTATGTGTTACCAAAAAAAAATTGAGGGCTCTAAGTCATCAGGAGCGATTTTTTTAAATTTGGGTGGTATACACCCTTAAATATAGAATAAACGAAAAAACAAGAAAACCGAAAAGGAGGCACGCAAACTATAAATTATTTCCTAGGTGGGAAATGATAACGTGATAATCGTGGTCGTCCAGTAATCTTTCAATTTTTATTTTTATTTTATTACTCTTCAACGCGACAGTCTTGTCACTGTCTAGTTTCCATTAGTGTTCTCAAAGTGATCTGAAGATGGGGCAGGTCCCTGAAATAGCTATCATCACCTTCGTCTATTAATCATCTTTTACTAGATACCTATTATTTTTTGAAGATATCAGGTGAATACTCTATCTATTTAACTTATAATGCACCCTGATAAGAATACCAACAGATTTAACCTAACATATTTATTTGTTTTGTAGCTTTGTACGTTTCAATGATTCCACTTCCAAGAAATTCTGCGGCTTCAGCAAAAAGTCCCGTGACTGTAGAGTCACCTTTAAACATTGTTTCCATGTTTTAAATTACATTTAGTGTAGTTTACTTTCCCCATCGTAGTTTATGAGTTCTTTTTGGATAGAGAGAGACTTGGAAGCCGTCTTACTTTCTGATGGATTCAGTCTTTGTATACTATTAACCTGTTTCTTTCTTCCTCTTTTTTCCAGGCTGATCATAAAGTGTTAGTCATGAAGAGAGGCGAAGTCATCTCACTTCCTTTGAAAAAGAAGAAGGTTAAAGTAAAACTGAGCGCAGAACTAGCTAGCTGCCTGACTCCTACGCAGATAAAGCCCGGGGTCATGCTCTCCTCATTAAGCGGAAATTTAGTCGTTAGAGATAATCATTTTGATATTCAGGTAGTGTTTGAATCCTTTCATATTTATGTAGGCTCTAGTTTTATCCATGAAAGTGCTGTAAGATTTGGCATAAAAGATATGAATGTTCTATATATTTTTTCTGTTTAATTCCGTGTATAATTCCGTTCAATCAAAAATCTATCAGGATCGAATTGCCTGAAGTGTGTGAGGTCCTCATTATATCCCCCCTTTCCCTTTGATATTTTGTTGGCGTTAAACTTTTTCTTTTGAAAAATTTTCAATGGGTCTGTTGCAAACTTTTGCTACAGTGCTATAGAGTGTTAAATCTTAAGTCAAATCACATGAAAAGTCCATTGGTGGTATCAGAAAGTCATAAAATGCTGTATTAAACTCACGAGAGGCGTTTAACTGAAACCCAAGATGGCAGTAAAATATCGAGCAACCTGTATGCAAGCACCATGAACGCATCCAAGATGGTCAACCTCGCAACATCGATTACAACCAATTACAACACAAACAAACTCATAACCTCCGATGCTGTGAGATTGTTAACGTTGGCCATCATGGATGTTCACGATGCGTGCGCATAGGTTGCTCGATATTTTACCGCCATCTTGGGTTTCAGTTAAATGACTCTTGTGAGTTTAATACTGCATTTTATGACTTTCTGATACCACCAATAGACTTTACACATGATTTTACGTAAGATTTAACACTCTATATTGCTGTAGCAAAAGTTAGCAACATACCCATTGTCAGGTAAAAATATACATAGTTATGAGGAGGATTTTCCCTTCAAAGTGTGGACATGTCCACAAAATCGAGTCTGTCAGCACAATTTTATGGATATCTTCCTTTTAGGTGGTTGCGTTCAGCTGATATATGTTCTAATGCACTGCACAGTGCACATGTCCAAAATATCATCAGAAAATTCTTCTCTGTGCTTTTTTAATGTCTTTGAATGGTCCTAACGGCTAACACTTCCTAATCAAGAAGTCTCACTATTGTTACAGTGAAACCTCGCTAAGTCATTTTCGATCAGGACTGCGGAACTGTGCTGAGTTAAGCGGGTTGCTGAGTTAAACGGGTTTTCGCTTTATTTGGCTCGCATCTTCGAATTTCGCGCCCAACTATTGACAGAATCACTTTTAAATGATCGTGCGTGTATAAGGTGGCTTGTCATAGTTAAAAGACGGCTATTTAATCCAAAGTTAGTTGATTTAAGGGCGTTGAATATTTATTTGGAGCGTCTGAAATAGCGCAAGTATCGGAACTCCTAAGCGTTACGTCTTTCCTTGGGAAAATCTTGCGTGCGCCGAGCAGTGCGAAGCCTGCGAGACTGATGGGGTGGGGGTGGGCTGACCGACTACGCAACGAGAATCAAAACAGATTGGAAAGAGGGGAGAGGAATTAGGTGTGAGAGTGACTGGGAAGTGCGAGAGGGCCGACGGCCAATGAGCTATAACCTATAACTTTAGAGTGGCACATTAAGGAACGTTCCGCTGGTTCATTGTTGTCACCTAGGGCGACGCCATCTTGTCGTAAAAATCGATTTTGAGGTTAAAGTTTGAAGGTCGTTTCCGGTCGTTTTGTAAACAAACTCGGGCATCGCCGGAAACGACCTACACAATTTAACCTCAAACCTTGGAATCTGCCGTCCAAATTCCGCTTTTTCCCGGTATTCCTTCTACCCTTTGTGGCACAAGGTGGACCAACCCGCTGCCACTCTAAAGTTATAGCTCATTGCCGACGGCACGTGCACTGTGCAGGGTGCAGCGAGCGATGTTTCTTGATGCTCGTAAAGGAGTAGGGGAAACGATGGTGGGGGAAACGATAGTGGGTACAGCACTACTGATCGCAGTGATCACTCCCTCAGTCCTCAGTCCCTCACACTTCCTTCGGCGAGACAGAAAGGGGCATTGTTCTGAGCCGTCGCCAGCGATCGTAAAAAGGAATGCACGAAAGGTAAAAAAAATTGGAGGAAACGAAAGGAAATTTTGGAAAAATGACGAGTTTTATGGTCGGGTCCGAAAAATTGTGCTGACTTAAGCGGGTTCAGAACCACGCGAATCTCGCTTATCCGGGTTTTCTTAGCATTGAATTATATGGGTGAAGAACGGGACCGGGCGATTCCGCTGACTTAGGCGGGTTTCTCGCTTATGCGGGGAATGACTAAGCGAGGTTTCACTGTAGTTTGTGGGCTTGCATTTGTTTAATATTAAAGCTATCTTAAGAATTCATCAGTTAATGATTTTGGTTCAAGTGTGATTTCATTTTCTTTTTGATGTTTTGTTATGTTTTATCTTTTTTAGATGTTAGAGACTTTGGATGGTTCAAAGCAGTTATTACCAGTCAAGTCCAGTCAAAGCAGTCATTTTGAGTGGGGTACTCTGAATGTAGATCTCTTTGTTCAAAGACTGAATGAAGAAGGTATAAATGATGCAAAAGTAGAACAGAGCCCATCTGGTTATATAATTCATTTGGTAAGTTTTTTCTTAAAAACCAAAATAAATTCAGAATCAATCCATGGTTGGTATTGATCACTTGCCTAATCAACAGATTCTAGAGTCGTTGTATGTAGAGAGTTAAGACAGTTGAAATCAAGGGCGCCACCATTGGATGCGTTTTTGCTCATTTTTTTTACATTCTGAGGGCTGTTTTTGTGTTTTGGTCTAATGCTAAAATTTAAAATCACCGTGCCATAGAATTTCTATCGGTGTATTCTTCCACTGCATTTGCTGATCGACATCTATTAATGCTTTCAAAGATTCTTGCGGGCATTGTAGACATTGTTGAGGTGCGTCATGATTAGAATTAGAGAGTTCATCAACAATCAATTCTTCAATACGTAAAACACTGTGGAACCTCTTCGTTTTTAAACAAATATGCAAAAACGCATCCAATGATGGCACTAGTAGAGCCTAAAATCACCTAAAACTTGTTGAAATTCCAAAGGTTAACTACTCTCTTGTCTTAAGTTGATTCCAGGCAAAATTTTTGTAGATTTCAATCCGATAGATAGCGCCTAGCGCTTTTGGTATTTTAAATTGAATCCATAGAAAAAACGCAAAATCCAACAACATCAGCACCTGCAAAATTTTTTATGGATTTTTTGAGCCCTAAACGAGCCTGACTGGCTGATCCTGTCCTTCTCTTTCTATGCCTATTCCAACACCTGTGTTAAAAAAGGACAGATTAGGGGCAGTCACATGACTTTTGCCCCTTTCTCTATCCTTTTCTAAGTAACGAAGTAAAATAAACTCACATTGCACTAAAATATAGATCATTTTAGATGCGTTTTGGGAGACACTTACTCCCACCCTCGGTGATTTGCGAATGTTTTAAACTGATTAGACTGAGTTTATTTTACTTTTTTATTCTTGTTAAAATTGTATGCTGCGCTCCTTTTTTCTAAATGATTTAATCTCGCTCTCTTATTTTTTAGCAAAATCAAGATACAGTAATACAAGTTGATGATCGATCAACGCACATTTATTATGAAGTTCCAGATCAAAAACTGAGGAAGCATCTTAGGAAAGTACTATCGGAATGTTTGAACAAATTCTAATTTTTTCCACTCTCAACTTGGATTATCTGTTTGTTTTAAGCTTTCAATTGTAAATTTATGCAATTTTGTTTGGAATAAAAATTGCATTGTTTTTATAAATTTGATAGCGTTCCTTTTCTCCTCCTATACCCCCAACCAAATGGAATAGATTATAGTCAGCCTAGTTATAATTTCTCTCAATCCCCTGTAACCTTTAATTGGCTCCAAAGATAAGTTGAACGCATCATCATAATTTTGAATGCCACATGCCTGTCGAGAATTTTTGCGAGAAAAACAGTGTTATCTGTAAATTTGTTCCACATACTATCTTACTAACTCTGAAAAAAGCTGCCTGGTTGATAGATAACAAACCTTTTAATTTCCTTTGTGAAGATCGCTCTTTGTAGAAAGATAAAATTTAGACAACTATCGACCTTTATGTAACTGAGTTTTTAGCTTTGGCCATGGTTACCTACCTCAAAATTGAAGGAATGTATTCCAAACATAATTACGTATGCATTGAAGCACAATTTCCATAACACTAGTCAATTTTGAAAAATTGATAATTTACTTAAGTATTCAGAAGTTGATATTTTTTTTCCTTTTAATCCTCAAAGAAAATTGCAGAATTCAAGAGCCATGCTGCATTAGTTGAAATCATCTGATAGAAAAATAGTTGAACTGGATTCATTTTTTAACTCAATGGCACCTTTTGGCACGTACCGTGACAAAATTGCAATCTTTGCAAAATAAGGGACTAGAGGAAATACATATAAGTACAAGCAGAGCCATTTATCCTTCGTCGACGATTCGACGGAGCCCGGACTACACGTAGCCCGCACCTCGCTCGGTCTTGAGAGAATAAAAGAAAAGAAAGATAAGAGAGCGTTAACTGTACATGTAATGCGGGTTGCGTCGAATAGCCGACGCAGGACTTGTGGCTCAGCTTGTACATATAAAAGAGACCACACTCAATCTATCTTTCCCATGTTAAAATCGGGTGGCAACTTTTTTTTGGGGTCTCCACAAAATCAAGTAACGATCTCATGAAGTAAATGATTGGGCTGCTGGACCTTAATGTCTGAGAGTATAGAACTCTCGTCCAAATTAGAATGAGAAACAATGTGATTCATTCATAAAGATGTAGGTAACTTCATAATATTTGTTATAGGGAAAAGAAAACCTTAAATTTTGACAAAATCTGTAAAATTTAAAAATTTTATTTATAAAACTGAGCGATAAATTTTAACATAAAAACAATACATCTTAAAAAAAAGTCTACAATTACAAACCTTTCTGAGAGAAATTCTTAACATTCACTCTCTGGTTTGAATCAATTTTTTACTAACAACAAGGAATGGAAAACGATTATAACAATACTGCATTATATAAATTTGGTTTCATGATCCAAGACAAGTGATACATTGAATCCTTTCAGTTTCTGGAAAGAAAATAAAAAACAGTTACATAATATTTTAGGAATTTCGGAGTACAGCAAATAAAGGCCGGATATAGTGAATAGTAGCCCATTGCCATGCCATTTTTTTCATTTTATTTTTTTAACTTCATGCAACCTGTAAAATTATTCATAGGTTGGTAGCGTCAGTTGCCAAGGACATTCTCATCCAATACACGTGGCGCTACCTATCGGGAATTAGAGGAAACACAGTGGAACAGTACAGCGACTGCGCCGACGAGCCCGCTCGTCAACGCTGCCGTTGCCCGGGGCGTGCTTGACGAAACGTTTCGTCAAGGCATGGCAATGGGTTAAGAAAGTGAAACGGAAGAGTAAAGTGCGCGCACTTGGCTTCAAAACACTGGACGCAGTGGACATGGCTAAAACAGCGGGAGCAAAGATTTGTGGAGTACATATCCAAAACGTTTGGATATCCAGTATTTTCGTGGGGTTGTGAACGGAAATTTAAAATCAGTGCTTCTTTGGTTTTTGCAAAGTACGATGCTTCCATGCAAAGTAAAAAAATATAGCGAATCCGGAGTGAACATTGAAACTCTTTCCACGAAGCAAATTCCAAATAATTTGCGATTCACTTTTTAAGTTCCCTTCCATAGTTTTTCTATCTTTCCTATGATTTAGTCTATACCGTTTTTTGCTCTAGTTACACTTTTTCTCGACTAACGTAATGGCTTCACCTACTCGGCTCACGAGTGCCAATTGTGGAGTACATTACAGTTTCCTCTAACGATGATTCAAGATTTAGAAAGAGTAGTTTTATGATAAAATCAGAGGAGTGAATACTAAGTATACCATTCATTACACATGTTTTATTGTGATGGATACTACCTTGCAGAGAGTAATACCCCATTTAGGCTATAAAATTGTCCAAGTTTTCAGTGTTATTTTTTCAAAAATTATTGATTTGAGGGTTAAAAATAGTAGAATGTGAGGAAATAGAAGCTTCCTTTTCCAGCCAGATAAAATATGCAAAAATACCTCAAAACTGTTACTTGTGAAAGATTGGCAAAAAAGGCTTACACATTTTTACCCTAAAAATATTCAGCAAAATTTTGGGTGTTCAGAAAATACAACTCGGGGCATAAATAGATTAAGCTCAAAGAGGTGGTCAGTGAATCACCAAAGATGAAAATCGAAAGTCTCGCCTACCTGCTAGGAAGAAGCATTGTTGACCATTACAACTGTGTCAAACTTCCAGCTTTGCGGCACTGAACTTGACATGAATTCATTCTTAGCAGACACCATTAAACGAGACCCGAGGTTGTACGAGCCAGGATAGGAGATTGCAGCAAAGAGCTGCGTTGAATACAGGGCATATGATTCAAGACAAATTATTCTAATGGTATGTCCTAGCCATAGAAACGATGGAGAGCCGTCCACTGATGGCAATGGATTTTGCCTAAAAACAAATATCAAGAACAACGGAAAAGTAAAAAAAACTGACACGCAACATGTATGTACGAGCAATATTTTCTCACCTGGATAGCTCCTCAACGACAAAGTGTGTCCAACCATCATGAAGAAATTTTTTTTTATTGCAAATATTCTTTGCTATTTGATGTTTTCGCAAAGCGGTGCTGGATGCGGTGCTTGTTGAAGTTATTGTCCTAAGAAACTTGGCAGTTGTGCAACAGCTGTTTTTCTTTTTAATTTTATCTGATTCTCTTTAAATTTTTACCTAACCTATAAATATAACTGAGACCTTTTTTGTCCGCTTCTCTTCTAAAAGTTTGTCTCTTTTTCTGTATATTACATAAATTCATCAAAAAATACTAAAGAAGAGACCTAGAAAACAAATAATTAGTTTAATTATATCCCTGCGAAGAATTGGGATACATACCTGGCAGGTGGCGTTACTGTAGTGACTTTGACCTCCACTTGAGAGTTGGAGCAATTACGCAGAGAGATCTGAACAGGAACCATACATAACCTGAAACCCAAAAAGTAAGATAGAGATGAAGATAGAGTGATGAATTTTCCATTCTTTTAACATGATTCCATGGCAAACTCCAAGCGATTTTTGTCAGCTGGATAGCGCCATAAGTTGTTTTTTCTGAGAGCCTCAGTTTCCGCATTTTTTCTATTAAGTGACAATCAATAGACAGTAAATCATTACTGCAAGCTGTTGCTCTCTGAGTTTTTATTTGTAGAAAGATAAAATAGATATTTAAAGTTTATGGAGTACTCTCCTGTTGAAGTGATAAATAAATAGATAAAAAAGAAAGAGATGAATATATTAATAAATAAATGAACGTAGATTGCAGTAAAAATTTGCAACAGACCCATTCGACCAGAGACAAATAGAGCCGGAGCACTACACTAAAATACATAGGGAAGATTTGAGGCACACTGAATTTTCGGGGATTCAACAAAATAACATGTGAAACAACAGTCAACACCTTGAGATGTCGCATGGTGTTGGACGGTGACATTTGGGAAACACGGGGGGGATGGGTGAGAAGTGAAGAGGAGGGTGCTCACCATTGAACACCATATGACGTTGACTGTTGCTTTGTTGAATCCGCGAGAATACAGAGTGCCTCTGCTGCAGCCAGTTAGTGCTCCGTCTCTATTTGCCTCTGCATTCGACACAGAAACCTAACAGGAACCTAAATTCATTTTGAAACATTTTTTAATTTGAGTATCTTCAGGTTTGCCATGCTGGAATGTGAGCATTTCCGGCAATCTGCAGCAATCAGCCGGGTTATAAATAATTGCACCTCACCATTGATTGAAAATATAATCATGAAAGATAGGTCCACCATTTTGAAAAGTGAGCAGGCACAGTTGCCAATTTGTGCTGGTAAATTCCAAGTCTTGTTCCCAGTAATCTGTGCATTCAGTATTTTACAACAAATTCAATCCATATTGAAAGTGTTATCTTGCAGGTAATGGACTTTGACAGATCTGGTGATCAGTGTGAGTCATCCACCATCATAGTTTGGCGTTCCATAAAAGGTCTTCATTTATTTATTTATTTATTTATTTTCCAAATACATGGGAGCCCCTGGAGGGGCTATGGTACGGGTCAAGCAGTAGGAACAGAAAATGATTAACATAGACTATAGTAAGCTAGAAAGTTGGGTGAGATAGGAAACAAAGTACAAAGTAGGCTACAAAGTTTACATAGATAGGGAGCTGGACAGTAGCAGCAGAAGGGAATGATCAGGAGAGATCAACAACCGGCCCCATCACCACTTAGCAGTTCATTAAGGCAATAATAAGCGCGGCTTAATAAAAGGGACCGCAAATCCCTTAGGAAGATATGAACTTCACCCTTCTTAAAAATGCTCTTGAGTCCCCACGGCAATGCGTTAAATAAATGGATGGAGGAATAGCGAATACTTTGGGTAGACGCACGCAGCCTGACTTTTTGATTCTTGATGTTTTTGTATCTACTATCGTAAGAGTGAGCAGGCGTAAGGTCACTGGGGACAATTAGACCGTTATAGATAGCATATTTGATACTTTCAAAGATATAAATACAGGGGAGGGTGAGTAGCTTATGCTGGACGAACAAGCTTCTGCAGTGGGAGTTTACGGGCCTGTTGAAAATTATCCTGATCATACAGCCTCAAACAGGTTTGGTCAAACTGGAGGATTGCCAACTTGACACTTCTAAAGTTCGAACAAGAACTTGACCAAAACACCTCAAAAACAGGGTTTATTGACTGAAATCGTTGAACAGATGACACAAACGGAACATCAACTTGATTGATCGCGTACAAAACACTAGACCTTTGATGATTGTCGATGTTGTCAGGAATCATCATCAATCATGGAGCAGATTAATTTCTTATCAAGAAACAAAAAATTTTGTAAGTTTTGATGTCAAATTTCTGTGACTTTGTAAATATTTGAAAAAGAGGTATATGCCCTCAGCAAACACAAATCAAAAAAATACCCACAAAAAATATAAATCAACAGATGCCTACTTGGAAGCTACTTAGAGAATATAATTTGCTTGTCTAATGAGGCTTAATGATTGACTGAATGAACTAAGACTCACCGATTCTCTCCAAAATTATGATTCACAAATTGCTGGTGACTTATGGTAAACATAACCAATTTTTGTTGGACATTAGATAGGTCATTTGGCTGAATCAAAAGATTCGAAGCGAGAAGTTTATGACAGTTCCGATCCGGACCAAATATTTTCAACAAAGCAGGCGCTTCTTTTGCTTTTGGTTCCAGTGACATGGGCGGACAAGTTACCATAGTATCAAATTGTTTTATCTTCAAGTGATGTTGTCCCATTGTAATCCTACTTTTTCCACCCGTTTCAACCAGGCGCCCCTGCAGACAACAAAAAGTAAAACACATTCATTGGTAACCAACAGAACAGAAACAGAAACATGATAAGAAATAATGGTCATCTGAGTGAAACGGGCATGAAGCCAAATCATAATTATAGGGCAAGATACAACTTCCATGGTAAAAAAAATAGCTAGGGGAAATAAAAAAAAAAAAAATTTGGAAACTATAGTATACTAGCCGTTCCAAGTACCCTACGGGCCCTCTCCACAGCCAGCATTTTAGGGGTACAAGTTAGTTGGTTTTTAAGCAAGTTTGATTTATATTCAGAGAATCATAATGGTTGTCCAACAATTGAATGAAGAAGTAGGGTAAAAAATTGTCTTTGTCGGATTTTGTTGCAGAAAAACAATCTTTCAAAGCATCGTTCTTTAATACTTTAGAATAGGCAGCAGCTGTTTCCAGCGCAACAAAAAAGTAGCATGTATATTGTTGTATGTATAATTTTTTACAGAAAAAGTAAGTACGGGAGATTCAAAAATTTTAGTAACAAAATTCAAAAATGGCCCATCCTATTTTTCATTTTTTTTAATATTTAATATCAAGCGATTTAAGCAAATGCAAACTGTGCAGAGCAAATTTAAGAGGAAGTCACGCTGAAAATACAACGAGCTAGCCAATTTGTTTCCACCAGAATGGCTACATTGACTTAGCTAAAAAAGGTGAAGAGTAGAAATTGATCGTGATTAATAAATTTGAAGACGAAACAGAAAATGTGTCATTTCATTTGTCTGAAACAGTTCATGAACCTAAAATTTGGCCAAACCTTCTTTGAACCGGTTCAAAAACCTAAATTTTTGCCGAACCAAACCGTACCTGAACCAAAATTCAGCGCGAACCCAAACCCAACTGCAAAACAAAATTCTGAAAACTGTTTTGTTTACTTTGTTGTTTGTAAGCTTAACATTCTTTTTATTACTGTCTGTTTAGGCATTTAATGCCTGTAAATTTAATAAATAAATAAATAAAACTGCCTGAACCGGAACCGAACCTGAACCCTTTTTTCGGCCCGTCGGCCGGTTCGACTCCCTGCTTAAGACATTAAAACAATGTTGACCAAAATATCTCTCATCAAGAAAACTCACCTTCCATCTTACTATGAGTAGTGCATTTAACACAGTTCCAAAGTCTTTGTATTTCTTTGCATCCGAAGTGGACATTTGACTAGAGTCTAGCATCGACCTGCTCGAGAAGTCGAAGAAAGGTGAGTGAAGACAGCTTGGCTCGTTGGATTCTGTTAGATTGATGTCGGAAGACAATTCTCCTGTCATATTACTATCCCAGCAAGATGCTTGAAACACTAGGTTCAGAAGCTGCTGACTTTGAAGGGTTAATTCTGTAACATTCATGAATTATTTATTTATTTATCTATTTAAAGAGTATCTATTTCTATTTATCTATTTATCAAAATTAATTAAAACTCACCGAGCTACACAACTTTTTTTTTTTTTTTTTTTTTTTTGAATTCATACATTCGCTACCACATGGGGAGCAAAAAAAAAAAAAAAAGAAAAAAGAAAAAAGAAAAAAAAAAGGTTGTGTAGCTCGGTGAGTTTTGATTAATTCTGATTTATTGAAGACTGAAAGTTTTGAAGATCTATTTATCTAAGTATTAATTTAATTGTAATACTAGTAATTTACAATTTCATCACACTCATCACAGAATGGTAGAGTTCTAGAATTCTTGAGAGTATTGTACTGGTGCAGAAAAGATTATAGTACCCTGTAGTGTAGTATAGTTACATGTATAAGAGGGAAATGATTGCTGTTCATGATCTTATACGTTCCGGTGCAATACTTCTGAGAATTTCAGAACTCCACCAAAACTACAGTCAGAACCAAAACTCCCATTAGAGCCAATGGAAACGAGAAATGGAATTTACTGGCACAAACTGGCAATCATAAAGCCCGCTCACTTCCCAAGATGGCGGAACTTGCTTTTCGAGGTAATGTTTACAATAATGTTTACAATCAGTTATGATACGCAACCAGTAACCCAGCTGGTTGCCAAAAATGCGCATTTTTCAGATTTTTCTTTTAAAAAAAAATGAACTTACTTTCAGGTACGAATGCTTTTCCGCAAAGTTTCCAACGGGAACTCAATAAGGATACTTGAACTATGTCTATTTCAGTGGATAACACGTCATTTGTCTGAAAAGAAAGAATAATAAAATTATACAAAATATTAATATCAACATATCTTTAGATACATGAAACAAGATACAACGGGTCTGTTCCAAATTTTTACTACAACTACAGAGAAAGTCTTTACTGATGTAAAATCCGTTGAAAATAACATAGGGAGCATCAGAAAGTTTCAAAACTAACTCACCAACTCAAAAAATAAGTTTAGCAAAATTCCAAAGTGGCGGTTAATAAGCAATTTACAATGGGGGAGTCCCATATAATTGCAACTTTCTATGCTGAGAAAAATGATTCATCATAGAACAAGCCGCAATTGGATAACACTCTCCTGTTGCGAACCATTCATTGGACCACCAGCTTAAATTTCTATTAAAATGCCATTAGCGGGTTCATGAGTGGATTGTGAGAGTTTGCAATGCTTTCAATGTGATTTACATGCAATTTTACGGGATGAATTTTTTCGGGAGGGGGGGGGGGGGTCCAAGCAGGCAAAAAACTGATGACCCTTTTTTTGCTTCTCGTGCATTTGATTCCGGATAACTCTGACTATGGAGCTCCTTGATGACCCTTTTTCTCTTACAACTCAGGCAAATTTTGGGGGAAAAAACAGTCTGCATTTAATGACCTTTTCGTCTTTGCTCCTTAAATTCTCCACGAGAGCCGAAATTTTGACTGAATGGCTAAAAGTTTTTGTTTCCAAAATTTTCTGGCCGCCTATCCTTCTGTGTTGCGTAGTTGTTGCATTTGTCATGAGTAGAGTACCAACTTCAAGGTAAGGTTTAGCATTAGTAGTAGTAGTAAGTAGTAAAATCATGAGTTCAATATGCTAGTATTTCACAGCTAATGATGTCTAACATAAATCAACTTGAGTCACCAAGAATCTTTTTTTTGTTTTTGTTTTTTTTTGTTATTTTATTATTTAAATTATAATTAATCTGAGGTCATAGGCACATCATAAATTGCTTTTGTACAGCAGCCAATAAAATTAATGATGTTGACGTCTTCTCTTCAAATTCCCAGTTCTTTAAAATCATGTCTCGCAGTAAATTCTTAGTTTAAAAGATGTTCAGTAACAATGGCGCTTTCTACGGATAAAACCTTCAACTTAAAACTTAAAAGTTATTCTAGGCAAAACTCTCAGTGATTTCAGCCCGATGAAATGATAAGAGTTCTTTAAGATAAGTCAAAACAAAAAGCCAAATTGAATTACCTTTGTTTTTGACTGTTGTCTGAGGGGATGTATTCGCAGTAGAACATGACGTCTAGAGTGAAATTCCCTTTTACATCCGGAGCACGAATCCACAGATCGAACGTGAGTTCTTTGTCAGGCTGGAGGGGCTGATCGAGGGGTATAGAAAAGGACGGTTCGACTTTTTGCTTTACAGCAGGTAGACTAGGATACGAGTTGGGCAAAGTGGAATGTAAAGAGATGAGCTGCGGGGTTGGAGAAGAGAAAAAAATTCTAGTGACTGGTAGGCTCCCTGTATTTTTCATGAGTACAGAAACATGCCTCAATTCTCCACAAAGTAACTCACAAGAGATACTCTGCAAGAAAATCTGTACACAAGGAGCGTGCTCGATAATATTCAAATACAGTCTAAAATCAGGCGCTAACGATGGCTTCTCTTGCATTTTATCCTTGGCCTGTTTCAACTGGGGCCCAGTTGGGTTAAATAGTTGTCGTCCTCGGACGGTTATCGATTCCGTCGGTGAGCTGGGAACGGTTGATGCAAGACAATAACTGATGCCCGTGATTTGAAGAGAGCCTGCTTTCAATGGTTTCACTTGCAAAACAACTTGAGTTGTTCGATCAGGCTCAAGGATGATGGATTCCTGACAATGGGTCAGAGCGACCGTATCGTCATCAGACACGACCGTGTTATCGGGTAAGGTGCAAGTCCACATTAGCTTAAGTCTTTGAAGAGGTATTGCGATGTGTAATAAATTCTTCAGGCCAATATTGACATTGATCGGTTCATTACAAATTGATAACTGAGGAATTGAGTTGACAGTTGAGTCTGAGAGCAACGAAAGACTGGGTTTAAAAGTTAACGGCAACGAACCTGGAAAAATGAAAGTAGGCATTCAATTAATTTCCCTTTAAGGTATCCGTTTTTAGACTGATGAATTTCAGATTGTAGTAAAAGCAAACAAGCTCATTGAGATTTATAAAACTAACAATTTTTGGTTACTTTCAAATTAGAAGTTTTTAAATTACTCTTTCCACAGTTTGTCAAAAACACTTATCCAATTTATTATAGATCAAACTTTCCGATTTTTGCATCAATTTTTGAGAAAATTTTTATTGGTATGTATTAATGCCCTCCACACTGATTCAGTCTTAAATTGAGGAAGTTTTTTTTTTTTTTTTTAATTATTCAATGTTAAGTACCAATTACCATCTCCATAAGAACACCTTCATTTTACAAATAAAGCTAAATATTGGTAGAATCAGGAAAAATATCGTAAAAAGCGTAGCGAACTCCTTCGACCTGAGTCCAGGGTTGATTCGACCCAGAACTTAAAATGCTCTTCTTCCTTGGCCCGGAACTTTAATTAACACCCAAGTCCACAGCCCTGGGTGCACTAGAAAAGTATAAGAAACAGTGCCGTCGAAAGGACCAAAACATTTTTGACATTATTATATCATCAGGTGAGCTGTAGTTTTTCATCATAATTATTTTGAGCTATTATTTTACATTTTTAATTCGAAAAAAAAAAATAAAAAGATTCAGATAAAAATAAGTGATTAAAATAAATAGACAAACCTAAGGCAGATGCAACTAATTGCTCTTCTAATTTACACCATTTTGAAATTTCAGCTGGTTTTTGATGAAACGTGGCGCCTGCTACAGGTACCATCGAATTGTCAGGCGATGAAATCGTATCCGGCCCGAGCAAAACTTCGATAGATGATTGATCAATTAACGGTAACGGGAGGATCGGAGCTTCCGCATCATCATTGTTCAGCTGCTGTTGTATGAGGAGATACTCTTTCAGATTTTGCGCTTGCTGGGCGGGCACTTGTCGACTAGAACGAGAGAGCAATTTAGAGAACGCAGCTGCAGAATTTTGGGTCTGTTTTAGCGCTGCGGCTTGACGCCCAATCATGAGATGAATGTGATCTTCCGCCAAACTCCAGTCTTTATCTAAACCGACCAAAAAAAAAACCAGAGATGAATTTTAATGAAAAGAAAACAGAAGTTTTTAAAGCCTTAAAGCTAGGGTATTTTAAAAAACAGAGAGGAATTTTTTAAAATTAAGGATGACTTAAACAGACAACTCAATTTTTCTTGCAAAGAACTACAAATGGCATTCAAAAAGTGCCACAAGGGGTGCTAATCTCACTCATTTTCTTGGGATCCTGGGATTTCCTTTCCTCACTTTTCACAGTTTTTAAGGGTGCTTGCAAAAATAGGTCAAAAGTACAATGACTGAAAATTCACCAAATATTCAGCACATTGTCACTTAGCAATACACCCAGAAGAAAGCGCTGACTGGAAATCCACAAAAAATTCATCGAAATTGTAATAACGCAAAAAGGCGAGAGGTACACATTGACTAGAAATCGACCAAAAATTCAGTGAACTGCAACTTTGCAGAAAGTGTAGAGGTGCGTGCTGACTGAAAATCGACAAATCATTCTACATGCTTCAATTCTGCTAAGAACCACTTTTAGTACAACAAAAGCAATAAGGTTGAAAGTAATGGATCAATTGCTCATAAAAAGAATTAATTCCTTTCCTCTTAATTTATTTATTTCTTAGACATTCATGTTAATTTTCCATACGTGATCAGGAAAGTAGGAAAAGGTCAGAAAACTTTCTAAAAATTGAGGAAATTTTTCAATCAAAATTTTTGGAAAAAAAGAAAGTCTGTTGTGCTCCTCACTATTCCTACTTTTTCAAACACTTCCTTCACATTTCACAAGATCCCGGATCTTGCTATCCCACATTTTTTGCACCGTTGAGTACCGCTCATTCAGAAATAGCAAAGGAACAAGAAGTTGTATCAAAACGAGCTCAGGAATAAGCTCCGTTGGTTTCTTTATGTCATTGCTTCACTTTATTGTTATAGTCTGTATAAATTACCTCTCCTATTTTCCATTATAAACCTGGATTCATTTTCTTTTCTTTATTTTTTGTTAAGTACTGAAGCCACGCAAGGGTTTATATCTTATCAGTACCACTTTCTCTCTTTGTCGCTATATATTTTCTTGAGAGAGTCTAAAGAAAATACATAGATAAAAAAAAATAAAGTGAAGATCTTATGAGAGTAAATGGACTTTTTTTGAAAATCCTATAAGAGTTTGTTTGTGAATGAGGCTCTTGCTAACTTTTGCTATAAAAATTGAATAGTTATTACTACAGTAAAATCTAGCAAAAATTACAATGGGTACTTACATTAAGAATATACAAAATTCACTCACAGACTCACAAAATGATTTTAAAGTTTAAGGCATGATGACGGAGCTACCCAGGTACCATGGGAGTTCCAATCTAATTTGAGGTTATCCTCTGTGTGTTTCTATCAAAGAGTAAACAAGAGTCGCAATTGAATGGGAGGCCTGCGTGGTCAACGTAGATAAGGGATCCGAACGCGGGCTGGCCTCTGATTGGCTGCAACGGGTGGAGCAAAAATGACTCGGGGTATAGGGAAAATAACACGGGATTTTCGTTCCGGGGCGTTTATCTCGAAACCTAAGCAAAATGTTATTAAACAATTTATACGAGTCGATTCAGAAGATTTTTCCGAACAATTTGATAGGTCATAAGTGCCACTTTATTGCAAATTCGAAAAGACTGTTTCAGTTTAAAAGTACGCACAATAGTGTGATTACATGCTTGGCGTGTGTTCGAGCAGTGTTTGAGTAACTCACTATTGTGAGTACTTTTAAACTGAAACAGTCTTTTCGAATTTGCAATAAAGTGGCACTTATGACCTATCAAATTGTTCGGAAAAATCTTTTGAATCGACTTGTATAAACTGTTTAGATAACATTTTGCTTAGGTTTCGAGATAAACGCCCCGGAATGAAAATCCCGTGTTATTTTCCCTATACCCCGAGTCATTTTTGCTCCACCCGTTGCAGCCAATCAGAGGCCAGCCCAGGCCAGCCCGCGTTCGGATCCCTTATCTACGTTGACCACGCAGGCCTTCCATTCAATTGCGACTCTTGTTTACTCTTTGGTTTCTATAGAGAGTGACAAATTAGACAGAAATGGGGGCATAACACTGCCATTAAAGAGCAAAGATAGCGAAGCTGCAAGGTATCACAGAAGATTCCTGTCTAATTTGTCACACTCTCTGTAGGAACACAAAGATAGAAGCCACAAATTAGACAGGAATTTCCCATGGTACAGCCTACATAGCTCTGCCATTCCGCCTAAAACTCTAAAGTCATTTTGTGAGTCTGTGAGTGAATTTTGTAAATCTTTAATGTGCTCATCGTAATTTTCGCTGGATTTTACTCAAGAGTTGACTGCAGCACCACTTGCAGCAAAAGTTATAGTGAGGGACCCATGAAGTAGTTGGTATCAAAACTTGTAAAGACCATTTTAACATTCCAATGAGCACTTAGACTTCTCAGTTCTTTGCAAGAAGACAAGATAGAAAACAAGAAAAAAAAAAAAAAAATCCGTCAATGTGTAAATAAAACCAAACAAAACATACTTTAATACCTTTGTAAACCTGATGAGCTTGATTGTAGCATCTTAGTGTATGCTTCTTTTGACCAGCTTTATTAAATCTGTGCCCTGCAAGAACGAGATTGAAAGCATACTTTCGAGGCATACGCGGTTTCCGGGAATGTAAATAACAGTAAGAGGCTTGTTCAAGTAACAACGCACTTCTCAGATCTGAGTCTTCACTTGTCATGCGAATCAACTGTTTGGCAGCTTCACAAAACAATCCTTTGTCTTTCAAACACTCCGAGGTGAACAGAGTGGCACGGGTTGCAAACTGTGGTAGACCGCATGAGTTCAAGTAGGTCGTTATACTTTCTTCAGAATATTCCAACGCTTTACGCAGATCAGTGCCTATTATGAAAGCAGATAACGCTGCCATCTCGAGAGCTCCAGCATAAAACAACCAGGCTCCATCTGCATTGAAGTCACGTTTGGCAGCATGATAGGTCTGAAATGCGAGCAGATACGCTCCAAACATAAAATACAGATCAGCTAATTTGCGGGACTGGAGTTCAGGAGCATCGCTTGTATACATGGTGGATGTTGCTGGAATGCTAGATGCAGGCGTGCCTGGCTTGCTTGCACCGAACCACCTTTTTGTGGCACTCAGCAAGGTTCTGCTGACTCCTTTCTTATTAGCAACTACTTCATGCAAGCTTTGAATTTGTGTTTCTACATAAGGAATGAGGGATTTGCCAACAAATTCAGAGATCAAAACTTTTAGCCGATCAATATCCTGAGCCGCAAGACAAGATCCATACTGTTTGCCGAGGATGGATTCATTTGACCATACGTCAGGATTGACTATTTTGGAATTTCCATCGATATCATGCCTACCGCCAAGATTGGGTTTCATAAAATTTGAATCTTCGGAGAGCGGACTTAGAGGGTGTAAAATGACAGGGGCAGCTTCTTTACCATCTACGTATTGCCCGGGAATGGGTGTGCTATTACTACTACTAGTTTGACTAAAATCTGATGAGACGCTGATTAAATCACCAGGGTATGAGTCACTTGAGCTACTGGGATTGTGTAGGTCCGCATTGTTAGGTAAATAATGACTCCATAAATCAGGGATCGGAACTGTATCGCTACCAGCAGGACGAGAATTGATTGGAAGGAAAAAACAATGATTAGGGCCATATGATTGTTTCATTGACTCGAATGTTGAGTCTGCAACATTTTGGTCGCCAACGAGAGGTTCGTGTACCAGAACGTAGGATCGCAGAATAGACGAGCTAAACCACTTGGGAGATTTTGATGATGAAGTGCTCAGCATTTGTTGAACTTGCTGGTTCATGTGAATTAAATTTTCTTTGGGGTTTGGTTCCAACGTTGAGGTAACAAATAGGCAAGCAATATAGTGTTTGGTAAATTCATGGTCTGACGGTGATTGAACTTGCAGAAATGTTTCTCGCCAGGCTTCAAACCACGGGACTGTTGTTGGAACATCCAACCAAAGATTGCCTGTGAACAAAGTATCGGATGTAAAACAGAGCATCGAAATCACTTAGTTAAAAAAAATATTAAGAGTGGTGATTAAGTTTATACTAAAAAAAGGTAAGAGTCAATCAACTATAAGATATCAGCAAACCTATGTGCCTCAAAGGACCGTAGGGTCCACTCTGATTTCAAGGTTTAGAAATGTTTTTTGGATCATGATATAGAGACGGGCTTATAATTCATTTATGAGAGTAAATTTTCAATTTGACAATATTCCTCGGCATATTCTTGGAGAATAGATTTCCGGGATTTTAAATACACTTTGTGGACACCTCAGTTCATTTTAGGGCAGTTGTTATAATGTAGGACCTACAAATTCAATTCAGCGCAAATTTTCTACATACTTTTCAGAGGAAAATGCACAAGAATGAGGGACGATAAAACTTGTGGCACCAACACCTTTTGCCAAGCAACTTTACTACAAGCTGATCGAGATTTCATCTAGTTAAACGGATTGATAAAAAAACACACAAGTGACGCTATTGGGTGAGAGACCAATTCGGAACAAATATCTGTCGGAAACCAATATTCAGTCGCTCATTAGATAGAGGCTGCTCTAAAGACTCCTCTAAATAACGAGCAACTGAACAAAGGTTTTTGAGGAGCAACTGCACCAAACTGGTCTCTCATACAAGAGCGTCACTTATGTATAGTTTTATCGATCTGTTTATCTAGATGAAGTGCCGGATCCCTTCGCAGCTCTATGAGTAAGATATCAGAGGTGTGCTAAGATACTTTAGTGCCCGGGGCGGGCCTTGAAATGTGTGCCTCGCTTTACCTGTCCACACCCTTACTCCAAAGACTTACAAAAAAGCTGTTTGAGAGTAAAGTTCTAAAGCTCCCTCTCCCCCTTTACACCACTTCTTCCTACTCTTACCTTCTCCTCTTTCCATTTTTCTATTCTACATACCGAGAAAATTCAGACAAGAAAGCTAAGAAGGGGGCATTATTTTCGAGAAACTGAGAGAGGGACCAGACAATGATTATTTTTCACTCTAAAGATAGTCGAGCATTGGAATTTTCTTTCGGGAAGAGGGCATCATTCTTGAAGAAGGGATACAGAACTATTTATTCCTCATTTCGATTTCTCCATTCTTCGTACTTTCCATTTCTCATTTCCCTCCTTCTCTTGCTTTCTTTGTTTCTTTTTTTCTCTCCTCTTTTCTTTTCACTGTGCTCCGTAGGTACAGAGCAATTAAGGCAACTTCAAAATTCAACAAAAAATTGGTGGGTGGCCAAAAAAATTTGAAAAAAGTGGATTTTACAATGTGTCGAGCTGGACTAAAAGTGTGCCAAATTTCAAACAAATCGGAGAAAGTCAATTTTTGACCCTGGTTTGATTTGGCATGGAATGACCCTAATATGATGCCTCCAGAGCCTTAATGTCCAGGGCTCCTCCCCCACCTCCCTACTTGTAATTCACTGTGAGATAATTCAAATCTCCAGATTATTACCGCAACAATTATTATCATGAATATTACTTGATTAATGATGACGATAAATTTTGAGGAGTAGCATCAAACACTGATTGTTTTTCAATCCTTTTATGTGATCAAACTGAACTTCAGGTTCACAGCAAGATGTACAGGTCAGAGCTGCGGTTTTGCGTATAATCAATGCTATTTTTTTAATTCACCGATGATTCCACCGTTTGAGAAAAGATTACACAGTTCTGTTCAGTGTATGACTGAAATGCACGTAAACACTCTGATCTGTAATCTTTTCTCAATCGGTGGAAGCTCCGTTGATTAATTAAAATATGCGCAAGTTTTTTAAGTCATCGACGACTCCACCGGTTGAGAAAAGATTAGAGTTGCGAGTATTTTTCATGCATTGCAGTGATTCACTGAACTGAGCTGTGTAAGCTTTTCTCAACCGGTGGAATCATTGGTGAATTGAAAAATGTCATTAATTATACGCAAAACGGCAGCTCTGGTACAGGTTGCAGTCTGCTTTGATATAGTAGAAACCTGTTGGAAAGTGCTTAGTATAAATAAATGTATGAATACCTATTTGAAGTCTAGTATGTTTTTCATCGCACACAGAGCTGACCGATTCATTCAGAAATTTACGAGCCAAAGTTGGTTGAGGGGGTCTCGCATTCACATCAACAAATGAAATTTTTAAATTTTTCACAGAGATGAACGTACCAGATGGTTCTTTCAGTTTCACTAGAAAATAAAAAAAATCATCACAATTAGTTACAGCTCTTCATATTACAAAATAAGGCCTTCAGCAGATTTTAAGACACATTTAGACTGCAAAAAATAAGGGGAAATGCACAATTTACTGTTTCATCAAAAAAGTGGAATAGAGATGCACACCATTATGCTGTCTCGCTTCCCCTTTCTCCACATCCCGTGACGAATGTAAGTCTTTTACATTGATGGGTGGCATACGGCTGTAAGCACTTTTAACGGTCATTCTTGTAAGTGCAGCAGTGCATATTGATAGGTAGCACACTACTATCTGTTCAAGAAAATTCGATCGCTATGGGGCTCTTCCTAACTTTTGCTATGTATGCATTTAAGTAGACAATTTTTGCATGAAAACTAGTGAAAGTAAAGATGAGCACATTAAAAATTTACGAAACTCACTCACAGACTTAAAAAATAACTTTAGAGTTTAAGGCGTAATGGTAGAGCTACGCAGATACCAAGGGAGATTCATATCTAATTTGAGACTCTCCTCTGCGTCTTTGTAGGGACAGATTGGATAGGAATTTCCTTCAGCATAGCTTTGCCATCTTTGCACTTAAATGGCAGAGTTACGCAGGTATCATGAGAAATCCCTGTCTAGTTTGTCCCTCTGTCTCTCTCTCTCCCTCTCTCTCTCTCTCTCTCTCTCTCTCTCTCTCTCTCTCTCTCTCTCTCTCTCTCTCTCTCTCTCTCTCTCTCTCTCTCTCTCTCTCTCTCTCTCTCTCTCTCTCTCTCTCTCTCTCTCTCTCTCTCTCTCTCTCTCTCTCTCTCTCTCTCTCTCTCTACAGAAACATGCAGAGGAAAGCCTCAAATTAGATAGGAACCAGAGGAACCTCCCCTTGGTACAGTCGGGGATAAAAAGAATGTCAGAAGACTCCTTGAGGTAGGCCACCTGCAATGCTTAAATTCATTGAGGTAAGTATTGAGGGTGGCCTACTTAAAGGAGATGCCTGACATTCTTTTTGTCTCCGACTGTACCTGCGTAGCTCTGCCATTGCGCATTAAACTTTAGTCATTCTTACTTAGTGAGTCTGTGAGCAAGTTCCGTAATTTTTTAATCTGCTTATCATAATATTCGCTGGATTTTCCTCGAGTATTAACTATTCAAGCGCCAATGGTAAAAGTTGGAAAGAGCTCTGTAAGTGAAAGCCTTTCCTAAGGTTACCAAATGTTGCTGAAGAATAAACTTTAGAATTCTTGGAGCAGTTGTAGAATTAAGAAGTGGAGTTCAAAGCAGCTTTGTTACCGTAAACTTCCAAGATGCTTAGATGGCTCTCAGAGATTCAAGGATAGTTGTTTCACCAAAGCTGGTATATGACTGCAGTTGCCACATGTCCTCTTATTGCCACCTTTGTCTGCGCGTCAAGAGAAACTTGCAAATGTCTTCTTTTTCCAAAATTACGCGATTTTTAAAGACAGAAGGATTAAATTAAGTAGATTCTTTTATTGCTTCACACTTGATCAGGGACATAACAGCGAAAGTTGTCTCTCTCGTGGTTTGATTTTTTGGCTTTATTTGTTTGCTGTTTACAGAGAACAGCGCTGCATTCAATTGACATGCGTTTAAGAGTTGCGGCGTGATTGCGTGGACGTTGGAACTCACATTTGTTTCCACTGATGACATTGATATAGGTAGCTTACTCTGCTTTCTGAACATTCTAAATATTTCATATTTTTCCAAGCAAAGGAGACAGTGCCTTTGAGCTGGTATTGGAGGTTGTTTAAGAGTGAACAGATGACAGATCGGCTAAATAATTAACTGCAAAGTGGGTGACTTTGATGCGCAGAAGCATGAACAAATAACGGCACAGGAAACTGAGCAAGCTATCATCTGCAATCTGTAGTTACACGACTCCTGCTCTAACGCAAATACAGAAAAAAAATTTTGTCTTCCTTACTTTATCAAGAAAACTCGAAAAATTATCTTTTCAGATAGAGGAGGTATGGCAACCCTTCATGTGACATTTAACACATGACCAGTGGTCATACTTTTCTGATCAACAGAGACGCGGGGATTCTGATGAGCAAATACCTCAAACAAGCTAGCTGAGCATAAAAAATGAAAACAGCTGTTCTTTCACAATCAAAGAGGCCTTTGGGGCCGATTTGAACATTCACAGTGAACCTCGTGTCAGGTTGTTGACGCGGAATCTACACCAAGAAAAGCGGGTGTCGACACCAGGTTAGTTACGTGACACGAGCTTCACTGCACGCTAACGATAACACCTACATACTTCCTGCCCCGAGTCAAACACTGACTTATTCATGCTAAAATCGGCCGATAATTTAGGTTGTTCCAAAGAAGTGGACTTGGGAGTTCCATGGCTTCCATGGAAACATCAGCTTTACACTGCCAGCTGCGCCACCCCACAGATTAGTAAATAACAGGGCAACACTAATCATTTTAAGTAGGTCGGACAAATGTCCAATTCAATCTTTTCTGGAAGAACCTACTCCTACCAAGAACCTAGAAACCTCATCCAATCACAATTCTTGCATCCAATAAGGTTCCGTCAGTAAAATTGTTACCATGCTTTTAACCACACAAAAGAAAAAATGTCCAGACTGATAAGACAGTACCTTCTGAGGTTAATTTGCAAAAAGGTTGAAGCAATTCAATGAAAGCTAAGTTGTTTTTCTGGCATATTTGATCAACCGTCGGACTGCAAATGACTGCAATGATTGGCGAGAAGGCATTCTGAATGAGCTCTTGAGGAGAGGTCCTGCTGTGAGCCATACTTCAAAACCTCACAAACAAAATTTGAAATTTAATTTCACGCATGAATGAAACACTTCATAATGAAAGATATTTTCCAGTCATTAAACAAGATCATTACAAGGTTATGGATGCTTCCTTTTAAACACTTCAATAACATAAGTACTTTTTAAACTAATAAATTAAAAATGAAAAACACCATCATAATTCAAGCACCAGAGACAGTGTTAGGGATTACACATCATTACTTGTCGACACAAAATGAGAGCTGAAAACCATGATAAAACTAATTTAATTTTACAATATTTACATTTTATTGATAAAAGAACACAGAAAAAATTCTTCTTTACTCGAAATGAAAATATTGCTCTTTTGGCCCTCTGCTCACGGAGCCAAATAGTATTCGCGCGAATTTTTCCTGCAGCATCAGATGGGAAACTTTCAGTTTGGCATAGTAACGACTAACGGGGTTGGATTAGTTTCAAAAGTTTTGAGACTTTGTGGAATTTCACAAAACCGAAGTTTGTTTCAGAGATAGTTGACCGAAAAGTTCGGAATCCTTTGTGGAAATTAAAATGTGCTGGAAATGCAAGAGCCGCTGTCAGGGAATAGTGGGGAAAGTTTTCACTCATCTTGGGTTGCGGTTGGCTGCGCTGGTGTAGCCAATTTCAAAAAGGCGGCCCCTCCCCAGAATTTAAATTATCAGACTTTCCGAATTTGCTCCTGGGGAATAGGGGGAGTAGGGGGACTAGGGAGTCGTCATGGTTTCTACGTGTTCAGGACTGAAGTAAATAAAGGTCCGTGAAGCTGGACCTAGTGAATAAATCCTCGTATCAAAATTTTACGGTTAATCAATTTCAAAGTTAGGAGCCAGGTTTAAAAAATTTTCCCCGAAAACGGAATTAAAAAATTTGGAAAAACTCTAAACACGTATTTTTCGATTTTTCGAAAGGGGTCCCCAATTTTTTTGAGCCCCAAACCCTGGAAGGGCTTCCAGGGGAATTCACATTGTTTCAATGCCCGACCCCTATTTTTTTGATAATCAAAAAACAGAAAATTCTGAGCTTTTGCTCAATCCGGATATCGATATCGATTTTCGTGGTTCAAATATTTTCAAAATTCAAATTCGATTTTGGAAAAAAACCCACCCTTCAGAAATTCCTTTTAATATTTTCCCTTTTAAATAGTCCCAAATTTTGAGAAACTTTGGGTCTAAAATGCTTTACAGAGCAAGCACTTTCAGAAAAAATTCAACTTTAACAGAAATTGGTCAAAATTTGGTTTTAAACCCCCCAAACATTTTTAACGTTTTGGCCCCCACGGGGGGCCAAAAATTCCGAGAGACGACCCTATCGAGTGATACATCAATTAAAAATGCGTAACAAACTGAGCATTTTGGCGCAAACCGGAGGTCCATATCGTTTTTCGTATTCGAGATATCGCATTCTGTAAATCGACAGTTGACATTCGATATCTCGAATATGAAAAACGATGTGGACCTCCGGTTTGCGCCAAAATGCTCAGTTTGTTACGCCTTTTCAATTGATGTATCACTCGATAGGAGTCGTCTCTGGGAAATTTTTCTGATAGCCCCCGTGGGGGCCAAAAACGTTGAAAATTTTTGGGGGGTTTTAAAAACCCAAAATTTTTGACTAAATTTCTGTTAAAGTTGAATTTTTTTGAAAAGTGCTTGCTCTGTAAAGCTTTTTAAACCCCAAAGTTTTTGAAATTTGGACTTTTTAAAGGGAAAAGTTACAAATTTTCTGAAGAGGGTCCATATCGAACTTTGACTTTCGATATACCCAAAACAAAAATCGATATCGACTCCCGGTTTGCGCAAAAAGTCATAGAATTTTACCTTCTTTTTGATTATCAAATAAAAAATGGGGGTCCCCATTTGAAATATGTGACTTGACCCCCCTGGGGCCCCTAGGGGGGCCCCGTAATGGGGCCCCCTAAGAGAGTCCCTAAAATTGGGTTTTACGTTTTAAAAGGACCTTTAAAGAATAAAAAAGGGCCTGGCTCCTTGATTAATTGACACCCTTTATCGATTAATCGAATTTCAAAGTTCGATTTGGACCCATTTTCAAAAAATCATTACTCCACTTCGGAAAGTCGGAATTAAAAAAACTTTGGGTCCAAAATACTCAAAAACAGCAAGTACTTTTCAGATAACGAAATGGTTTTGACATAAAATTAGTCCAAAATTGATTTTTGAACCCTCAATTTTTTTTTTTTTTTTAAATTTTGACCCTGGAAGAGGCTTTCTCAAAAATTCCCCCTTGCGCCTTTCTTGCCCGACCCCTATTGAATGATACGTCGATCGAAAAAACACAAAAAACTGAGCATTTTTGCTCAATCCGGATATCGATATCGTTTTTCGAATACGAGATATCGAATTTTTATGATTGACGAAAATTGAACTTTTTAATATTCGATATCTCGAATACGAAAAACGATTTCGACATCCGGATTGCGAGAAAATGCTCCATTTATTATATTTTTTCGATCGACGTATCATTCAGTAAGAGTCGCGCAAGGGCACTTTTGAGAAAGCCCCCTTTCAGGGTCAAATTTTTTTAAAACAAAAATTGGGGGCTCAAAAATCAATTTAGGACTAATTTTATGTCAGAACCATTTCGTTACCTGAAAATTAATTGCTTTTTATAGTATTTTGGACCCAAAGTTTTTTTTAATTATTCCGACTTTCCAAAGAGGAGTAATGATTTTTTGAAAATGGGTCCAAATCAAACTTTGAAATTCGATACATCGAAAACGAAAAACGATATCAACTTCCGGTTAGCGCCAAAAGTCTCAGAATACTACGCCCTTTCAAACGATGTATCACAAGATAGGGGTTGCTATTTGAAATTTTTGAGATAGCCCCCCTGAGGGCCCCCCTAAGGAGGACGGGGGAGGGGGAGGGGGGGTTGACCCCCCAAAAAAAGAAAATTAATTGAAAATGATGAAGAATGGTCCAAACCGCAATTTTATATCTCAATTAGCAAGAAAAAAAAACCTGGGGGGGGGAGATAAAAAAAAAAAAAACACCCTGTAGAAGACTCAGTTACACCCAAGGGTGATTCACCAAATGACTTCAAAGAAGATATTCCTGAAGGATGATAGTACCGGCGCGGCACAACTGATAGTGAAGATGATGATAAAAACTTAGAGCAAACGAAGGAGAAAAAGAGACTCTAAGAAGATCTAAAAGGTCTATACGTGCTCCATCGTACTACTTATGTTAGACCAATATGAAGTGTACGATGCCAACTGTTTACTGACAGCAACAAGCGTACCCGAAACCAGAGCTGCCGATTTGCGTAGATTTAATGACATTTTGAAATTCACCGAAGATTTCACCGGTTGCGAAAAGATTACAGAGTTTAGTTCAGAGTATGACTGTAATACGCGAAAATACTCTGATCTGTAATCTTTCCTCAATCGGTGGAAACGCCGTTAATTAATTAAAATATACCGGTTGAGAAACGATAAAAGACGCTAGTATTTTCGTGCATACAGTCGTACACTGAACTTAACTCTGTAATCTTTTCTCAACCGGTGGAATCTTCGGTGAATCTCAAAATGTCATTAAATCTACGCAAATCGGCAGCTCTGCCCGAAACCTATGCTGAAACTGTAAAATCACCAGAGTGGAAAGAGGCGATAGGTAGAGAGAATCTTGGAGAGAATGAGTCACATGAAAAACTTGGTACTTTTGACTCCAGCGGATCCGCCCGATCAACAAAGTGTAATTGATCCTGGATGGATTTTTTGTGAAAAAGAAGACAAGACAAAGAAAGCCAGACTTGTGGCACGAGGCTACTAGTTGCAGCCAAGGGAAGACGAATAGTTAAATTAAGCTCCAGTGTGTCGCAGGACAACATTACGAATTTTACTTTCTCAAGTGGTTAAGAATGACAGGGTACTCCAGCAAATTGATATACCCACAAAATTTTTCCATGGCAATGTAGATCAAGATGAATACCGGGTGTCCCAGACCACCCGTCTACAGGGTGTTGAAAAACAGTTCCCGAATATTTCAGGGGCTGATTCTACAAGTAAAAATAAGACTTTTTTTTCTTATAAACATGGGTCCGAAATTGCAGTCTTTTCAAGTTACAGTGTTGCAAAGTTTCCAAAAAACAAATTGAAAAATTGTCATAACTCCCTCGTGAATTTTTCTTAATGCTCGTAAAGAGGTATTCTGGTATGGTTATAGGCGTTCTTGACGATTTTGGCCGTGAAAATGCTGTATGCAACAATTTGAGGGGGGTTATGGGGGTTTTTCTTAATTTTTCTCACTTTTTTGGGCCAAATTATGTGAAAACATGCTTTCGGATTCATTGAACCCAAAAACGATTAGCATTACTCAAAAGTTCGTATAAAAATATGCATTTTTAGTCCTTACAAGTTTTTCCAATTCGTAAACCATTTCCGAGAAAATCGTCCCTGAAGTTGCAGAGGTCGGCCAATAATCGCCTTTTCTTTGATTCTGTCAATTCTTGGCCGACTTCTCCAACTTCAGGGACGATTATCTCGGAAATGGTTTACGAATTGGAAAAACTTGTAAGGACTAAAAATGCATACTTTTGTTACAAACTTTTGAGTAATGCTAATCGTTTTTGGGTTCAATGAATCCGAAAGCATGTTTTCACATAATTTGGCCAAAAAAAGTGAGAAAAATCAAGAAAAACCCCCATAACCCCCCTCAAATTTTTGCATACAGCATTTTCACGGCCAAAATCGGCAAGGACGCCTAAAACTACACCAGAGTACCTATTTACGAGCATTCAGAAAAATTCACGAGGGAGTTATGACAATTTTTCAATTTGTTTTCCGGAAACTTTGCAACACTGTAACTCGAAAAGACTGCAATTTCGGACCCATGTTTATAGGGGAAAAAAAAGTCTTATTTTAACCTGCAGAATCAGCCCCTGAAATATTCGGGAACAGTTTTTCAACACCCTGTATATACTTTTTCTCGAAAACGGCTGGGAGTTGAGAGCTAAAACAAAATATTCAGATAGGGATTGGACCCCAAAGAATTCAATGAAAATATTTTCAAAGCCCCCAAGGCCCCCGGGGCGGAGGTTTGGGGGGGGGGTCGAAACACATTTGTCCATTTTTGGCGGGAAAAGCCTAAAAGAGGTACCAAAATAAGTTCAGATTTTGAAAGAGCAACTCATTGCCGACATTTTTGGTCCATAAATGTTTCCAGAAAACCCCATATTTTGGGGTTATGGGCCCTTTTGGGGGGGATTTTAAATCGGCCACTGTGACCACATTATTCAATATTTTTCAAAAAGCTAAAAACCATCTGAAAGAAGACGTCAAGACCTTTCGATTGATGTGCCACATAATACCTAAATTTGAAAAATTAAGGCCCCCACGTAGAATCCAAAACTTGTGGGCCTTTGGGCTCCCCCCCCCCCCACATAGAAAAAGTCAAATAGCAAGGTATTGCTTGTGATACATCGATCAAAAGCCCTTCAAGATTGAATAAGATGACGCAATGCGAAATTGTCTACGATCATTCAGCTTTAAAAATGGCGGCCACTTGAAAATTATGCGTTTTCGAAGGTAAGTTCTGGGAAGAGGGTCAAAGGTTGAATGGCACATGGATTTAAAGGTCTTGAAAAAAGCAAACGAATGGCGCAAACCGCAAATCAATTCGCCTCTTCAATCAAAAGTTATGACCGATTGAAAGTTAAAGGGCTCTTTTCATAAGACGCGCCCGTTACAAAGGGAGCCCGCCGCTTTCAATTCGGCGCAACTTTAGATCGGGTGGCTCCGGCGTTGGGATTGTGGTATCTTGGGCACTAAGATCTATATAAGATTAAATTATAACAATTAATACTTTTTTATGGGATATCATTTATTAGTAAGCATTAGTCAACCGGCACGTAGATCACACAGGAGTAACTGAATACGATGGCTACAACACCGTTGCCAAAGCTACATTGGTTTACATTAAAAAACTTATTTACAATATTATTTATAAATCCAATTTCCTTGGAGGTTTAACATTTCATTTAGATTTTCTGATTGACATTTTTCTTTCTCTTACGTTAACTTCAGTCGTAATGTTCCTTTGGGTGCTACTTCCTGGGGTAACATTACTAATTTCATTTTTCTCCTTCAACTTTATCAATGACCACGAATAGTCAGAATTCAATACACACTTTTGCTATTGATCAATATGCATCGATATGTATTGATCAATACACGCTTGATAATTTTTGACCATTTGTTCGATATTTTTATCAATGAGCGGCCACCATACGTATCCTCTGGCTAAGGATTTGGTTTCAACTATGCCCACGTGACTTTGGTGAAGTTCATCTAAAATTAATTGTAGCAATTTGTTACCCTAGTAGCAAAAATACGTGTATCAAATATAAATATTAAACGCTATATTTTACACGTGACTTAATACATATTTAATTCATGATTCGTGTATTAAATATGATATTAAATACGTACGTAAATATGCATTTTTTAGCCCATAAAATACGTATTAAATACCTGTATTTAATACGTCAGTAAATATGAATTAAATCATGTATAAAATATAAAATTTAATACACGTATTTAATACGTCAGTAAATATGTATTTTTTTGCCCATAAAATACGTATTAAATGCAGTTATTAAATACACTTTCAAAAGAAAAGGAAAGGATGAAAGCATGCAGAATAAACAGAGTACAGAGAGCGAGTGTAGGAATGCGAGCAACAGTCGACGTGGCGCGAACTCGTCCGCCCACCAGTGCGCATTGATTCGCTCTATTTCTTGTACCTGTGTCTTTTTCATCGTGTTTTTTCTGTTTTTTAACTAAAAATAAATGTTTGAGAACTAAAACTCTGTCCATACATGTAAAACTCATAAACATTCAATATATGTATTTAAATAGGTTAATTTTGTCCTCAAAACTGAAAATCTCGCATTTGTGTACATTTTCCATTTGAAAGGCTATCAGTCGGGTGTCGAGAAACGAGAGGACATTGTTCTTACTCAGCAGCACTGCGCTTATATACTTATGAAACTTAGAATTCATGTTATCTCGTATGACGGTGACATCTGGTGACGATTCACGCGTGTTCTCGAGGACGCGGCGCACGTGTTATCTATAATGCCTTATGGCAACCCAGTATTGTTATCTATAATGCCTTATGGCAACCCTGTATAATCAACTTATGGCAACCTTGTATCCTGTTTTCCTTATAGCATTCCTCTTTCTTTTTCGCGTATTCGAAGACTCCCCTCCGAAGGCCATTCGCACATTTTTTTTACCGCCAAACTTGTAAAACTGCGTTTCGCACTCCGATGCCCAGTTTTACGACCTATCTCATTAATTTTGGCCAGGCCCGATTTCTCGGTCCAGGTCAAAACAACGAGGGTATAAATACTGGGATCTTCCCTTTGTGAGACACACTCTTCACAGCATCGAGCTAGGGAGTCTGTGGCGTATAATCATTTTTTCATTGATTATTATTATTTTTGCTGTATTGTGCAACTTAGTTCTAAAAACCTTTTTTTCTGTGTTTAATTCTTTGAATAAAAAATTATTATCTTGTACTCACAATCAGACTTATGAGTCTTCATTTTATCAAGATACGTAATTGGCGCAATCGGTAGGATAAGTCTAACTCTATCGAAGAGGCTCTTTTTAAAGACTAATTGACTGAATCCTGCGCACTTGTGTTCTGCAAAAACGCAAAACCAAATTAAAAAACCGAAAACCGCGAATCGAGATCGATATTTTCCAATCGAGGAAAATCGTGTCGCGATGGTTATGATCCTGCTGCTGATAATACAACAGGCCCTCAGCCTCGAATTCCAAGGAGAAATGATAAAGAATATCACTTCTAACCCAGGAGTTCTACCCCTGGAATTAAGCGTTGCCAAGCTGCAGCGCTCAACCCATACTTTAGTACACTACTACGATACCGAATTGCTCTCGACTGAATACTCCACCCTGAAAACCCAATGCCTAACCATTCATGCCAATATGTCACATGAACCGTCCCGCAGCCCGCGGAAGCGCGCGCCTGCAAACGTGGCGCAGCCGCGGCGGCTGCCGCCGATTAGTTTTAAGCAGTTATAAGTTTCCCAGGACTCCGCTAGATGGCAGCGAAGTCATCACTCTTCGATAATCTTAGTTTGTAAGCCTTATTGTATATATGTTTGTTCTTTTTTACCTTTTTTCTACAATTAGTAAGTTCAGGTTTTATTTTTCTACACTTGTGTATAGTTTCTTTTTATTCTTCTCCAATCTATACCCTTCTTTTTAACCCGTCAATAAGACAATTTAAATCTTCATCGCGCTTGTGCAACCGATTTCGAATTCAACGTCCTTCTGACATGTCTTCTCTTAGTGTGTGATCAACTCTGGATGCAAACCTACGTGCTCTGTGCTCTTCTACTCCTGAATCACTCTCATAATACAGTAAGTATCACCAGTTCGTCGTGTGCGTTTTATAGCCTCGATAGCTACAGTAGGTATCTCTTCGTCGTGTGCGTCTCATAGCCACGATAGTTACCAACTCCTACGTCGTGTGCGGTCTTGTAGCCACGATACGAACCCAAATTCGTCGCGAGCGTCTCATAGCCGCGATAGTTACAGTAATTTTCCGCCGCGATTACCAGAATCGCGGTAAGTTCAAACCCGGCAGCCACTCTCCTTCCGAGAGTGAAGAAATCAAGTTCCACGTGCGCATCTCTATAGCCACGTTACTCCGTTAATTTCACAAAACCCCTTTTTACTTCAATCTCATGGTCCTCCGGTAATCCAAATTTAAAATTCTAAAATCTGTAATCTTTGTTCTTTCATTTCTATAGTCTTTGCCCCCCAATACACCACATCACATGACCGACAAATGATGGAATTATTAGATTCCCATGTAAAGCCAATCAATTTTACGATGACTAGCATCGAATCAAAACTTAATTTTCTCAAGCCCAGAAACAGACAAAGAAGAGGACTCCTCAATGTCATAGGATCAGGTATTAAATTAGTGACTGGCAACCTAGATAGTTCCGATGGAGAAAGGTACGAAAAAGTTCTCGACCAACTTAAATCTGGCGAAACCATCTTAGAAAATCAGGTTAAAAGTGAATACAGCATTAGCAATAGTCTTGTAGCAAAGTTTGACCAAACAGTTAAGGACATTAAGGGGAGATTGTAGGTTGAAAATTTTTTTTTTCCAATTTTTTTTTTTTTTTTTAATTTTTTTGTTCAGCATATCCTCACGATCATTTTCATGTATCATAAAAGGTTATTTAGGTGATATAAAGCGTAAATATTCAATAAAACATGCAGAAAGGTAATTTTGAGTCAAATTTTTAGGTCAGTTGTTTCCCTAGTTTTATTTTTTACTTGCGAATGTTTTTAACAAATTTTCAAGTATATCTGGCAACGCTGGCGCAAGAGTTGACATGGACAGGTGCTGCGCTCTATCGCCAACGACAAGAAGCTCTTGCGGCGGGATTCGGAACTATCGTGAAGGAGGCATGGGGCATGATGTAAACAAAAGTCATAACCCCAGTTCTCGAATGTTTACGATTTTTCTCGTGTCGGTTTCGGAAGTTCTGATTATTGTTTATGTGCGTTCATCATGCCTCGTCTCAAACCTTTTGGCCGGAATAAGTTTAAAAGCAATAGATACACTCTAAAAAACAAAAAACCGAAAGCTTCGGATGTGTTAGATGTAAATCAGCCCGGCCCATCAGACGTTCCTCCGCGGACTCCGTCCAGGATTTCTGAGGCTTCTACCCACTCATCTTCTTCAAAAAAAAAACTAAAGTATTTGGATCTGTGTACCGAAGATACTGAATATATTCCCGCGAATAATAAGTCGGGTAACATTATTATAGACTTGTCAATTTTAAATGATGAAATAGTCAAGTATCTGAAGTGTCGCGAATGTGATGGTGAAGTGGAACTATGTGAACTTTCTGCGAAACGAAATGGACTCAGCAGCCAATTAAATTTAAGTTGTAAGTCTTGTGATTTTGAACATTCATTTTATACCAGTAGGAAAGTGAACGGCAAACTGTTCGATGTCAATTTACGTTGCGTTTATGGCTTCCGATCCATAGGGAAAGGGAAACAAGCGGCCAATATGTTTTGCTCTCTTATGAATCTTCCCAAACCCCCTTCTCGTTTCCAGACTTATTCTGCCCCTATTTATAAGAGTGTGAAAAAAGTAGCAGAAGATTGCATGGTAGAAGCAGCTCATGAAGCTAAGAGAGAGAATGGTGATAACCCTGAGATTTGTGCTGCTTTCGACGGAAGCTGGCAAAAACGCGGCCACCAGTCATTGAAAGGAGTTTTTACCGCTACAAGCGTCGACACTGGAAAAGTTCTGGATATCGAGTGCCTCTCTAAGTTTTGTGCCAAATGTAAGAACAAGCCAGAGCTGGAAGGACATGAGAACTGCCAAAAAAATTTTGAAGGAGCAAGTGGAGGGATGGAAGTGGCCGGAGCTGTTGCAGTTTTTCAAAGGTCAGAGGCAAGTCGTGGCCTCAAGTACACTCAATACTTGGGTGATGGCGATAGTAAGGCATTCAAGAAAGTATTAGAAGCCAAACCGTATGGAGACACAGAAATAAAAAAACTTGAGTGTGTGGGACACATCCAGAAAAGAATGGGCGCTCGTCTGCGAAAACTTAAATCCGATTTCAAAGGAAAAAAATGCTCCGATGGTAAACCTCTCTCCGGCCGGAATCGATTAACAGATGCAGTCATCGATCAATTACAGACTTACTATGGACAAGCAATAAGGAATAATCTCCAGAATGAAGATGACATGAGGAAAGCTGTATGGGCAATATATTTTCATAAGCTATCAACGGATGATGATCCGCAGCATGGACTGTGCCCCAAAGGAACTGACTCATGGTGCAAGTATCAACGAAAAATGATCACGAAAGAAGAGTATTCACACAAACACTCAATTCCAGCAGCAGTGATGGCTGAAATAAAGCCTACATTTCGAGATCTCTCAAATAAAGAGCTGCTCCAAAAATGTCTCCATGGGCGAACCCAAAATCCAAATGAATCAATAAATAGTATGATTTGGAACCGGCTACCTAAAACCGTCTTCGTGGGATTAGAAAGTTTAAAAATTGGTGCACTAGATGCTGTTATTAGTTTCAATACAGGTGATCTCGGTAAGGTGAAAGTTTTAGAAGAACTCTGTGGAAGTGCGGGCAATAATTGTGTGTGCGGACTAAAAACAGCGGATAGTGCAAGAGTTTTGAAAGCTGAAGCAGCAGTCATGGAAGTTGCAAGGAAGGCAAGAGAAAGGATGAGGAATTTGAAAAGGAAAAAAGAAGATCAGGAAGGAGATTGTGATGAGTATGGAGCAGGGCTGTTCTAAAAACTTCCAATGAAGAGCCACAAGTAAGCCTGTCATAGGTAGGAAAAAAAACAGATTATTTTGATAAAAACATTGCAAACTTTAAACAGCTCTCCTGAAAACTTGTGTTTTTTCTACTTTAGGTACACGTAACTTTGGTTCTATTTCACTTAGAGAGCTCATTTTTTTTTTAAAATGTTCAGCATGAAAAGAGCAACAAAGTTAACTAACTTTAAGTGCACTAAACTTTACCTTTTTTGTTCTATTTCCTTCCAACTCACTGAAAATATCAATTTTTCAAAGAATTTTTTAAAAAGGAAATAAAAAATAAAACAATGCAAGATAAAAAAAAAAAAATTAGTTAGTTTTGTTAAACATACTTGAGGGAACATTTTAAAAAAAAACCAGAACTCTCTAGGAGCAACAGTTCACTATTTATGTGTACCTAAAGTAGAGTCGATTTGCATGGTCTACATAGGGCTTACAATCTCCCCTTAAGCATAATGAAGAAAGCTTTCAACCCAAGCTGAATGCCTATTCTGAATTCTACAATGCCCAGTCCTCTGCTCAGAAACATTTAGCTCTTAAAGAGATATATAACGAATTTGCTCTTAACTTTCTAATTTTCCTCAACCTAGTCAAAGAAGTCGAATCATCCATTCTTTTTTGTCATGTAAATAAGTTTTACCCTAGCATTATGAACCCCCACGAATTGCTCTCCGAGCTCCAACGAATTGAAAATCTCTATGGAGAAGAATTGCCCATTCCAGTAATATTAGAAAACATACCCCATTATGAAGAAATGATAAAAATTAATTGTAAAATAACTGAATCCAAAATTGTGTACCTACTTTCTATTCCTGTAACTTCCAAAGCCACTTACATCCTTTACCACCTTTTGCCCGTTCCTACCGTATACAAGTCAGAGTACATCACCGTTCAAATACAACACCGGTATGTGCTCAAGAAAGATCAGGAAATCATCCCTCTCAAGAAGCCTTGCATACAGTTCCAGGACTATATCTGCACCGACCCAGACTTCATCTCTCACGGTACCTGCGAATCGGCAATCCTCAACTCTAAATCCACCTCTGGATGTGACCACTTGCGACTCGACATTCCCAACAATCACCTTGAGCCGGTCCCTAAGGACAACCAATACCTTGGCATTTTCACGCAATGTCTAATGGCATATCGATGTTTTTATGAAGAATATAAATGCAGAAAGTGTAATCAGGTAGGACATTTAGAAATTGCTTGTAAAAATAATAAAAATAGTAAGGTGAATCAAATAGTTGAATGTGAGACAATGGATGATTTAAAATTATTTAAAATAAAATAATCAAATGAAAAGGAAACTGATATTCATGACATTGATGAACCAATCAGAGTGTCAACACTGGTAAATGATCGAAATATTGAATTTGAATTGGATACTGGAACAAAATTTGCTGTAATCAGTTATGATTTATTTAAAAAAATGTGTGCTCGACTGAGGCAAGCTCTCCGCAATACTAACACGCATCCGTGGTTTTTAGCTTGAAGTTCTCAAAGTGACCGCCAAATTTATCGAGGGTTTGACGATTATTTGGACATGATTTAATCATCAAAGTTGTTCTGATCGATAGCTTCGGTTAGTGGCGGATTCAGAATGTTCTTTGGGGGGGGGGGGGGGCACACCTTCTGAGAGGGGTCCGGAGGGCCTACGCCGGGAAAATTCTGTGGTTTTACTCAAGTGACTGGAAGAGCGATTTACGGCTATTCTGTTGGGCCCTTGGGGCGGCTTCCTCCGGATCCGTCAATGGCTTAGCACACACAGTTGGTCTAAAGTAAGGACGCGAACCATTAAAAATGTAAATATTTTACATTGTGTCAACGTGCACAATGCTTCCAGATTTTTAAATTAAATAGTTTTACTTCCGTTTTTCTCTGCATTTATTCCTCACTAAATGCAACGTCTATTGAAATCAGTTGATAAATATATGGATTTGAAGTGAGAGAAGTTTTTAGAAATTATTTTTTCTGTATTTTTCGATTAGAATACATGCATAAGCGAAAGACACATGCATGTATCTGTAACATGAATTTAAGTGGTCACCGAAAGAACTAATCTATTTTCTTGGTATGCCTTTCCTCATAGCGTTGAATGAGTCTCTTTATCGGCAGGTTTGCCTAATCTTATCACACCATAATGATGAAGACACTGGTAAGTAAGTACTTGTCAGTTTGTCCTTATCTCAGTGATATGTCGCGGTCCTCCTTGGCATCGCTGTCGCAACCGCTGGTGAGTGATATTTCTGATCAGATGGATAATGATAGTGCTGATAACGGCATCTTACATTGCTGGTTATCAAAGCTTCACATCTGCGATCCATTCATCGTTCGTTGACAATGATTTTTTGGATGCATTTTCAACTTTGGGTTTTAGTATGTTTTGCATGCAACATTAGTCGTTGCAGCGACAGCTGAGAGGTTGGCTTCACCGTCTTCGGAAAATTGGTCGCTTTTATTGCTAAACTTTCTGCACGCTTTAGGTTAAATCAGCTAGTAAAAAATTTCACATTGTCGTCTGTTCGGACAAGTTTTTAATACTTTACCATGATTATCGAGTAATATCTTGTGAAATGAAGAAAATTCTTATTTGAATGTGTTTGTAATTCATCCATCTCAAGAGATTCTAAGTATCCACGGGACCTTCCAGTTTCATCCATCTCATCGATTAATCGATACTGATTACTGTTTTCTGACATTTCTACTGGATCGTGACTTTGCCCATTACGCCTAGGAAAATATCGAAAATATTTCCCACTCAGACTTTTCGCGCGATTGAGTGCTTTTTTCCGGGCTGATCGTTATACGCGGCATTGTTGCCAATTTGTGATAGCTAAATTACCTATTGGGAAAAGATATTTATCTCCCTTTTGACTTGTGATTTTTTTCGTGCCTTTTTGCTTCCGGTTTATGGTGCAGTCGTTTTTCGCAGCATTGTTGCTGACAACATGCGCTAGTCAAATTACCTATCAGAAAAACATATTTTTCTTTCATTTTTCCTCTTTCGACTTGTGACTTTTTCTTTCCACGCCTTGGAAAATAAAGAGTAATAATTGTCCTGGACTTTTTCCGTGCTTCTTTGCCTCCTGTTTTTGGCGTAATTTTTTTCGCGGAATTGTTCACGGCATTGTAGCCAACATGTGCTAATTAAATTACATATCAGGAATCGATATTTTTCTTTCAATTCTCCTCTTTCGACTTGTGACTTTTTCATTCCACGCCTTGGAAAATAAAGTGTAATCTTTGCCCTGGAAACGTTTTCTTGCTCCTTTGCTTCCTGTTTTTTGTGTAATATTTTTTCGCGGCATTGTTTCCAACTTGTGCTAATTAAATTACCTATTAGAAAACGATATTTTTCTTTCATTTTTCCTCTTTCGACTTGTGACTTTTTCTTTCCACGACTTGTAAAAACAAATGAAATCTTTGCTCTGGACTTTTTCCGTGCCTTTTTGCTTCCAGTTTTTGGTGTAATCGTTTTTTGCGGCATTGTTGCCAACATGTGCTAGTTTAAATACCTATCAGAAATAGAATATTTTCTTTCATTTTTCTCCTATCGACTTGAGACTTTTTCTTTCCACGCCTTGGAAAATCATGTGAAAGCTTTGCCCTGCATTTTTTTCGCGCCTTTGTCTTTTTCGTTTCTTGTTTTGTCGTGGCATTTTTGCCAACACGTAATCGCTGAATTACCTGTAAAAAATGGAAATTACCGTTTAGTCTCTGTGTCACCGGATCCTAGGTTCGTTTGCTTATACTTATTTCTCGCTATACCTGTGTGAAATCATTCATATTTTTTGCTTTTAACATGGCATACACTCGTGAGGAGGCACGAGACATGATTGGAACGATTGGTGAAGCCAGACGAAATTTTTCTGCCGCATCGCGATTGTATTCGGAGCGTTTTCCTATGCATAGACACTTCAGTTATAGGGTATTTCAACGTTTACACACACACAAGCAGCATCCAGATATCTTCTGCCATCTCATAATCGTCATGCAGCCATTCGTCAACCATCGAGAGAAGATGAAGGCAACAAGATCAACATAACTGCTGCAATCGCACTTGAGCCGCAGGTTTCCATCAGGACGCTACACAGGGAGTCTGGATTGTCAAGAATGATTGTGCAACGAGTTCTGAAGGATCAAAACTTACGCCCTTTCCGCGTCAGCCTACACCAAAAGCTCCAACCCGGAGATCATCAAGCCAGGATGGATTTTTGTCAATGGGGCCTCGGCATGGAGCAACTGCAGCCTATCTTCTTTTAATCTGTCTTGTGGTCCGATGAGGCAACATTTAAATCGAATAATCAGATCACCATATAGTAACCCAGTGTCACCATATAAACAAAGTCGCCCACTTCAGTCATTCGGCAACTATACAGTGACCGAAAACTCTATGTTTACAATGGGTGTTTTATCAAATGATATTAGTTCCTCCTCAACTACGGCAAATACCTCTCTCTTTTTCCAAGTAACTCACGATTTTATACAATACGTGATATTAGTTATTTTTTTCTAACTTCAACAATTTTATTTTTCGTGATAAAATGGTGTCGTATTAACACCCGCCGCCACCAAGAACTTGCCCAGCGTTAGAACAGAATACCACACCGCGCAACTCCCGTTTAAAATTCATTTCACCAACATATCTTTCCTTCCAAACGAAAAGTAAGTTCAAAATGTTTTATTTTTCTTTTCGTCTTTCTTGTGTTTAACATGTGTTTACTTATCTCTCCTGATCTTGTTTTCTTTCTTTGTTTGTACTTTGTTCCAGTTATGTTCATTCGCAACTATACGCTAAAACTCTGACATTCACTGTAATCATCTTTGCCAACGTGAAGGATAGTACCGATTCCACGAAACTGAAGCTTATTTTGAAATGGGGGTGGAGATGGTGCCTCAAATCAATCGATATACCATCAAAAATTTCAAAATGTTTCTACTGATCAATGTTAAAGTGTTTTTTTCAGTGCTTTAGTGCCACTCAAATTATTTGATATTATTAGCAATAAAGTGGTTTGGCAGAACGCACGCCCAATGTTTACCTGTTTCTGCCGTCCCATAGCTTTTGAATTTGAAAAAGAAATTCCTAAAAGTGTGAAAGATTTTTTGGCTGGAATCAAAACGGAAATATCCAATTTAACGCCTTCAAAGCACGGGAATTTAACCATCAAACACGAACTGTTTTGTACAATGGTTGATGGAAAAATATGCAACATTTCATGTGACAACTCGTCTTCCCGAAAATGTTATTTGTGCGGGGCAAGGCCTGTCGAGATGAACAATCTAAAACTACTACTTAAGTAAAAAGAGCACCCTTAATCCTGAATACCTCAAGTATGGATTAAGCCAACTGCACTTAAAAATTAGATGCTTTGAATGTTTTCTCCACGATTCTTTCAAAATAGATTTCAAAAAATAGTCCGCCAAAACGGGAGAAGAAAAATCTTTAAAGAAAATGCGCAAACAGGCCATTTAAAAAAAGTTTCACCATAAGTTGGGAATGAAAATCGATGTGGTAAAGCAAGGAGTAGGAACATCCAACAATGGCAACATAGCTCGCCGTTTCTTTGAAAATCCAGCAGATTCAGCGGAACTTACTAGATTGGATGCGAGTCTAATCCACAGGGTTTCAGTTTTATTGCAAGTTGTCTCATCATCTCTTAGTTGTGACCCTGAAAAATTGCATGGATTTGCGATGGAAACTGCCCAATTGAATAACAAACTGACTCGTTTTCATAACTTTTATATTTGTTATTCGAAAAGAAACACCCGTTAAACTTTTAACGGTTTTTTGAGTTTTCGACTGAAATGCTTGCTATTTTAGAATAATTTTGTAGTACGCAAAGCGAAAATGAGGTTATGGTGCCGCGTGATGTTTTGCAAATGTTTTCCTACAATTATAACATAGAAAAAGTGTAACGGGTGTTACATTTTATGGGTAACACCCATAAAGCTCGTGTTGTTGTTACAACTGGTGTAATACGCTGCAAATGTTTACACAACTGATGTTACAAAGTGACAAGCTCATACATAAGAATTGTTATGGTTTCACATTGCAAAATTGGTAATTAAATTGGTTTGAAAATACCATTTCACACTAGGTACTATTTTTACACTAGGAGTTTACACATTTAGCTCAAGACTAAATACCTTTTCGGAACATGCTCACGCTTATACCCGTACATCTGGATTTTTCAAACATAGTTCACACAGGTTTACATTAGGAGCTACGCATTATTCAGTTCTCATTTTCTACCTCTTCATTTAAGATAATAATATGTCATGACTAAAGCTTCCTTTCGTTTACAGGAGAAGATCATGGCACCACGTACCAACCGGATGCAGAAAAGTAGGCAAAAGTTGAACAGCGACCCTATCGCCAAAGAGCAATACTTGCAAAAGGAGAAGGAGCGAGATAAGGAAAGACGGGAGAAAAAAAAACGCTCGCTGCAGCCTGACAATGATGCTTTGCGGGCTGAACGGAAGAGAGTTGAGGAGAGAGTGAGGAAATGTAAATTAAAGAAGAAGGAAACTGCAGAGAGAACCACCAATTCGAATAGTATCAACCCACATCGCTCTGCTAACTCTTTGGGTAAGGCTGTTAAAAGACTCAAGCGAGGTTTACCATCAAGTCCAAAAAAATCATTGATTGCGGTTAGACAATTCCCACGAAAGATCTCCGAGACGTTTTTTTGAAAAATTCGCCCAGAAAAAGCTCAGATCAATCCTTGCCAGAGAACGTTGTGAAAAAAAATTACTGACATGTACCTCAATGATAAATACAGCTGGCAAGCTCCAGGTAAAAAAGACACTGTTTCTTTAAAAAATTCTGTTGCTGGTAAGCGTGAGCATTTCCCGAAAAGGTATTTAGTCTTGACAATGTCAGAAATGTACGAATTATTTATTACTGAAAATAAAGATATGAAAGTTGGAAAAAGCAAGTTTTTTGGATTGCGGCCTGCGCATGTTTATCCTAGGACTATGACACCGCACAATGTCTGCACCTGCATTTACCATGCAAATTTTTCGTACATTATTTGTTGTCTTGCTGAACATGTGCCCAACATTCCCTCAAGAATCACCCCCGTTTTAGAAGCAACGGCATGTGACATCTCTTTTGAAAAGTGCATGTAAAACGAATGCGAGAAGTGTCATTCGATTGATAGTTTCATCACCGAAGAAATACCCGGAGACAAAATAGTACCATATCGGCAATGGGTAAAAAATCTGAAGAGACGAATAATTTCAGATGATATTCAAAAACCTCTGTTGGAAGTTATGAAATTATGTAATGACTAATTACCAAAATTTAAAACACAGTATTGGAGCCTGAGGGTTTCTGAAAATTTGATTTTTGAAAATCATTGTTCGAAAAATTTTGCTGTGGCTGATAACCAGGATTCTGATTAATACTTCCAGATTTTTGAAATTGTTTCTTTCCGGAATATTTAAAATTTCCAATTGTGATCAAAGTTCGTGAGACGTTGTAAAAAGGGCTCTCCTCAAATCCTACCGACTGCGCCAGTTTCATAAAAGAACAAGGCTCGTTCTTTTATTTATAATTTGCAATAATAATAATAATAGTTCTTAATCAGAAATCAGATGACGTAATTGAAAAAAAAATCGTAAAGAAGAAAATAGACGAGCAAAAAAGAAGAAACGTATCCTTAGAGACACTCTCTCCAACGCACGAGGCTTAGACTCCTCCAACGCAAGAGGCTTACAAGGGGAGGTCACAGCTGGGCATCCTCCGTCATCGTTCAAATTTCGCATGAAGGCAGTCCTAAGGGTCCTTATCAACGCCTCAAGGTCACTTTTTGCGAATAGGCCCTTAAAAGCCTGAAAAACGGGTTTAAAAATTAACGGTGTTTATGTAGCGTAAATGTCTAACCCCAGCCCCAACGTACGGGTGGCGCAATGCGCTAAAGCGTCTGCCATGCTGTGCATGCACGCCGGCAGTGTGGGTTCGAATCCTACCGGTTCATATGCAGATCCAGCAATTTAGTAAAAGCGCATTCTTCCCGTTTGAATGTGTGATTAACAATCAATTCTTGAAGGGGCTATGGCCCCGTGACTAATCGATTATTTCTCATGCAATCAAAAAGCTGGGAAAGTTCAGCGATTTTCATCGATGACTCTCGACATTAAAGACATTTCGACCGATCGAAACTTCAGAAATGCTCTAATTTTCGAGGAATTTCGATGAGTCGTTGTTTGGATCCCAAAAGACAGGCCACAATTCAGGTCATAATTTATTCGTTTGTTTGGTTATTTATTTGTTTTGACAATTTGATTGTATGTGTGCGTTAGGGGATTTGTTTTATTTTGTATTCATTTGAAGCATTGACAAGAAGAAAAAGAAAAAAAAAACCAACAGTATAAATTCAATTAATAAAAATGAATGATGTAAAATGATCAAATCGACGCGAGGAACAACTTTAAAAAATCATCTTCCTATGGAAGGATTCGAACCCACACTGCCAACGTGCATGCACTACATGGCAGACGCTTTAGCGCACTGCGCCACCCGTACGTTGGAGCTGGGATTAGACATTTACGCTACATAAACACCGTTAATTTTTAAACCCGTTTTTCAGGCTTTTAAGGGCCTATTCGCAAAAAGTGACCTTGAGGCATAACGATGACGGAGGTGGCCCAGCTGTGACCTCCCCTTGTTAGACTCTTCCAACGCACAGGACTTTGACTTCCCCAACGAACGGGGCTTTGACTTCCCTAACGCACGGGACTTTGACTTCCCTAACGGGCCAAAAACACTGTCTCACATTCGATTTAAAGGAATTTGGCAAGAGATGACTTAGATCTTGATTGTCTGTCATGGCGCTAACTTTTCATAAACAATGTATTAACTGTTTATCATAATCGCAAGGATGTGACATCACTATTGCACATCCGTTTTCTTCTAATCTTTCTCGCGACACGACTCTCGACCCAAACTCTGTCAACTTGGCTTGTCAGTCGTCCGCTCGCGGTTAATAATATGCAGTGAATTGTAGAATAGAACGCTCCTTTAGCTGTGCGAAAAGCCGCAACCTATAAAGTTGGTGTTTACATTCGAAGTTAAAATGTTTAAACTTGATTTGATTTGATTGATGAACGGTCTGTATCCGGGACCCAACCCCCGCCCTCACCAGCCTTCAAGATTCATACGCCATCCGGCCATCATCAGGCATTCCGATCAATCGAGAAGAAGTGGTCAAAGAGCAACGAATAAATCTTAGCTTGTCTGGATTTTTATTTTTTGGAGTAAGTATGAAACCTGATGATTTTCAACGCCTTCTGTTGTAAGTGAAAACAACATCTGAAGAAACGCACACTCTCTATTCTTTCCTTAACTCTGTTATTTCATTAATATCTACTAATATACGCGTGCCGCTATAAGTAGCGCCACATCAATTGGCGACGAGGATAAAGTTCGTGCGTCTAATTTGTCGTTGTTGTTTTCTGCCCCGGACGGCTTCGCATTTCACCGAAGTAAATTTCAGCGTCTTTCCCACTCGCGTTCCGCGTTTTCATATCGCGTTTGCACCTCCAATCGAAGTTCAACTTTCTATTATAACATTTGTATTTCGAGTCTCGTTCACTATCAATTTTTGATCTTCGCAGCGTGACTTAGTGAATTCCCAATTCAACCGATCGTTGGTATCGAGTTTTTGGTCGGGCCAGCAAACGCACAGCCGCTTCGTTAAATATCCTGTGGTGAGGTGACTTTTCCCAATCTTCCTACACCCTTCGATCAACTCAGGATCTGGCGTTTGTCGCCCGCAAAATATCTTGCCACGGAGCACACCCCAGGTTCTCTGATAAAAGAGATCTTATTGTGGTGGTGCTTGTGCCAAGATATTTTGACGTACTAAATTCACAGGTGAAAGGCCAGCGGGTTCCCGTGTGGGATCTTTCGTGGAGCTTCACCTATGGATTAGTATGGACGACCTACGGGTTCCTTTGTTGATCGGATGCCTAACAGATGACGATTGAAGAGATTAAAACAATCTCAATTTGAACAATATTAAATATTTATTTTGATCGAATAATTATAAATGACAAACGAATTAATCACGGCTGTGTCCGAACCCGATACGCTGCCGCGTCGATCGGGTCGAAATCCGGAATGAATCTCTCTTCTCTTTCCATCGGCCGGCAGACCCCCGATCATGAATTTCCGCGAGACTCGCGCATGCGCACCGACAACACATTCTCTTTCTCTTTGCTCTCCCCTTTTTCTCTTTGCTCTCTCTCTCTTCTCTCACTCGCGACATGTGTTGTCGACGCGTCTGTTTGAGTCTCTGTCACATACCTCCCACTCAGGCAAACATATTCTTGAATAAGAATATGTTCGTAAGAGAAGGGGGGTTTGCGGTACGGAATGGCAATTGATTTATTGATGCAAACTCGTTGTCGACGCGTCTGTTTGAGTCTCGGTCACAATCCGATAAGCACCCCAAACCTAGGATCCAGCAAAGATGGACCAAGCCACTTTCACAAAAATCCTCCGGTCCCTGCAATCACACCAGAAAGACGTTCTCAAAGGCATACAGGACACACAAGGCCCTTATCCGGCACATCGAACAAGCACCTCCAGCTCCAGCAGCCGCACTCTCAAGGTCTGCCTTTTTAAGTCAATTAGCGGATTTTGACGCTAGACGGGAAAGTTTCACTATTTATCGCCGCAGATTCGAAAATTATCTAGAACTTAAAGGGTTAAACTTAACCGACCCTGTCGATGCAGTAACATGCGAACGTATTCTCCAAAATTCTATTGGATCTGTGCATTTTTCTTTTCTTGTGCTCCTGGTATTTCCAGACACACCTGAAAAAGCGTCCTATGACAATCTGGTCTCAAAGCTTGAAGCGCATCTATGTCCTAAACTTAGTACCAATCACTCAGCACAGATTTTTCAGTTTAATGCGACCTCGCGCAGAAGATGCGCGTTTTGCAGCTGCAAAGAAAAGCAGGTCAGAAAAGTTTCCAAATGCAAGCTTTGTGACGTGCCATTATGTATCAAATTCTGCTTTGAAAAATTCCATTCCGCCGCTTGAATGCTACGATCTTTTTCTGGTGATCATAAATTTTGAGTTGCCTACTATTTTTAAGATATTCAATTTGCAAGTGCTCTTAAATTTTGAATTACCTGATATAATTCAGTATTATATTTTTCTAGTGATCTTAAATTTTGAGTATTACGTCTGACTTTGTCATGTTTCTCAGAAAAACATTTTTACGTTGTGTTGTTTCCTACAGAAATTAAATTAATTTTTTTTTTAATTGTTTCTTAGTTTTAAAACTTGACTATTTTCGAACAGTTCAATGAAGAACTTTCCTTAAAGTTTTCCTACTATTTGTATTAGCTTTTTGACTGAATTCTTTAATACAACTTTTAATTGTTCAACTATTCTCTTTCTTTTAAACCTGTACTTCTTAACAACCTTGTTAGCTTTTCGAATTCATTTGTCGCCAAACCCTTTATATTTACTCTTAAACATGAGCTCTCAAAAGTATATGTATCCATGGGGGGGGGGGCGGGGGTTCCAGAAGGGGCCAAATGTTGAAAATTAATCCTATCAATTTGTAATTTTTACCTTTTGTTAACTTTTGTTTTGGAAAAAACGAATTTTCAATTTTCCGATGGGGCTAAGCCCCTCCCCCCCCCCTCTCCCATGGACACATATCCCGATGAAACATTATAAAACATCAGATTGAATGAGAAAAAAAAACTTGTTTCTAAGAAAGAAATTATTTTAGGCAAATGAACTAGTATCAGAATAAGGGGTTAAAGACTTAAGACGACAAGGGAAATCCAGAGCTCCGATTTATCACAGATTTTAGGCATACATATAAATAAATTAATCACGGTTGCATATTACCCATTACCGCTGATTGATGACGTAATCGACCAGCTAGCAAACTCCACCCATTTTTCTCAGATTGATCTTTCAAAAGCATACTATGCAGTTAATGTAAAAAGGGAAGATGTTCCAAAAACATCGTTCACCATTAATCAAAATTGTAAACTGGTGTTTCTAACAGAACATGAACGATTTCGATGGAGTCGAAATCAAGGCAAAATTCAGAACCATGAATAAAACTAAGCCTAAACAAACCAATGAGAAGAAGGAGGTCAAGTCGCTTGACAGCAGCCTGAAGATTGAACCAAGGTTCAAGTCAACCGTTCCCACGCCCGATACCAATGATCCACTCATCAACGAGTTTTTCGTTACTGAAGGTATCTCTGGGTTTGTTGAAGTCAAAAAGGACCGTAGATTTGCTAATGACTACAGCACCTTCGTAACTTTAATTGAACAATGCTACGAAGGACTCTGCACTCATGATCGATCGATCCAGAAAGATGTACCGTTCTCAGCTTACCAGTACTACTGTGTTTACTTGTTGTGGCACAGATTATTGTACATTAAAGCTAGGAAAACAGCTAGGAAATACAACTTTTGTATAATTCTAACTTTGTAGTCGTTCGTGCAGGAATAAAAAACTTGAGTATTTTTACTTTGAGCGTATGTATTAAATTTAACACCTGATTTTCATCTTTTAAACTACTCGAACTAGTGGTGAATGGCGAGCAATCGCTCAGACAGGGGATATAACTAGGTGTTCCTTACCCTCCATTCTCGCATCGTATCTCAATGGCCTCGGCGATTTGAGAGACAAGGACGACAGGAAATGGGGATATACAGCAGAAGCCGCTTCCGGGTGGTGACGCCATTATCTCCGGAACTTACGGTCCCATTGATGTGAATACTCACATAATGTATGAGACCCTACCTTCGCTTGCTGTTGCATTATATCGGACTCAAGCTGATATTGTAGCTTCCCAAACCGTGCGAAATCAACAACCCGTTGTAACATGGCATTTACCCATTCTAATCCGTAACAATCTCCAGGAGAACGCGAATTTATTGTGCTGGGGTCCCGCTACGAGACTCTCACAAGAGCAGATGAACATGCTCACTCGATGAGGTATCTTCTATGATATCCCAGCTCCGATCTTAACTTATCAGACCATATCTAATTTACCAATAAATATCGAGCTTATCCAAAACGTCGCTGGAATATTGGAAAGTGCTAAGAATCAGACTATGGATTTTAAAACCAAGATTCCATATGGTTCAATAGCTCAAACGCTCTATGCTGAGGCTATTGATTCACGTACAAGAATGCATAGACACGGAAGTGGTAATTGCACGAATGGTAAGAAAAGACATTGTGGCAGATGAAATACAACTGAAGGTGCTACAATGTGGAACAGTACTTTTATGATACCCTTAAGAAATACCGTTAAGCAGAGCACACACACAGACACAGACGCACGCACACAGCCAAACCTTCCCCCGACCCGCACCACTTCTACCATCCGGACCCGCTCCCGTCCGACGGTCGGTCGGTCGGTCGGTGGGTGGGGACCATGGTGTCACCTTTTAATCTCGATTGTCGCAATCGCGAACACTTGCGTTTTCCGGGAGGATTAGTCATCTATGAGTAACATGTGTATCTAATCTGTTAATGACTTTTTTAATGAGCAGATGGTAGGCAGGTAGGCCGGCCGCTATAAGTTTCCTCATCGTTTTGTTAGTTGATAACTAGCGCGACGCGTGCCATGTCTGTTTCAGTCGACGAGTAGGACGCAATATCTTTGCATTCTGAAATCGAAGCTCTACTCGAAACTTATACTTCGGATTCCGATTTTTTAAACTCACCGAGTGATAGTGTTCTTTTTGCTGTGTCCGAAGAAGGAGACTGTGTAATTGTTAACTATGCCGAAAGTACAGAAACAGAAAAAAGACCAACCTCAAGTGTCAGTGACGGATGTGCCGGATCCGTGGGAAGAACACGACAAACTAGTGTGGGAGGAATCTCCAATGGTCAAGTTAATTCGGAAAGCCCAGGAAATGTCGGGGGAGGGCCTTGCTCCTCTCGAACGATCCCTGGATGTAGTACGCGGAGCGATGGAGAGGCAAGAAACAATAGAATCGGCGCTGATGGTGGCGGACACTCTGGTGAAATTGTTCATAATTATAAAGATGTTCAGAGACTTTATCAAAACATCGCAATGGGCCGATTTGAAGACGCTTGGAATCGACAGTATCATCGCATCCCTAAGGACCACCGAATCGTACACGATATTTACATCGTTTCAAATGGAAACTCAATTCGAAGCCTTGTTTCTAAGGGAATACCTGCGAACTCCGGTGGGTACGTCGACTCTCAAACAATCATCACGGCAGGTCACGGGAAGCACGTCCACCTCTTTCACGTATGCGGCTTCAGAGGAGGAAGATGTAAGTGCGCCTGTTCATACGGGATGCGAAGACTCGGACGACGAGTATCTCGCATCCTGTATGAACGCAGGACCTTCAAAGAGGAACGGTGGAAAAATATCCCATAGTATCTCCGTAAGGAACGAGGAGGGAGTTTTCAAGGTCTGGTCTAGAGAAAAGTCAACAAATTTCATCGCAAAGGTGACCTTTTGTGGCAAAACCGCCTTATTATGAGTATCCTACGTGATAACTCGCGTTCCAGATGTAATTTTTTCTTTTTTTTCCCTTTGTCATCTTTTATTAACACAAAGGAACCCTTTTTACATGTCTTTCTTTCTCTTTTCTTTTTTTCTCTTTCTCTTTCTTGCCATTATCACGTTGATGTGACATGTCTTTTACTTTTTCTTCTTCTTTTTCTTTAGCGGTCCTTGAGTTTAATGTGAATTTTGTTTGTCAAAACTTATCACGTTGTTACATTGTTTCAACTCTTGCATCAGCCTATGGTGTGATTTGGAGTTGGACCAATGAAGGAACTTGATCAGTAATAAGCACAAAATGCATATTAACCTTAATGACCTGCGGAGGGAAAAGTAAGAGGAGAGAATGGAAAAAGGTTTTTTAGTCATATACCCAAGTGCCGAGGAGTCAGATTCAACAAAAGACCAAAGAATATTTTTTTTCTATTCATTTATTTATATTTATTTTTTTTCTTTCTTTTAAAATTCTTTTTTTTAAATACATAGATGTAAAGTCTATGTGTCAGTTTTCAGGCCGGTACCTGAAAAATAAAAAAGAAGGAGAGAAGGGGAAAATTAAAAAAATTAAAGAAGTAAAATAAATATTTCTTTCGAGTTTTTTATATAAAATAAAATATCATTGCATCCTCGGCGGTGGTGCTCATTTCCGTCTTAACTTGTGTTTTCTCTTTTTGTTTTTGTTATATTTTACTCATTTGATCGAAACTCCCCAATGTATCAGTCTAGGCAATATAAGATGGGAGTGACAATCATAGTTGGTGCCGAAACCCTTGTTCTCACTTTTTAGCTGAAAACGACGAACCGCTAAATTGTTTTTTTTTTCTCTCTCTCTTATTAAAACACCCACCCGCCCGCCCGTACATGCAGTTGCAAATGATTAACGCGCAACAATATTTTTTTTTTTCAGTGATAATACACGTGCAAGTGCTTCTCTTCGACCCCGTTTATACTTTTACATAGTTTTTTTTTCTTTTTCTTTTTTTTTCTCTCTTTATCATTCTTCGAAATGAATCCACAACAGCAAGCAGTACGCTCCATACGCTTACGCCCAAGAAGGTGTCCTAATTGTCGCCATCCAACATATGACGTGTATTGCAGTAATTGCATAAAACATTTTCGCTGGCTTTACGCCGTACGTCAAGCAAGTATCTCCAGAACGTATCTACTAGAACGATAGTAATACGTACTACGTTTCCCCCTTTCGTGTCGCTCTTTGATTTGCGGACAATTTCATTCTTTTTTTTGTCTTTCCATTTCTTTAACGTGTAGTGTTTCTTTTCTCACGATATGAATTACTCAAGTGCTCAAATACTAAATGTCATCAGATTCTGACGACCTAAGTCCAACCGTGTTTACTTCTACACCACTCCCAAAAGTGCAACCTCGCCGAACGACCCGGTATAGTTTACGCCCTCTTCTACAATCAAGCTCGGAATCGGAGTCGGAAGAACGGACGCACCGGAATAAACAAAAACCCAGGTCCGCTCCACCAAGCAACTTATTTCCTGCCGATGCTGATCCAGAACTCACTCCAAAGAGTAGTAAAACCTTGAAGGACGCAGAAAAATCTACAAGTCTTACCGCAGGACGAGCCCTCCGTTTTGACAAGAATCAAACATCAGATCCCGACTTAACAGGTTGTACAAGTTTTTTTGACGACACTACATTGAAAAATAATAATTTAACCATTCTCCCAAATACTTCTCAATCAAAATTTAATAAAATGGCTGAACAAAATGCTAATACAGATGTAAATTTATATAACATGAAAATTCCGATAGTATATCCCACCATTTTTACGGGAAGGGAGAATGTGAAAAAATTCATAAAAGAAGTAGAAACATGTATGGAAGTAAACGAATGGGATCCTAAATTGCTTCCATTGCTTCTGCCCAGATTTATTTCAGGAGACGCATTAGCATTTTACGATTACCTAAAAAAATCTAATGATGCGCTAACGTGGGAGTTACTTAAAAAAGAGTTCATTGAACAATTTAAAGAATCAGAACTTTCGCATAAATTCGAGATGGAATTAAACAATTTAAAACTTACAAAACAATCTGTAACGGAATATTTATTCAAAATTAAATCGTTAAGCGCACAAATAGATCCGAATATGACGGAATCCATGATAGTAAGGAAAATATTGAATGGATTACCGCCCAATATTTTGACGACCATCACTTTATGGCCACACAAAACACTTAAAGAAGTGGAAAAAAGTTTACAAGATTTCGTAAGCCGAGAGTCCGAATTAACTAGTAGATATGGGGAACTGTCAGAAGAGTCACACAAATTATCAACTGTAATGAGTAAATTGGAAACGTATGAGGCAAAGTTTAAAAACCAAGAACTGCTAATAAATGAAATAAACCAAAAATGGAAAAATTCAATGGCAAATAAAAATAAACAAAGAAAACAACATCACAGAGATCCTTCTCATCCTTCTCAATTTCTGCAACCGCAGCCATCAATGCCAACTTTTGGCCCAACTCAGCATTTCCAAACATCTCCTCCTTTTACTACGCATGAACAGGCCCCTCAATCAGCTAGCAATCAACCTTATCAAGGAGCTTCTGACCCATACAGAGGTGCGCAAAAGCATTTTTCACGCAACCAGCATTCAGGTCGTGCTAATCACCTCACACAGGTACAGCCAGTCCAAGTAAATTGTTACATTTGTGGTGCACCCGATCACTTTTATACTGCATGTACTATTAATCTTTGTATTCATTGTAGAAGGTACGGACACAAAGTTGAAAATTGTTGGATCCTTCATCCAGAAAAACGTCCAAAAAACGTCAATGGACAGTAATTCCGGCCTCACCGTTACTGTCCCAGCTATCAGTACAGAATAGCAATATGATGGAGCGAGGCATTAATAGAACTAATGATTCACTACATAAAGAAGGAACAAGTAATTTAACTAGTAAATCAGATTTTAATTTACTATCCAATGGTGACCCGATTTTCAAAACAACTAAAGGTGCACCAAAATTAAAAATTTATACAATTAATAATCCATCAAATATAGCTGTTAATATTTCAGTAGGAGAAAACAAAGTTCATGCTATCATTGATAGTGGAGCAGCAGTATGTGTTTGCTCTGAGAAACTTATACATTTTGTCCTTACTGCAGGACATAAAACGAAAATCTCTCTCCAAACAGCAGATGGTACGCCCTTAGAAATTTTGAAATCCGGTTTACTAGGTTTAACACTGGATAGTGTAGATTTACTCATGTTTGTTTATGTGGTAAAAAATTTAAGTTCTACTTTAATTTTAGGAAATTCATTTTTTAAACTTTTTAAAGCCCGAATAGATTATGAACAAAATCTTTTATCTTTATCCGTCAATAGTAAACTAATTAGTTTACCGCTAGTCTCTTCTACCAAAGGAGAATCTCTATCGACGATTTTAAAGTTTTATGCATATTCTCAATCGGAAATCCGAATACCTCCCCTTTCATATTTTTCTTTGCAAATTAAGATTCCATTCTTACGTAAAGCAAGTCAGCTTTATTTTGAGCCATTAATGGAATTTCAAAACCAAAAGCAACTTGGTTTTAATCCAGGTATTCCAATTAATGCTGAGATTTCAGGAAAAAACCTGTCAAACAATTATGTCACAATATTAAAAGATACCAAAATTGGTACTTTTAATAAAAAATTTAAAAGGGATAAAAAAAATTACATCTGGAACGCGAGTTATCACGTAGGATACTCATATTATGATCCCTCACACTCTGCAGCCGAAGGTTCTCGAAGCCCTTCATGCAGGACTCAAACCTGTTATGGGGCAGAAAGTTAAGTCTATTCTACTCAGGTATCACGCAACTCCGCTTGATTGCGGCAAGTCTACAGCAAAATTATACCTCAATAGGTCACTAGGAATTGGAATAGATTTAACTCCGACCTCCAATCACGGGTCCTAAGTCTAGTCCCCAACCTCGCACCAGACAACTTGAAGTGAGTAATAAAGTTTACATTAAAACTTTTACTCCACACAAAAAGGTAGAATGGAAACCAGGCAGAGTTCTTCTTAGTCACGGTAATTTGCATTACAGTGTGCAGCTAAACCACAATAGTTTCAACTTCAAACAACATATCAACCAGCTTAGAAAAGTAAATTATTCTGAGCCGATTGTTACGCCGCTTGCTGACCTCCCGACTCGTAAACAGGTGCACTTCGATCCTGAAGACCTCGTAGCCAATGCGATGCCCGTGTTATACAGGGTGGTCCAGTTCTTTCCGGCATAAATTTCAGAGGTCATTCGGGAGGTCTATACGAACGAAAAAGTTCTTATGAACCATAGTCCGAAAATGCTTCGTTTTCGAGTTATGAAAGCTCAAAGTTGCGAGAAAAGTATTGTACGCAAAAGAGAAAAAAAATTATTCTGAGCAGCAGAAGGGGAAATAAGAAAAATCAGGGTACAGGTTTTGCTCTACTAAGCAAGAGCTACAAAAAACGTTACTTGACTTTTTTCTCAAAAACGCGTTCCGAAGGGCCTACGGCTGATCCAAAAAATTACTGTATGACCGTACGCGGCAGAAAAGTTGAAAAAAAAGTCGGTGCGCGATTTTGAGTGCAGAGCTGACAATCAATGAGTGTTCCCTGCAACGCCATGTGCGGCAAATCTTGGCGCACCTCTCTAACTCAAACGGTGGCCGTCTGGCTAGCGTTGCTTGCTACGGTCGTTCGCAATCGCCTCGGGTGTGGGTTTGATCCTGCCTCATTCCGACTCAATTTTTAACAGACTCTTCAAGTCTTCACGTCCTGTCGCATCGCGACGTTGACATTATTTTGCTCGAAAAATGTTGCAAATCATCATTGCGGAACACCGCAAAGGCACAGAGCTTCAGCGTGCCGACATGCCTTTTGTCTCTTAATTTCATTATAAACATTAACATTAACAATCGATTACGAGTACCGATTATCTTACATAATGTTTAATTGGAGAAAAATCCAATGTCGCCGAAACTACTTTGAATACGTTGATTTAAAATGAGCCGAAGCCGAAAAATTATGCTTCGGAAAAGGAGACACCCCCCCCCATGATTGATTGAAACATTCTAATCATTAGAAAAAATATGAATGAAAAACCGGACCACTTTCAGCCCCCCCCCTTTTTCGAAGCATAACTTTTCGGCTTCGGCTCATTTTAAATCAACGTATTCAAAGTAGTTTCGGCAACATTGGATTTTTCTCCAATTAAACATTATGTAAGAAAGTCAGTACTCGTAATCGATTGTTAATGTTAATGTTTATAATGAAATTAAGAGACAAAAGTCATGTCGGCACGCTGAAGCTCTGTGCCTTTGCGGTGTTCCGCAATGAGGATTTGCAACATTTATCGAGCAAAATAATGTCAACGTCGCGATGCGACGGGACGTGAAGACTTGGAGAGTCTGTTAAAAATTAAGTCGGAATGAGGCAGGATCGAACCCACACACGAGGCGATTGCGAACGACCGTAGCAAGCGACGCTGACCAGACGGCCACCGTTTGAGTTAGAGAGGTGCGCCAAGATTTACCGCACATGGCGTTGTAGCAGGGAACACTCATTGATTGTCAGCTCTGCACTCAAAATCGCGCACCGACTTTTTTCTTAAAACCGCTGCCATTCCGATATTTCGCACTCGAAATGGATCAAATAATAGCTCAAATAAAAGCTAAGAGTTTGCTTAATCTTATTTTAGTGTTTTCCAGAATTGGTTTTGACCGTAACACACTTTATGTTCGTCTTTTCTGCCGCGTACGGTCATACAGTAATTTTTTGGATCGGCCGTAGGCCCTTTGGAACGCGTTTTTGAGAAAAAAGTCAAGAAACGTTTCTTGTAGCTCTTGCTTAGTAGAACAAAACCTGTACCCTGATTTTTCTTATTTCCCCATCTGCTGCTCAGAATAATTTTTTTTCTCTTTTGCGTACAATACTTTTCGCGCAACTTTGAGCTTTCATAACACGAAAACGAAGCATTTTCGGACTATGGTTCATAAAAACTTTTTCGTTCGTATAGACCTCCCGAACGACCTCTGAAATTTATGGCGGAAAGAACTGGACCACCCTGTATTATTGATCCCCGCTATAGTTATAAGTAAGCTAGTACTGTACTTGTTGTAACAACCCTCTCCCTTTCTCTCTCTTATACACGTGAGTCTAACAGTCTAACAGGAGTATCGGCACGAGATAGTTTAGCGCTAGGTACACTGTCTCGTTCAACGTTCGGATTAGTTCGTTTAGCCGGACTAATTGTTGCACTATCTGGTTGGGCGGTTCCGGAGGTCCCTGGTTGAATACCGGACGGATCTGCAAAATGAGGCCCACGAGCTGTTTTACATAACATTTACATAATATGTTTTATACTGTTTGGCAGCTTTTTCGATATCGATATTTCCGGCCGATAGATTTTTCCAATTGTCACTGTTATTTCCGAACTGAGCTGATATATGTTGATGTAACTGCAAACCTTCGCCGGTAGAATAAAATATTCTATGTTGAGAGTCTCTGGGAATTATATTCTGATCGCGTAAATGTTTGAACACTACAGCTTTTAATTTTTCTCTAAAAGCATACGCACTTTTATTCATATCGGCATTTTGACCCGGATGCCACGGGTAAAGGGTGGTGTGAAGTAAATCTTCTTCGACACTATTTTTTATACTCAATAAAACAGTACCGGCCAAAGCACCGCCGTTCCATTTAAAATGTTGTAAATCGTTCCAAAATTCTTGACCGAAATCTGCTATAGCTTTATGGTCCGCGTCGAATATTTCTTTTTCACTTTTACTGAATTCGTAACGTATATCGTGCAACTGCGCGTAACTGTCTGTATTGTTTTCCGGCTCTCCTATATCCAAGTCATTACCGGGACCCAGGTAACGATGGCCCCACCACACAGGCATACTGAGCACGCGAACGATTGATTAGAGTGTTTGTGAATATGAAGCTCGAGATTAAAAGGTGTCCCGGTCTCTCCGCCCCGAACGGAGCGGAGCGGACCACGTGCGCGCCACATGCTTGGGATGACGTACGTAGGTACTCGAGTAGCGCTGCCGCGGTTTAAGTCGACGAACATTTTCGGCCTCTCTTCAGGGCTGTCTTATTTTTAATGGACTGGATCGTGACGCAAGGACTGAACGAGAATCTGATGTACAAACTGACCGTGGCCTGCCAAATAGTCAAGAAGGTTTTGAAGATTCAGACGACACCAGAGAGTATCTCAACGTATGGAATGGACAGCTTCGCTCAGGATATAGCAAACGATTCGTACTCCACGATGTTCACTGGTGCGGAGACAACGTCAGAAATCGAAAAAGCGTTCATAACAGAGTATTTACGCAAACCCGAATCGGAGCCGACGTCACGTGGCTGCTCGGATGGCACGGACAGCACGTTCATTCCGTCCACCTCTGCAACTATCCGAAATCCACTTGTCACTGCTCACTTGGATCAAGACTCGCAGATGTGTTCGGAAACCGACGTGCTCGACAGGCTGTCCGAGCGCAAACGTATGAACAGTGCCGGTGGGAAAATCTCCCAATCTATCTGTTACAAAAGAGCCAAAGGGACTGCTATCAGCAGTGTTTGGCCGTTTTTAAAAATTCACAGCCGTTTGGGAAAAAACCGCAGTGGAAACTTTTTTTCTTAACACCCTGTATACAAAATTAACATTTATTAAGATTTCGCAATCTCTCGTATCTCAATCGAGATCTGGCCTTCGGCCCCTCTCGCTTGTTGTTTGCTATTTCCTCACGTACACACTTAGTATAAAACCTAAAAACACGCAATACCCTTCGCCTTTTTACTCGTGCATCGCGCCCGGTACGGTCGTCTATACTCTTCGTATATTCTAGTATTAAAGAAAAGCTTATTGTTAAAAGTTCATATTTGTAATCATTCTTGTAAAGGTGAAACATAAACACCTAAGATTTTTTCTGTGAATTAAATAAAAAAAAAATTAAAAACCATTTTGCCGTAGCAAAATATATAATTGGCGCAGTCGGTAGGATCCACAACGGCAAAACACCGTTTCTCTCAAGAATTAATTGTGGATCCCGAACTTTAGCCCCGAGGCTCAAACACCAATCGGTTAACGCATATACCCGTCGCGTGTGACTCCTCTCTTTCAACGATGAAGACATCCACCATCTTGGCGTAAGCATAACTCCAGATCGTGTGCATGACTATTCTGATTCCTTCCCTCATTCATGTTGATCCTCTTGTGATCCCTATTGATTTATTATTTCACTTTTCTTACCTTGTGATTTTTTGTCGATCGTGTATTGTCTCTCTCTTCATGAACAACCCTGTCCCAAGTCCACTTCCATTATACGTTGCTACTAGTGGGGGTAGAGTTCTAAATACCCGTCAACTTTTAAATAACCCAAGAATTTTAAGAGACGAATTACGTTTCATACAAGTTAGACGTAGTGAAATACAGAGTGCAACCGACGGCATCCTTACGCTTATTTTTACACATACTTTCCTACACCAAAACGCACGTACGTTTCCCCAGATAATTAAAGCAGATAGGGCAAGACCCTCACTTTAACTTTCAATTTTTAACTTAATGAGTTCTTACTATTCAAGAGAAATTATTACTTGTGGTAGTCCAATTTTGAAATTACACTTGCTTAGTGATCAGGACCTCCAAAAGGAATTATCCATCCTGACAAAGAAAATACGCGGTATAAGTACTCGCAAAGAAGAAGTTGATGAACTGATTCAAATTCATGATTATATTTCAAAACGTCCCGATCTTTTCTCAATTGTTATAACGACTGATCGTCAAGGTGTAGGACACTGGTGTACGAAACAGCCAACACCTAGGCGTATCCACCTCTCAACTTTACCTAAAACCCATTTTAACTATATCGCTAGAAAAAAATAATAACCGCAGAAATCATTAACATTTCATGGCCGATACCTATATCTCAAGCTGTGTTGAACAAATACCCCGAAGCAAATTTTCGTCTGAATTATATCACTTTGCGCTGCGTAATTTGCACAGACCCGTAGAAGAATACGAGTTAACATTTTCAGCACTATTAGACAGATACACACGTTCCGACCCTGACAGTCACGTTTGCATTCAACTCTTCCAGACATTAATCGAGTTCTATCGGAGCGGTCTCATCTTAAGTCGAACACGTTCAAAAATTCAACAATTCCTTAGAGCTATCATCGAAAACCAAGACGAGGGTTACTTTTCGGAAGAAGAAAGCGATTTTCCATAAGATAATGGCGCAACAAGCACAACAAAAGGTATTAGCCCCTGCTAGGCTGAACGCTATACCCGAACTAAAAAACATTCACATACAAACGATCCCAGAGTTCCGTGGAGACGTACAACTCCTATCGGAATTCATCGCAACTTGCGACGAACTACACCGACATTTTTTCAACCCCCAAAATCTTAACGATTTTCAAAATAAACTTTTGCTCATCAGTATCAAAAGCCGTGTACTGGGAGATGCACGAAAACAAATTGCAAATACGCAGATAGGAGATTGGAACGATTTGAAATGCGCTCTCCTAGAAGCCTATGGCGACAGACGCGACTCTCATACATTGACATTTGAATTGACGCACATGCGTCAGGCCCCCCATGAATCTGCATTTGACTTTTACACAAAATTCAAAATAATCTGTATATTCAGCATGCATATCTTGATACCCATGTTGTAGCTGGTGGCAGAGAAGCCACGCCTTACGTAAAGACGTACCAAAATGGGTTAGCCCTAAAAGTCTTTTTGAAAGGCCTACGGTCTCCTCTAGACCAACTCATGAATATAAAGAACCCGGTAAATTTAAACGATGCCTTGAACGTTTTAACCAACGAATTTCAGGTCGAGGCTTGTCATCGTCTCAACACCACTGCTAACAACGCGAATGCTCCCCGTGGAAAGCCATTTGTAGATGATCGTAGGCAAACTTTCCCAAATCAGAATCAAAATCAATACTGCAACCAAGCCCAAAATGTTGCGCGTCAGACTCAACCCTTCCAGTACCAAAATCAGTACCAACTTGCTAATGAGACCCCCAACATGGCCAATCAGCAAAATAGACCCCCACAAAACAAGTTCCGAAACTACCAAAATTTCCAACTCCCACAAAATCAGTTTCGTAACTCCCAACAACAAACCCAATTTCGTAATAACTCCCAACAACCTCAAACACAAGCTTTCCGCGCAAGCAATAACAGGGCAACAAACCAAGAAATACCCATGAGCATCAGTACTAACCATGCGTTTCGACCCCAAACTTTTAATATCCAACAGCAAGAAAACCCACCGTTTCTCGAAGGTGCAGAAAATCAGACGGTTGTCGAAGTAGCCCCCGAAGAAAATTACGAAGAACAACAAGAGACAGCTGTCGAAGTAGACAACCCTCTTGAAACATATTGAGAAAACGACGCTTCCACGTTTTTTTACGTCGAAGCCTCGGAACCAACCTCCTTAATCTAAATAATGATCGGTTGTTTAGATTGCCCTTCGTAGTTTTACCCAAACTCAACCTAAAACTTTTAATCGACACGGGCAGTACAAATTCATTTCTGCGACCAAATGTAGCCCGTAAATATTTCAAAAAACTTATTCAGAAAGATCCGATTATTGTAAATACCACACATGGTACAACACACATCAAACAGAGTCTCATTGCCCCGAAAGCATCCATCCTTGGAAAAACAGAAACATTAAAATTCTCCATTTTTGATTTTCATAATTACTTTGATGGTCTACTAGGCTATGATAATCTCGAGCTATTAAAAGCATCTGTGAACACCAAAGACAAATTACTCGGAACCCCGTCCTTCAAAATTCCTTATAGCATTCAAAGAACTCAGAAAAACCTTTATTTCAATTACATTGTTCCTAAATCCTCAGAAACTCTTATACAACTACCCATAACGGATGATACAACGAATGGAGACGTAATTATTCCCCAAATAAAAATCGCTAGAGACGTGGAAATTCCCCCCGGCATTGCAACCGCAAAGAACGGGTTGATCACGTGTTCTGTAGCCAATAATTCGAATCGAGACTTTACTCTTGATTTGAAACGAGCTATACATAGCACACCTATTAGCGATTTCGACCTGTCTCCTCAAGGCGTTCCCACCTTGCATAACTTCGACTGTGACGACTCAATGATTTCGTTGTTACGAACGGAGAATATGAACGAAGAAGAGTATCTCGAAGTTAAGAATCTCGCTAGAGATTATCGAGATATATTTTTCGTCGAGGGAGATCAACTCACTTTTGCACACGAAATCAAGCATGTAATCCGAACAAAAGATGAAAATCCGATTTTCACGAAATCCTATAGATACCCTTTTGTTCACAAAGCAGAAGTGCAGAAGCAAATCCAGGGAATGCTAGACCAAAGCATAATCCGGCCCTCGTATTCCCCTTGGAGCTCCCATATCAGGGTGGTCCCTAAAAAAGTTGACGCATCAGGAAAACAAAAATGGCGAAACGTCATCGATTACCGTAAGTTGAACGAAAAGACCATTGTAGATAAATATCCACTTCCAAATATCACGGACCTGCTAGATAAACTAGGGAGGTATAATTACTTCACCACCCTAGATTTGGCATCAGGTTTCCACCAACTCGAAGTAGATCCCGATTCCATCCCAAAGACGGCGTTCTCCACCGAAAACGGCCATTATGAGTACGTACGTATGCCATTCGGACTCATAAATGCCCCGGCGACATTCCAACGCGCCATGGACCACATTCTTAAAGGTCTCCAAAATAATGTCTGCCTCGTCTACATGGACGATATCATCATTTTCAGTTCTGGCCTAGAAGAACACCTAAAACACCTTAGACTAGTATTCGATCGATTGAGGAATTTCAATCTAAAAATACAATTAGATAAATCGGAATTCTGCCGAAAGGAAGTCGAATACTTAGGACACGTCGTGACCAAAGACGGAGTCCGTCCCCATCCAAAAAAGATCGAAGCTATAAAAGCTTACCCCCTTCCTAAGACAGTCACCCAAATCAAAGGATTTTTAGGCTTATTAGGATATTATCGGAGATTTATCAAGAATTTTGCGACTCTCACCAAACCTTTCACCCTTCGAAGAAAGAAGCAAAAATCGACACTTCAGACCCAGATTACATTGAGTGTTTCGAACTATGTAAATCAATTCTTTGTAATGACCCAACCCTACAATTCCCCGATTTCGAAAAACCATTCATTCTCACTACTGATGCGAGTAACGTGGCTCTCGGCGCTATCCTTTTGCAAGGAAAAAACGAACGCTAAACGACGCTGAACAGCGTTAATTAGCGTTTACGCTTTACGCAACGCGCGTTTAGCTTTTTGCGTTAACGCTTAGCGTTGTTTAACGGAGCGGAGAGACCGGGACACCTTTTAATCTCGAGCTTCGAATTAGAAAATACTATAAAATACTTCGCAGCGGATCCGGAGCAATTATGTACTCACCTGTGCCCTCAGACTCATCAATCGACGTAGATAATGTTTTATCGCAATTGTTCGCTACCCGTGCCGCGAATAATCTTTCCGAATACGAACTCATTGTGTTCGACTCTTTCGATTTAAAAAAATTAGAAGATGGCACAGCCAATGGACAAATTCGTAGTCAAGTCCCCGAAAAAATTATCCGCAGAAGACAAGAAAAAACAAGTGACGATAGCGGAAGTGCATCAGCTGAGCGACTCCAGCAACGACGCGCAAGTGTTCCCCCAAACCCAAGACTTCTTGGAAGCGGAGACGCTTCCTCCTCGTCGTCGGACCAAGAAGCAATGCATCGTCGAATCAAGCGACGAACAAGAAAGCGAAGAAGAGTGTGCGACCCCGGAACAAGTCAAAAAGTGTCCTCTGATGAAACTAATTCAGAAAGCGGACAACCTCCTAACGCCCGATCAACATTTTCGGCCTCTCTTCAGGGCTGTCTTATTTGTAATGGACTGGATCGTGACGCAAGGACTGAACGAGAATCTGATGTACAAACTGACCGTGGCCTGCCAAATAGTCAAGAAGGTTTTGAAGATTCAGACGACACCAGAGAGTATTTCAACCTATCGAATGGACAGCTTCGCTCAGGACATAGCAAACGATTCGTGCTCCACGATGTTCACTGGTGCGGAGACAACGTCAGAAATCGAAAAAGCGTTCATAACAGAGTATTTACGCAAACCCGAATCGGAGCCGAAGTCACGTGGCTGCTCGGATGGCACGGACAGCACGTCCATTCCGTCCACCTCTGCAACTATCCGAAATCCACTTGTCACTGCTCAATTGGATCAAGACTCGCAGATGTGTTCGGAAACCGACGTGCTCGACAGGCTGTCCGAGCGCCAAAGTATGAACAGTGCCGGTGGGAAAATCTCCCAATCTATCTGCTACAAAAGAGCCAAAGGGACGTCACGTTGCTCTGTAAAGGACGGATCGGGAGATTTTCTCATAAATCTGGAGTGTTACAACATGGTGAAGATTCGGGGGAAAAAACAGAAAGATTTTTGGAGGGACGCGGAGTACAGGGCGACGTTCACGGTCAGGAAGGACGCAGCAATATTGCCGATCATGAAGGGGACGGTGCTCAACGCCCTGGATACTATGAAAGACCATTCGGAGGTCGAGATAGAGGAATACGAAGATTAGGTGAGGGCGACCGCTTCTACGAATTCCTTCTCTCTATTTTGATCACACCGATCGAGAGGGTCTTTATTAGTGATCCATGGATTTTTGGACCGTTCCCTTATACACTCAGATCGCAACACGTATGCGAGATAGCCGTTTTACGCTATTCGTCAAAGGTGAATCGAATGACTTTTATAGAATTGGCCAAACATGCTTTCAGTGTCGATGAATCAGTGCGTTACTATAACAGTGTTGATCCGGATACGGATTTCCTCTCAGTGAAAGATAGTATTCAAATTTTAGACCTGCTTCTTGAACACCAATACGGGAGCAACCGAAAAGCGTTTCTTCCATTGTTACTACAGATTCTTGATAGGGAAATCCCTAAAAAGAATTCCATTTTTATACATGCACCCCCCAATAGTGGTAAAAATTATTTCTTTGATACAGTAATGCAATGTTGCATCAACACTGGGCAAATTGGCAATTTTAATAAGTTTGTAAGTTTCCCTTTGATGGAGTGCGTAAATAAGGGTCTCCGTATGTGGAATGAACCTAATTGTGAGCCCAGCAGTTTTGAAACTTTGAAAATGTTGATGGGTGGAGATCCATGTAACGTAAAAGTTAAGTATAAGTCCGACGCCATTGTACTCCGCACCCCTGTGATTGTGTTATCGAACAACGATATCTTTCCCGACGACGTTGCCTTCAAGAGCCGTATGGTTCAACTGAAGGGGAGCACGGCATCATTTTTAAAGAAGGTGCAAAAAAAACCAAATCCCATTGCTATTTTTCATCTTTTTATGTACTACAAAATTTGAGACATCGACGAATTCCAAGGAATGGTCGATGTCTCGATGTTTCCCGGATCGCGAGTTTCAGACGAGTTGTTTAACAGTGTTGACGACTCGTTCGAAACTAGCGTTCCGAAAACGCCTGTAAGAAAATTTCGCTCTTTGTGCGATATATTAATGTCACAAAATAATGATTCAGAATAAATTTACAATTTCTTATATTGTTTAATCAATCTTTCTACATCATTTGCGTCTAAATCTGACAATTCAGAAAAACTAGTACTAGAATCTTTTAATTTATCTGCTTCGGTTGTGATCTGACGTTTTTGTTTAGCTCCTTTATAAGCGTTAATGTAACGGACGCTAAACGACGCTGAACAGCGTTACAGTACAATCGAACGGGAACTGTTAGGAATTGTGTGGGGCGTTAAATATTTCTGCCCTTATCTCTTTAGACGCCATTTTACGATTGTAACGGATCATAAACCGCTACAATGGCTCTTCTCACTAAAAGAGCCCAACAGCAAATTAGTGAGATGGAGATTAAAATTGGAAGAGTATGAATACTCCATAGTCTATAAAGGGGGAAAAACAATTAAAAACGTTGACGCGCTATCCCGCATTGATCTAAACTTTCACGAACATCGTGACCCCGAAGTCGAATCCCAAATAGCGGAACCTCCCAGCGACGATGAACGTTTCAACGATTCTGATACCGAAACCGAAGGAACAACAAACACGGAAAAAACGAAATCGCAATCTCAAAGCGAAATAGAAAGCCAAACAGATAGCCAAAGAGAGTCCGTTCATACGTTTACGAGTGGTGGAACAATACACACCTCCGCTGAAGAAACTTAAGTTGAGGATCGCGTCATTGTAAACAATAACGGTCAACAGAGAGCCACGGATTTGATCACGGTCTCAACCAGTCACTTGTCAATTGCCGACCACATTCAGTTCAGTTTGTTTGGACACTTGGTTCTTGTGGTTATCGTCTTTTTATCCATTCGTTGGTGTCGCCGTCATCATTCTAGAATGGATGACTTCCATAGACAGCTTTGTCACGTTGTCTCATCAACACCAAATTTGACAAAATCCCCGCAACCACCAGGATCGATTCCTTTACAGCAATCATCAGTATTTTCGTACACTCCTTTTCCGACTTTTGCTAAAACGACTACGTAACTATGAACTCAAGTAGGAAAACTAAATAATACATATATTATTGTACTTACCTTCTTATTAGCCCTTCTGGGTACATCCAATTATGGGCGGGAGAGTGTCATGGCGTTAACTTTCCATAAATAGTGTACTAACTGTTTATCATAATCGCAAGGATGTGACATCACTATTGCACATCCGCTTTCTTCTAATCTCTCTCGCGACACGACTCTCGACCCAAACCCTGTCGACTTGGCTCGTCAGTCGTCCGCTCACGGTCAAGCTACTCGTAAGTGAAAGCAACATCTGAATAAACGCGCACTCTCTACTCATTCCTTAACTCTGTGTCATTTCATTTATACCTACTAAAATACGCATGCCGCTATAAGTAGCGCCACAACATTGTCCTTCAGCTGCTGTAAGACTTTATTGGTACTTGTTTTGATCAGTCCCAAATTTTTTCCTAATTTCTTGTTAGTTTTGGTGTATATAATCTCCTGCATGCTGCGGCATCGGCACCCAGCCCCTCTTTTTCCAATTTTTATTTTTTGATCTATGCCCATTACTCCAGATATTTCTCGTTGGCGATCCGTCACTGACGAACCCAAAAATTTAGTTGAACAACTCGTTGGAAGTACCGGGTCGACTAGAGTTCCATCGCTCGAATAAATGGCTCTTTCAACGATTCCAAGTAGTTATTTAGATACGATTCCCCAGTTCAGCGGGGAACCGCAACATTTAATGACATTTATCAAGGCCCGTGAAAAAATCGCCGGCTACATTAAAAGGATTGAGGAAGCGCCTGAAATGTTGGCGGACCTTCTACAGGGAAATAAAACTGCAAAGATAATTGGTCAGGCAAGGGTAGAAATTTCGAATTGCGATCAAAGTTCGTGTGACGTCATAAAAAGGGCGGTATACCAAAAAGGCACTCCTCGAATCCTATCGACTGCGCCAATTTTATAAAAGAACAAGGCTCGTTCTTTTTTTTAAAATTTCAAAAAAAATGTCGACTATTTGCAATAATTATAATAGTTCTTTAATCAAAAATCAGATGAAATAATTTAATAAAACACTTTAGAGAAGAAAAACTATAACAAAGTAAAATAGCCAACTTGAATTTAGAAAAATAAGACAATGTATTAAAATGATTTAAATCCCAGTTTCAGAGAGACAGCTCCAAAGGAAATAAGGACCGTGATCCACAATACTCGATGTAAGAGAATGAATCGTTGATAAGTTTTTGTGATGAGCTATGCTCGATCATCAGACAGCCCAACTGGGTGGTCGAAATGAGTGGGTGATTCGAGAAGTATCAAGTAGCACAGTATTAATTAGTAATAAGAGGTGCATATGAGTACAAATGATGTAACTCGCGCGGTGATGCCCAGGATTTTTTTTTCTACTTGAAAAAACTGAGCTTCGTCTTTATATCTTTTCTTTTTTTCTTTTTGCCAGGCCCGATTTCTCGGTCCCGGCCACAAAAACAACGAGGGTATAAGTACTGGGACCCTCCCCAACTGAGACACACTCCTGTCTTCACAGAATCGAGCTAGGGAGTCTGTGGCGTCAAATCACTTTTCTCCGCTGTTGTTTGTGCAACTTTACGATAAATCCTTTTTTCTGTGTCTAATTATTTTAATAAAATTATTTATCTTTGTACTCACAATCGGACTCTTAAGTCTTCATTTATCAAGACACGTAATTGGCGCAGTCGGTAGGATCAGTCTGACTCTATCGAAGAGGCTCTTTTTTAAGACTAATAGACTGGATCCTGCGCCTTGTGTTTCGTAAAACAAGCAAAACAGATTAAAAAAAATAAACCGCGAATCGATCGATATTTTCCAATCGAGGAAAATCGAGTCACGATGTTTTTGATCCTTCTCCTGATGATACAACGGTAAGATCTGCACAATTTTACGTATATTCTGAATTTTCCCATTTCCTACTTTTTTCTTCCTTCTTCTCCTCCTAATTTTGGATTTGGAAGACAAATTTTACTGTGTTATTATTTTATATATGTATCAACTAAATCTCATCATCCAAGCTTTAAACAATAGATCTGGTTCAATAGAATATTCTCTTTCTTTTTCTGTTCAGCCAAGATATAGCGAAGTTCTATCTAACCGTGTTACCTTTGATGTCTAATTTTCTTCAATCGAAGAGTAAATGAAAACTTCAATTGTGTAGCGCTACGTTGATAAAACTTTTGCGAAATTTCTTGACCTCTTGTTGTGTTAAGAAACTAGAAAGAACCGCAAAATAAGTAACCCGTCCATAGTGTTCAATATTTGTATCTAGCCTGAACCCCTTTTAATATTTTTTTATTGTTCAAATGATTATCCGTGTCAAAAATCGACGAAAACATTAATTTTCTTTTTGAGAAATTGTTTAGAGCTTGCGAAGATTATTACAAAGGAAAAGCTCTCCAAAAAGCAGTAGCCAAAAGAATTTTATTTGGGATTAGGAAAGGTCAAAAGAAAGGTTTGAAAGCCAGGCTACGAGCTAAGAAAGCCGTAGCAGCAGCTGCCAGTAACGTTACTTTAATTAAAATTGAAAAAATTGAAATTTCAAAAGAGAATTTCGAAAAAAAAAACTGAACAATCAGATAAATGTCTCTCCCGACTACTGAAAGAATTGACGTTATAAAAACCTGCGGCAAAAGACTTCTTCCCATCCTCCGTTTATCGGACGCCGATTTGCAATCAGAACTATCTTTTGTCACTATTTATGCTGGCGAAGTTAGGATTAGAGAAACAGGTACATTACCACTTCACTATATGCATTTATATCTTAGAAGAAAAAGCGTAACAAATACTCTGTAATTAACCATTAGGTACATTTTTTACATCCCATTTCTAATTCTGTTTAAGCATTTACATTTCCTTTTTCTCTCTTTAAATGTATATATGTATATTTCCTCATTTCTCCATTTTTGCTAATTTTGTTGTGTAAAGTAATCAATTAAAATAATATGGCCCAACCGAATGTATTGGCTCCTCCACGCTTGATTGTACGTGAGGCTTATACAATTCCGGAATTGAAATCAATTCATATAAATGTCATTTCTGAATTCCGCGGAGACGTGCAACTCTTCATTAAATTTTTGTCTACTTGTACTGAGCTAGTCGACCACTTTTACAACCATGACAATCAAAATAATTTCCAAAACAAATTATTATTGACCAGTATCAAGGCACGAATAGTGGGAGACGCTAAGATACAAATCAGCAATTGCCAAATTAATAGCTAGACCGACATAAGCGGCGCCGTAATTCAAGCGTATAGCGACAAAAGAGAAAGTTATACTCTAACAGTCGAGTTGACACAAATGCGTCAAACGCACGGTGAGAATGCCTTCGGATTCTTATTCCGAATTCAAACTAATTTGTATCTTCAGCACTACTACATTGATACACACATAGTAGTAGAACATGCCAGACACAACCAGGTAGTAGCCCCTGTTTTGAAAGACTATCAGAACGCTTTAGGGTTAAAAGTGTTCACTCAGGGACTATTTTCGCCGCTTGATCAATTGATAAAAATCAAAAACCCTGAAAGCCTTCATGATGCTCTTATGATGCCCGCCTAGATGACCACCACATGATGCCCGCCTCTGTTCCTTCACTCAATCGATTGTTACTCTCGCTCTCCACAACACTATCGTCCATGACATTTTCCAACCGGGAACCACCGACCCGCTTCGCTCAGATATTTTTATCCCTTTATTCAAACTTCGAGCCTCCGATTTTATCGTCGCACAGCACAACCAACATCTCCACGTCCTCCACGCATGCAGGTGGCACCATGCCACCAGCCACTGTTCCCTCATCGCCACCCTCCGGAGAACCCACGGAAAATGGGTTTCTCGCCGCATTCTCCGCAGCGGGGGGGGGGGGCGGAGATGACCGATTCCTACGGCACGTCCAAAATCTCGTCAAGTATTTGTGTAAAGAAGGGCGGCGTGTTGTTCTCCTCCTCCTCTAACTCCCTAAGGGAGGGACTAATGAATTTCCTACGGAAGCTAGCCGAAAGGGAGGTAACCATTGGAAAACTAACAGTAACCCAGGTACTCAAACCAAACCCACGCAAAACAATGCAGTAAAAAACTTGCAGATCTTCTCGATCATTCTTATTTCTTGTTAAAATTCAATTTGTTGTTATTCTTTTATTTCGATTCATTTTTTATTTTTATATGTTATAATTCGCTAAATAAAAATTATGTTATTTTTAGCTTGAAATTCTGACTTTTCGGATTTTCCACCTTTGATACTCTCTATACCGATGGAAACGATAATGACTTCTGTCTCTATGTAATATCCCTGTTTGATGATATAAGAAAATCCAATTCGATCAAATTACAGTACGAGGACATTCTAGACTTTTTGAGACGCTGAGAGTTTGCTGATGATCGGGGAATGGACTCTGCAGAAGAAGACTAAACAGCGGACGAGGATTATGACATGCTTCCTGGCAGTGCAAGGCTTTGATTTAGATCGAGAATTTATCTTTATAGAAATTGCGCTCTTGGACGAGAATGGTACATGTTTTCACGGATGGAATTTAGCTCCTCCACATTCCATGCATAACCTTCAATTTCATGATCGGATGCTTCTTCGTCAAAAAATCAACAATGAGTCTGTTATTCCCTGGGAAATTGGTGCGACAACTTACCGTCAAGTTCCTCTGATCTTCGAAAATTTCAATCGCAAGTTTAGGTACGTCAGTGCCGTTGAAACAAAAGCCCAAATTTTCCCGTACAAGTCTTGGAATGTAAAAATTAGTGATCTGATTTTGACAGTTACAAATCCATCAAGATTTTCTTGCATCTTCAACCACAAAGACTTACGTATTCACTCAGGTCGCACGTTTATATTACAAGTTCAATCGCAAGTAGCCATGGGTAAAAACAAGAGCTCATTCAAATCCTTAAAACATTCGGAATTACTGAACGTGGTAAACATGAAAATATTGTATTTCAAAAAGTTAGTCAAGGACATTTAACTAGGAGTCCAAAATTTTAAACATCACGACGGCTCAACCTCAGAGGCTGATTCATTGTCATCATCGTCTGATGAATCACCTTATTATTATTCATCCAATTTGGTCAATTTATTTCTAAAGTTAGGCTCCCCATTGCTGTTTTGGTGTCATTATTGTAACAAACGCTGTCGTTCAAATTTTGGTTATTATTTCGACTTTCTGAAATCCATTTTATCCTAAGACGATTATAACACATTTCTGGGCGTTTGTGAAAATTTTATACGCAACAATCTATTCAATGGAGGATGTCTATATTTACTAGCTTTCACTCATCCGTTTTTATTTGATTGTATGCTTCCAACTCCCAAAAACTTTGCTCGCCAAAGAAAGAAGTGCTACCTTTCGGCTAGTTATAAACGGTTAAACGACCGTGTCAATTATGATCAGAATACCTATCTCGGGATGAAGTACAGAGAATTCGTACCAAAAAATCGAGTTTGATGATGAGATCCTTACACGAAGCTTGGACAAAATCAAGAGCCGGACAGCTATACCCAGAGAAAGACTAACTTCTATAATGAAGCGAGCCTTGCCGAAAAACCAATCGAAATAACTACCGTTCTTAATACCTCTGTCTCCAAAACGGAAACTAAATTGATGCTCCGAGAATTATTTTACGGCGCTTACTGGAACTCTGTTCCATAACGAGTTGCCGGACATATTCGCGGAACCGACTCAGATTTCACCGATTCATGGGCACAACGAAGAGACAAGTTTCTTTTCACGTTCCTTTGAAGTTGACCTACCAAAATCGAGTACCAAATTGCCAGATGTCTGTTTAGACCCTTTTCAGTTTTCGCCGGTTCATGGGCAAGAAGAGGTGACAAATTCCTTATCACGTTCCCTTGACGTTGAACCACTATAATCAACGGCTGTGCCATGGTCGGTTCAATTAGTTCACACCACTCCACAAAAATCTCTGTCAACTACGACAGCGTTGCTCCTACGCCGATATTCTGACAAAGGACCCGTTGCACATCAAACTCCGCCATCGGATGATTCCAACCAGCCATACGATCCGGCATCGCCAGTCACATCTTTTGATTTTTTATTCTCCCTCCCCACATTTGACACCCGATGCAATAGTTGCAGAGTATGACCCGGCACAACCATTTCATTCCTCACAACTGTGACGGAGTACTTCCATCTTCCTTGTGTAATAATCGCCCCAGATTTTTCGCTTTACTCTTGGCTTTTTCGACGAAGAACTTTCTAGAACTTTACTTGCAGCACGTGGCATGCCTCGTGTCTTTGCTTCCATTCACTTTTATGTTTTTTAATCTTAATGGAATTTATGTTCATTTCATTTATCAGTCATGTGAGATGGCCTAACTCTTGCACCAGCCGTATGGTGTGATCAAGAGCTCGACCAATCGCAGATCTGGATTGGTGTAATTTCAAAGGAATAATAATTTTAATGACTTAGAATTCAAAGGAGAAGGATTACGAAATATGACACGGGAAGTGAGGTTCTGGGCAGTTCGGCGTCGAAGCGCATCGAATCGTTGGCGTTTTACTGTCTGTGTAAAAGGTATTTCTTTTCTTTCCCCGAGGAAAAGGACAAACGAAATGAAGTAACAAGTTCTCTTGATTGCCATTTTCTTTCTGATTTTGTATGGGTTTGTTTTTATTTCAATTCTTTCTTTTTCATGTGCGCGGAAAGTGTTATTTAATTATGATTTAAAGTGTGTTTTTAAATCTTTTGTTAAAACCACCTTCTTCCATGTTACTTCTATAATACAACCGCCTTACGTCCTCGGCTGTGGCGTTTACAGTCTGAAGTGTGTGTTCTCATTTGCCTACTTCGCTGCTCTCCCCATGCTAATCTAATTTCTACGTATCCGGTTTCACGTTGCATCTTCCCGGTTATTGTTGAATAATCTGGGATGCAACAATTGGTGCCGAAACAGCTGTTTTTTTTTAAACCAATTTATTTTTCCGCCCGCGTTTAGATTTTGTTTCACAATTTTATTCCCCTCTTTCTTTCGTTATTTAATGCCTCCTTACATTGTTACTTGTGTTATTTGCGATAAAAACCCTTACAACGGTAAATGAGAGAAGGTAAAAGATCTCAAATGTGAAGGTTATTTGTGCAGAAAATGCGGTAATTTAAATAAGGAACTAAGCCGTTATATGCGTCGTACAGCTATGTTTGTTTATCATTGTGTTCAACATTGCAATAACTAATTTTTCCGCAATTTGTTTCCTACCATCGCCGCCGTACTAATTTTGAAATTTGAAGATCGCCAATTTCATTGACTTTTCGCAATATTTTTTTCTTTATTGTTTATTTTTCTTTTTTCTGAAATGAACAATATTCAAAATTTACCTTCTTCGTCAACCGCACCTGCATCTTCTTCAACTCTGACTAAACCGGCAGTTCTTCAAAATTCTCTGTTGTTAAATCCCCATTTTTCAGCTCTTTTCCGTCTAGAGTCTACTAACTGTATACGTTGTAACACAGCTTCGCAAACGATATATTGTGCAAATTGTTTCCGCATTATTGAATGGTTACATGATTGTGAACGAAGCCGTTGTAACTAATGTCTGATTCGGACAGTTCTGATTACTCAGATCTTCAAAGCATTATCATCGCAAATTCTACGCCGATCAGTGGCCCGAGATATTCTCTTCGCAGCCACTCTAACCCGCTGTTCAACGATTCTCATCTGATTTCTTCTACGCCGTCCACAATCACGAATACCTTTGCAACCGCTGTTTCAACCGCCGTTAACGTTCAAACTGCAACCGCTGTTACAACCGCCATTGTTGTTCAACCGCATCCATCGTTATACCCACCGCCGCGCCGCTGTCACAACCTTTCAAATTTCATTCACTCTGCCCGCTCTGACGACATCAATTCTTCCCGCTCCTGCACCAATTTTTGACTCTTGAATTCCAACAATGGTTCTCCCTTCCAGATCGCAAGGTCTTCAAGATCATAGACTCCCACCACCGCCGCCAAAGTATGTCTTACCGCAACAACCAAAAACCCCGCTTTTAATACCACCAACATATTCAGGTACTGACGATGTAAATCAATTTCTTGAGGACTTTGAAAATTGTGTTACGGTTTACAATTACGATATCACTGAAGCCCGCCTTTTCATTCAAAAGTATTTAACGAATGACGCTCTTCAATTTTTTAAATTCTTGAAAACTACAAATCCGAATTTAACTTGCGAGGATATTAAATTGGCTTTCTCAAGGAACTTTGTTGATGGAAATAAAAAGCATAAATGGGAATTTGAGTTGGAAAGATTGAAATTAAGTAATGTTGGTCATCTAAAAGAGTATTTTTATAAAGTAAAAACTATTTGTTACAAAATTGATCCGCAAATGAATGAAACAACCGATCATACTTCTTCCAAACTTAACAACAGCAGAAAGACCTGGACAATTATTACCTAACGATGCTGCCTTACCATCTTTCTTAGAGGCATTCCATCCTCCTTATGAGGTCACCTGTTATTATTGTGCACCTAATTTTAAGATTTACGAGGCTGACTTGCCAGGAAAAAGTCCACTGTTAGATTTCCCAATTAAAGAATCATATCCACTGCAACCAACCACAGCAGTAGCAACCATAAGTTCGTAGACTAAAGGGGCTGCTCTTGCATCCTCTTCTTAAGAGCCGTCCTTTGAATCGATACTTCCCTCAATGCACCAATCTGTGCACCCGATCCAGCCACAAAAAGTGAAAAACCGCCCGACTAAGAAAACTAAGTTTAAAAATTGCCACCAAAATGTTCCTTTTAAAAACCAGAATTTCGAAATTCGAATATCGAAACGAAACTTCTTGCCGTAGTATGGTCGCTTAATCACTTTCGACCTTACCAGTTTCGGAAGAAGTTTACGATCGTGATCGACCACAAACCCCTCCAATGGCTCTTTTCGTTGAAAGAGCCCAGGATACACATCACGGGACCCCTAATCTGCAAATCTCTGATAAGGGACCCGAATTTAGGTCAACAATTATGGACGACCTTTCTGCGATTCATTATATGAAAAGGCATCTAATTAGTTCAAACCACCCTCAATCAAACGGGATTATCGAGAGATTTCACTCGACTATCATAGAGCACTGCAAGGTTTTTAGGCAACGCGAAACTTTTAAGGGTTCCCCCATATTCCTTCTTGTCAAATATGCTATCCTAGCAGATAACAACACTCTCCATTCCGCCACAAAACTTACTCCTTACGCGATAATACTGGGTCACCTTGAAACAAACAATCCTCAAAACATTTCAGCAGGAAAAACTACGCAAGCATATATTATAGAACATAAAGATAGAAGGTGTTACGAACGCCTCGTGAACCAATTAATGGATGGGGAAAGGGTTCTGGAAAACCAAATAAAAAGTTTCCATAGCGTCAGTAACGAGATAGTATCAAAATCTGAACAGACAAAGGGATCGAACAAAATGAAGAATTATTTATGAATAAATTAAAAGAGTATGGGGATGTATAAAATCAAGAGTTCACAAAGGAAAAAAATAGTTTTAAAAGAGATTTTTGATCAATTTGATATCTCCTTTTTAGACTTTCTGACCTTGGTAAATGAAATAGAAAATACCGTGGTTTATTGTCACTTGGGTAAGCTACACCCGAGCATAATGAATCCAAGCGAGCTCCTAACAGAGCTTAAAAGAGTAGAAAAAAAATTTACAATGAAGAGCTGGCAATACCGGCCAAGTTGGAAGGCATTCTGTTGATGGAAGACACAGTGGGCGTCAGTTGTAAAATAGCGCCCGAAAAGAAAGTACTTTTTATATCGATATCCGTTAATTACAAAATCGACTTTTCCTCATATTACCTCCTTCCCATACCTACCTTTCACCAGTCAGAGTATATTACGGTACAAATACCGCACCGATACGTACTCAAGAACAAAGATGACATCATACTTCTCAAGGGACCCCGTACAAAACACGAGACTTACCAACGCCAAGACCAGGACACCTCATGACAAACTAGTTGCGAAGTACAGATTCTTGGCCAGACAACTAGCGCTGGATGTTCACACGCAAAGGTGGAAATCACAAAAAGCCACCTGGAAGTCATCCCCTACGCAAATTACTACCTCAAGAGTTTTTCCAACGTCAGAATGTATCAAGCTGAACTGTCCGACCCGGAAGGACGAACAATTAATCACTGGAATATTCCTCATTCAGCGAGATGACTGTACTTTGATCTTCCGCCATAACTCCACACCAAAAACTCCGACATCAGAGACCAAGCCAGTCTTCTTACATTGACAACTGAATTTGACCAACGACGACAAGACCACGGCGATGCTCCCTGTCGTGCCCCATGGTACTGTTCCATGTCGCATCACCTCCTAAAAAAATAATCGCGTTCCTTTTTCGCCTCATCTCTTTGGCGCGCCACTTCTCGCCGATCATGCCAGCAGCTCCCTTTCGGCCCCTTAATAATTTATTTCTTACTTCTTTTGGACGCAAAAATCGACATTTCACAATAATTCCAATTCAAATCAAGATCTAGCCATCGGCCCCTCCATTTTATCGTCGCTTCACGTAATCATATTATACAGGGTGTTTCAGGTTTAATGATCGAAACTGAAACCATCGATTCTTTAGGCCAAAATAAGACTTTTTTTTCCTATAAACATAGGTCATAAAATGCTTCCCCAGTGAGCTACGATTTTTCAAAGTTGGAAAAAAAAATTGTTTTTTTTTTAAATATTGACCACATTTTTGGTCAGAATCGCTCCAAATTTGGGCTCAGGACGTAATTTAATGCGACAAATTCATTTTTTGCGTCAAAAAGACCATTAGTGAAGTCTAGGGGGGGGTTTTCAGGGGGGGTCAACTCTAAAATTGAAAATTTTTTGTCTCCCTGTGATTTTTTTTGAAATTTAATTGCAGAATATGGTTTATGAGCAAAAAATGAAGAAATGTGATGTCTTGTGTCATACTCGAAAAACGCGTTTTTTCATGCGAAAAATGACTTTGAAAATTTTGGCCCGGCTCGGTATCACTCGCATTTTGAAGGCGCTCCCTTGCGACGTCACTGCGATTGACCATTCGGCCAGTTGCGCGCTATCGTCGTTCGGGCAGCGCGCTGCGGCGCTGCTCTCCGTCTCCGTCTCCGTCCCCTCATTCGCATTCCTCTTCGGATACACACACTCAGAAGGAGGAAAAGAGACATGTAAATATCCGAAACTCATACCTTTGTTTCGGTCATGAAATCTCACACTATCAACAGAAATCGTTCGTACGTTCCGATGCCGGATCCAGAATCTTGTCTCTTTCGATCCCGCCTCATGTGAACGCTTGTGTTGAAAAAGGACTGCACGAGAAGCACCGCGAGTCCGAGGCCTCTCATACGCATACCTCTTCTAACATTCGGCATCAAATGAGGAGCAAGAGAGAAACACAAATCAATGGACCTGACATTACCTCTTATCAATTGAGGCATTCTCCGAAAGAAGGGCCCAAAGCACAACAGGCGTGCCTTTCAGCAAAAATGGTCCATGTACCCGTTACGCAGAAGGGTCAGGAAGAGCACACCCATTGTTTTATGTGCCTTTCCCCGGAGAATGTCTCAATTATTCTGTAGTTCGACGGTATCCGAAAGATAGCCAATATTTCGAGACTGAAGGGACCGCGAAAAACACGACTCTTACGCAATGATCATCATGCACCAACAAATCTTAATTAGTGCGAAGCTTTACGCTGTTTCTACTCTTGACTTTTTTCGCAATTCGTTAAAATTTGTTGGTTCGTTCGTTTTAAAAATGCCACGGATTTTTGAACGTGAAGAATACGCAGATATTGTTTTTATCTACGGTTTTTGTGATGGTAATGCTGACGCGGCTTCGCGTGAATACGCGCGCAGGTTCCCGGATAGAGTCACACCTACGAGAGGTGTTTTCGTTAGAACCAACCAACGGCTGCGGGAAACCGGGTCAACTGCCGTAACCCAACGTGGCGTTGGAAATTTTGCCGTACTAAACGACGCAAGGAGGACCGAGGAAATATTGGACCATTTTGAAGAAGACCCGGAGACCAGCGTGAGACGATGTGGTGCCGAGTTGGACGTGTCTCCCACCACTGTATGGCGAACGCTGAATGCTGATGGTCAACACCCATACCACAAGCAAAAAGTCCAAAATTTACTGCCGGAAGATCCACCTCGTCGTAGAGAATTTTGTCAGTGGATGATTGACCAAAATGACGCTGATCGACGGTTCGCGAGAAAAAGATTGTGGACAGACTAGGCGACTTTCACCAGACATGGCATTTTTAACCAGAGAAATAGCCATGTCTGGTCGCATGAAAATCCGTTGAGCATCCAGGAGCATCATTATCAGCATGGCTTTTCGGTCAACGTGTGGATGGGGCTATTGGACAACCTCGTCATCGGTCCTCATATTCTGCCACCACGACTTGACGGAGCAAACTTCTTGGATTTTCTTCAAAATGCTTTGCCCGAACTTCTCGATGATGTGAGCTTGCAACGTCGCCAGGAGTCACTTTTCCAGATGGATGGCTGTCCGGCACACTGGAGCCTCGCATGCAGAGCCTGGATGAATGAAAATTACCCCCAAAAGTGGATTGGGCGCACCAGTGCAAGGGACGAAAGTTTAATGTTTTGGCCGGCTCGCAGTCCTGACTTGACTCCGTTAGATTTCTTTGCTTGGGGCGCTGTGAAGCAAAAAGTGTACGCGACACCAGTGCCAGATGAAGACAACTTAAGGCGCCGTATCGTTCAAGTCTGTGGAGAAATAACTCGCACACAGTGTCGAGCAGCGACCTCTTCAGTCATCGAAAGGTGTCGTATGTGTGTTCGCCAAAATGGTCTCCATTTTGAGCATTTGCTGTGACTTTGTCTTGTAATTGTTTTATCATTGTTTTATCATTGTTTTTGTAATGATACCTTGCCGTAATTTCGACGAGCAATTGATCTCCGTAAATTTGTTAACTGGTTAAAAACATTTGTTATTTTTTTTTTAAAATTGAACTTTACTTGGAAAAAAAAAAAAAAAAAAAAAAAAAAAAAAAAAAAAAAGTGTTGTAAAACCTACAAGGTCGTTATTTTTTCTTGCCGCAAACCAAATTTGACTTAACCGAAAAAAAAAAAAAAAAAAAAACAAACAAAAAAAAAAAAAAAAAATCATTGATAAAAGAAATAACCACAAACAATGCAGTTGCACGATTTGGCAACCTCTGAAACTTTGAAAACTCGACGCCTTACGCGCGCAAGAGGAACAGACCGCAGAAACGGAGAGCAGCGCCGCAGCGCGCTGCCCGAACGACGATAGCGCGCAACTGGCCGAATGGTCAATCGCAGTGACGTCGCAAGGGAGCGCCTTCAAAATGCGAGTGATACCGAGCCGGGCCAAAATTTTCAAAGTCATTTTTCGCATGAAAAAACGCGTTTTTCGAGTATGACACAAGACATCACATTTCTTCATTTTTTGCTCATAAACCATATTCTGCAATTAAATTTCAAAAAAAATCACAGGGAGACAAAAAATTTTCAATTTTAGAGTTGACCCCCCCTGAAAACCCCCCCTAGACCTCACTAATGGTCTTCTTGACGCAAAAAATGAATTTGCCGCATAAAATTACGTCCTGAGCCCAAATTTGGAGCGATTCTGACCAAAAATGTGGTCAATATTTAAAAAAAAACCAATTTTTTTTCCAACTTTGAAAAATCGTAGCCCACTGGGGAAGCATTTTATGACCTATGTTTATAGGAAAAAAAAGTCTTATTTTGACCTAAAGAATCGATGGTTTCAGTTTCGATCATTAAACCTGAAACACCCTGTATACAAGCCAAAAATGCGCAATAGCACTCGCATTTATACTCGTGCCTTGCGCCCGGTGCGGTCGTCCATACTTCCGTACGTTCTTAGTGTTAAGAAGCTATTGTTCAAAGCTATATTTTCGTAACTTATCATTAAATTTATTGTAAAAGTGTAACCAAATACTTTCCTGAATTTTTGTGTGTAGACATAATTTTTTTTAAAAATACGTCTGCTGGAGCAGATTATTTATTTCGCGCTCCACAGGTAGAATTTTTTCGTTTAGAGTGCTCTTGTTCTTTCTTATAAATTTTCTTTAACCGCATTTAAAATTTCATCTATTCTCAACAATCACATTTGCCTTTCGGTAAGCCATTTGAATACTTTCGATATCAATATTCATCATCTATTAAACATCTTCTCAGGTACCTTACCCCCCCCCCCCCCTAAAATGAAATTATAACAATTAGAAAAAAAAGAAGAAAAAAATATGGCAGAATCTCAATAGCCTCAATTAAAGAGAAAGTCAATGAATCTTGAAGACTCCAGAAGGAAAAAGGAGAAGTTCGACTTGAGTGTGACTTACGAGGAGGACATCATGGCTCAGACGAGTCAGTGGACAGAAATCGAAGACCCAGGACGACACGAAATCTTCGAAATTTTAGGAAATTGCAACCCCGCGATAACGGTCACGGCTCCACCCGTTTGGTTGTGCCGACCCATCACGATAGAGGAGGGAGTAGCGTCACAACGCGAACAGCTGACGCAATGGCGGCGATTTTTGGAGCATACACGAAATTGGACTGAGCCGTCCCCCCCACCCCCTCAAAACTGAGACCACTTGCCAACCATGGTGCATGATTCCACCACACCAGCTTTTCCATGCCGGAATACAAAAGATACTGAATAATTCTTTTGAAGTTAACTAAGGGCAGAAGGCGAGTTAAAGGAGGTATATATAATACGTGATGAACAGTTCTACAGCCCGCGGAAGTTCATAAATTATATAATCTTTGTCTACGACATAGTTTGGCAACTCCTCTATGGCGAAACCTTGGCCCTGGTTCCTTGTCAGTCAATAATAACGTATTTACATACAAATTATCTAACGGACAAGAACCAGCGAAATCGTTGAATTTGTCGAGATTCCTGCTTATGAATTACCCTTAATTTTTCCACGCAATTTCCTCTTAGAGAGAATTTACGCAGAAAAATTAAGATATAGATAAACGCCCTCCTCTGCCAGATTTACCTTTTTTCTCGTCAACTTTGCACAATCCGGGTCGCATTGAGACGAGGCTGCTCGTCCCCAATCATCTTTTGTTAAATTTCGCTTATTCTAACTCAGAAATTTGAACCTTTTTTCAGAGTTATTAATTAATAAGCATAAAATTGCCATTATTGACTCAACTGTGTGTCGAGAAACTTTCTTGTGAAATTTCTATTTTCCTAAATGGCGCAGTGCCGGTAGGAAGTCAAACTCCACAAAAATTAAATTGAGTTTCTTTCCAAAAAGATTTATTGACTCGAATCTAAGTTTTCGGTTGCTGTGCGGTTCGCGTTCAACGATGCTGATATTCATACTGTAAGTGTATTGTGCATACTCTGATTATCCTTTAATTATTTTTCCTACCTTTACTTCCAAATCGATTTTGAAGTTAATTTCTTATGGTACCTCATTGTCGATTTGCTACTGACTTCTACAATCTTGTCACAAGCAGACGTTGGCCTTCTTCACTTGAAGAGCTAGACCAGCAATTTTCATTTCTCGTCGAAAAAGATTATCCGGGTGACAATACAAGTGAATCTTTTAAATACCAGTCGAAGCGAAAGATTTATGGTGGCGCTTCTCACTTCAGTGTTATGTACCGTAGATTCAAGTTGCACAGGTTTTGCACTCTTATATTAGAGAATATGGATACAGGTTATTAGTCTGGTGAAGAGTAAAGACAGGAAGTGTCTAGCTGCACAAAAATTATACACAACTAAAATTTAGCAAGTCTCTGGACCTCCCGATGCGTCAAAAATTAATTTGACCACTTATGCGTTGAGGGATAAGCAAATTTTGGAAGTGAAATCATTTTTCTTGACCTCACAAAAGAGTTGAGAAAAAAAAATAATAATATTAAAATAAAATAAATTGAAAAAAAGTAATTTCATTTTAGAGTACTTCACATTCCCTTTCTTCATTCTTCATGCCGATAGCAAACTGAGCTAACGACCCACTCGACGAAAAAATACAGAGGCTATTTCAGGAATTATTTAGGGACGCCGAAGACAACTATTCCGGAGAATTAGCAACCAGAATTGTGTCTTCCGGAATCCTCTATAGAACCAAACAAGGGAAAAGAAAAAACCACAGAGCAAGACAAAGGGTTAAAAGGGCTTTACTATCAAGGGAAATAATAGTAGTAGAACAATAGAATAATGGCTCAAGCTCAAGCCCCAGGTCAAGAACGAGGTGGCAATAATATTCTAGCACCACCACGTTTAAAAGTGGCCGTTCCTTCTCAAATTCCAGAATTAAAATCCATACATCTTAGGGCTATTCCTGAGTTCAAAGGGGATGTTCAGTTGCTCCCCAAATTTATCTCGACCTGTGACGAGTTGATCCAATTTTTCTATCACGGGGCAAACCCAAATGACTTTCAAAATAAGCTATTACTCACAAATATCAGAAGAAATATCACCGGGGAAGCAAAAATCCAGATCAGTAACTACAACCTACTAACCTGGGACGATATAAAAAGGGCACTCTTAGAAGCGTACAGTGACAAAGTGACGGTTTTACCCTTGCTTTTGAACTAACACACAAGCGACAGACTCAGAACGAGAACGCGTTCGGCTTTTTGAACCGTATCCAGAAGACCAATTCTTGGACTAACCCGCATTGTGGTCGCCTTTCAACAGCATTTCGATGTTTGCAAATATGAAATTATAAAATGTGCAAAGTTTTTGATTGATATTGAATCTGAAGTCGAAATAAATCAGACAATAGAAAACTATCATTTGGGAATAACGAACCACCGGGGAATAAACGAGACTGAAGCAGATTTGACACGACGATATTATTGGCCTAATGTGAGGCAAAGTATACAACAATATATGATACTCTCTATACCGATGAAAACGATAATGACTTCTGTCTCTGTGTAATATCCCTGTTTGATGATATAAGAAAATCCAATTTGATCAAATTACAGTACGAAGAAATTCTAGACTTTTTGAGACGCTGACAGTTTGCTGATGATTGGGGAATGGACTCTGCAGAAGAAGACTAAACGGCGGACGAGGATTAAGACATGCTTCCTGGCAGTGCAAGGCTTTGATTTAGGTCGAGAATTTATCTTTAAAGAAATTGCGCTCTTGGACGAGAATGGTACATGTTTTCACGTATGAAATTTAGCTCCTCCATATTCCATGCATAACCTTAAATTTCATGATCGGATGCTTCTTCGTCAAAAAATCAAGAATGAGTCTGTTATTCCCTGGGAAATTGGTGCGACAACTTACCGTCAAGTTCCTCTGATCTTCGAAAATTTCAATCGCAAGTTTAGGTACGTCAGTGCCGTTGAAACAAAAGCCCAAATTTTCCCGTACAAGTCTTGGAATGTAAAAATTAGCGATATGATTTTGACAGTTACAAATCCATCAAGATTTTCTAGCATCTTCAACCACAAAGACTTACGTATTCACTCAGGTCGCACTTTTATATTACAAGTTCAAACGCAAGTAGCCATGGGTAAAAACAAGAGCTCATTCAAATCCTTAAAACATTCGGAATTACTGAACGTGGTAAACGTTTCGGAAAACATAAAAATATTGTTTTTCAAAAAGTTAGTCAATGACATTTATCTAGGAGTCCAAAATTTAAAACATCGCGACGGCTCAACAGAGGCTGATTCATCGTCATCATCGTCTGATGAATCATTCTATTCTTATTCATCCGATTTAATCAATTTATTTGTAAAGTTAGGCTCCCCATTGCTGTTTTGGTGTCATTATTGTAACAAACGCTGTCGTTTAAATTTTCGTTATTATTTCGACTTTCTGAAATCCATTTTATCCAAAGACGATTATAACACATTTCTGGGCGTTTTTGAAAATTTTACGCGCAACAATCTATTCAATGGAGGATGTCAATATTTCTTAGCTTTCACTCAACCGTTGTTATTTGATTGTATGCTTCCAACTCCCAAAAACATTGCTCGCCAAAGAAAGAAGTACTACCTTTTGGCTAGTTATAAACGGTTAAACGACCGTATCAATTATGATCAGAATACCCATCTCGGGATGAAGTACAGAGAATTCGTACCAATATGGCGAGATTGATGATGAGATCCTTACACCAAGTTTAGACAAAATTAAGAGCCGGACAGCTATAGCCAGAGAAAAACTAATCTCTATAATGAAGCGAGCCGAAAAAGTAATCGAAATAACTACCGTTCTTAATACCTCTGTATCCAAAACGGAAACTAAATTGATGCTCCGAGAATTATTTTACGGCGCTTACTGGAACTCTGTTCCATAACGAGTTGCCGGACATATTCGCGGAACCGACTCAGATTTCACCGATTCATGGGCACAACGAAGAGACAAGTTTCTTTTCACGTTCCTTTGAAGTTGACCGACCAAAATCGAGTACCGAATTGCCAGATGTCTTTTTAGACCCTATTCAGTTTTCGCCGGTTCATGGGCAAGAAGAGGTGACAAATTCCTTATCACGTTCCCTTGACGTTGAGCCACCATCATCAACGGCCGTGCCATGGACGGTTCAATTAGTTCACACCACTCCACAAAAATCTCTGTCAACTACAACAGCGTTGCTCCTACGCAGATATTCTGACAAAGGACCCGTTGCACATCAAACTCCGCCATCGGATGATTCCAACCAGCCATACGATCCGGCATCGCCAGTCACATCTTTTGATTTTTTATTCTCCCTCCCCACATTTGACACCCGATGCAATAGTTGCAGAGTAGAAATGTCAGCTCCAAACACTGTACAGATTTAATGCATATACAGAAGTGTAAATATGGTGGTTATTAAAATGCAAGTGTAGAATACTTAAAACTGTTAATCGAAGATGCTGACCTACTCTGTAAAAAATTCTTCACAGAGCACTTAAATGTTACAATCGAAAATATACATCAATTTTTTAAAAAGTTAATCAGGGATCAGAGTTTCGCCTGGTGGAGTATGATATTCTCTATATGTTTATTCCTATTTGTAATCTGTTTTTCAATCCTATTTTTTGTAATTTCAAGTTTAAGAATGATAAGATTTGATCCAAAATGCAAACAAAAATGGTATGCAAAGAACAAATATAAGTGATTCGTTGTGATTAAAATATTGTTTTTTCTTTTGTAACTATTATTTAAATAAATTATTTAGTACGTAAATGGTACAATCCTGTCCTCGGAAGATGCTTTGCTTTGTTAACAGTGATGTGTCTATCCTGGGAAGATGCCTTGTTTTTTACCTACTGTCTCAAAACCGAAAATGACTTCAGTCGCAAAGCCAAAAACGATTTCAGTCGCACGACCGTAAAACACAGGAAACGCTCCAAGTAAAATTCCAACCAGGTCCACGGCTTTATTGAAGATGATCGACGCACGCTCCATAAAAAAATTCGAACATCACGCAGAAGCCTAAAACGTTGACTCCCATCGAACCAGCTACGCCAAGCGTGGTAAACAAATTAAAAGGTCGGAAAACCAGAACATCTAAAAAGGTTTCCCCTTCACCATTCTTTAAGCGCCAATCCATCATTCCATCTCCACGGATGTGCGTAAAACGCAGCTACAGTGACAAACGACCAATCCGAATGGATCCAGTGCCAAAAGCCGACCGTGCTCCACAATATCCTGTACATGTTCCGTTCTTCGAGGCACCTCCCACTCCACCCAGATTACCGACTCTAGAGATGTCACCCGTCTACGAAACGCGACGTCAAGATCATAATTCTCCACAGCAGCATCCAGGTCATCGATCCCATACCAGATCCAAGGTCACTTCGAAGCGCCTACTACAACGGATGGTGCGATCACAAATCTGGAGGTATCAACGTCTGTTTGAATTGCTCTAATTCTTCTTTTGTACCATCCGACGGTTCAAGGCGGGGAGCATAGTACCGCAACCCGCAGAAGCGCGCGAATTATATAATCTATAGGGCACATAGGAGTAAAAAGTGATTTCTGTCAATCTCGCGTCAACAAGCCTTGACATTGACCAGAGCACATATTTTATGTCTTTTCGCTTTTTGCGAATGACTAATTAACATATAAATCTTCTCCAGGAAAGATTTGGGAATCTCCGAAATCCAGCGACGATTCCCTTTCTGAGTCTATAAGCAATAAGAATAGGAATGGGCAATTATTATCTTATTTTTTTGTATTATTCTCTCTTGCCGAAAATCCCCACTTGGGCAGGTTGCGAAAATATATAAGGACGCCCTCTTGGAGGAGGTTTGCTTTTTCTCGTCGATCCTGTATCAGAATAGGTCACTGCGTTGTTACGCTCTTTTGATTTGTGAAATCTTGTGATATTCTATGTGAACAAATTCATTTTTACTGTAATAATTTTATCAAATAAAAAATCCTGCTATTTTAACTCGTGTGTCGAGATAATTTTTCTCAAAATTTGTGTGCCAAAGGTAATTCTACATAATTCGCGCGTTATACAATTGCCAACGTGCGCAACTCCATGTTCGCGATCGTCCAGCGCCGGTCCCCCGGCACTGCTTCTAAATTACCTTTAATCAGTACGCAAATGTCCACTTGTCCATTACTGAGCAGGATGCAACTCGTTTTCGCCTTATTTTCCTCGTTTATCTTTTCCCCAAAAATTCACGTTAGAGCTGGGCCACCGCGCCCTAAGTTGTCCGTTCCATCAGTCACGTAGCCTTTGCCCTTAAAAGACCACGGACTGATTGATAGGGGCTTTTTTGAGTCTCGACCTTCGTACCCGTCACGTCGTTCCGTTGAACCTAAGTCCCAGCTTGATCCGTAGCCGGTTATCTCACTTCCATTCCTACCGTCATTTGTGCAAACCCTTATAATATTATTTTTTGTAATCAATCCTGCATTACAGACATATTTTGAAGTGTTAACAAATTGTGCTTAATACAAACCTTTTTGAATTTCAAATTTTGTAGTATCGTGTTTTACTTTGCCCGATTCTCGGCCCTGTGTATTTATTTGGCGCAGTCGTGGTAGGATTTCGAGAGACTATTGACCCCGCATAGCCTACCGTCTTAACGGTTAATCGCGACCCCCGCCCTACTCTCCAGGGCCGCCGCCCCGAGTAATCTCAAGATCCAGATCAAATGTGGTGAACATTCCTGTTTCTTGCCGCTATCAACTAAGTGCTACTTTGATTGCTTTGATCTTTTCCGACGTCTTCTTCAACGTCCCTTACCTCACACATTATCCCTGTGTCTTTTCTTGTGTGATCTTCGTGTAACCGAAGTTCAGTATCAGCTCCAGTATACCTTCACAAATTTTAGAAGGGTACGGTCTGCTCCCAAATTTTCTCAAATTTAAAAGAAAAATTAAACAGGATCAGGATATCAGATCAGGGAGTACTTCGACCAGCTCAGTTAGTCCTCCCCCCTGCAGTCCCAGCACAACCTGCGGCTCAGCAACCTGCCCCAGATTTAGGGAACTGAAGGGCATCCACTTGAATACAAGCCCTACATTCTCAGGGGATGCTCAACATCTTCCCGAATTTTTAAAAATGTGTGAACAATTGTACAATTGTTTTCATGATGCAGGAGATCCAAACAATTTCCAAAATAATCTCCTACTTACCAGTTTTAGTTCAAAAAGTCAAGGTGATGCGAAGGTACATATTAGTAACGTACAGATCAATACTTGGGGAGACCTTAAAATAGCTCTTTTGGAAGCCTATAGCGACAAAAGAGATACATACACTTTAACTATAGAGGTCACTTGAATGAGACGACAGCAAAATGAAAATGCTTTTGACTTCCTTCATTGCATTCAACAGAATCTGTATCTCCAGCATGTTTACATACATATTCACCACATAGTAGGAGATGGCCACATGGCGGCTATGAAACTCTATCAAAACATTTTAGGATTAAAAACCTTAATGCGAGAATTACGACCCCCACTCGACCAGTTAATGCAAATTGTAAACCCGGTCTCGCTAAACGACGCCTTAAACATCCTAACTAATGAATTCCAGTATCAAGCTATTGCAAGCTATTACAGAAATTGGAAACAGATGTCTCGATTTCCGCTCCAACCGTATACACCGTACCCGTGCCTATTTCCACAATTGGTACAGGACTATCGCGTAGCTATAATTGGCGCCGGTTCCCAGATTTATCCAGAATGTGTTCTGTTTATCAAATATACAGATATTCACTAGCCCAGCTTCAATACCATTACATTATTTCAAGAGAAGCTCCTAGATTGTATCAGACAGATCACGCTTATATTTCACATCTGAGCAGTGAGTTTACAAATGTTCTCAAGGGTTACCTTGAGAACTTCACCCCTCTTGTACTTACCATCGAATCGGTCGGATACTTTGTTCACAATGACAGGACTTACGCTGCCGTTGTTCCTGAACGATAAATTCCAGCAACTGCGATGTTCAACACATTGCGAAAATTCGTTGAATAATTCGCTAATAACGCTGGCCTTTGTGAACAAAACGTCATCCCTGGAGCTGAATTCAATGCTGACGGAACCCTGGCAAATGGAGATGTGATAATGCCACCCGGATATAATGTTGACGATTTGGCATTTGATGGTTTGTGTCAGAAATTATTTAGATGCTTATGAGAAACACGTTTTTTTTCGAATTACATCCAATGTCACGCATTCTGGTGCGGGTAAACCCGCTAGTCTGATTAGCTTCGATTCCTATCCACTTGCGCCTTATATGTGGATTGAGAGATACGAACCAAAATCACCGGAACTGCCGAATGAAGACGAGACCCAAGAACAAACTGCAGCTCCTCCGCCGCCTCCCCCAGCACTTCTTCTGCCGCCCCCACCCGTCCCACAAGGCCCCAGCATTAGAGCACTGATACCGCCTGGAATCCCGATTCACCGTAGGCCCGAAATTGTTTATAATCAGGGCAGAGGGGGAGTATTCAGCTACTTGCGAAATAGAGCTGTAGCACCTAGTATAGAACTTGTGTGCTTGCAGTTGGTAAATTTTTCTCCTCCGTCTTTGCCTACTCGCTTTGCTGTGTGATTTCGGATTGCGACTTTTGCTTTCTCTTTGTAGACCGTAGAATTCTTTAATTGGCAATGTTTTCTTGCTTTTATTAATCTCTCTCGTCGCTAACTTTATTCTGATCGCCGACTTGTCTCAAGTCCGCCGTCTCAGCACGCGGTAGACCTAACTTTAGGCCTAACCGCTACTCGCTGCATAGCTTTGTCTTTTTCAGGAATCACATTGATATACAGGGTGTTAATAAAATGTTCCCGAACCTTTTCAGGGCGTATTCTACAGCTAAAAATAAGACTTTTTTCCCCTATAAACATAGGTCCAAAAATGCAGCCCTTCCAAGTTACAGCGTTGCAACGTTGCCGAAAAAAAAATTGAAAAATTGTCATAACTTCTCCGTGAATCGAAACAAATACTTGAATTTTGGGTTACAGGGGTAATTTTATACAATCTTTTTGTTGGTTGGGTCAAAAAAGGTCTATCTTGTCAGGGGGCCCTCAGAAGGGGGGGATTTTTGAATGGCTGTAACTTTTTTGGTGATGAGAATTTTTCAAATCTGATTATACTACGTGAAAGAGCGCTGAAAACTGCATAAAAAAGGTACTCCTTAGAATTTTCCAGAAATGCGTTGTTTTCGCGTAAAATACGGCGAAAGAAACTGATGCGCCTGGAAGGTAGGCAACCGATTCAGCATCTATGTACTTGCATGAGTAGGCTAACAGGCGCGGAGACCTAGTAATGTTTACGATCTTTGCGATTGGACTGATTCACTTGATATTTTATCGTTATTTTTTTTTATTCTAACGGTACATGCGTCAACTTTTACCCTTGGGTAGTGAAAAAATTGTTTCCTGTACCTTATGGAAAGTGTTCACAATGTGACACGGTTGTGATTATGATTGTGTTATGATTTAAAACATGATTCCGAGAGAGGCTAAACGTTTTGAGGGACCATACCGTTTTCTGGGAAAACAAAAAGCAGAGTAAAACAATCTGATCCACCGGGAAGGTATGATCTGTTGAAGCATCACCAACGATAGTTTCCTGTTTTTGATAATCTAAGATTGTTGATACGTGAGTCCTTATCGCAGACTCTCAAATTGTCTTGCATCTGCATCGTTCATAACACGATCAGAATCGATAAGCAAGAGTTCACTTTGGCTTTGTTGTCAACTTGACCATTGTCATTGTCCGAAAGTATTCAATTTGAGTTGAGCGTAGGATTTTCTGTTGCGAGATGTGATAACGCTGATATTGGTTATAAGATTTTCAGACTTAGGTGTATCTTTTCATCGAAATTCATCGCACCTAGAAAGTCGCCGAAAACATGTTAATCTCTCAGTTTCTGAGGATATTCAGACGCGGCTTGTTAAACGCGAAAGTTAAGTTTTATTTTTGGGAAAAATATCCCTTACTTACAAGCGCTTTAGTATTCGTGGTTTTCAACAGTTTCAAATATGGTTTTCGAAAAGTTTACCTCCGAAGAGATGGCCAACATTCATTTTTGTTACGGCCTTGCTGACGGTAACGGCAATTTAGCGAGGCGATTTTACTCGGAGAGATTTCCAAATCGCCGCCTGCCGGACAGACAAGTTTTCGTTGATTCTCACCGCCGTCTTATGGAATCGGGAATGTTCTATCCGAAGTGTGATCGGGGTAGGAATAGGGATGTAAGAACTCCGGCCTTGGAAGAGGCCATTTTACATCAAATCGAGGTGGATCCGTCAAAGAGCACTCGCGAAATGAGTGAAGTGATGGGTGTTAATCATGTGATCGTATGGCAAGTATTGAAAGAAAACTTACTGTGGCCGTATCACATTCAACGAGTGCAGGGACTTCTTCCGGCTGATTTCCAACCACGAATACAGTTTTGCGAATGGTATATGCAACAGTGCGCTGAAAACCGGGAATTCGAAATGCGTGTGATTTTTTCAGATGAAGCAAGCTTCTCTAGGGATGGTATTTTCAATTACCATACCTCCCATGTATGGGCTTTCGAAAACCCACATGAAATTGTTGAAAAAAGGCATCAACAAACTTTTTCCGTTAATGTGTGGGCTGGCATTATTGGAAATAATTTATTATGTCCGGTATTTTTACCGAATAGGTTGAACGGTGTAAATTACCTTGAATTTTTACAAGAACAGTTACCAGTGCTGTTAGAAGATGTTCCCTTAAATGTTCTTCAGAATCACTATTTCATGCACGATGGAGCCCCGGCTCATTTTAGTCTCATAGTTCGGGCACATTTAAATGAAGTTTACGGTGAGCGATGGATTGGCCGTGGAGGTCCGGTCGCTTGGCCCGCTCGGTCACCGGATCTCAATTCTTGTGACTTTTTTTTGTGGGGTTACGTCAAAAGTCTCGTGTACAAGGGACCGATCCCGGATGAAGAAACGCTGCGACAACGAATTATTACAGCTTTTGACACGATTCGCAATAACTTTGGCGTGTTTGGGAGAACGCGGCAGTCAATGAGACGAAGAGCGGAGGCGTGCATTCTAGCAAATGGAGCGCATTTCGAGCACTTTTTATAAGGTATGGTAAACAACTTTTTCATTATTCTTCGCGAAAGTTGATGTAAATAACGTAAACGACAAAATGATACCAATACATACATTACATTATATGTCGTGTAAACCAGCCGCACAGAACGTAAGCGCTAGTGAATCGGTTGCCTAGTGCCTACCTTCCAGGCGCATCAGTTTCTTTCGCTTTATTTTACGCGAAAACAACGCATTTCTGGAAAATTCTAAGGAGTACCTTTTTTATGCAGTTTTTAGCGCTCTTTCACGTGGTTTAATCAGATTTGAAAAATTCTCATCACCAAAAAAGTTACAGCCATTCAAAAATCCCCCCCCCCCTCCTGAGGGCCCCCCTGACAAGATAGACCTTTTTTGACCCAACCAACAAGAAGAACGTATAAAATTACCACTGTAACCCAAAATTCAAGTATTTGTTTCGATTCACGGAGAAGTTATGACAATTTATCAATTTTTTTTCGGCAACTTTGCAACGCTGTAACTCGGAAGGGCTGCATTTTTGGACCCATGTTTATAGGAAAAAAAAGTCTTAGTTTTAGCTGTAGAATACGCCCTGAAAAGGTTCGGGAACATTTTATTAACACCCTGTATCAATGATTTCATATAACTATTTACCGCCGCCCCACCGCCCTTAGTTATGCCTTAGGCAATCCCCTTATTTCAGGTACGAGTGACTGACTTCCAGGATTAGAATGATAACCTAGCTTTGAACATGCTCATATGAGCTCAGATGTCATGGTGAGTTACGTATTAAGCTTTTGGTCAAGTGGAAGTGTTTTGCTCTCTCTCTCCCATTAGTTCTCAGATCTCTTTAATCTGAGTGGTTCTCTGGTTTCTCTCTTGAGCCGCTACACATTGAAAATTTCGTGTCACTCACGAAACCCTTCACATCATGTTTGAAAAAAGGAGCAAAGATCGATACCACTAACGTTACGTTTTTACAATGTTTCAATACTTGTAAAGAAATCGTCTGTAACGACCCCATACTTCAATACCCCGACTTTTCACAACCCTTTGTACTGACCAGTGACGCTAGTGACGTTGCCCTCGGTTCCTTGCTATCTCAGGGAAACATAGGGCAAGATCTCCCGATCGCATATGCCTCGCGAACGCTTAGTGATACTGAGGAACGCTAGAACACGATTGAAAAGGAACTAGCAGTGGTTTGGTCCGTTAAACACTTAAGGCCCAATCTCTTTGGTCGGCAGTTCACTATAGTAACCGATCATAAGCCATTAGAATGGTTGTTCTCATCAAAGAAACCAAATAGCAAAATGGTCAGATGGAGGCTCAAACTTGAAGAATTCGATTATACAATAGTCTACAAAAAGGGAACCCTCAAACAAAACGCTGATGCGCTATCCCGCATTCAAGTTCTCCCTACGGAACTACCCTCTACCCGCACTGAAGAACTATTCCCCCTAGATGAAGTCTCCTCCCTGGGAGCAGAACCTGCGGTTGAAAACGATCTCATTAATTGGGAATAGTTAGAAAACATGGGACATGAAACAGACCCGGACGGTGACAACAGTGGAGCCACGATTCATTCTGGTCACAAAAATCCCGTTGCAGGGATCCCCATCATAGAAAAGCCAATTAATTCAGCGACCCACCAACTCGTATTTAAACTACACACTAACCCAACCACCGTCCAAGCTAGCGCATTACACAATAGAACAAAACACAGGATCACCATTAACTTCCCTGAAGTGTATACCTCAGAAACATTACTTAATTTTCTTAAAGCTCACCTTGTGCCTACTACGACCTATCACGCCTATTTCGAAAACGAAAAGCTTTACATAGATCTTACAAAAGTAATTCAACAGAATCTACTTCATGATAGTGCAAAAATAATTAAATGTACTTCTACTCTCATTGACGTTGAGTCTGAAATCGAAGCACAGAAAATCATCGAACAATACCACATTGGGAAAACAAACCATCGCGGGATTAATGAAACGGAGTTGCACCTCCTCCGTCGTTATTATTGGCCTGGAATGCGGAAAATGATCCAGTCGTTTATTAATAACTGCAATATATGTAATATTACTAAATATGATAGGAAACCCCTTAAATTACCGCTCAACAATACACCTGCTGCTCGAAAGCCTTTCAAAATTGTCCGCATGGACGTCTTCCAAATTGAGAAACTCGCTTTCGTTACCATAATCGATAGTTTTTCAAAATACGCCCAAATGTACCCCATTCCCACCAAACAAACCACAGAAATAGCTGACGCTTTCCTCACGTTTATTTCCCATCATGGGGTGCCCACAGGCTTATTAATTATGGACAAAGGGCCAGCATTCCGATCCAATGTAATGACGGAAATGTGTAAATTATACTCAATCAAACCCCATTGGATAAGTTCGAACCATCCAGAATTTAACGTAATAGCAGAACGCTTTCACTCGACACTTATTGAACACTTTAAAATCCTCCGTCAACGACAGGAATTTAAAACCGACACAACGTTAACACTTATGCGGTATGCTATCATAGCGTACAATCATTCGATACATTCAGCCACTAAACAGTTCCCAATGGAAATCGAATCAGGTCACTTAGAGACTGTGTCACCTTTACATCTGCAACCCATACAATCGACACAAGCCTAAACTACGGCTCACAAAGACAAATATGAGGCCCTCTTCGAACAGATACACAATACTTTGAGACAGAATAAAGATAAAATCACTAACAAGGCCAACGAAAAACGAGAACCACATTTACCCAATATCCCTTCTGACACCTTTCTCCGTAACGAACGTGGACGCCAAAAGGCGAAACCTAACTTTATCCCAGCTGCTGCCGTCACCCAAATTGACCATGTCCGCAAAACGGCCATGATGGGTGTTGCCAACAAATAGGCTGGCGAAAAAATCCATTTAAATCAAACAAGACGCCCCAAACTAATGCGTGCCCCCCATCTTGTTCCAGATGGCGCACACCCGGCGACCGGCACCCTTGGACTCGCAGTCTCAGACTCAACCTACCTCAAAAACATGACGACGAATCCAGGGATCCTTCCCCTAGAATTAGGTCCAGCAAAACTCCAACGAACCAAGCATACGCTAATTCACTGCTATTACACGGAAACTCTGTCTTCCGAGTTTACAGTCCTAAAACCTCAATATCACTCACTCCTTTCCAACGTCTCTGACGAAACTACTCGATCCATTATTTCTCCTCAATTAAAAAACATAAATGTCACTCTCTTTCGCACACACGGAAAACTCTCTTTTCTTCGTCCCTCCTCCGCGGCCATCCACACACATAAAAACCGAGACAAGTTGATCCGCAATAAACGCGGACTGGTCAACGCCCTCGGGTCGGGCGTTAAACTCGTCACGGGCAACGTTGGTAGCTCCGACGGCGAGCGATACGAAAAGTTGTTAGATCAATTAAAAAATGGGGAGACGATCTTAGAAAACCAAATGAAACAGGAATATAGCCTTAGCTCTAAAATAAATCGATTAATATAATCAAAATTTACAAACTATTCAACATAATGAAGCAAATTTCGCCAAAAAGGTAATTGAAATAACTACCGATGTCAACACCTCTGTCTCCAAAACGGAAACTAAATTGTTACTCCGAGAAATATTCAATCAAATTAGGATAACCTTTCTAAACTCCCTCACTCTTGTCGAAGACCTTGGATGCTCTCTTTTGTTCTGCCATCTGAATACTCTACACCCGAGTATCATTAAACCAACCTAGTAATTAGTTGAGCTGCGGCGAATCGAACGTTACTACAAGGAAGAACTTCCATTCTCACTCGCCCCTGACAATCTTCCCGATATCGAAGAAATTATTGACGTCCATTGCAAAGTCACTGACCGCCAATTACTATTTTTCTTGCCAATTCCTATTAATTTCCGTCAAAACCATACCCTGTTTTACCTTTTACCTATACCTACCCTCGTCCAATCAACAAATTGTGGAATCCAAAATTGAGATTTTTCCCTGCCATTAATTCTCTTTTATTGGATATCCACTTTCCGCGCCTCACTCCACATGAAAAACATCAAACAAATGTTACGTTTGATCTGGATGAATATGACTTGGCCCTTGCGAAGGGTGAAGATATACCTCCCGATCTAACGTATATTCAAGAAGAATTTTCCGAGTACATTTTCGAAAACATTGATTTCGGACTAAGAAATCTTTTTAAATAAAAAATTGTTTACTCTCTTGCGTTAGTAAAAGAATGTGCCTCCGCTTCGAGGCGTCCGAAGCATTACATAATTGTTATAAATTTTCCATCTAAAATCCAAAATAATATTAAAATTCTCACCTTCATAAGTTAACATATAAAAGGATCTATTCTCAGGGATAACGATTAAACCCAGATAAGTGATACTTTTACTTATATTCAAATGGGTTAATTTCGAAAGAACGAATACTCACACCTCTTTAAGATAAAGAAAAAAATCGATCCTCAGGGAAACATTTGTTCCTCAAGAATTTCGACGATGAATCGATCATTCCTCTCCACAAGTCCTGCCCTAGCCTACCAGCTGCATTCCAGCGTTCTAATCCAGACTCCAGCACGGCCACCACCTGTGAAGCAACCATCCTCGCAGCAAAAATCACTGAAGCCTGCGACCATTCTCGCGTCGATATTCGCTCAAATCACTTAGAGTACGTCCCAGAATCCAGTAAACTTCTCGGACTCTTCATATCGTCTGAACACATCACTATCAACTGTCCGCACCACTCTGAAGAACACACCCTCCAAGGCATCTACCTATTTGAGCCACTTTCTTGCAGTCTCATTTTCCAGAACAGGATCATCCCTAAAACTCTAACGTCAGAAACGAAACCAATCTTCTTTGGCAACCCGGCCCTTGCCACGGATGACATACCTAACCTCCAGACGTCATTCCACTTCTCCAGCCTGAACGTACAACCAGAAGTCAACGACTTGCCTCCACCTGGCCTCAATTTCACGTTCATCAGCAGCCATGCCTCTCATTTCTGGGCATACGCCCTCTTCTTTTGCTTGTCACCCTAATCACTATTATTACCCTTTATGTCTTTTATAAATCTCCATCTTTAAGTTCTCGCACACGGCGGTACCCCATCCGCCCCTTCCGGTGCCCACATCCCGACGCCAACCCTAAAGACCCTACCGAACTTACCTCTCCTTTGAACTTCATTGATCAACCGGCTTCCCTACCGGCTTCTCATGTAGGCTTTGTCCCGGTCCCTCAATCTTGAGGGGGGAGGCGTTATACACTTGCCTACGTGCGCAACTCCATGTTCGCGACCGTCCAGCGCCGGTCCCCCAGCACTTCTTCTAAATTACCTTTAATCAGTATGCAAATGTCCACTTGTCCATTACTGAGCAGGATGCGACTTGTTTTCGCCTTATTTTCCTCGTTCACCTTTTTTCCAAAAATTCAAGTCAGAGCTGGGCCACCACACCCTAAGTTGTCCGTTCCATCAGTCACGTAGCCTTTGCCTTTAAAAGACCACGGACTGATTGATAGGGGTTTTTTTGGGTCTCGACCTTCGTACCCGTCACGTCGTTCCGTTGAACCTAAGTCCCAGCTCGATCCGTAGCTGGTTAACTTACTTCCATTCCTAAAGTCATTTGTGCAAACACTTATAATATAATTTCTTGTAATTAATCCTGCATTACAGACATACTTTGAAGTGTTAACAAATTGTACTTAATACAAACCTTTTTGAATTTCTAATTTTGTACTATCGCATTTTACTTTGGCCGATTCTCGGTCATACGTATTTATTTCGCGCCGTCCGCCGCCGATCAGTTATAAGTAGTTATAAGTTGCGCCCGACTCCAACAGAACGCAGCGACGTCGGAACTTTTCGGTAATCTTCGTTTGTAAGTCATAATGTATACATGTTGTTCCATCTTTTAAATTAATTAATTTTTAGTGTTTAGTTTTAATTTTACTTGATTCATTTTCGTAGTTCGTTAAAAAAAAATTTTTGTTTCGTATAAATGTAAAAAAAAAAAAAAAAAAAAAAAAAAAAAAAAAAAAAAAAAAAAAAAAAAAATATCAAGCGGTTCGAAGTTACTCACCTTTTCCTTGAATATCCTTGGTTTTCCTTTTCCTTTTTATTTCATTTTTAGTTTTTTGTAGATTGATAAAATGTCGTTTTGTTTTGGGAAATGTAAAAACAACCCCACCCCCTCATCCCCCCGTTCCCTTGAGGCCAACGCAGGCAACCTTTGAAGTAAAATATAGGCTTATCCAATCCTATATTTTCATCCCAGAAGGAGGTATGTAGGAGCCCTGAGAGGCGGGAGGAAGAGGTAGAGAGAGGCAGAGGGAGCGTGACGTATGATCGGTCAAGAGCAGTCGAGCCTGGCGTCCGCGAGACGGGGAGGGAGGCTGACGTAATATTTGAATGAGCATGCGCTCCCGCCGCGACTATAGTCCGTTTCATTTAAATAGAAGCTTGAGCTCGACTCTTTCCCCTACGAGTTTTACCCTCTCTCTCGTACCTGCGATGACTCGAGACCCGTCCCGTCGGTCGGGGATTCCGCTCCGTCACAATAGACTGTCCTTTGGATAGCTGACTGTTCATTGTGATGTGATGGAGGCAGGTCTCGAGTCATCACAGGTACAAGAGTGAGGGTGAAACTCGTAGGGGAAAGAGTCGAGCTCAAGCTTCTATTTAAATGAAACGGACTATAGTGATCGCTAGTCTCGATGCGCGAATGGAAAGAAAAGCCAAGTCAGTCGGTTTTCGGACTAGGAGTGAGAGTTGTCCGATCACCCGTCACGCTCCATCTATTTGGTTAAATTGATGGAATTTATGGTTAAAAGATAAACATTGGATAAAAAATCATCGCTGTCTATATTGATTGATTAAACCATGCAAAGTAACAATCCAAACTTCGGAGCTGGACCCCGGTCGGCGATGGTTTTGGATTGAACGTCCCTTTGAGCCAGTAGAATATACAGGGTGATCCAAAAAGTCCGGCGACCCCTAAATATCTTTTGAACGGATGCGGATAAAACAACAACACTTGGGGGATGATTATAACTCAAAAGAAAGTATCGTTTAAGGAGATCAATGTTTCTTGAGGGCACCCCTTCAAAGGAGAGTTAGGTCCCTAATTCAAAATTTTCAAATGGCAACCCCTATTTTGTTATACATAGTTTGAAAGAGCGTAAAATTCCAAGACTTTTGGCGCAAACCAGAGGTCTACAGGGTGTTAAGAAAAAAAGTTTCCACTGCGGTTTTTTCGAAAACGGCTGCGAATTTTGAAAAACGGCCAAACACGTGTCCAATAATATCGAGGGGGACCCATTTTGGGGGGGTTATTTTTTTCGGCGCCCCCCTGGGAGGGGCGGGGGAGGGGGTCACTTCCGTTTTTCTTATGGGAGCCCTATTTTTTTATTTCAGTATCTGAAAGAACGTAAAAAAAGAAATGTTTTGGCGCAAACCGAAGGTCGACGTCAAAACGACGTTAAGGTCGACGTTAAGGTCAAAGTTCGATATGGACCTATTTTCAAAAAATCATTACTCCACTTTGAGATACCGGAATTTAAAAAACTAGGGGTCTAAAATACTCCAAAAAGCAAGACCATTTTAGAAAAAAAAAATGAATTTGACACAAATTTAGCCAAAAATAGGGTTTAGCGTCCCCGAAAATTGTCAACGTTTTTACCCCCCAGGGGGGATATCAGACAAATTCCTTGAGACGACCCCTATCGAGTGATACATCGATCAAAAGGGCATACCAAACTGAACATTTTGGCGCAAACCGGAGGTCGATATCGCTTTTCACATTCGAGATATCGAATGTCAAAGTTAGATTTACAAAATTCGATATCTCGAATGTGAAAAGCGATATCGACCTCCGGTTTGCGCCAATATGCTCAGTTTGGTATGCCCTTTTGATCGATGTATCACTCGATAGGGGTCGTCTCAAGGAATTTGTCTGATGGGCCCCCCTGAGGGGTAAAAACGTTGACAATTTTCGGGGACGCTATAAACCCTATTTTTGGCTAAATTTGTGTCAAATTCATTTTTTTTTCTAAAATGGGCTTGCTTTTTGGAGGATTTTAGACTCCTAGTTTTTTAAATTCCGGTATCTCAAAGTGGAGTAATGATTTTTTGAAAATAGGTCCATATCGAACTTTGACCTTCGATATATCGAAAACTAAAAACGATATCGACCTTCCGTTTGCGCCAAAACATTTCTTTTTTTATGTTCTTTCAGATACTGAAATAAAAAAATAGGGCTCCTATAAGAAAAACGGAAGTGACCCCCTCCCCCGCCCCTCCCAGGGGGGCGCCGAAAGAAATAACCCCCCAAAATGGATCCCCCTCGATATTATTGGACACGTGTTTGGCCGTTTTTCAAAATTCGCAGCCGTTTTCGAAAAAACCGCAGTGGAAACTTTTTTTCTTAACACCCTGTATATCGTTTTTAGTGTTCGACAAAGAGTAAACAAGAGTCCCAACAAAACGGTAGGAGAGCGAGGCATAGTCGAATTACAATCGAATGTCAGTATCGATTGTACGGCCTCTGATTGGCTGACGAAATCCTGGGCCCTGTGAAATCGCTCTTATGGAAATTTAACACGGGGTTTTCGACTTTGCTTCATTTAAAGTTAAATTTAAAGAATTTCATTCTTCCTTACTCTCGGGATATTCAAATTATATTTTTTTGAGACTATTGCGAGGAGATTGATCATAAATATCACTTCATACAAAAAGTAACAGAAGAATATAAATTTGAATGTAAAATTACGGATAATTTTTTGCCGTGTTTCCCACTCTTCGCACAGAGTGTGGTGCAGCAGTTGCTTTTTTTCCAGTTTTCGTGTATTCGTGTAATGCAGATGGTGCAGTTTTCGTGTTTTCGTGTAATGCAGATGGTTTGCAATGCATGTAACGTTCATTGATTGAATGTCGATTTCATGATAAAACCCGAAGATTTAAACGCAAAAACTCGAAATAATACGAAGTTTAAGCGGCTCACAATCGGACGTTACGGCGGGAAAAAAATCCTCGTAATTTAATTTTCAATTTTATATTTTTCTGATAAGTTTGTGTGAAGAGATACGTGTGACCCATCAATACCTTCGTTATATCCTCAAAAAAATATGATTTGAATTTCCCGAAGGTAAGGATCAATAACTTTCTTGGAATTTGACTTTAAATGAGGCAAAGTCGAAAACCCCATGTTAAATCTCCACGAGAGAGATCTCACAGGGCCCAGGCTTTCGCCAGCCAATCAGAGGCTGGCTTTTCAATATCGCCAACCTAACTTAACCTACCACGCTCTCCTACCGTTTTGTTGGGACTCTTGTTTACTCTTTGGTGTTCGATACATCGAAGGTCAAAGTTCAATTTGGACCGTCTTTCATAAAATCATTACTCCTATTCTTAACGTCGGAATTTCAAAAACTAGAGGTCTAAAATACTCTTAAAAGCAAGTGCTTTTCAGAAAAAATACGGATTGGACACAAATCTAGTTAAAGTTTGGGTTTAAGACCCCTAAGCCTTTTTAACGTTTATGCCCTTCACGGGGTGCCTATATAAAAAATTCTAAAAGACGACAACTATCGAGTGATACATAGATCGACAGGGCATACAAAACTGAGCATTTTGACGCGAATTGAAGGTCGATATAGTTTTTTGCATTCGAGATATCGAATTCAAAGTTTGATTTACAAGGTTCGATTATCTCGAATGCAAACAACGATAACGACCTACGATTTGCATCAAAATGCTCAGTTGTGTATGTCCTTTCGACCGATCTTTCACTTGATAATTGTAGTCTTTCAGAATTTTAGAGATAGGCACCCTGTGAAGGGTATAAACGTTATAAATGCTTAGGGGCCTTAAACCCAAATTCTGACTAGATTTGTGTCAAATTCGCTTTTTTTCTGAAAAGCACTTGCTATTTAGTGTTTTAAACCCCCAGTTTTAGAAATTCCGATGTTCAATATAGGAGTAATGATTTCTTGAAAATGAGTTCAAATCGAACTTTGGCCTTCGATATGTCGAACACTAAAAACGATATCGACCTCTGGTTTGCGCCAAAAGTCTTAGAATTTTACGCCCTTTCAAACAATGTATCACAAGATCGGGATTTTGCCATTAGAAAATTTCGAGTTAGGGGTCCTAACCTTTCTTTGGAGGGGTGCCCTCAAAAGTTTGATCCCCTCAAAAGATAGTTTCTTTTGAGTTATAAACATCCCCCAAGTTTTGTTGTTTTATCTGCAGCCGTTCAAAAGATGTTTAGGGGTCACCGGACTTTTGGATCACTTTGTATATCCTGTTTTTGCAACCGTCGGAACATGACACGGTCGGTGAGGGTGGTTGTGAAATCAGGAGATATCGACGAGGCCCCCGATACTCAAACTTCAGAACTGGACTTGGGTCGGTGAAGGTCGTTTGAGTAGCGGCGGAAAACATCTTGGTGGGAATAGAACAAACGCGCGAGTCATATTCTCTATTATAAATGACAACGCAACTTACTGCTGACTGCTGATCCCTGCAGAATTTTGAGAAAATGGGCTCTGTCTTTGGTTACACAAAAAGACAGTTGTCGTTTGATTTTAAACCAAGTATAATCTTTGTCTTTAACTTTAGTGTTTTCTAAAATTCCAATACTTTTTTTTTTTTTTTTTTTTTTTTTTTTTTTTTTTTTTTTAAGTGAATCACATTAACTCAAACTTTTACTCGCCCGCAGCCCCCCCCACCACCACCACCACCACCACCACACTACCTCTAGTTGTAAATTGTGGAGGCTGGATACACAACTGCAATCCTTGGCAAATTTCAGATAGTCGTACCTTTGAAACAAAACAAAATTCTAGAGAAAAATACATTTCGGTTTTAAAGTATGTATTAAAATGCAGAACAAAAACTTTCAACCCAGCGATTCGTTATTCCTATCATTCTTGAGCAGAAATAACACAAAGAAGGCCATACATTATAGGTGGACTCGGCACCTGGCCTCAACATCTGAAATGTGCTTCCGTACAAGGATCAAATGAAGTTCAATTACAGCCATTAAAGGCCGTTTCAGATAACTTCGGTTCTGACAGATCTTTGTTTACATGAGTAAAAACGTTGACACCACTCACTGCGTGAATTATTAGAACTTTTTGCCACAAAATACACTTGGTTAACTGTCATAATTATGTAGCGAATATTAACGTTAAAGCGTAATTGGAGACTTCATGTCGTCCTTCCGCGCATGTAAAGAAAGAACTGTCAGAACCGAAGCTAATTGTGAAAACAGCCTCTAAATTAAATCAAAATCTGCTCTTCCAAAATCTAAATTACAGGCATAATTTAACTTAGGCACATTGAAATAATTCAAAGCTTAAATCAGTAAAGTTTTGCTTAAGAAAACAAAAAAAAAACTATTTAAAATCTGCGGGAGTAAGAAGATACGAAAGAACCGAGATAACATTTTCAATAAGTGATTCTGTACTTGAAGCTGCCAGTCAGAGATTTTTAAACCTTTAAAAGCTTTCAGCATCATGATTAAAAAAAAGTTAAAAAATTAACAGAAGCAGAGGAAGCAAAGAGGCATTGTTACGGATTAAAATGAATAACCTACGTAGTCCTTTTTCGCTTATTTGACCTTTCAATAGTGTGATGAAGCAATATTAGAACAAGAGTTAAGATGAACGTTGGGGATAAGATCTTAAACCATGCAGACTCACTTTTTACGATCTCGTTAATGGAACATTGGTTCGATTAATAATAATAATAAACGGAGACCTCAAAGATGTATGAATAAAAGTCACACTTACAAATAATGAAGAAACGAGGAACTATCTAACAAAAAGAGCTCACATTTTTACAAATGAGACCGATGAGTTGCCCCAAAAGTTAAGTTTATCTTCCTTCTGGCTCCGTAAAAGTTGACTCTAAATAATCCTCCTTGCACAATGTATCTTCCTGGGTGCTGCGATCAGTCTTGAGCTAAAAGTCCATTTTTTCTACGCTTTAGCAAAGCAGCAAAGCCCTTAGCATTCCATTAGGCACTGAGTACCATTTTTTCATCTGAAAAACCAAATATACTCTGACATTGCACATTCTGATGAGTCATCAACACTATAAAATACAGGTAAAATCTCGAATCGTGATGGCAGTGTTACGCGGACGCCTGACCACGATGATTCGAGTTAATTTGATTGGCATGTGACTTTCTCGAGTTAATTGATCGGTGAATAGGGACGGAAAAACTAGTTATTTGGTTCAAAGGATTTCGTCGGGATTTTTACAAAGAGGCCAAGTTAATCGAAAGATTCTAATTCTCTGATCACAGAGTTTCTTTCCCCGACGGTGAACCAAGAAACCAATCTCTATGAAACATTTTAACGAGATTTTTCACACTATATCCCAAATTAAGAGAAATAAATCAGGATCATTCACACAAAAGCTTTCCTTTTGAAAACAAAATAGTGGAAGGACATTTTTAATGAAAACTGACGTACAGCTTAGTAAAAACACCGACGATTTGAGGCCTAATTGAACTGAGATGACAGCACATCACTCAACTTGACCTCTCTATCTTCTATAGAGTACGATCCAACTATCTCCGATACAATTTTTATCTCCATTTGACCGTTCGCGAACAACTTTTTAAGTATGCTTCTGCTCTCCAAAACAAGGTGATTAAGAGCTTGTAAGCAAGGATTTTTAATGAGCAAATGGATCATTATATGAAGCTATTCGATTTAAGGGTCGATTTCATTGGTGGATACAAAAAGTTCTGTACACAGGAGCCTAAGCGGCAAGAGTTTTGGTGAGTTGGGCCACTCCTCAGTGGAGGAGTCTCACGATTCACCTGCTCCTTTTGACCACCAGAGAGAATGGCTAGAAAAGCGTTTTTCGGCTGGGGAAAAAAATTCACTTTAAAGTTTGGAATGTTCCACCTGCACATGTATACACCAACGGTTGATAACATTTTTTTCACCCAAAACATACAACTACCATCACTTTGTTAGACGGTACTGTGTATTCGGCACAGAGGCAACAGGCAATGTGGCAGTTATATGTTTTGAAGGAATGAGTTTTATACTTTCTGCGTGATCTCATCGCTATTTTTGCAGAGTTCTGAATAAGTTTCGATGATCCATTGTCCTTCAGAAAAACTTTGCGAGAGCTTCATTGAGGAGCCGAGCCGTAGAAATACTTGTTTGAACTTTAAAAAAAAAAAAAAAAAAAATAGAACATGTCAAACGTCATGTCAAATAGAACATGTGTCTATTGAAATTTTCTGTCATCAAGGCCTTTGGATCAAATTATCTTTAACAAAGTACCACAGCACAAAGTCAAGAACGTAATGGTAAACGTAGCCCGCTGTTTTCTTGAAATTGATGTAAGTAACTATTATACATTTAGTTTCCTCACAGGCAGAACTCTTGCTCGTTTCTCAGTCTGACACTCTCTTTGAGAGAATAGGCAAGATACGAAAGACATTTTAGCGAATTATGATAGTCAAAACAATTAAACAGCACAAGTCAAAACTAGATTTGATATCAGAATCTTTTTTCTTACCTTTTTTGCTTATGCTGATTGTAAATTTTCATTACTTTCTTTCCAGGAACTAAAGTTTGACTGAGACCAGGCCTTTTTCTTTTGGCATTGCTGTTGACACCATTGCCTTCTTCTAGTAAATCGTTTAAATGAGTATCGTCTGGAACAGCGTGGTTCACTACAAGTTTATCGTCTGATTCAGCCGTTTCATTCAAAGTTGACAGCTCCACATCCGAGTCATGTGCAAACTTGCAATTGTGACCGAATCTACACCTTCCTTTCCGATACATCCAACAGATAGATTTCCCATTAATTGCTTTGATTTCGGCTTTACTGGGAATCATTTTTACATGCTTCTCAAGGATGGCACTTTTCTCATCCTCGGCTTCACGATAAGGATTAGAAAACACGGAGTTCTTCACCGACGATGAATTTGACGAGTTCAACACAAACTCCGGTTTAGGTAGGATTATTTTGCCCGGTGTTTCCGGCAAATTTGTTCGTTTACTAGTAGTTTCTTCCGTTGACCTGCCATGAAAAAGATGGAGAGTTAGGGGCCTGTTTGGATTCTAAAAACAATTTTAGGTTAGGCCTTTTCTAAACTGGCAAACATTCGATGCAACTGTTCAGCAAATGTTTGAACAAACGATTTGTGTGTCCATGTAGACTATAGATGCTATTTTGTAAGAAATAATATTATGCTGCATTATTATGTACATTGAAGAAAGACATTGTTACAGAAGAACTAGTACACTGTTGAGCAAAAGTAAAAGTACTATTAACTCACAATCTATGGCATCGATCAAGCAGACATAATTATAATATTTTATGAACAGAGGTTGAGCAAAAATACTGAGCATCTGTGCAACGAGTATTTGCCAGTGGAGACAGGGCCATAAGATTTACAGATAAGGTAAAACACTTTTCAGTGCCGATGATAAACGTGGTTTCGTGATGGCTAATGAGACCTTATAAACACTAGTTAGAAAAGCTGCTGCCGGGTAGTGATAGTCGATCGATAGTCGGTTGTTGTTCGATCGTGGATTATCGCAGGTGACTTATAAGGTTTTCCATTAAACGAGGACGAAAATTCGCAAATTAGCAAACAAAAGAAAAATCATGAAATAATTTTAACGAATTAGAAAATCGTCAAAATTGACAAAATCGCTGAATTGTAGCAGTCTGCTGAATCCCGCAAATTCGACCGGATATCCGATTCGGCACACTATCTGGCCACTATTCGGTATCCAGTATTTCTGCTGATTGGCCAATATCCAGTATCCGGGTATTTGGCAAAATCAATAATCGGTGCCAACCTAGTTCATTTCAAAAAATAAGGCAGAGCTCACCAATAAATCAATATTTATTTTTCATTAAGCTTGATAAAATTATTCATCATAGAAAGTAAAATCACAGAATACTAAATTCAGATGGAAACTTCCGTTCACTTGAAGCATTATGTTATGATCCGCCATCTTGAGGAGTTCCAAAGTACCCCTAGAATATACTATAGAGGGTGTTCGAAAAGTCCGGAGACCCCTTGATAACTTTTGAACGGCTGCAGATAAAAAAAAAAACGCAACTTGGGGAATATTTATAACTTTTAAGGGGGTCAGCATTTTGGGGGCACCCCTACAAGGGGGGGGGAGGGGTAGGTCCACCAACTCAAAATTATCAAATGGCAACCCCTACCTTGTGACACATCATTAGAAAGGACAAAAAAACGAACATTTTGGCGTAAACCAAAGGTTGATATCATTTTTAGTTTTCGATATGTCGTAGGTCAAAGTTCGATTTGGACCCATTTTCAAAAAATCATTACTCCTATTTGAAAAGTCGGACTTCAAAAAACTAGGGGTCTAAATACTCTAAACAGCAAGCTCTTTTCAGAAAAAATAAGGCTTTGACAAGAATTTAGTCAAAACTTGGTGTAGGGTCCCCAAACATTTTTAACGTTTTTACCCCTCAGGGGGCATTAATCAAAAATTCCGGAAGACAACCCCTATCAAAAGGTACATCAATCAAAAGGACATACAAAACAGAGCATTTTGACGCAAATTGGAGGTAGATGCCGTTTTCCGTAATCGAGATATCGAATTTCAAAGTTCGATATCTCGAATACAAAAAACGGCATCTACCTCCGATTTTCGTCAAAATGCTCTGTCTTGTATATCCTATTGATTGCTGTACCACTTGATGGGGGTTGTCTTCCGGAATTTTTCATTAAGGAAGTTTCGACTAAATTTATGTCAAAGCCTTATTTTTTTCTGAAAAGGGTTTGCTGTTTAGAGTATTTTAGACTCTTACTTTTTTTAAATTCCGACTTTACAAATAGGAGTAATGATTTTTTGAAAATGGGTCCAAAAAGCGAACTTTGACCTTCGATAAATCGAAAATTAAAAATGATATCAACCTTTGGTTTACGCCAAAATGTTCGGTTTTTTATGTCCTTTCTGATGATGTGTTACAAGATAGGGGTTGCCATTTGAAAATTTTGAGTTGGTGGACCTACCCCTCCCCCCCCCCCCCCTTGTAGGGGTGCCCCCAAAATGCTGACCCCCTTAAAATATAGTTTCATTTAAGTTATAAATATTCTCCAAGCTTCGTGTTTTTATCTGCAGCCGTTCAAAAGGTATTAGGGGGTCGCCGGACTTTTGTATCACCCTGTAGACTGATTTAGTGAGTTCAATAATGTGCGATTATGTGCGATATATTTCGTCTGGACCTATCGAAGTTCCGACTGGTTCGATATACATGGATTTTCCTATAAGGTACGGGAAGGCAGTTTTCAAGCGGAAATGTCGGCATTTTAGAGACATTTTTTACACGTCGGAGGCTGCAATAATAGAATCTACGTATCCTCAAATGCCGAGAACTAGCGCAATAAATAGGGTGATACCTCAAAATTTCAATTAGTTATGACGCATATATCGAACCAAGTCGTGAAAGTGAGGTTATGGTACCTCATTGTTTACATCTCTGCATCCAACCTCTTTGAACTACAAAACTTCCATAAATTTCGACATTTATTGGTTATTTCTTCAGATCTTTTGGAGGAATAATGTGCCAGAGTATTGTAACTCATCAGCATCAACATTTTAGCTACTTGTAGCTACTAATTATGAAAGAATCATACCATTTTTACTTATATTGGGATCGGAAACTTCTAGCTCCATAATTCAACTATGTACATATACGTAATAATATTTGAAGTTTCAGTTCAGCTCAAAACTCTCTTCAATAATGGCAGGATCTCCTAAATGCAAACGGGTGCAGGAGCGCGGCGGGCGTATCAAAAAATTTGCCCCCCCCGCGAAGATGCAGTCACAATTTTATACAATGAGACACCCCCCCCCCCCCCCCCGGGTTTGATGAGGTAATCAGAGGTCAAGTGACATTTTTTTTTTTTTTTTTTTTTTTTTTTTTTTTTGAAAAATGAGTGCTCTCGAGACGTTTTTTATACTATTTTAGCTTTAAAATCCCGTTTATTTCCCTCAAAAGGCAAGAGCTGAATTTCCTCTTAATATTGTTATGACGCAAATTTATGTGTATATTACATATATACATAAATTTGCGTAACGAATAATTACTTTAAGAGGATATGTGATGCCGTGATGATCGTGTCACTCATACAATTATTGCCATTACTAAGGGATTTCAACATGGGGGTTGAATCTCTCGCTTGGCTAACGAGTAGAGGGGACTTATTAAGGCTCGGAATGGACCTGAAAGAAAGAGATTAATTAGTTTGTAATAATTTGGAAGTTTATTTTTACCGGTCCCGCCTAGACCTGAAACCCTACCCCTACACACGCGCAACCGCCGAACACGTGGGGAAGGAGGACCTACGAGGGGCTTGGAGATTCGCAATGAGGATGAGACGTGAATGGACCGAACCAGAAATAATTATGAGAGATAATTAAAACAATAATTAAAAAATATCAGTTAATAATGGAAACAACAATAATAAAAAATAATTATAACAAAGTGAAAACCGAAAACCTAAAACACATGACACTCGCACAGGACGCGACGAAATCACCAGGAACACACCGTGTACCCAGTGTACCCTAATACATTGTGAGTAAGGGGGGGCTAGGGGCCCGCCGCGCCGGCGGCCGATGGCCGTACGCACGACCAGGTCGAGAGATGGAAACATAAAGTAAGGATAGATATCTTTACTTTATGGATGGAAAGCGACTGAAGTCTCTCTCTTGAACATTCCAAGTCCCCCGCCCCGTCTCCCCAGTCCTGGCCCAAAAGTGCTGAACTGGAGTCGAGTGTCCTTCGCCGCGCCCATAAAATCGACTCTTTACAGCGTTGCAAGATCTCCCTGTTCCGCGGAGCTTACTCACGACTCAACTTCAACATTCGTTCTTGTAAGCTCAGCCTTTCGTTCCGGCAACGCTGCCTCAATGAGTGGAGAAGCTGACTCCGCGCCGAACAGTGCTTTGAGCACAGAATAATACAATCAGAACGGAAACTCCCATAAGAGCCAATGGAAGCAAGTTTGGAATTTAACGACACCAATAGGCAACGCTGTGGTCCAATATCCCAACATGGCGGACGAGTGTGATTTGCGTTGAAACATAGGGACTCTAGTTGAAACAAATTTATTTCTGTAAATTTTGGAATAATTTTCCGGCCTCACTTTTATTCCAATGGCATTTCAGAATGAAAATTTCGCGAATCATGTCCTATTTTTTTTTTTCGCGCGCGAATCCAGATGTAAACATCCTCTATCCCAACATGGCGGACGCGAAATGAATTTGCTTCAAAATCCGATAGAGTTTCCGTTCTGATTGTATTATTCTGTGCTTTGAGCATAGGGGAAATTTATCAAAACACAACTTTTGAATGAATGCAGATAAAGTATGAAACTTGGAGGATCTATAGTTCTTGACAAGTACTATCAAGCGCCGAGACCAAAATTTCATTCCCTCGTTTGATTGCGAGAGGGGGGGGGGGGCTAACTTTTCAAAAACATGATAGATACAAGTAGTGTCGCTTGGCATCGGGCAACACAGCATTCGGTCCGTTCAAATACATGAAAAATACCGAACTTCGAGTGTTTCGGTAAGCTTCTCGGATTCGACCGTTGATATGCACTTAAATGGACATGCTGTGTTGCTAGATTGCAATGCACACTGCGTCACTAACGGGCACTCAACCTGCAGCACCCTCACAATCAGATTCCGGGTTCGAGAGCATAAAAAAAATCACGGAACTGCTTAAAAGGAAAAATAGGATTATGCTATGATAAATAATGTAGTACAACCCATTAAAAAAATTATTCTTTGAATTTAAAGTACAAATTCAAAGAGGGAGAAAAGCTGGCAAGAACTGACACATAAACTATAATTATCACAAAGAACCGTAACAAAAAAATGAGGGGAAATCAGTATTTTAATGATTCATAGCCAACAATAAAGAAATAATTTCAGAAACCTGCCATTACTAAAAAATCAAAAGCAAAACTACTTAAATATGAATATCAGGGGCGCCATTTCAGATTTTCCTTGGGGGGGGGGGGAAGCAAGGCTTTCCAAAAATTTAGATGACCTTTTTTTTTTTGGCCGCGCATCTTCAAAAAAATCTTTCTAGACTTGATTTTTCGGCCACATTGAAAATCCTTGAAGGGCTATTGCCCCCCCCCCCCCCCCCACGGCGCCACTGATGAATATCATAAAAGACTGAAAAAGTGTTTAAAGATTTCTTGGCATAAACATAAAATACTAATTTTGGAAGATACATTATATACAAAACTATATAATCTGTAACAGAATCTTATTCAGAGACACTGGAGCATTCCTTTTCATCTGTGCCATAGTTGAATTATTGAGGGTGCATTTTGATACGGCAAGATAATCATCTCGAATGCGTGTTTTCTATTTATTTATTTTTTATTTCTTTCTTTTATAATTTTGCACAAGGTGTCGTTTAGAGGCTAAAACTCTAAAAGTGAGTAATATACTATGGTAAATATTCCTAGGAGTTCCTAGAATGTTTTAATATCAATTGGAAAGGTTTCCAAGGCTATTTTGGGGATAGCCCCCCCAAATTTTTTTTGGGGGGGCAGGTAGAGGTCGTTTCAGAAAAGATTGCGTGTGACTCTTCTTAGTTTACATGCGCGAGCGGGCACTTTTTTGTCTTCTGCGCCTACCGCCGTCAGCGCTACTACCCTAGTACGGTGCATGCGCTGCGCAGAAGACAAAAAAGCGCCCGCTCGCACATGTAAACAAAGAAGTGTCAGACGCAATCTTTTCTGAAACGACCTCTACCCTTTTTTTTTTTAAAAAAAAAAAAAAATTACAATTACTGACAGAACACATTAAGAGCTTCAAAATGGGTTTTTACGCCAAGCAGGTACTATGGATCTCCGAATCTCACCAACGCTGGCCTGTTTTGAGGCAAAAGTCCTCAGCGGTGGATACTGTACTACCCATTCGAAAAACGTCCGCTAAGAAGAGTATGGATCTCCGAAACTCGAGAGAATGGATCTCAATGGAGATCCCTACTCTCATTTCTCATTACTTGCTGTAAAACAACGATTCCCAACCCTTTATTTGATTTTTTCTGAAGAAAATTAATGAACATTTGATCGCTTCCAAAACAAAATGCTGTACATTGTACAGGCTAAATCTCGATTCATTGCGAACATAGTTCCAGTCCATCAGACTTGTTCTGTAGTTTTTTGCAAGATTCATCTAGATCGTGGCTTTTTGCTCCTGTTTCCCTTGTTTATTTGTTTCCTTTTCTCTACTTTCGACAATATTCTAATGTAATAGTTGATTTTCATCGATTAATACTTAATCTTAATCAATCCAATATATTCTTGCTTTGTTTCCTTGTGTCTGTAGGTTCGGTCTTAATTGAACAACTTGTAATACAAAAAGTTTGGTTCTCCCAATCATTTATCATCAAAATGAAAACTGAAATTGAGCCTGTTCAAGACTGCAGTAGAGGTAGTTTCAGAAGTGTAGGCGGGCCTAGACCGATAATCTTTGGAATTTGTCAACATTATTTCTGATATTACTCGACAAAAATTAATGAAAATGAAATTGAGCGTTAACTTTACAATGAGGAACACTTTTAAAGCCAAATAATAAAGTTGGCAAGTTCGGTTTTGATTTGAAGGAATTAGAGTTTAAAATTCGCAAAGGATTATGGTTCACGTGCGCCTACACTTCTGAAACGAGCTCTACCTCTCGGTAAGGTGGAACTGAAAATGGACCAGAACCAAAATTGAAGGCAAAACAGTAGCAGATCCGGTTCCAAAAATTAATTCCAATTCACAGCCCTGTCAAGAGGCTGACTTTCAGCGATCTTTCAGCCCTTTATGTCCCTGCTGAAGTGATGGCACCAGTATTCAGTCCGCAATAGACAGCATTGCATAAGGCATCGACAATATGAATTGCTGTAGGAACTGAAACTTTTTCTGAAGCCATTAAATGAAAACTTCATTTAAGTGCCACAGAGGGTATTGAATAAAATAGCAAGAGGCACCTAGAGAAAGAGAAGATGGAATTTGTCTCATATTAGATAGTTGCTAAACAGCTAAAGTTTTCTGTGCAGTAAGTGAACAAAAATGTATCACTGTCCATTCAGATTAAGTAAGCAGTACCTACAGAGAGACTTCCAAATGACAATCGGGCATGAAAGACCAGAACTGTCAGCAACAGGTTACTAATTTGAAACTACCTTGACTTCCCCCCAAATGCAATGTATGTTCTTTCCGAGGGTGATTTACTTAAAATGTATCTTTATCAGCGATTCAAAGGAAATTTAATAGAGGCGGTTTTCAGTGAGAGGACAAGTATAGGTAGGCACCCTGACGCTGTGTCCTTAAAAAGCCATAAGTTGACACACCACCGTTTAGCTGAGAACTAATGAAGAAACGACTGCTGGTATGTCAGTACTCACTGCAATATAAACTTACAAATACATTTTTCTCAAGAATAAATTTCACCCAATTTGCCCTTTAACTGAAAAACACCTCAAATGTAATTATAAGGTACTGTAAAACCCCATGACTTTGGACAGGGATCCGACTTTGGACATCATGGAGGAGTGTTTGTGGTAACTAAACTGAAACTCCCCTGTGGTGTCCAAAGTCGGGTCTCTGTCCAAAGTCATGGGCTTTAGTATTTGTAATTGCAGCAGGAAATTACACAAGAGTGCAGAAAACCCCTAATTTTCATCTTCTATGATGGACAAACTAGCAGTAAATTTCTGTATTCCAAACTTAAAAATGTTTTGAAATTAATAATATAAAGGCACAATAGAACAAAACAGCGCAGAGGACACAGCACAAGTCAAGTATACCGTCATCTACCAATTTTATTTATTTTTTTTGAAGAACGTATGCATTCAAAATTTCAAACATTATGTTATGATTGTTATGAGAGTTTCAGTTTATTAAAAACCAAAATATTGGTAGTATTATAAACAAAAAAAAGAGAGAGAAAAAAAAATGATTGTTATGAATGAAAGTAAACAAATCCTGCTGAACTACCTACTCTACTACTCTTACTAAAAACGTGAACCATAATAAAAGATTTTTCAGGTTTCTACGGTTGTTTTCATCGATCAACATTTGGTGAGATTCGGAGATCCATAGTACCTGCTCGGAGGCCTGCTATTCAAAATGAGCCAACGTTGCGCTCTCTAGCTCAACTAGAACCGGAGATATGCCTTTTTTAGGGTAGGGGGTTCGGGCGTAAAGGGGGGATTTTACCGACTTTAACCCCCCATAACTCTGGTCCTGTTTGAGGTAGGAAGCTAAAAATTTTAACTGTCAGTTACCTCACCTAGCTCAATGAACCGTCCAATTTTCATCAAAATCGGAGATGGTCATGAAAATTTTCCACTTTTTTTGGTTGATGTGGCATGGAATGACCCAACCCATAAATTAAGTATTTCCAAAAGTGTGTAAACTAGACATTTAATCAGATATGTAATGGTACCAAGAAACAATCAAGAAAGATATCTTAATTGCAAAAGTAGCTAAGAGCAGATGTAAAGTGCTAAAAAACTGCTTACTTGTCAGACAAGCTGGAGTCGGAAGAGTCCTCACTTTCAGAATCGCTTCCATAATCTGCGACTAGAGAGTTCATTAAGGTTTCAGTTCATCTCCAATTTTTCCAAGAGTAGGAGAAAGATTACCTTTGAGATGTGTGTTAGTTAGAGAAGGCGATAGTCCAATTTTGACAAGTTTACAGAAGAAGAGTGCTACACCGTGACAGTAAATCTCAAAACCGATATTGAAATTAGTACCTTACTTCAATGTAGAATTACTCGTTCAGAGGCGATTTTTTTCTAGTCTTTAATTGAGAAACTAAGTTCACTCCAATCCTTTAAAGTAAGCACTTACTTCTTTTAAACACACAAACCTGTTTTAGTGTTTTCAGAGGATCACAATTCACGTAACCACATCAATTTGACATCCTTGACTTTTTTAGGGATTTTATTGCGTTCTATTTTTTTAATTTTTTTATTACTGAAATTTGGAGGTTATGATTAGTCAGCGAACGCTCATCGATCCAGTGTTGCCGGATCGAAGGTAAAAAGCCGTATCGTCCCCATTTAAATCAATGTAAAGCGTACGGCTTTTTCACCCTAATTTGGCAACACTGCATCGATGTTGTTGTTCTACGGTCACCAATCACCAGTTAGGAGATGAATAAAGTTTTGTTGTGGAACTTTTCCGTGAAAAACTGAAAACCGTGATTACACAGGCAAAAACGGACACGGTGATCATTGCACTTTGCAGACCGGAGCAAGGGAAACAACTGTTTTAAGTGAATATTAGTAATTTAGTAAATAATGTTTTTTAACTAATCGATCTCTTTGTCTCTAGAACAATGAACTTCAACTCTCTCTCTGTGAATAATTTTCTGTATTTGCTAGTAACTTCAGTTGTGGAATGTGCAAAATTTGGTGAAGTCATTTACGCCATAAACGCCGGCGGAGATGCTCACGTTGACATTTTTGGCATAGATTATGACAAAGACCCCTTGCACCACAAAGTTGGGACCGGGTCGGACTACGGGAAGCAATTAGTTATTGGACGAGTCCCTCAGAATGATCAGATTCTGTATCAAACTGAAAGGTATCACCACAATACCTTCGGCTATGATATTCCCATTGAAGAAGATGGGCACTATGTTATGGTCCTGAAATTCTGTGAAGTTTATTTCAACGCACCAAATATGAAAGTAAGTTTTATCAATAACTGTCTGTTTCTATTACGTTGCCATTATTAGCTTTGGTGCTTTGGAGGATCAAGTAATGACTGATGACAGAAGCTTGCCAGAGCACTAATCACTTTGATTGTTATCTGCCTGGTAGAGCTTTCGTTCGAGCTTATAGTTGAACTTGCTCGAATCTTGAATAATATTGAGGAAAGTGAGAACATTCTGGAGAACCAGTCAACAAATTGATATAGAAAGAATGGATTGATCAAATACGAAATATGCAGTAGTTCGTAAAGTATGAGTGAATGCATGAATAGTCACATTTTGCTACACCGTCTATGTTTACCCATGAATAGTCCAACCCAAAATTACCCAAAAATAGTCATGGTTTACCCATGACTATTTTTTAATGCTGAACATGTCTCAATATCAATCCAATCAGAGATGGTTTGGAAAAACACCTAACTTATGGCGGCAACTTCTTGGATCGCAAGACGAGCTCTATAGAACTGTTAACGTTGATGACCATTGGCTCTCCCAGAAAGTTACTTCATGGAATAATTCAATTATCTGTTCAGTTGAGCTCTGCTCATTTCCATTGGCCATTCTATGGTAGCTGAAAGCTACAGTCGAAATTTGAAACTTAAAATTAGAGAAATTTTTCTCCCTGAATGTTGAATTTTTGAGTGGTTCTGATTGGTTGAGTGGTCAACGAGCTGAGGAAGTTGAATTATTAATATCATATCACTAGAAGGTTACCTTAAACATTTTTTCAGATTCGCATAAATGTTCCAGCAGTGTAATCTTCTGTACTTATTACATTAAGGAGGTATAAAGACCCCCCCCCTCCCTCATTGCCTTTTTTTCCTCACGTTATGAGAGTTTGTTTAAACAAAATGGTAGATGACAGCTTGCCCAGCTTTCTGCGCTGTAGTTTTGCCCATTTCACTGCGCATTGAAGTCAATGTTTAGAAATGCAAACTCACCCACTGCGTAGTAAACAAGCTGATATGTAAAATGACACCATCTTCTTTTCCCCTCTGCAATATTTATCAATGCAAACCGAAAATAAGATCATCATCACTGAAGTCCTTGGAAAAACTCTAAGGCTCTTGGAAAGTTGAGAAATTAGGGCAAAACTCATCATTCCTAGTGCTATCTTTAAAAACCAACATGTAAATCAAAGAGCTTCCAAGCCAGATCATTTCCTGCCCATTTTAGCTACTATCCAGATCTGATTTCCATGCGCGCTGTACCGTCAACGAATTAAACAATGCTAGTGGACTCCTTACAATTTGTCTCAGGTAGGCAACTTGCGTTACTCTTATCTCAATGGATTTAAGCAGTGCAGGTGGCCTACCTGAGCCTTAATTTAAGGAGTAGACTCATATTCTTTAATTCTCCGACTGTACTAGCAAATGCCAAAGTTTTGACAGTCGTCAAGAATGGACTCGGCGTGCTGATGGTTGCTATGATTACCCATGCGAGAATTTTCCTTGTACCTCAAATTCTTGACTGCCAAAACTTGTGGGATTGCTAGTACCTTTGTTTACTCATGAATTTGCATCTGTTGTTATTAAATCATCTCAATTACTTTTTCAGGTTTTCGATGTCGTTCTCAATGGAGATCACATGATAGTTTCAGATTTGGACATTTATGACAAAGTCGGTCGTGGCAACGCACATGACGAGTATGTCAGTTTCAATGTAGTTCAGGGAAAATTATTCTATAATGAGGAAGAATCTGATATCCGAGGAGGAAAAATTCGAGTGGAATTCATCAAGGTAAATAGTCAGAATGTTTGTCTCCCTCAAAAATTGAAATTATTTATGCTTGTATTTTATGAACAGACTCCTTCAGAGTTGCCAATAGTGGCTAGATTTGTCCACACGTGGACTATTTTGATGAGAATTTAGCCACGCTCTCGTTATTGCGGTTGCGGCTCCTCCGGATCCTCCCATCCCTATCCACAGCGTAGCTAGTAACCAACTCGAAAACTGTCCACGCGTGGCTATTCCACCCCGTCCAAACCTGGCAACACTGGACTCCTTCCATACGTACATCCATTTGAATGATACTCATATTCACTGGCTTCTGTGATTCTATTGCAAACTTTTGTTGCCATTAATTTAAACATTCATTGCAGTTTACAATAAGTAAAAGAGTAAGGACACGTATTTCGGGCTTAAAAAAAAGTGAGAAAAAAAGAAAAAAAAGAGAAGGGAATTAAAAAAGAAGGGGGGAAAAAGTAAGAAAGAATTGAAGATATTAAGATAAAAGGATTTTATTTAAGATAAAAGGATTTTATTTAAGATAAAAGGATTTTATTTAAGATAAAAGGATTTTATTTAAGATAAAAGGATTTTATTTAAGATAAAAGGAAGTTTTCTGAATCTCTTTCTTCGAGTTCAGCCACAAAAAAAAGTCATCAATTTTTGACCTTCCAAGCTGCCCCCCCCCCCCCCCCCACACACACACACATTTTTTGACCCTTAAACCGCCACTGCTTGGTTGTAAGTTATTCTTTTAGGATTTATTCATTACATCAAGTAATGTGATTCTAAGCAAAACTTGGGAGATATTTCAATCTGTTCGATGGTGTCACTAGTCCCTAAACGAATTTAGGTCTGTTTTGGCTAATTTGAATGGGATAACAGATGCTTTTGCTAATCACTAGAAATATGCACTGTTTTCAGAGTTTTTATTGATATTTTGAGCCTTCGATTGTGAAAATTAGTTGCGAGATTAAGTCGTAATTTTGAGAATAGATTTCGACGTTCTCTTGAACAGGTGCGAAAGAGATAGCCGAGTTCTCTAAATTGCAACTTAATTTCTCAACCTATGTTGATGATTGATGGCTCAAAAAATCAATGAAAACTTGAAGAACACTATGGCATTATGCCATTTAACCTAGGTTATATCATCTGTAATACTATTCAAACTACCCCATAAACTACGAAGACAAAATTTTGGAAAGTGACTTGTGATTCCATCTAGCAGTTTGGAAGATCCCTAACTTTGGTCTAAAGTCATCTTAATGCTAAACAGACGATTAAAACCAGCTCAGACTGTGTGCATCTGTCTCTAGGAATTCAGAGCTGAAGCCACGGCTGAAATCAAAATTTCCATCTCTCGCCATGGATAAACATACTTCATAACTGGTATTCAATATGCAATTTTGAATGGTTTTTAAGGTGATTCTATGGAAAATTTCCGGAGATTTTAATCCGATAGACAGCGTTACTTCTCGCTGGCTCCGAAATTAGCCGTTTTTCGACGGTTTCCGGCTGTTTTCTCTGAACAGAGGAATATTAGAGGAAAAATCGGATTGTGAGCACCTGCGTTAGTTTTTGCTTGATTTTTTGAGCCATAAAACGGACCAAATCGGTTCAGAAATAAAGACGTAGCTTTGCGAGGAAAAAATCATATGTAAATTGGAGTTGTATCAGTAAAGATTACAGGTGAAACAGAAACTTGTAATCTTTACTGATACAACTCCAAATTACGTATGATTTTTTCCTCGCATAGTTACGTCTTTATTTCTGAACCAATTTGGTCCGTTTTATGGCTCAAAAAATCAAGCAAAAAATTACGCAGGTGCTGACAATCCGATGTTTTGTCTATTGTTTGTCTGTTCAGAGAAAAAAGCGGAAAACTGTCAAAAAACGGCTATTTTTAGAGCCAGCGACAAGTTATGCCATCTATCGGATTAAAATCTCCAGGAGTTTGCCGTAGAATCACCTGAAACCAAATACAAGTATTCTCGCAGGAACAGAAATTGATTTCAAAGATTACAGTTTGAATAATAAGAGCTCATTAAGGTGTTCTTAGATGCTGCTTTTTAGAAGCTGCTCCAGTTTAAAGCTCTGATTGCAATCATTCAAACTGTCATCTTTGAAACCAATTTCTGACGGTGCGAAAACATCTGAAATCAGTTTCTGAACAATAAAGCACTGGTCTTGAAGGAGTTTGCAAGGTTTTCAGTTGCAAGAGATGCAGTTTTTGATTTTAACTGAGGCTCCGGCTCCGAATTCCTGTCTATTTCTACTTTATTTGCGAAATTGCAGTCTTGTACGAGTACTCAAATAAATATTTCATGAGCTGCGACTTCAACTTGTCATTGGCTGATTCAACGCAAAGTATGGGAATGTGGTTTAGTAAGTTTTTAATGTTTGTCATTCTGGTCATCAGCTACCAAGAATTCACAGTAAAGAATATTTTGCCCTCCTCTCACTAACTTAAAATGATTTGTAATGGACAACCTTGTCTGTAGAACAAGGGGGCGTCCAGGCAGTGGTCAATTTCTCAGTAATTTTGAGAGAAAGCATTACCTATTTACTAGCTATATTCAGTGGACAAAGAATTGCTTTGTAGTGATTCTTTAAAGGTAAAATTGGATCGCAAAAATTAATTTTCCCAACAACTTTCAATTTTGCTTTTATTCAAGCATGTGATAGCCTCTTGCCCAAAAAACTGATTTATTTTGAAACGTAAATTTATTTTAAAGTGTCTGTGTTTCTTTTCAGGGATATCGAGACAATCCAAAAATTAATGCTATTTTAGTAATCAAAGGAAAATTAGAAGGTAAATTATTCTTTAATTTGTTTCATAGTAATTACTCTTGAAGGAGATCTTAAATTCCATCTTTTTTAGTCGTCTGAAAGGTCTCTGCATACTCCTTTTAGACAAATTGGCAGTCAGTAAATTTTGATAAAATCTATAATCGCCATTCTTCAAATCATTCAGAGCATAAGTTGTTGCAACATGTTTAGTAATAATTCACCACCAAATAATGAAAATTCCTTAACAAATCAATTAATTAATTACAATTGATTCTATGAATGATTTATTTTTAATGTTCTAACTTGTAATTTTGTTATTACAATGTATTGTTTTCATTTTCAGCTCGAAACTTTTCTCAAACTCAATAATGCCTTACTAAACAGGAACACACCAATTAAGTTTTCATTCTGAAAATATCAGCCATATTTTTGCGACAGTCTCAATCAAGACAGAACATGTAGTGTTGAATCCAATCCGGTTTCAATCCTCTGCTTAAATGATTGGGGTTGAACTCAATATTCAAGTACAAGCACAGAATAATACAATCAGAACGGAAACTCCCGTAAGAGCCAATGGAAGGAAGTTAGGAATTTAACGGCACCAATAGGCAATGCTGCGGTCCTATATCCCAACATGGCGGACATGTGTGATTTGTGTTGAAACTCATTTATTTCTGTAAATTCTGGAAAGAAATCTTAAGTTTCCGCCCTCACTTTTACTCTGTTGGCATTTCAGAATGAAAATTTCGTTGATCATGTCCTATATTTTTTCTTTCGAGCGCGAATCCAGATGTAAACATTGTATATCCCAACATGGCGGACGCGAAATGAATTTGCTTCAAAATCCGACAGAGTTTCCGTTCTGGTTGTATTATTCTGTGGTACAAGTTTTGTTCGATCTGCTTCTAAAGTTGAATTGAACTTGGATTAAGAATTAAAAACCAGTGTATAGATAGCTGAGAGTAGACCCAAGCTAGATAGAAATCTAGTTTTCCTACTTTGTTTGCCCTGTGATCTCGCTATAATCTGCCTGCAAATCTCTCAATTAATACTTCTTTTCTCTACGTTTAGACATACCAAAATTACCTCCGTTACAAACGGAAGATGATTGGAAAAAGGAAGAAATAGAAGAAGTCACTCTCCCGCCTACTTCAAAACGAAGACCTAGCGGACCAAAAACGCCGGATCCATACACTCTAGATGACTCCTCATTAATGCTACCAGTCTTCATTGCGATAGGAGCCTTTATACCAATGTTATTCTGTCTTTGCAAATTATGATCTTCAATATCAAGTCTTGGCGTGAGTTTTGAATTCTTTGATGATAAAATTAAATCATCAAGGCTGTTGATTTATAGTTGTTCGATCTTTAGGTCACACTCCTTTTTCCACAAGTTTTTCTCTCTTTAGGATAGGTACACTATTTTTTTTTTTTTTTTTTACTCAGACTATTAGTTTGACTGGTTTATGTCAGGCTGTTGTAAAAGCCGTACTTTGTTATGAGATCAAATAGTTTTTGATTGCATCAAGCGATTGTTGCTGTTAGTTTTGCAATTTATTTATCTTGGTATTGTGTTGGTATTTTATGGGAGGGTACCAAAACAAACAAAAAAAAAAAACAAATGTAGCAGGAACATTTAGAAACTTTTACAAATAGGTTTGTAGCTGAAGACCTAAAAATTTTGATGAAGCAATTCTGTGGCGAGGTTTCAAAAATTTGTTTTTGAGATCAGGCCGAGACTTGTAAGTACAGATGCCCCTAGTGGTCTATGCATTCTAAAAATTTAAAGATGATCATGGCTCAATGAGGCAAAAATTGAATATGTTGGGGTGGAAGAACAAACCTGACAAACTTTTAAGAAAACAATTTTAACATTTTAGTGCAAAATTTCAAGTTTTTTTTTTTTTTTTTTACAGCCCAGCCGTTCGCTGTTCTTATTCTTATTCTATTCTTAAAATTTCAAGTTTTTTTTTTTTTAATTTCAGTTAGGAGGCAAAATATTGCAAAATCACTTGATTTACTAATCTACAAAAAACTAACAAATGGGCAGATACGCAACCTGCAGGGGACTAGCTTTCAATGCATAAAATCGTACGATGGGGAAAAACTTGACTCTTTCAATCCTTTTACTTATTAGAGTTTGAAATAAGGATTTCCAAAATCTACGCAGTTTTTAATCAGCAAATTTTAAGGAAATGAGAGGTCACAAGCGGGAATTTTTTTACTACAGGGTTCGTTCCCCACATGTAAGGATGTCAAAGATCTACAAAGTAGAGATACACTTCAAAAGTGCTTAATAGAAGTTCATGATTGCTGCTATAAATTTCTGTACCAGGAAAATTTAAATATCCCCCGTGGAAACACCTTACTCCTATTTCTAACTGTACTGGACAAAATAGAAAGTTGGACTAAAAAAAAATTGGACTTTTTTGCATTGGACGAAATCTCTGCTAACCGTAGCTTTTCATAATTTTGGTACCAAAGCGGTTTTGTATTTCAGACCAACAAACAGGTATTGTTTAACACCCTTTAATCTCAGAAGCGTACAATCACTGTTGTAACCTTTAATCGATGATCCTACCCTCCTCCTTTTTAAGGAGACTCCACTGGTATGATTGGGTGATAGACTGGTCAGAAACCAACATCAAAACTAGGCATTAACCTTGTGTACACTCTGGCAAATTTGGGCATCTGACTACCAAAACAGTGTTTTCAAGTGAAGATACCCTAAATTGTAGTGCCGCAGACTTACCTTCTGAAAGCCTGTTTTAGATTTGGGGGTCCATTGCAGCTATAATCTTTGGCATTTTTCGAGAACTTTTTTCTTTTGAAAATCTTTGAGTGTTGGTAGCACCAATGTGGCAAGGAAGCCTCTATCTTGATGTTAAGAAATCATTCGAAATAAAAAAAAATCCTTTTTCAATGCAAGTTCCTTTGTGTTTTGAAGGAATAAAGCCCGGTTAGAGCTGCATATTAGGGGCAGAAGCAGCGCATTGTATGCTATTTAGCAACACCGTATTTCGTCTTTTTTAACCTGTTAAAAGTATTGAATTATTGGGGGTGCCCAGTGCACACTGCACAGTGAAGTCCCTTGAATTGATATTATACATTGCTTTAAATGAAAGAAATGCTGTATTACCAAAATATATGCAACGCCACACCACCGCTGATTTTCTGTGGGTTAACCTGCTCTCCACATCAGGAGAGGGCTTTATCAATAACTGACCCTTTAAAAACTAAATTTTTTTGTTGACCCATTAGAGATCAAAGTGTGACGGACTGCTTTGTGATTTTTGCTATGGAGAGATTTAATGTCTGAACAAAGCATGATTATTATTTACGGTGCGGTCCAAATGTTCCCTTGAGTGTTCTGTCGACAAGCTTGTTCCTATGCAATATTCCTTTCATAATGAGATTCATTCATTTTTAGATGCACGACGAAGTCAATCATCCTACTTCTACATTTTCCTTGCTAATACTTCTTTTTTTTGGTTCCTGATTTTGAGTCCTGAATATACCCCGGACTAAGAAAAGCAAAGACTTGGTACTTTGCTCTATTGATAGTTTTAGTTTGATTTCATAGAAGTCATCAGCCAGCCAGCAAGACACTCACTAAGCATTTTTTCAAGAAGCAAATGATGAAAGTTCTGCACAGGCTGCTAACCTTCACATTTCAAATTAGTGTTTGGTGTTGCTGGTGTTGCATCAGTAGCATCAAATACATTGGTTTTATCCGAGCCTTCCCAGAAAAGTGGGATTCAGATGAGCCTGATGTGTTTGATGATTCTAGTGATTCTAGTTTGCCCTGAAAACATCAACTCTGAATACAAGTTTGAAGTGCGCAGAATGTTTACCAGATCACTCGCGAGAATACGCTTATTGATGGCCATCAGCTGTCCTCATGGCTCTCAGCTATCTCTTTCTTTCTCATGTGATCATGATGCAGAATTTCCTCTATGAGAACAAATTTCAAGACATTCTCTCTACTGAATCTTCATGAGTTGACAGGAAAAAATTCATTGCTGATGGATTTCATTGGACAGATATCTTTGTACTTTTTGTCAGCCACAAGAAAGGAAGAGAGAGAGAGAGAGAGCAAGAGAGATAGCAGTGCTCAGAGAATAAATGATAGTTCGAGAAACAGTTGAGAACCAGCTACAAACTATGATTGATCTCGGTTGTTTAACATCATCATTGGAACCCTCTGTAGTGAAAGTGCCCAATAAAAGAAAAAAAATCATAGCCTTATTATTTCTCAAAGGCAGTAGCGGTTTGTGCAAGCTGACAACCGTGCAATTTTGTTATTTAAACTTATGCGAAAAGATTGATTCTAGGTGAGGCATAGCACCTCACCAAAGAATCGATTATTTTACTTAGGTTTAAATTAAGGGAATTCATTGTTGCCCCATTGCACGAGCCGCCACTGCTCCGAGGTACATAAAATACTTTGTTTAAGTACATTTGGAGGAATGTTCTGAAGATATCATTCCCTCTTCATGAATTTTACTCTCATCGAATTTTCCAGTGATGTACTCTATCTAAATTTAATGAATTTGACAGTGACATCACGGAACAAAATAAAGTATCAGTCCCTCTGGAACACTACAATATGGATTATCCGTCAATGTTTTATGCTAAATGTTCTATCAACATCAAAGCTTAGTATCATATTTTTATTGTTTCAATCAAATTAATTTAACAAAATTTTCAAAATCTTGCCATCATGTTCAAGCTAAATTAACAGCTTCTCTTTTCTTTTATGACTAACCAGTCCATTTTTTTTTTTTGCCGTCCTGTAAATGACGTCAATTTTACTTTTGGAACATTGAAACTTTATTCTGTTTATTTGATGAGGTTTCTTTTAGGACGCAACCGTATAGGTACTATTTATTTGACTAAAAATCAATATATGTAACTTTGGATCTTAATTTCACCTAGAAGAGAATTGTAATGATAGTACTGCTGGATAGAAGAGCAATTTGCAAAGATTTTGGTCCAAAGAATACCTAACCATGTTAAAAATTATGGTCTTTACTTCGGTTTGAAGTGTGAAGTAAAAAGTGTGTAGTTTTCTGATCAAGCGGTTTAAGCGCTTTGAACACTTTTTGAGCCATTCACCGCAAGATGGCCTAACACAAAGCTCTTAAAATGACCATGACATTGATTTTATTATACTGATCTGCTCAAAAGTTTTGTGTGAAATTCTTTAGCCTCAGATTTAATGTGTAGAACACTTTACTTGTTCATCTGTTGTAACCTGTCTTGGAGAAATGAAACTGATTTTCCCCTATTCCTGGGTATGTGCATTAATGCCTTTTGAGGGAGAAAAAATAAATTGCATTCAAAGCAGTTTCCAGAGGAGGCAAATAGATAACATTCTCTGTAAAAAAAAAAAAAAAAAAAAAAAAAAAAAAAAAAAAAAAAAAAAAATAGATTTCTACCTGTCTTTTAATTTTTTACTCACCCGAAAATTGTGTCTGGTGAAGTTAAGAGTTCAAGTTGCTTATTGTGTCACTTATCGACTTTCCCCAAAAACATTGCAAGGCCATTTTGCTGATTTTTGAGGACACACATATGTTTCTTATGCTCTTGAATGTTGACGTTCACCGGTTCGTAACCGCCTTTCATTTGAATTCAAAGTACTTTCGCTCCAAATACTAAATGTTCCCTCTCAACTAATCTGAAGAATATTGTAAGCGACATACCTCATTCTCTTGCCTTATGTTGCTTACAATGTTTCTTTGGGAAAGAAACAATGTGTCCAAAAATTTGTACTTACCAAAAATATCAAAAGTGGTGGATTCGCTTAAATTGTATCTTGAGTTTTTTTTTCCCCGTACGAAAAAACTATATTAGGCTATGATTTTTTTTGTTTTGTTTTTTAGAGCTTGTGAATCATTCATGAATTTTTTTTTTGAGGTGTAATCGACCTCAATTTTACTGCTAGCATTACTTGAAGGCTCCTGTCCAACTTGAACTGTGTTCTTAGATTTACTGATTTTTTTTTTTTTTTTTTTTTTTTTGTAAACTTTAGTCCATCATTATACCTTAAAGGAGAAATCAGTATTTATTGAAATAATTTTAACACTCAACATTGATCTCGCCTGATAGCTGTATTCTATTTGGTTTTCCCTTCAGAAGAACCATTATGCCCCTCTCCTTGTAACTTTATTACTGAATAGTTAATTTGTCATGTATTATATTTTAAATTTATGGTTTTGTTCATTATTCTTTTTTTTGTTTTGTTTTAAATCAGTTGGAATTGTTGACTTTTTTCCTTTGACCGACTGACTAATTAAAAAAAGAAGTAACCATCTCACACTTGAATCTTGGGAGATCTGATCCAGTTTTATTAGTTTTACCATAGAACTAGGCCAGATTCCTCGGCTGGTTCTACCTTTGATATACTACCTGTATGGAAGGTTTGATGAAAGTTCTTTTTTAGTCAGCGGTAAAAAAAAAACCCACTAAAGTATCTTCTGATGTAATTTTAAGTTTTTAATCATCAGCTCAACGGAGCTATCGGTTGAATTTTTCTCATAGAGTTGGTGTCAGTGTCTGAATTTGGACTGTTTTGATTGAAAAATAAAAACTATGAGTGTAAAGCAGGCTTGAAAGAAGGACGTTTTTGGTAATATTCTAGGCTTTATGGTTACAGAGGTGCAGTGTTAGGTCACAATACATGGTTTTAGATAGAAAATGATTGTCGTAACCTTGACTCTTAATTTTTATGAAAATGATTAATCTCTGTCTGATATTACCCAAGAATTGAAACTAAAATATCTCTGGCTAGTATTTTAAGGTTTTAAAGAAACGAGTTCAAAATTCAAACGTCTGCAGAACCTCATTTAGTCTGTACCGTACATTTTCAAAGAAGTGTCAGGAAGAAACTTGAGTTTGGTTCATTGAGATTTCTCCTGCAAATTTGCGGAGAGCAACTTAGCTGTTCTTTGTTTTTGTAGTTTCATTTTCTATGGATTGAAAAGGACATCTTGACTTCTGCTAAATTTTTCAGATCAGAACATTGCTTTGAACTCTTCCTCTGCAAACTTGTATTTTTAAAAGAGATATTCTTTTAACTTTAATAAACACCAAAGTTTTACACCAAGCTCAATGGTATAAGCTGGTGTATCACGATGGAAAACCATAAGACATCTAGAGACAGTGAAGGAAGGAAATGGAAGGCTAGACAGTTTGTTCACTCTCTGAACTTTTAACTTTTCGTTCAAATTTTTCATCAAAAAAAAAAAAAAAAAAAAAAAACGCAAATTTGGAGAGTTTCTTTGGAAATGTCTATTTTTCAAAGTAAAGGGATGTTAAATATTCAGGTTAGTGATTCCTGTGCAAAATCTCCTTATGGAAAGGTGATCACCAAGCACAAGGCTAGCACCGAATCTATATTTGTCTCTGCTAAAACTCTCCTTAAGAGTTATTATTTGCCTTGATAAACAACCTGGTTTAGATGCCATCAATAATGTCATACCTCAGTCCACTTCTCGGCAAGATTGAAATAAAACTGAAAAAGAAAATGAACTTACAAATAAAAAAACCATGAAGTTATGTGATGTTTACAAACTTAGGTAATGAAAAGATCTGCTTCAATTAATACTGAAGTTTTTCCATGTCACTTTTGTTTTATTTTTGAACTTTATTGTAGTTTATTGAGTTATATGCATAGTCTGATTATTTTATTTCTCTTCATTTCATTAATATTTCATTGTTGTCTGTATTATTATGATAATTTCTTGTCTGTTTTACTTCCACCTTTACTCTCATTGTCATTATTTTTTTTTTCTTGTTTCAAAATTATTTCCTTTAAGTTGAATTGAAGGGCTCTGTTGAAGATTGTTATTGCTGCAGTTTATAGTTGGCGCGGTTTAAGGTAAGCCCTGAGCCGCAGGTCGGTTTATACCTGTAAAATGGAGAAAGGCAATGGCGTTCTGAGTGCCGAGATATCGTTTGTAAGTGTCCTCATTGTTTTCGGTGGTTCTTGAAACAGAATACATGGAGGGTCAAGCCGCCATGTTGCAACATTATAAACATTTACCCGGTTCTTGAGGGCTCAACTTATGCTGCGCCAACTATAGCAATTGGTTCGGGAGATGAAAAAATTTAAGCATTTTCATTGTTCTCACACCCAAAGTGAGTATTATGTTGAAATATGAAAGCGGTATGGACTTTTGATGTGGTGTTAATGCTACTGCTTGACCAAGTGCACTGTGAAGATTACTACCCATTTCTCGAAAACTTCGTTTGAAGATAAACAGCTTTAAAATTTTCATACCTTGTTCTGTACTCATGTTTCTGACTGTATTTTGAAATTGTATGAAATGACCTGTCACTGCATGCCCATTTTGAAGAACCCAGAAGTTATTTTCTTTTTAATTAATGAGGAAAGAACTATGATGAAGTTTTCAAGTGTAGACGAAAGCCTCTTTTGGAGATGTGTACAGCAAAATTGAAAGAACGGAGAAAACATGATATTTTTGAACCCATCAAAGAAAAATCTAGTAATCTACAAACTTGATATTTTTGAACCCATCAAAGAAAAATCTAGTAATCTACACAAATAACAGTGTAAAATACTAACTTGATGCCAAAGAAATTGTTTGTATAGATCAAGTATCAAAATGGAATAATGTTGCAATGGTGTTCGTATGAGTTTTTCATGTTTTTGGATTCCGGAAGTGAATGTATTTGTTTTCTGAAATATTTATGTCAGTCCAAGTCTTTGAGGCCTTGGAATGTGAGTTGCAACATTTCTTTTTTCTGCAATCAATGCTTTTGTCCTCAAAAGTTTTTTTTTACTTGTAAATTTTGCATTTTTCAATTTGTCTTAAAGAAAATGGAATAGTGTCAGTCGCAACATTCTTCAACAGTATCTTTCAATTATCTGCTAAATTACAGTGGCTTCTGAAGTTTTCAGTGAAATTGCCAGTTATTTATGTTTTCTGTCCCCCCCCCTCCTCTCTCTCTCTCTCTCTCTCTCTCTCTCTCTCTTTTACTTTATTTGAAATTTGCTCCGCCAATTACTGAGAGAAAAACTGTCTCTGAGAAGAAATATAAGTTCTAATGTACCTCAAAAGCTCTTGTAACAAACGGATACAAGTTAGACTTGTATCCAGACAACTTATATCATAGAATAATCCAATCAGAATGGAAACTCCCATAAGAGCCAATGGAAACATTTTTACGGTCTCTTTCGGTGTCTTTTCAAGATAGCGGACCTATCTCTGTCCCTGTCTTTTGCATTAATTTGTATGGGAATAGTTTGGAACTTCTCAAAATGGCGGACCAGAAAATAATCCTTCAAAATGAACTGACGTTTCTATTCTGATTGTAGTAATCTGTGATTATATTTCAGCCAAATTTTCCAGAAGTTTTTGTGTGAGAATATCTACTTAAGAATTGTAATTTTTTTCTTCATGAATTGAAATGTTATTGCTTGCGTTTGGAAATGACATTCAGAAAGTTTGATGCGACAGATTCTATTCTCCCTCGGCAGCAATCAAAGATGGGCAATGAAATTCACAAATGTTGACATCAGCATAGATCAAGGACTTTCCAAAGTTCTGTGAAACTGCTTTGCGTAGATTTACGGTTTGGAAAGTGTAATTAGTGGAGGCTACGCACCGTCAAGCTAGACTTACCTAGTTTCGACCTAAATTTTGATGATCAATGAGTTCTAGCGAGGTTGTGTTCATCTACGGCTGAATAGAGCTTAATTTTATCGCTGTTCAGATCTGATTGTCCCTTGGTCTTTCTATCTACCCATCGACTAACTTTTTAATTTTTGGAAGAAGACGGAATGGATTACTCTTGGTTAGTCTAAAGCAACCAAGTTCGGTGGACCAACTATTCAGTGTGGTTGGTCTGTTCCGTTTTGTTCTGATGGAACGTTTAAAATCATAAACTGTGCTGGCTATTTACAGTAAAAAAGTGCTGCTATCTATTGCGCTCTTGTTAAAATTATAATCTTATGAGTAATAAATTAGTAGTTTGGAGTTTTTATTACCTGAAGGTCAAAATGTGTTTCCTCCGAAAGAACCAAGAAAGCAGATTGTGTTAATTTTTGTTTTTTCGGTCTTTGCTGCTGTGCTCCTAGACCTCATTATCTTTTACTGTGCAATACACAAGTTTATATAACTGTTGGACAGATACATTTTTTTTTTAATTTTGGTGTGAACCTTATCACTTAATTTCTCCTCTGTCATTTTTGCTAAGTAGTTGAAAGTTTTCTTTCTATTGTATCATTTTATTCCGTTTAATTTTATGAAGGATTAGCTCATAATTATAAGAAAATTTTCAAAGATTAAGGAAGAGAGAGGCACTAATCCTTTCCATGAGCTATCTTTCTCTACTCTTTCAACCGTAAAATTCACTTATCTGTTTGCTAAATTATCATGTAGTTGGTGTCTCACTGCCTCTTATATTTTATTAATTCTCCTTCAATGTATCTGTTCAATTAGTTTAAAAATTTAAACAGTTGACCTGCAATCAGATACAGTTGACTCATCTCATTCGAACTCATTGCCACTGCATTACCCATCTCAAATTTTTGAAGTCTTTGCTTGTTTAGATGCTTATGTCCCTGGCTGTCTTACTTAAATTCCACTGGTCACTCTGAAAATCTGCCAAACATTCATCCAAAGTAATCTCATGTTCGTCCTCAACTATTGTGGCAATTATTCTAAGTTGTAAAATATGTTGATCATATTAACTGTGATAATTTGATTTTTTCTATCATTGGCATGATTCATGATCGTATTGATAGTATTTATTAAGTTTGTTTATTGTTTCGTAAGTGATCTTTCTGGAGAGTATTTACAAAAATCTAAGAGTAATAAAATTTATGGGCAAAACTCGAAAACTTGGATCCTAAGCAAGTATTCTTTTCCATTTCATGGTTCGACGTCAGTTCTAGCTGGAAAAATTAAAAAAAAAAAAAGTGTGTAATTTGCCCTTATTTATGAAGTCTAGTCGTTTCTTTCAATTAAAGTGAGAGGAGCCCCGTTGCTTGTAAATACAAGTTCTCGTCAGTCCTTGTCTGTAAAATTTTGTTCGTACTTAGAAGCAAGATTCGTTCAGAACTCAAGTTTTCCTGTGATGTAGATTTTGAGATCTTTCAAAGCTGGGAAAATCTCCTCTCCTCCTCCTCCTCCCCCCCCCCCCCCCACCACCACCACCCAGCAAAAAAGTTGGATCAGTCATAAACTCTAAAATCGGTTCGTTTTTTCAAATCGAAATCCGAAAGACATGCTGATGAAGTATTTCTGAGCCTGCTTGTATGAATTTCGGTTCACTCCGTGGTATGTATTTAAAGATGGACCAACATTTTTGGGCAGGAGCACCTAAAAAAATTTTGATGCAGCATGCGTTGCTCCGTTTTTAGTTCCTGCATGAGAAATGTAACGTCGTTTTTTGGGATTTTTCTTGTTTTAATTTCAAGATGCTCGATATAGAAATTTATTTCTAGAAAAGTCTCTTGGGTAAAATGGTTTTTATGCAATAAATTACTTTGTTTCAAAAGAATATTTACTGTTCTTCCAAGTTTCAAAAATTTTAAAAACTTTAAAAAGTACAGTCTGAAGAAAAGGTTGGAGGATAATTGAATTGATCAATGTTTGAAACTTTTTAATTTGATAAACTTTGAGAGTATAAGATGGATAAATTTTCATGAGTTACTCCTTTCAAGTATGGTAGTTTTTGAACTTGTCACTGTTAGTGCTGTTTGGAAAAAGACTTTGAATCAAGCTAAAGCTTGCAATGTCTTTTTCAAAAGTTTTGCTCATTTCACATTTGGTGTAAATCGCAAGCGTTTGATGAAAGGTGTAGAAAAATGGAAGTAGTTCTATATTTGTATGTCCTTTTCCTTTGAATTTCTCCTCTTGGAACCTCTAGTTTTCTGTCTCGAAATACTTCTTCATTATTTCTGTTCTTTAAGTTTCTTAGGCTTCTTCAGAGAAAGGAAGCGCTCATCAGTGTGAATGTTCGAGCTTTAATTTTATGCACCCAAGTTTGTGTTTGGTCCCCAATTTGTTTTTTGTTTTTGTACTCTCTTGGTTATTGTTTATTTTCCTTCGCTATCAGTCTGTTTTTGATCCTTTTGTTTTATATTATCTTATCTCTCATCAGATATTTTAGACTGCCAAAAATCATCCAAAGAGTGAATTTTTGATTATCTCGTGCAATAATTATTTTAAACTTTCATTTGAAGCTATAAGGGTATTTTGGATTAAAGTTTTGATATTATTTTTCTCCCCATGAAATCAGGGGCATTCAAGTAGTGGATCTACTTATGAACTGAGTTGTTTAGTTGCAAAACCAGTTAAGTGCCTCTGAACAAAATGTTGGTCGTAGGGAAAAAATAAAAATGTTAAAATCTTTTAAGTGCAATGTATTTTACGTCTTTATTTCACCTATCACAGGTTAATCAGATTTTTTAGATCTTGTAAATTCTATATTTACGAATGCGCCTTGAATTCCTTTTTTGCAGTGCTATTTCATTTTGCAATTCTTTCTGATCGGGTATCAGGCTAGCTTAGCAAATCAACCACTTGATCATATTCTTTCAAAATACCTTTCAGTTTAAATAGTGGGTGCTTTTTGTTACACCTCCCTGTTTTGTTGTTTTGTTTTTTTTTTGTTTTTTTTTTATTAACTGTATTAAGATTGGAACAAATTACACAACTCACACTTTCACTTCTGGGAAATTTTGGTACCAGCGCTAGCTTGTTACTCCTACTATCAAACATCAGTTAACCTCTGATTAGTTGCCCCAATTGTTATGATAAAATTCGAAATTCTCAACTGCAAATGAATGTGTGGATTCTCGATTTTGTTAAATCTTCGGTCAGAAAGCTCAGAATTCTACCGAAAAAAGTGTTTTATCTCAGCTTTTATGTGTGTCTTTTTTTTTCCATTTCATTAGTATTGTTATTTTGTTCACTTTTGTTTCCCTTAGACGGGTTTTTTTTTTTTTTTTTTTTTTTTTTTTTTTTTTTTTTTATTCATCTTTTTTCTATGTAATTATTAGTTTTTCTATTTCATTCGTTAGCACCAAGTTTAAAAACCGTATTCAGAACCGTTTTCGAAACCATCTTGAAAACTCAATTTTTTGCATGACGAATCTCTTGATATCATTAAATTGTGCAATCTTTTTTTTGTCTGTCATTGAATTAATGAGAAAAATTAATAAAAAAATGTTGCCAATGAAAGTTTGAATTTCTGTTTGATTTCGTTATCTTTTATTACTCAGTAAGTTAAAATGTCAGCATTGCCTTATTTTAGTGAAAAATACTACTGATTTCTCATATGAAACAATGATGAATACCTTTAGAGTTGGTCAGGGTCAGACTCTGAAGTTTGGAGATTCAAAAAGCGGAAAAAGAATAAAACAAAAACATTGACACCCCCCCCCATCCCTGTGCTTTTATACAGTCACACATTTTTTGCTTGTGTTTCAAAGCAAACAAGTGGACTGAATATAAAAGGGGGAATACATTATTTTTTAATTTTTTTTTTTTTTTTTTTTTTTTTTTTTTTTTTTTTTTTTTTTGGCTTTTTTGAATCTCCAAACTTTATAGTCTGACCAACTCTTGAGGTATTCATCATTTAAATATTGGCCATGATTTGTGTGTTGAATTTGAAAAAATGAAAAGTCACCTGAGTTTCCCCTCAAAACTTCTGGCAAGGAGTAAAAAGTTGTAATTATTGTTGAAGCTGCGGAAAAGAAAGCTCAAGTCACTGGCATATACCAGAGGCTAATTTTTTTATGTGTGAAAAATTATGAATCAGGATAGTACGGAACACTCTCGGTTCTGAGGACTGACTATTTAGAGTGGTTGGCTTGTTCCATTCCGTATCGATGGAACACTCAAGCCTTGATGGTTAACGGCAGTAAAAAAATGTAGCGTTCCATCATGTTCTATTGCGTTCTTGTTAAAAAAATTAGCCTTCGTTTGAAGCAAGTGACTGTTCATTGGCTCCAGTTTGCTTTAAACTTCTGTAGATAGCAGGACTTTGTACAAATTAGGGGTCACAAGATAACCGAAAAAGTCAGTGCTCTAGTCTGTGCATGTGATTCCAGCTTAATTGTAGTTTAATGTTGTATTCTTTAAAACAAAACAGAAATGCTCAGCAAAAATATATTTTGTCCTCAGTGCAAAATAAACGTATATTTGTAGAATCAATGGGACCTGTTAGTGACAAAACAACGTAATTCGACTCTGACAATGGGGCAGTTGCAAGAGTCTGAAATGTTGTGCTTTTATTAAAGAAAGTGAAAGTACCAGAGGAATTGAGAACAAAGATGCCTTCGGTTTCTAAATAAACCCCATTTTTCCATAGATGAGATTTTGGCCCAAAATACATTGTTTTAAATGGGAATTCCGCGTAGTGACGTCACCACATACGATTTTTTACAACTTTACATGTGTGTATCTCCAAAACCGGGACATTTAGGAAAAAACCGAAGGCACCATTTTTTTTCAGCTCATGAGTACTATCATTGTCTTTATGAAAAACACCAAAATTCAGACCCTTGCAACTGCCCCTTTCAACATTTTCACAAACTTTTTCTTGTTTTAAAAAAAATGTGTTTAGTAATTTTTCTACATTTTGATCAAAGTTATTCTAGGTATCCATTGATGATAATCTTAAAGTATAAAGAAAAAATTCTGAAAATCAGTGCTTTTGTTTTGCTTAGTAGAGATAGAAAGCGTCGGAAGTTTCAAAATGTGGAAATGTACTTAGATCTTTGTGTTTCTGGAGGGCTCAACCTAAGTCTACTGAGTGGATACATATGTTGGCAGGGGCAAGTCTACTCAGCTTTAATCCAATGCTGCTTTGCTGGATACTTGTTCTCAAACAAGAGTGTGTTAGACCAACTCACTTTATCAACAGGTGCCAGGCAGTATGTTTCAATGCGGTTGCCTGGTTTCACTCAGAAAGTTTGATCAATAAAATATTCAATCTGGGGTGAGTTTCACTTGTAATGTCAATATTATTTAGTAACATTCGTTTGTTGTGTAACATTGCTTCAAGATTCCTTTGTTCAAAATAAGTATTTATTTGAGTTTCTTGGATTTATTTTTTTTTACTTTTTTTCTCTTCGTAAAAAAAAAAAAAAAAAAAAAAAAAAAAAATATATATTAATAAAAAAAAATTAGCGATGTCTCCAATTTAAATGGTAGGTGCCTATGTACTCATCACAACAAATTAGAAATTTTTCCAAATTTCATTTGCTACCTTGCTCAACGCACAGGGTATCCATTTTTAAACAAGAAACGAAACTTACCTTTGAGTTATAAATGTAATAACTAACTGTGTCACTTTGAGCAAACTCCATCTCTAGTTTTCGTTCCTTTTTTCTAGATTAATGAATAATTTGTAACCGTTTCTTATCTGCTATTTTTCGCTCTGATTTTCTGACATCTATTCCAGTCATATTTATACAGTATCCTCTCGTAGAATTCATAATTTTTTTTAATTTCCCTCTTTCCCCTTTTGTATTCCGTCCACTTGTTTGCTTTGAAATACAAGCAAAAAGAACACATGGTTTGTGGGTGGCTGGAATTTTACTATTACTAGGCACTTCCACTACCACTACTACTACTACTAATTTTTCATCAATCGAAATTATGTAGAGAGGGTACTGTGTTCGGATAATTATTGAGAAAATTTCTTTTGTTTCAATTTATTTATTTATTTATTTATTTATTTATAAATGGGACAAGTTATTAACAAAAAGTTTACAGTTAGGTAACAAGAAAGTGTAAGGTAGGAAATAAAAATAAGAATGAAATGGGAGGGGATACATCACGGAAAAATAAAGATAAAAATAACGTTGAAATTTGTACCTAAAATTAATTCCAAGTACAATTTCAAGAAGGAGAATAACAAAGTCAGCAAAAGATTGTAATCATATTATCAACAAAAAACTTCTAAACTTAAGAATTAATTTCATTAAGGAATAGCGAAAGGTGATAAAATTAATACAGTGTAGATCGACCAAAGGCATTTTAAATTAAAGGAATTTGAAAAACGATGAGCAACAGATCTGTGTACCGATGAACTCAAATCTAAGGATGGGAGTAGCAAAATAAAAGGTCGCAAGATTCAATAAGTCTGCAGAATCTATGAGACCCCTCCAGTTTTCACGGAGGAAACGTAAGCATGAAATTTGTAAGATTTTTTTTTTTTTTTATTTATTATTTTTTTTAAATGTCAGATTACTTTTTTTTTTTATTTTATTTGTTTGAAATTATCGATATATTTTGTTAAAAATTTACAGATGGACATCCAATGCTAACAAAAGGAACAGCCTCGTTCATCTCATCTTAAGAATTAGACCGTCGAAGAAGAACGCTCTCTAATGAGTCAGCGAATTGAAGAGGATGAAAAGTTGATGAGTCAGCTTGGACCTCGCGAGCTTTATGTGGAAGAGTTACCGGACAATGATGATAGCTCTGTTTGCGGAGGTTCTTCGGATGAGGAGGATGAAGATCGCTGGAAAGACGCTCGAAAGCAGCAAGAGCTGCCCTCCGAGTATTGGCATATTCAGAAACTAATTAAATACATGAAGGTAAGATTGAGCATGCGTCCACTTATTTATTTTTTATTTATTCATGTACTTATTATCTATATGCAATTGCTTTTGGCAGAGTTGAACGAATGGGACTCTAGTATCGAGGTTGAACTGCTGAGTACCTTTAGTATTCAATCTGACTCCAGATACATTTTGTACGCGGGATTCAGAAAGTTTTCAAACTGTTATCAAAAAGTGATCCAGAACTGTTTTATCAAAACTCAAGGGTAACCTTGGTTAATCATATAACAAATTAACCAAAAATAATTTTTGAATTTTGAAAATCAGCGTAAATTACACTGAAATTGGAGTTTGGAAACTGTCCTCTTACCGAGTTCAAAATGTACCCGGAGAGTCAGATTAAACAATACAAGTACTCGGCAGTTTTACCTCGGTATTCCAGGCCAATTTGCCCTACTCTGGTTTTATGGCCAAAGGAGCAAGGTTTTGTGGTCTCTCTAAGATTGTAGTGATGCCTGCTTGTTTGGTAGCCCTGCTTTTACTGAGTTTCTACGGATCAAAGGCTATTGTTTCTTCTCTGGAGCTTCCTCCATTCCCTTGCTTGCAGAAGCAAAGTGTCACATCCTGGTACTCTTCTCTTTTACATCTATTCTATCCTCTTGCAGCGATTCCTCACGAATCGAGATCTCCCTGCTGCTATTTCATCTTCTTTTTTACTTTTTTTCACTTCCAAGCCCAGTTGTTCAATTTGAAACATGAGCATAACAAGCTGCATTAAGTAGCTGGGTACCTATACTTTTTCTCATTTATTCATTAATTTCTTTATTTACCGATCTATACGGATATTTATACCAACTTTATCAGATTAAAGGCTGAAAACAATGACTAAGGTGATGCCAGGCGAAGCTTCTCCAGATTTCAATCTGATGGATAGCGCCACTAGTGCCGCTCAAAAAGTCAACATTTTTTAGCTGAAATTGATGAATTTATGCCCAAAGTACACATTTGAGGAACATTGGCATCTACAAACATACCTCAGGAAAATATTCTGAAAGTTTCAAGCTGAAATACTCAAAAATAAAGGCGGAAATTATGAAATAAAAAAACTCCCAGAAGCCTCAATGAGTAAGAGTGAGGCAGATAGATATATTATCACTCGCACTCACTCTCACTCACTAAGCTTATGGCGAAATTCATAATTCACGGCTTTAATTCCTAACCAATTTTGCTTGTTTTGGGCTTAAAATATCCATAAAAAATGTTGCAGGTGCTGACGATGGTGGATTTTGTGCTTTTTCCATGGTTTCAATTTGAAATGCCGAAAACACAACTTTTCCCAAAAGCGACTAGTGGCGCTGTACATCGGATTGAAATCTAGAAAAGTTTCGCCTGGAATCGCCTTAAAAAACAGGACGTTTCGGGCTGTCACAACCCCTATATCAATCGCCAACAAAAAAATTAAAAAGGTGAAAAAACATGAAAGGCACAGGTGGTCAGGCCATAATTAAGAGACAGAGTTACACACAATTATGTTCGGACCACTTTTTCCTTTTACATTTTTTCACCTTTTTAATTTTTTTTTTTTGGTTGATGGGTTGTGACACCCCGAAACGTCCCTTTTCTTAATCATTGCTTTTAGGCTTCAACCTGATAAAGTTGTTATATATTTCAGAGGGCTTCTCAAGAACTGCTTTGGCATTGATTTACTTATTTGTTTATTTATTTATCTATCTAGTCATTTATTTATTTATTAATTTTGTAAATTCAATCTTGGACTAAAGGCAACTGGAACAAGAGTCAAGTAGTAAGGATTTCCAAAGAATTGAGTACAAAATTATTCAGAAGCTGTGACAAATTCGTGCTTTTCTGTTACTTCAATGCAAACTCTTAATTTTTTTTTTCAGGCAGGAAATCAGACTGCAACTGTCATCGCCCTTGTTTGTCTGAAAGATCAAGATTTAACGTGTGAGATGAACCAAGAGGCTATTCGAGATATTGGTGGTTTAGAAGTGCTCGTCAATCTATTAGAAACTAATGACTTTAAGTGTAAGGTATTCAATTTAATCCTCTAAAACTTTATATTTTTCATAGTCTTTTAGTATTTTCAAATTGTAAAGTTTTGACACGATGTTCTGTGCAAACGTGATCTCTCACAACTCACAAGTCCAAAATTCTGATTTTAATAAAATTACTGTTGAAGTAGGTGCCTCTCTGTAAGGGTCCAACCATTGTCTCCTGTATGTGCTCTGGTTTATGGGAAATCAAAGCTTGTATAGTTTTTAAATTTTGATTTGACTAAGCATGTGGTAAATGAAGCATTTAGTATCAAAATGGGATAAATCCTTTTTTTCATTTTTCAAAAAAATGCAGAAAACTGTTTTTTTTTTGGGCTGGACGGAATTTCTTTGACCGCTGCTCAAATAAAAGCTGTTGATCTAAGTAATTAGACCTGAAATTTTAGAGTGTGAATCCAAAATATTTGCCTGATTTTTTGGAATGTAAAATGAATTTTAGTCTCTGTTGATCCTAATTAATGGATTTTTACCCCAACTTTGGTAATAGAACAAACCTTTGGAACCTTTGGTAATGATCCCAACTTTGGAATGGATCATAGGAGCTCTAAGACAGAGTGCAAAACTTTTTTCCCAGTTGAAAAGTTAGAAGAGAATTAAAGATGCTTGTTAATCACTTGAAAACGCCTGATTAGATAGAAGTGTGTACAAAGCCAGTCACCGAGGTAGCAAGTTTTGGACAAAACATATTTTTTGCTTCTTTCATGCATTTCCTTGGAATTTTTGCTAAAAAAAAACCGAATTCTCTCTGAAAATCTTCAAAAGTCACTCTAAAAATTGTAAATGCTTTTTTCAATTTGGCTGACTCGAATTGTGGGTTTGCTATCTTTACACCGGCAAACAAAACCATGGCTATAACCTTATCCGAAAATTGCATGATCTATGTAATTGATCTTCGAATTAGTGCTTAAGCTTACAGGACTTGGTGCTGACCACAGCAGTTGCTTTGTTTGATGTAGAAATTGCAAGCATGCTGCTTGAATGTACGGATTTTGGAAAAAGCGTTTACTGCTCTAAGAGTGAATTTTGTAGGTTCATAGTGTTTTGGTTTTTTAAGTTTAAAATCTGTCAGAATTCATGCTCCACAAGTCTGTGTAACAAAAGTGTGCGAAAGACTTATTTTTATTAGTTCGCTTTGTAATCTTTTTTCATGAATTGTCATCTCTAGTCATCAACAACAGCGATTTGTATTTTGTTTTGTTTGATCATCTTTTGTAGCTAGGAGCACTGTCTATCCTTAGCGAGATCACTGCAAGCCTTGACACCCGAAGAACTATTACAGATCTCGGAGGAATACCACTTTTAGTCAAGCTGCTGTATGATCCCTCGTGTCAACTTGAAATGCTGGCTGCCGAAACCATTGCTAACACGGCAAGAATTAGGAAAGCTCGTAAAATTGTGCGTAAAAAGGATGGAATCCCAAAGCTGGTAATTAGAGATTTTTATTTGTTTTATGTCCGCTCTTCTTTATGTGATTGAAATACTTTTCTATGCATGGATTCGATTTTTGGTTGTTCAGCTTAGTTCATTTTTCGTAATTTTTTTGCTCTTGTCCAAAAATTGAGTACCAATTCATCAGAAATTTTCATTGATTTTACTAGTTTCAAGTCTGAAAAAGTGTGTTTCTAAATTTAAGATTTTGGACTGTAGAAAGAATTGATTTTTTTTCCAACTCTTTTGTCTTTATGAATAAGAACTATTCTTTTTTAAAAGTTTATTGCAGGTGAATTTTAATAGTGGGTGCTACTTTCTACTAAGAAGTCATTCATTGCCTCATTGGGTATAAAAAGATCCCAAAAACATGAGTTCTACCGTGATAGGTGATTCTGATGGTAGAACTTGCATAAGATCACTTCCCAGCTTTGAGGAGCAAATCATTCCAACTAAGGCTAGGATGTCCTATTTTCTGAACATCTAATGAGGAGATAAGCTCTAGAGTTGAGGAGGAAGTCTCAATTTTGGAATTCTTAGCGGAAGAAGAGAACGTGACGCGATAGGTGAAATGGTTGTAGAACAAAAAGGAGGTAAAAAAGAGGTGTCCATGGCTAAGGTCTTAGATGTATCACACAAAAAACTCAACTATCAAAATCATAAGCAGGAAAAGTATACCAATTTTAGGTGTATTTTCACCAATCTTAAGAACGAATACAGCTCAAGGTGCAAGTTTTCCTTATTCCATTTCTAAATCTTTTTTTTCCGTGAAGGTAGATTTATTGGATGTACCTCAAACTTATCTGGGAACTCCAATGGAAGAGCTGGACCAAGAGAAACAAGATATAGTGGCGGTGGTCAGAGGAAGTTCTAAAGCGCTCTGGTCCTTATCTAAATCTCAAAAAAATCGGGAAGTCATGAGGAAGGCCGGCTGTGTCAAACTTTTAGCTCGACTCTTGCGATCTGTACATGAGGATATTGTCCTACCTGTGATAGGAACAATTCAGCAATGTGCATCAGAGGTACTTCATCAATTTGTATCGTTTATTGGAAATAGGGGTGTGGGGTGTGTGAATCCAATTTCTTGATTTTAAACCCAAATAAAAAAAATATGAATAATTTTAAAGTGTGGTTTCAGTAATGGAGTATATTATACACTCATGGTGAGGTGTTTATCTTTTAGTTAGAATTCTGATAGAAACACTTTTATTTTGCTACAATGTGCACTCAGTAGATCAAAAACAACTTCATCCGATCAGAATTTCATCCTTTGCCATCAACTTCCATGTTGATGGCAAAGGATGCCAAAGGGTTGCTATGCAGGAATAAATAGGAGAAAATCAGGAAAACTTGAAGAATTCAGGTTGAGCTCTGAAACTGGAGCAACCCTTATAGTTTTATGATAACATTGGCCGAAAATAGAGGTAGGTGGAGAATTTAAAGTTGAACGCACTAGTGAAGATCAAGCTGAGGGAAAATTCAAAAATATCAAAAGAGATTAGAAAATGGTTCTTAAGTTACAACCTGTTTGCTTGGTTTTTAATCCATGTTATTCATTTAAAATGAACTGCCCTTTCTTTTTGAGCCAAAGAAATTCCCAACATTTTTTGGATTTGCTCTATGATTGTAGAATAAGTTTTCGTCTAAAGTGGAGTATGTGAACTGTACCATTTCTTTTTGGCAAGACTCATATTCGCCAAAAGTCTTACTGATTACACATAGATAAGATTGAAAGAAATTTATTTTTCAGTGACATTTTTTTTTAGTAAATTTTCTTCTTTTACCACAAATAAACGTTAAATAATTTTATTTTCTCTTGTGACAAATTAATACTTCTCAATCTCCACTTCTTTTTTCAAATTTTTTAGAGCAAATACCAACTCGCTATACAAACAGAGGGAATTGTTGAAGACCTTGTTCGATACTTGTCCAGCTCCAATGATGATCTGAAAACTCATGCCGCCTCTGCCATTTTTAAAGTAAGTTTAACTGTGTCACTCTCAATAAATGCACAGTCGAGGACAAAAAAAAGTGTTAAACAACTCCGGGAAGTCGGCTAGCGCCTCAGCGTTTTCTCAAAGAATTTAAGCATTATAAATAGGCCTATCCAAGCAATAATCTGAGGAGTTATCTGACATTTTTTATGTCTGCGACTGTACTTTAAAGTTTGAGTGGTTAATTCTATTCAATGCAATTCAATTTATTTGTTCCAAAATCACTGTAACATACAAGGGGTTCAATAAGTCATTGCACCCCCTTGCCATTTCTAGAAAAATCGTCCGATTTTCAAAAACTAAAAATATGATTGAAGCTCAGGGTATACCTGATAAGTTGCCGAAAACCCAGACCCGATCCGCGGATTTGTGCCTGAATGCGACGCGCGTTTATCTGTAATTTTTAATTTAAGTCTGATACCGGGGATTAAAGGTAGATTTTTTAGATGGGTTGAGAGATTATTGAATTTGGATACAGCATTGTAGAAGTGGCTTTTTTCTGCCAGCTTCAAGTTTTAACGTTTGGTTGGGAAGGGTTTTATTTTTTTGTTGGAAGTTAGAAATTTCCAATAAACTCTCAGTACTTGAAGAAAAATTGAGGATTCCTAAAACTGACATTGATTGCCCCTCTGCTTACTCACCAGTGGCGTTGCGTGCAATCTGGCAATGTTGTAATTAGTTCATTTAAACGCAAGAAAAAGATTGAACGTGCTCTTCCTGGAATTAGTATTTTACGCTGGTTTAAATGGACGAAATGCAGTGCTGGGAGATTGCAGGCAACGCCACTGTTTCTCCCTGAAAATTGTATTTTTTGTCCTCTAAGACTTCATAATTTAGATTGTGAAACATTCATTCCTATGCTTGTTCAGTGTGCGGAAGATATGACAACTCGGAATGCTGTTCGTCAACATGGAGGATTAGATCCACTCGTTGGTTTAATCAAATCAGAAAAAACTCGGAGTAATCAACCTCTGCTGGCTGCGTGCACTGGTGCTGTTTGGAAATGTGCGATTAGTCCTGATAATGTTCGCCGTTTAGATGAATTACGTACTGTTAATACTCTAGTAGGGCTCTTGGCTGAGGAAGATGAGCAAGTAGGTATCAAATAACAATCTTTATTTACTAATTAATTTATTCATTCTTTATCAACAAATAAGCACTCCGGTTTCAAACGTGCCTAACTCCATTGCGACAGTTCAAAATTTCCCTTCCGGTTTTGTTTTTTTGTAAGAGAACTAACGAATAAATGTTGATGAAGTTTTTAACATTAAAATGCAGAAAGAAATTTTAAAACGGCTCAATGGCTTCAAAGAGTCCTCACTCTTTGAAATCAGATGGCAGAAATGTACAAAAATGTTTGCTGAACCCCAAAAAGTTTTATAAAAACTAAAAAATTTATTTAAAATATGGCACCATGGTCAACTCAACTGCGTCTAATCCAAAATTAAAAAAATAATCATAGCTCAAAAAAAACAGTTTACAAATACAGAGCCTGTGTCTTTAATCCACTAGCTGTCATTTTTATGGAAAAAACTCGAAAACAGCAATTTTCGGAATATTGACTAGTGGCGCTACCTAGCAGATTAAAATCTTTGGGATTGTTAAGATGATTTCAGGGTCGATTAGTTCAAACCTTGGACACCACGTCGTGCTGCTCAGAAAGTCAACAGTTTTGGGCTAAAATTGACAAATTTACGATAAAAGCACAAATTCAAGGGACGTCAGCACCTGCAAGCATACTATAGGAAGATGCCCTGAAAGTTTCAAGCTGAAGCACTTTAAATAAAGCCGGAAATTATGAAATACGAAAATTCCTTTGAGCCTCAATGAGTAAGAGTGAGGCAGATAGACATAGTATCACTCGCACTCACTGTCACTCACTAAGCTTATGGCAAAATGAATTTCACAATTTACGGCTTTAATTCTAAACCAACTTTGCTCGTTTTGTCCTGAAAAAATCCGTAAAAAATTTTCGCAGGTGCTGACGTTCTTGGATTTTGCGTTTTTTCTTTGTTTTCAACGTGCCAAAAACACAACTTTTTCCAAAAGCAACTGATGGCACAATCCATATGACAGAAATCTGGAAAAGTTTTGCTTGGAATTACCATAAGGCGAATGCTTTGTAAAGATTGTACCTTTCGTTTGCATTTCAGAACTTTGAAATGAAAGCCTAAATCTGAGAGCCAATTAGAAATAAACGCTCTAATGGCATAACTATCTTGAATTCAAAAAGACTCTTTTCTTTCAAATCCATTATGGCTATCAAGACATGACTAAAAACTGACTGTGATTTTTGAGATTAAATTTCAATTGAGAACTTGGGTGCGAGTTCTTCATTCCAGTGTTTCATTATCTCATTTCCTACTTTATTTTTTTCAAAGAATGAGAAGACTTAATTTTTCTTGGGATTGTACTAAAAACACCCATAAATTGTGAAAGATTCTCACAAGGGGAAGGCAAAGGTGGGCCTGCTCCAAATGGATCGGGACTTGCGCGAAAACACAGTCCTTGGGGTCCTAATGAAGGGTCGACTTACAGCACTTTTTGTGAATGGGCCCCTGAATTTGCAAAATTTTTATTTTAAAATGAGCCCCAGAGATGGCGGATCGTTATGTAGCCGAGAATCAAATCCCTTGTCTTCAACTGAAGTCGTGGCGCAACGACAGTGTAATGGACTCCGGATTGCATGATTCCGAGTTCAATTCCTGCTGGCGGCGCTCATTTTTTCATGACAGTTGTGCTCATCTTTCTTTGCCTTGTTTTTATGTTTCTTTCTTGTTGCTTGTTTGTATTTTGGTTTTGTTTTGCTTTTTGGTTTTTTTTTTTTTTTTTTTAAGATCATTTGAATTGAATTACTCCACCTCTTTTCATCCTGCATGCATCAGGTATTACTACACTGTGCTTGTATATAAAAGTTAAGAAAATATTGGAATAGAAAAACAACAGCACTTGAAAAAACAGACGGAAAAAAAAGTTTAGTTGATCAATTTCCATTTGTCTTTTTGATTTTTTAATATTTTCTTAACTTTTATATGCAAGCACAGTGAAATAACTGCGTATACAGCACTAAAAGATGTGGAATAATTCAATTCAAACGGTATTAAAAAAAAAAAAAACCAAAATACAAACGCAAGCAACAAGAAAGAAACATAAAAACATGGCAAAAAAAGATGAGCACAACTGTCGTGAAAAAATGAGCGCCGCCAGCAGGAATTGAACTCGGGACCATGCAATCCGGAGTCCACTACACTGTCGTTGCGCCACAACTCCAGTTGAGAATGAGAAATTGATTCTCAGCTACATAACGATCCGCCGTTCCTGGGGCTCACTTTATAATCAAAATTTTGCAAATTCAGGGGCCCATTCACTAAAAGTGCTGTAAGTCCCTTCATTAGGATCCCAAGGATTATGTTTACGCTTAAGTCCAGTTCCATTTGGAAAGGGCCCATCTTTGCCTTCCTCTTGTCAGTAAAATTTTCAGCAAGATATAAGCATTTGCTTGCCTTGGAAAGAAAAAATATACTAAGGAAATTACGAAACTCCGTAATGCATAAGTGAAACCTAGGTCCTCAATTTGTTCTGGAGCAAACAATCCACAAGCTCACTCCATGAATACTTAAAAGAATGATTTGTCTGCAGGTTCTCACTAATGTGGTCGGCGCTCTTGCAGAATGTACTAAATTACCTCACAACCGGGATGTGATAAGGAAAGTTCAAGGGATTCCCCCGTTAGTAAATCTGCTCAACTTGACTAATCAGTCACTGCTTGAGAACACAACCAGAGTTCTTGGCGAGTGTGCTTGGGATATGGATTGCATGGCAGAGATAGAAGAAATGGATGGTATACGCTTGATTTGGTCCCTGCTGAAAAACGATTCGCCCAAAGTTCAGGCAGAGGCCGCATGGGCCTTAGTGCCTTGTGTACAAAATGCCAAGGTGAGGACTTTAGATGCTTTTTGTGAGTTCATCTATGCCAGTTAAATTTCTTAGTTGCTCACCTCCCTCAGTTTGAAACAGCATTGGAAAAATTAATTAATTAGGAATATCTTTCATACCAATGCGCTCTACGGGCAACAATATAAACCAAGCTTGATCTAGTTGAGGGGCTCCGCCGAAAAACGTTACATATCCACTTTGCACAACTTTCAGGGAAATGAAAAAAAGGAATGACTTAAGCCTTATGCGCTTATGTCTTTCGCGTCATATTTCCCTACTATGGGTTTGGAATTTCGCCACCTGAGTGAGTCACCTTTTTCAGCTCTGGATATGTAACGTTTTTCTGCTGAAAAACCACTTTCGATTTTTTCGTCGCTTGTAACATTTTTCGGTGGAGCCCTTTAGTTGTTTGAAGCACTGTTGACAGATATTTTCAGCTAGGGCAGAAGGATTGGAAGTTGCCAAGTCTATCAAGGGTAACTCACCAACACTCTTTTGGCCCTCTAATCATTTCTTGGGTTTGTATAATAATTTTAAACGGACAGACAAGTTTTTGAAAGTAATGGAGTTGGTGGCATAAATTAGACTTAAAATTGGAGTCAGAGCAGACCAAAGATTACTATGACTCCAGTCATGGCACCTGCTATTTGGGCCTTGTTAATCTTTGTTAAATGCCTTCAGTCATCATGGAAAAAGCACTCTGTTCATGAAGTAAATCACATGACTTAGCCTTAATTTGCCGTTTGATGTTTGCAGCGGTTCATTTAATTATTTGATAACGGTTACTGATCTTTTTATCAATAGTATTCTCACCTAATTGAAAAACATTGCTGATGCTTGGGTCGGAATCAATAATCAATCCAACAAGAGTTAGTTTTAACTTAATGGCTGATTTTAAAATATAGTTTCATTAATAGTTGTTCCATCTGCTTTTATCTGATTAAGAATCATGGCAGAATATCAGAGCTTGCTCATTTTTTTTAACAAGCTTGTCATCCTTCTTTCAAAATTATTAGTCTGCATCAACAAATGTGAGAACAAAGTTAATTAAAATAGTAAAATACCAGTGACCGTCAAGAAATATTCAGATAAACTGCTGCCAACATCAGATCACCAATCAGAGATAGGTATCAAAGTCAAGTGGTTTAATTTAAATTCATTGCAAAGGAGGGGTTGCGATAAGGGCCGTTTCCGGCCCCCACCAATTTGACATTTTCATGTCCCAATACGTGTTTTAGAGGTAAAAACAAGTCAAAAAACCTTTATTAACATAACCTCTAAAATGCATCCCTGTTGAGCTACAGCCTCTCAAAGTTGACATTTTTAAGCTGAATTTTACCGCGACATGAGTGACTATATCATATAGGATTTGAAAAGTATCGACAATATATCCACCTAGAACTTGTTTGTAAGTCTTTAGTGAGTCATTAACCTCGGTTAGGGCCTAGATTCGACCACTTTTCCCGAGTTTTCACCTGAAAATATCGAATTTTTCCCAAAAAACTTGTAAAAATTAAGCTTTTTGCCAGCGGTAATTCGTGAATTTGACATCGATCCCAACGAGCATCAAAAAAAATATTTAAGTATGTTATGTAGTAGTATATTAGGTAAAACATATCGAAAAATTGAAGTTGCGCTCGCTTGCGCTTGTGGTTAAAAGTCAACTTTACCGTAAGTAGGTCTAGCGATGCGATTCAAACCATACGACCATTATACGGATGTGTGCGGCCGTGCGTGATTAAATATGCAACCATCGATATTCTTCGATAGTTTTAGTTAGATTTGCTGCCGGGAATCATTTTAGAACATTCCTGAACCGAGGGGGGGTCTGGTTAAAAAAAAAAAAAAAAAAAAAAAAAAAAAAAAAAAAAAAAAAAAAGTTACTCGTGCAATTATGTTTGATTGTTTGAGATGATGGTTTGGGGGGGGGCTGGACCTTGTCGACAGCCATGCTTAAGCTGTCACAACGGCTTCTAAATCTGGCAACACTGAATTATCTCAATGATGAACCTGTCAAACTTCATTTTCGATGAGTGCAGTACGCACAATTCTTACATAATAAGTCTCATATACAATATGTCTCGTATAACAAAAATAAAATAAAAAAAAACTCACGAGCGTACACAGTCCACCCATAACAATACTGTCACTCGCAAAACCGTGTTTTTTGAGGAAACAAATAAGCAAAAGTGTATCTAGGTATTTTATGTAAATTCAACTTAAAACAACACCGTTATACAATCACCGGTCAATTAATCACGATTCGAGGGAAGGAACACGGGATACTGAATTAGCACTGTAGCACTTTCTTCGATCTGACCCAAAGAGGAGAAAGGTGTAAATAAATGCTTTCTTTTATATCAATCAGATTAGCACACAATGAAGATAGTGCGATTTATACCACGGATGAGACTTAAGAATGGTGCGCACTGCACTCATAGAAAATGAAGTTCGACAGGTTCATCATTGAGATAATTCAGTGTTGCCAGATTTAGAAGCCGTTGTGACAGCTTAAGCATGCGGCTGTCGACAAGGTCCAGCCCCCCCCCCCAAACCATCATCTCAAACAATCAAACATAATTGCACGAGTAACTTTTTTTTTTTTTTTTTTTTTTTTTTTTTTTTTTTTAACCACCCCCCCCCTCGGTTCAGGAATGTTCTAAAATGATTCCCGGCAGCAAATCTAACTAAAACTATCGAAGAATATCGATGGTTGCATATTTAATCACGCACGGCCGCACACATCCGTATAATGGTCGTATGGTTTGAATCGCATCGCTAGACCTACTTACGGTAAAGTTGACTTTTAACCACAAGCGCAAGCGAGCGCAACTTCAATTTTTCGATATGTTTTACCTAATATACTACTACATAACATACTTAAATATTTTTTTTGATGCTCGTTGGGATCGATGTCAAATTCACGAATTACCGCTGGCAAAAAGCTTAATTTTTACAAGTTTTTTGGGAAAAATTCGATATTTTCAGGTGAAAACTCGGGAAAAGTGGTCGAATCTAGGCCCTAACCGAGGTTAATGACTCACTAAAGACTTACAAACAAGTTCTAGGTGGATATATTGTCGATACTTTTCAAATCCTATATGATATAGTCACTCATGTCGCGGTAAAATTCAGCTTAAAAATGTCAACTTTGAGAGGCTGTAGCTCAACAGGGATGCATTTTAGAGGTTATGTTAATAAAGGTTTTTTGACTTGTTTTTACCTCTAAAACACGTATTGGGACATGAAAATGTCAAATTGGTGGGGGCCGGAAACGGCCCTTATCGCAACCCCTCCTTTAAGTGTTGACAATGATTGCAGGCAGTTGACAGTTTTTTTTGTAGTGCTGTTGTTAAAGTTTTAGAAATCTTTGTAGTAGGAGCCTAACCCTCTTTCCCCTGGTAAACAATGTAGGTTAAATTACTCAGTTTTCAGAAGGTAAATATAATAATGGGCTCCAAAGGGCCTGACCGCCAGGGTCACAATTTTCTAGCATAATTATTTTCTTTCCTTTCAGAATTCCGGTGAGCTAGTGAGGAGTTTTGTTGGAGGTCTAGAATTGATGGTTCGCCTTCTTTATTCTCCTGACAGTCAAGTACTTGCCTGCGTCTGTGCCGCAATTGCCAAGGTAGCCCAAGATAAAGAAAACTTAGCGGTCATTTCTGACCATGGAGTTGTTCAAATGTTATCACATCTTGTGAAAACGGTAAGCTTTCTGTAACTTCCATCTTCAGAACAAAAAATTCTTGAAGGCACTGACGTAAAAAATGACTTTTTTCATTTCTTCAATTTTAGATTTCTCAGTACACAATTTATTTATTGATTTTATTTATTTGTTCATTACACAGTCGGTACCTGTGCGCCCTATTTATAGGGTTCTCATATAAGTGAAAAATTAGTGTAATTGAGCTTTCCTGTTTGGAATGGGTCAAAAACTCTGTTGTTTCTTTTCATTGAGGTATTAATATTTGAACTAGAAAACAATGGATGAAATTACTTAAAAATGTTCAGCAATTTGAACATCTGACTGGGTGTTACTCGCACGGTTCCTGCGACTTGTTTTACATGCATTCTTCCGGGGAAATTGAGTTTCGGTTTTGTTCGATCCTTTCTTTGATTGGATCATCCTTGTTTTCTGCCTTGGTTGAACACTGACCAGCCTTTAGCTGTACCTGGCTTTTATAATGCCAATGTGCAAAAAACTGCATTTTAATTCTCAAAATTAGATAATTATGATAAAAATTGTTTATTTCCTCCGTGTAGAGGTTTCAGGCATCAAATAAAATACTCCAAAGGTTTATTGATCAGTTCTTTTAATCAAACACTGAAAAACAAGATTGTTCTACTTCCCTCTTGTGTATTTTTTCCTGTATTTTTCCTTGTATTTTGATTGCTAAGTTCGAGGGATGTTTTTGTAACGAGTTCGGAACAAAGTAATGGCCTCCCATTACTAGGATAAATGATAAATTATTAGGATAAATGATACCCTAACCCATTTTTAAAAGTTTTTTACTGTGATCACTTAGGTTTTCCAGTTGACTGTTTCTTTGAATAAATGTAATGCTCTTTCATTTTAAAGCATTCTTTTGACTGTAAGAGTCAACTCTTTGGAAGTACGTACTTATATGTTTATTGATAAGAGCAAGATACCGCTGCAGCAGTAGCGCACCGAGAGTTTCTTCATCTCTCTCTTTCCTCCATTAAAAAACGTATATTAGACAAGGATGGACAAGGGGATAAAACCCCCTCTTTCTGTCCTTTTCCTACTTATACATTCAAATGGGAAATGAGAGAGATGGAAGAGATCCTGGTTGCGCTAGTGCGCTGCAGCAATACTCAAAACAGTATCAACCATCAGATTCCATTTCATGGCTCAGTACATTTCACCTCCAATTCCTACTTTAAAATTATTCAAGGGGGGGGGGGGGATGTTTGATTCAACATTCTTTTCCCTCAAAAAAGGTCAATTGAAGTTCCCAGCTCTTAAAAATCTAAGAAGAGTTTTCACCGGCTACCGACTCTTTAATGCAAAAATGTGTAAAAAAGCAGCTGAGAAGGGTACAATCAACGTCTTTGTAACTTTTGATCCAAAATTGCTTACATTTGATAAAACCCATTGAATAACTCAAAATCAGTGCGGAAAGTTTTCAGATTTGCTGTCTAAGTAATTAGCTTATCAGAGCATATTGAAAGTTAATACCTATTGTTATTCTTAGTTGATTATTATTATTGTTAATCGTTTTGTTTAGATGGTTGTTTCTTTCTCTGAATTGACAAGTTTTTGGTGAGTTCTTCAGCTGTTGGTTTGTTTTTGGCCACCAGAGAATGCTTAAAGTCGGAAAGAAAGAAGAATTGCAAATCAATGCCTGAATTTATCTACAATATTTTATTCATTGGTATTCTTAGCATTATTTCTCTGACCTAAAAGTGAAAGAAATATGGTGGATCAAATCAGATATTCATTTCTAGTATTTGTTCTTTCTAGACTATCAGCCAGGGCATTGGACCAAACTACACCGCGAACCGCTCCGAACTGCCTATTTTCTGTACGGCGAATCAAACAAAAAACCTTACACCGAAAAATACAGCGGCTTGTTTGTTCAGCAACTTGCTGAATGCGGTTTGAAGCGGTTCAAACATTAAAAAAAAAAAAAAATGGTTTTGAGTGAAAGTATAAAGTATTAAAGCATTGAACATTTCAGCTCTTTTTTGTGCGATCGATGTATTGTACTTTTTCAAACTACCCACGCATGAAAATAAAATTAATACCTCAATAATTTGTTGTAATTAATGAACAGACAGAGCTTCATTCCTACGTTTCTGTCTGTTGTCTATGAAGGGAATATTTTTTGATCAAACCGGTTCACTCCGAACCGGTTCATAGTGAACCTAAAGGCTGTGTGAACCCGAACCGCAAACTGACTTTTTCAAAAATTTTGAACCGCGAATTGGACCAGAACCGATTTTTGCTGCATCCGATGTCCTGCTTTCAGCTTTGTTTCTCTGATTTTCAACAAAACTAGTTTGTAAGAAACTGTTTTTGGATGGTCAACTTATGCCCGAAGCTTCTGCATCTTGTCTGAAAATAATTGACCTGCTCATTGGTGATTTGCTGTACATTGTTTGGCAATTCTCTGGAGGCCAAATTCTGAACCAAACACCAAAGAAACACTGTAGCTAGCTGTTCATAACTCAACCTGTCTTGTGTGTTAGCTCGCCAGTATCTACAATAGCAACAAGAACACTGATACCACTCCAGACTCTACCAGAAACAAAAACGAACAAAAACAAAATCTGGTAGCTCCAGAGGTGAACAGAATTTCATTTACACGTTGAACACTTCACTCTCTCTTATCCTCACACAACCCGCAATTTCATACTCTCATCCTCACACGTCTTTGTTCAAAAACACAAACCTACATTGCTTACAGCCTCATTGAAACACCAAGATACTAGATTTGAACAAGCCGCTATCTCAAAAGAGAACATTTTACTTGTGCTTAGTTGTTCTGTCTTAAATTTTTTTACCCGTTCAACGCTAGGTTTCCAATCCTTAAGGTGATTCCAGGCGAAACTTTTCTAGATTTCAGAATCAGATGGATAGCGCCATCAGTTGCTTTTGGAAAAAGTTGTGTTTTTGGCATGTTAAATTGAAAATAATGAAAAAATGCCAAATTCAAGAACGTTAGCATCTGCCTAAGTTTTTTATGGATTTTTTGAGCTCAAAACAAGCAAAAGAGGTTGAAAATTAACGCCCGTACGTAATGAAATTCATTTTGTCATAAGCTTAGTGAGTGCAAGTGAATACAAGTGATACTATGTCCATCTGCCTTACTCGCACTCATTGTGGCCTATGGGAATTTTTGTATTTTATAAATCCTGGCTTTACTTTTGAGTGTTTCAAACTTTCAGGGTATCTTCCTGAAGTTTGCTCGCAGGTGCCAATGATCCTCAAATTTATACTTTTAGCGTTAATTCATAAACTGTAGCCCAAAATTGTTGACTTTTTGAGCAGCGTGATGTGGTGTCCACAGTTCGAAGTAATCGACCCTGGAATCATCTTTATCGATCTTTTTTCAAAAGTATTCGAGGTAGATTTTAGCCGTAGGTAATTCGGCTTGCTGATTTCAGTGGAACTAATGTATTTGATAAACGACAAGTTCTTTCTTTGTAACATGTTGGTTTTATTGAAATCGGTATGCCTAATTACCGCTAAAATCCGTCTTGATTAGTTTTGAAAAGTAATCCGGAAGTGAAGAGTTGATTACCTCTTTCCCGACTCTGATGCTACACCTTTGTATGTCCTCAATTTTTTAGATTACAATGCAGACATCAATGCATGATAAGTCATTTACCTAGTGTCCCCATACTTTTCTCTCTGTTGGCACTTCCAATTTCTCAGACAAAGGAAAAATTATCAGTGTACAAGTTTATTTACTATTTCTTTTCGCTAAAATTCAACATTTCATGTTATAGGCTGACCATCATTTTGAACACGCTTCTCAAGAGCCAAATTTGTATGATGTTCGTTTAATGTTGACGTATGTTTGTTATATGTTTTGCACACTTTTGTATCATTTATTATTAGCTGCCGAGGCAAACAATTTTCAACAGACACTTCACACTTCTTCCACTTGCTACACGTAACAGAAAAACACATTGTTCATATTTTTTATCATTCTTCAATTTCAAATAGTAATCCAACTGTATTACCTTAAAAGTACAGAGAAATGAAGATTACAAAAACGCCCAAACGAACATATTTATTATCCATGAGAAGAAGTAATCCCAAAAGCTTATTGCTCACGACCTACAGTTGTTGTTTATGCAATCTAAAAATAAGCAGAACCACCAAAAACACGAATAAAACTCTGTTCACTTGCCTTCTGAGGGACGCAATCGATCAGAATTTCTCTTTTCAACTTTTTGCAGTTTTTTCCTGTCAAACTGGGACTTCATCCCTCCCTATCTTTCAAACCATTGTGACTCAATCAAAAACCTTGTTATTTCCTCCCAAAAATTTCTGTTGGGAAGAAAATAAATGTACCTAATTACTTTAATTACATGCTCTTTTCTTTAAAATTTCCTTGAGTAATTCGTTTGCTGTGAAACACTGGCATAAGATAAGTAACAAATAGTTTGAGCGTCTGGACACTGAAAATTCCTCAATTGATGAGAATTTGAAAGAAAATGGTTGATGAAAAATTGGCGTTTTTTGCCCACGGCTAGATTATGCCAACCAAAATTTTGACCCTGTGAAAATGATATTAAAGGCAGGGGATCAAAATTAGAACCTTCAAACTGAAATATCTTGTTAACAGCTTTTGAGATGTGGTTTACGCAATTTTAGGGATCCACTGCTAATAGCAAACCCGGTTGGTATTGAAAGTTTTGCTGGATTCCATCTATGGATGAAAAACGTTGAATTTGAATAAACCCCTTCAATAGAATGGCCAGGATGAGCTCCTTTGTAGCCCGTTTCTTCCTCAATACAGTCTTCTTTAAACAACAGTAATGACATGGCTAGTCCTATTTCCTTTCTTCTTTGAACGATCAGATTGTTTAACTTCTGTACTAATTCATTTGAACTATGCAGGATGATGATAATTTGCGGGAACACTTAGCGGCTGCCATTGCCAACTGCTGTAATTGGTCGACAAATTGTCATGAATTCGGTCGTCTCGGCGCTGTCACCCCTCTAGTCGAATACATGATCAGTGAAAGGAAGCAAGTTCATCGCACAACTGCTCTGGCTCTGGCAAATCTTTCTCAAGATCCTTTCAACTGTATAACTCTGCATCAAAGCCGTGTTGTACCAGTGAGTACTTTTATTGAATCAATTATGTACTTATGGCTTACTTATCTAAGGCCTACTTTAAATGCAGACCCTGCACTCCTACAAACAAGCATTAACAGGCATTCGGATAGATTTCTTTTTCCGCGAAGGTGATTCCAGGCAAAACTTCCAGATTACAATCTGATAGATAGCGCTGCGAGTCACTTTTGGGAAAAAATGTGTTTTTGGCATTTCAAATTAGAAACAAAGAAAAAGCGCAAAATCCAAGAATATCAGCACATGTGTAATTTTTTCATAGATTTGTTGAGCCCAAAATGATTAAAATTGGTTGAGAATTAAAGCCGTAAATGATGAAATTAATTTTGCCATGAGCTTAGTGAATGAATAGTCAGTTAACTGAAAACAAGCTAAAATTTCACAATTTTGCTGAGAATTTGTCTGCGAAACCTTGATGCACATTCTGAAAAATCTGTCGCATCATGAAGTCTAATTAATTTGTTCTTTTACGGTATGAAGAGGCTGAAGTTGATTCATAAAAATTGAAATCATAAAGAGCAGTTTCCAACTATTTCTCTCTTTTTTCCAGTACTTGCTTGAAACAATTGGATCAGTTGATGAAGAGTTGCAAGAGGCGTCTGCTATTTGTCTAAGCAACATAAGGAAGCTTGCATTAACTGCAGACAAACTCAAAATTTGAATAGGAACTATTTTCATGTCATCAGCAAAAGAAAAAAGACCCAAGTTTGATCTTCCAATTGAACGTTCAAAAAAGGAGAAAAAAATACATTATTTCCTTTTAATACAATTAAATCTTTCATCACTTAAAAGTTAATCCATGTGTTTGTTTTTGTCTTTGTTTTTTTTCAAGCCAATTAAGGTGATTCCAGGCAAAACTTTTCCAGATTTCAATCCGATGGATAGCACCACTAGTTGCTTTTCAGAAAAGTCTTGTTTTGGCGTTTTAAACTGAAACCATAGGTAAAACGCAAAATCCAGTAACGTCAGCACCTGCAAAAATTTTTTATGGATTTTTGAGCCCAAAACGAGCAAAATGGTTGAGAATTAAAGCCGTAAATTATGAAATTAATTTCGCCATAAACTTTGTGAGTGAAAGTGAGTGCGAGTGCTAATACGTCATTTATGCCTCACTCGCACTCTTTGAGGCTTATGGGAATTTTTGTAATTTATAATTTCCGGCTTAACTTTTGAGTACTTCAGCTTGAAACTTTCAGGGTATCTTCCTGTAGTCTGCTCGCAGGTGCTGACGTCCCTCAAATGTGTGTTTTTAGTGTAAATTCCTCAATTTTAGCCAAAAACTGTTGACTTTTTGAGCAGCGCGATGTGGTGTCCAAGGTTTGAACTAATCGACCGTGGAATCATCTTAATAAAAGCTGTAATCTTTTAGAAACTTTTGAAAATAAGCAAAGATTTTTATTAGTTTTCACTATCAGCTCTCTTTCGTTTCCATTCAATGGAGATTACAGAAAGCCAGGAAGGGATTGCCTGCAAAAGCATTCCCATTGTGCGGGGCTCTTTTTTCAAGAAAAGGCAGATACTAGAAAAGAATGCTTTTGAACTAAGTACTTTCATTTTATCATGGATCAGTAATCTGAGTAATCACTCCACTTTCTTATCTCTTTCTCAGCTTAGACTATTTTTTTATACATGGAACTTGATGGAACAAGAAATAACCATAATCAGTTTCAACAGAAAGACAATTCACAAAGTTAGGCTTGTTTAGTTTTGTTCTAATGGAACGCTTCAAGCTGCCTAACCGTAAGTAGTAAAATAGTATGGCGTTCCATCAGTTCTATCCAAAGAGTAAACAAGAGTCGCAATTGCATTGAGAGCCAGCATGGTCAATGCTGATGAGAGTCGGCTTCTGATTGGCTGGAAATGGAGGGAAATCGTGGTGCCAAACTGTTTTAGGCCTTATGGAAATTAACATAGGGTTTTCGTTCCAGGAGGTTATCTCGAAACCTGTGCAAAATTATTTCTAAACAATTAATACTAGTCGATTTAGCAGAATTTTCCGAACAAATTGATAGGTCACAAGTACCAGTATATTGCAAATTCGAGAAGACTGTCTCAGTTGAAAAGTACACATAATAGAGAGTTACTCGAATACACGCCTAGCATGTAAACACACTATTGTGGGCACTTTTCAACTTTGCAATAACGTGGCACTTATGACCTATCAATTTGTTGAGAAAATTCTGCTAAATCGACTTGTATTAATTGTTTAGAGGCAATTTTGCACAGGTTTCAAGATAAACGGACCGGAACGGAAACCCCGTGTTAATTTCCATAAGGCCTAAAACAGTTTGGCACCACGATTACAGCCAATCAGAGGCCAGCCCGCATTTCCGATCTCTTATCTGCGTTGACCACGCAGGCCTTCCATTCGATTGCGACTCTTGTTTACTCTTTGGTTCTATCCTGCTCCATTGCGCTCTGGTTAAAATAATTTACCTCTGGTGATGAAGGTCACATGAGCACTCTTTTCTGGAACAGGAGACAAGATGCTTCCATCTCGGTTTCAAAGAAAACTCAATCTTGTTAGGTTTCCAAGTTTTGTAACAAAAGTTAAAGATTTCTCAGATTTTGAGGAAATTTGGGACTTGGAACCAAAAGTAATTGACCAGAATCGGAAAGATTTTGGCTCAATTTTTGGAAAGTAGGAGGGCCAATTAGCAATAAGTTGTTTCTCTTCTTCCTTTAATTAAATTGCTAACTCAAAATTTAACAAATTTGAGAACAATTTGGAAGATGTTCAAAGGGGAAACGTCCTAGATTGCAAGAGGTAACCCTTGCTTCTGGCCCATTCTGCACCATTAGAATTCTTCAACTTAAAAAAGGCAAAAAGATCCAAGAAATAGTGATAAATGTTGAAAAACTTTTGAAACTTTATTCAAAGAAAAAAAAAAGTAGGCACTTAATTGTGACTGGAGAGTATAAATGTTTCTTTTTCTTACTTGTTACATAAAAATCAAATATGAGGAAATCAAAAATATTGAAGAAAAAAATAAAGTGAAAATAAAATGTTACTTTTTCAGAAGGGGGAGAGCAAACATGAAAAATCAATTTTAGCTGCCCTAACAGGTATTTTAGATGAAACTCTTAGGTAATAATACAAGAAAGTAAAAAATAAACCGTCTTCTAAAGCTCATCATCTAAAACCTACTCAAACTTTGGGAAGTATGGATCATTAGCTGGATTGACTTCCTTCTTAATTCTTTTCAATGATTCCGCAGAGTAAACTGGTCTTCTTTTCAAGATCGGTTTGGTGGTCTGTAAATCGGAAGCCTGGCAAAATATGAAAAAAAGGTATTAGAAAGTAAATAAATAATAAAAACTCCAACAGTCATTCCTTGCAACAGCGGTTTACATAAATTTATCATGTGTTTGCAAGAATTGAGTTGATGATGTGATTTCCTTTAAAAAAAAATAATAATAAAAAAAAAAAACCCATTATGGGTCAAGTTACAATGCAGAAAGAGTTTCAAAAAAATATTCTGAGAGCACACCAGTCCTTGTGTGCTCTTAAGATACTTCCTTTCCTTAGGGTGTCACTCTTGGTGCGGTTTCCTTCTCGTCCTCTGACCCTAATAAGAGGTACCTTGGGAGACACCACCATTCCTTCTTTTTCCCTTTTTGATTGTCAGTTCAGTCACTTGTTTTGAAATACAAGCATAACAAACACATTATTTGGGCGGCTGGACTTTACTACTACATACATACTACTAAACTTTAAAGTAACTCGAATGCTCTTCTATGCTTGAGTTTTCTTGTCAGGATATCATTTTCTAATAAAATGGTGACTGTAGTCACCGTAGTGTTGGACACTGCCCTGACAATCAATGGGTTTGTTGCAAACTTTTGCTTCAACGATTAAGAGTGTTTAAACTTATGTAATATTGCCTGAAAAGTCTATTGGTGGCATCAGAAAGTCATAAAATGCAATAATAAACTCACAAGAGGCGTTTAATGAAATCCAAGATGGCGGAGAAATATCGAGCAATTTGTATGCATGCACCACGAACATCCAAGGATAGCCAACCTCACAAAATCGATCACAACCAATCACAACGTAAACAAACACATAACCTCTACCTGCAGTGAGGTTGTCAAAGTTGGCCATCCTTGGGTGTTCACGGTGCATGCATACAGATTGCTCGATATTTTGGACTTTTCAGGCGATTTTGCATTGGATTAAACACTCTTAATCGCTGTAGCAAAAGTTTGCAACAGACCCATTCTTAACTCGTTGATAGCTAACTGAATCATCTATGCAATCCATAGCTGACTCTGAAAAATTTTCAGGGGGGGGGTTACACCAGTGGAATTGGAGGATGCAATTTTGGGCTATATTTCCCGTTGAAAAAAGGCAAAATTTAGGGTTTCTAGGGGGAGGGGGCACATACCTCTGTGCCCCCCCTGGATCCACCGCTCTATGTAATGCCCCTACCACTATGGATACAATTTTTTTAATACTTCCATTGATTTAAAAAATCCAAAAACCAGGGGGAAACAACTTCGGACAAAGTATTTTTACAGAAAATCACATGCAGGATGTTGTGCCAGTCCCAACAATGCAGCAACATGCATTAGTGCCAATCTCGATGGTGCTATGCAAACTTTTTTTCACTGCTGAGATCAAGCATCCGCCCTATAAGTCCGGCATGGCACCACGGGAACACCTTAGCTGGGCTCAGTCTAGCATTGTCCTCAATGTTTTTGACTGTTTCGATGTTCAAATCCCTGTGTCCATCACAGTTTCTAGTACAAATAAAAGGGACACCAGCAATTATTCATGAGTCTTTTTTTTTTTTTTTAGGTCGCAGTCAGCTTCAAGTTGCTTTCTGCTGTGCAACCCCAAAGTTAGCAATCAAAATCCAGCAGTAAAAATGGCTTGTATATTTGCTTGTATCGGGTTGAATTCAAAAAGAAAAGTAACCAAAGCATCTATTGAAGAGAATTTTTAAACAAATAAAACTTACCACGAATTGTGAAGGAGAATGTTTCTCCAACTTTTCAGAGAAAGAGACTTTCTTGGATTTAGCGCACGCCAGACTGTTCTCTTTTAAGCTTTTCGTCTGGGAAATTAAAAAAAGGGAAGGAGTTAAACACCAGCCATGACATGACACATTCAAGGAAATAATAGACAGATTCCATAACTAGAACACAACAACTAGAAACTTCCACAACTAGCAAGTACAGTGAACCTACAATTTTGAGCTTTTAAGAGCTTTGGATTCGTGAATAATGTCTGTTTTTTGACATATGTAGTTTAATCAAGGAGTACTTGGGCAAAACAGAGTTGGCTTACTTTTGAAATATGTTGACTTTTTTTCCAAATACTATTCGAAGAAGTATGCAAAAATGTAGAAGTATTAGCATCTGAGGAATTGTGGTTGAGGGTCAAGCAGAGGTTAGGTTGAAAAAGCGTTTGACAAAAAGGGGACGTATTTTATTTGCGCTTCGTTAAATGTGCGAACTTTTGCAGGAAAATTATTGGAACATTTCTTGTGATACAATTTTTCGCAGATGTTTTCAAAGGACTAGAAGAGGTCTCAAAAAGTTTTAAAAATAAATACAAGAATTGTTTGATTGTTTTGTCATTTGCTGATCTAACTATGCTAAATAATTTGTTAAAGTTTCATCAGCTACAACAAGACATAAACGTCTTAATTGAACATTTCATTACACATTTTCAACTCTTTCAACACAATTACAAGATCATGCATAACACTCATATTTAAGCCAAAAAAATACAAATACTGTGATCACTTACCAGTAATTCCTGTAACTTTACATCTACTTTCTGAAACTTGATATGTTTTTCGGACAAATTCTCAAATTGAACTCTGTTATTCCTCCATGCAGCGCTTTTGTCCTTAGTTTTTTTGATCAAGTCTTTACACATATTCCCAACCTTTTCTTTTATATCCTTATGGTCGGTTTTGCGCAGTTCTATATCTTTCTCAGTATCCTGTAGACAAAGTAAGAAAGAAAAAATAGCAAAGATTTTTTAGAGAATATTTTAAATGGACACTGCACAATTTTTGCAGGAAAATGCTGACATGAAAAGTATAAAGTGAAACGAAAGGTATTAAGACTTCGCGTTTTGCAACTCAGATATCGAGAAAGAATAAACATTATAAAATTATGAAATACATCGGAGGGGTGTTACTGTCGTTTTGTAAAATCTGCGAGATTTTCGTGAGCCTCAAATCTGCCCGGTGCATTTTAGTGTCGTGCACTGTCTCTATTTGTCTCTGATGTTGAGACGAAATAAAGAGAAATATTAGTTGATGTTCTTAGCCATGCAATCTAAGCAATTTGACAAAAACCAGAAGTCCTCAAATACCGGACTCATGTCCGTTAACTTTCAGTGATAATGCGGTAAAAAGTGTCCCTGGTTACAAATTTTGTAGGAGTCTAGGTCAAATCCATCACATTTACAGATGCGCGCCAAACAGCGCAAGATTTGCTGAATTTAATTTTTTTAAACTATGGTGTACCTCTTGTACATTTATAGGAAAGATATATATTATGGATGCATAATAGAGGAGTCTACAGTCCAATTTTGGTTGTTGTATCAGAAAAGAAACTTAATTTGAACAAATAAAAACACTGAAAATTGGACATTTTGACCCCTAAAATGCAAAAACACATCAAAAGATGCCTCTTGGTTATACTGATAACGCTCCAACATTTGGACTCAATTGGTGCAGCCGTTCTTGAAGTATTAATTTTTTTAAATATTTCAAAAAAACCTCGTGCAAAAACCAATCAGTATTAAGGGCAAACAATTTGCAGAAATTAGTTTCTCATGGTCCTTAACAAATTCCCAAAATTTTGTTGAAAAAGGCGGTGAAGCCTAAATTCATGCAGCTACGCTCTCTCTCGTAAGCCCAAAATATGAGCCACCGTTGGTGGTACACCCCCTAAAATAAAACATTAGAAAAGAGTAAGACATGAGCAAATGCTATGGTTTCAAACGTACTTTTCAGTAAATTATTAATAACTTAAAAAGATAACTAATTATTTAAAATAGAATAAGAGCATTGCAGAGCATACTAAAAGAAAGAAAAAAAAGTTCTGTATCCCTGATGCAAAAGAAGGAATAAAGATCAGCTATCTCTTAATCCTTTCCGTCTTTCAGAAAGTTTGTTGGGATGTGTAAGAAATTGAAAACTAAAGTAACTTACCTTCATCTCCTCATCTAACTTGAGTTTGAGGTCAGACTTGTCTCTGCTGACTGATTGAACCTCTCTTTTTTGAAGCTGTGCGTTGCTTAAAGATATTTCAATATCGTTGTCTTTATTGTAGTATTCTGAAATTTGATCTTCTGTCAATTCCAGAGCTTCCTCTACATTTTCATAGTCTTTTGTGATCCTCTCAATTTCAGCATTGGAAGCTTCATGAGCAGCAATTAGCTGAAAAGTCAGAGAGGGAAAAAAAATGTATTGAAAAACAGAAAATAACCAAAGGAAATAACCTGAAAGGGAAAAATAACATGTGATTAGGATGATTAAGAGGGTTGAACAAAAAGTAAGTTTCCCTATTTTTTATCTCAGTCCTTAAGGGTAATAGAAAAGTTTTACTATTTTTTATGGTTAAATTTGTCATTTTGTCAGCTTTCTCTTACTGTATTATTTTCGTTAATTTCAAGAAATTTTTCGAGGATGGAAAGCTGTTTTTCAACAATCGTTTAAAACATTTCCTTCAAACTTTTCAATCAAAAGTATTTTGCCTGATCACCGACAAAAACCAGCCGTTAACCTTCCACACCTGTTGCCATGCTCAATGTTTGTAATCAAATCTTCTCTCAGATGATGGTGAGATGCATTTTCATTACATATTGCTGAAAATAGGGTCGCTCAAATCAGTGCCTTTCCATCAGTTGTGTTGTTGGCTGCAACAGTTTTTATTTTTTGCGGTGTGTGCACCAGAACTTGACACTTTTTTCAAGAGCTTTGACCATCAGTTTTTTGCCTAAGGTATAGAAAAACTCGTTAAAGCTGTGAAAAATGCATCAAACTGGAAAACCGACCGAGTGATTTGCAGACAGGTGTTTGGCGCCCCGTTCAAAGAATACAGGGTAAGCTCCCGTAAGTTCCATTGATATCAAAAGAAATTATTTAACTCATTTTGTGTGTCAAATCTAAAACCATGATTAATTTTACACTAAAACAATCACTAGCTAATACAAATACAAAACGATTGAGGAAATGCAATTGCTCACTCAATGTTTATGTGCCCGATACGCCGATTGCTGCCATTTTCAGTTAGAATCGGCTCTCTTATGAGTTGAATTGATCGGACTTGGATCTTATACTATAATCTAGGTATTAATGCTTGCTTTCAATTTTTTTTTTCTTCAAATCTATAAAACTAATTTTTTTAAAATGCTTGTTACTATGGAATTTTTGAAATTAATCACTAAGTTGAATGTGTGCACTTATTTAACATGCACAGCAAAGATGAAACAAAAAACAAAACGAAAATGTTGACAGTACAAAAATGATGAGCTCAGATAATGGACACTCACTTCATCTCTCAAACCCTGGGATTTTTCATTGGATCGTTCAATGTTTCTCCTCAAGTCATCGTCTTCCTTCATAAAGCTATCACGTTTCACCTTCAAGTCATGAATTTCAGATTTAAGTGACAGATTAGCACTTTTTGCTTGTAACAACTCATCACATAGCTCATTACCTAAGCGTAGGTCTGATTCCAAATCCAAACTGCAGAATAAATATAATAAATTAAAGCAAATTATGGGAGGATTGTCGTTGGATGGACATTGCTTGTTGTAGGCATGCAGTCGTGCATGAGCAAGTTCTATTGAACTGTACCCGGTGACAAATCTTGTCCGGAAATATAAAATGACTAAACGGCAGCTTCAAAAATCAGTTGATCCCTAATTAAGGCAATAGCTCTCAATAATCTTGTTGATACATCTTGTACAGTATAACATCTCATTTTCCCGGATTGCACTTTACCACCCAGCGAAACTCTCATGAAAATAATGTTAAATTTTGTTCAATTTATTAGATTGCAAAGTATGCATTTCACAGTATCTATTTCTGACTCTGGCAGCACAATTTTACCCTGATTCAACCGATTTTGCCAAAATGAAAAAAAATCACAACTTTTTGCGTTTCTGCCTACAAAATTGAGGTGCTAGCCAACAATTTCCGCAAGTGGTGGAGATGCTTAAGGGTTTTTCCCCTACAAAGCTTTAATTTATGTGTTTCTAACAAATTTTCGGCAGCTGTACTCTTCTTGATAAGATTATCTAACAACAAATTTTCCTTTATCCTCTAAAAAATGAATGATTACCAGTGATTCTACTTTCATTGAACTGTAGAACGCTGGCGGCCACAAATGCCGATCAGCACTGAAGATTCACCTTGAACAAGGAAACTCCAGAGTAAAGTTTTGAAGATTAGTAAGAGCCATGCAAAGTTGCAAAAAATGCTCGATCAAAAGTGAGGCAATTTTTGGTCAGGGTACGCAACCGGAAACTTACGTTTGCCAAAAATAAAAGAAAAATTGGTAAAAAATTGGAAAATTGAGTAAATTTTGAGGTGGTTTTAGGAGAGATCGCATCATTTTTTACCGTATCTGTCAGATCTCGCCTCAAAGTCTAAAAATGCTCTGTGAGTATAGAATCTAAAAGGTGATCGCTTTGTGGGGTGTTAATCTGTTACTAGTTGTACTCTCTTCATGTTCTCTTTCCCGTCTTTAATCAATTGTGTGTTCTTGAAAAATTTCTAACTGTTTCATCAATGGGATGTGCTTTTATTTACTAAACATATATTAAATAGCAAGGAGATATACTTTTCAGCGTGTTAAAAGAAAGAAAAATAATCTTCTGAGCACATTGGAAATAACCCAGAATAATTTTCTAAACGCATCGAATAAAGCAAGACATTTTTTAAGCGCGCTTAAAAAAAAAGAAAAAAAAAGAGGTCATCACTTTTCCAGAAATTCTGGAAAAATTGAGGCAAATTTCACACATTTTTGGGTGATAGCGTGAAAATTTTTAGGCCAAAGAACATTCCATGAAGCCATGTGCTCTGTTTCCATCAGCATTTTTGAACTTTGATTATACACTCCGAACTAGAACTGGCTTTGAGGGCTCGACCTCCGATATGATATCAAAAACACATAATACTTACAGCCTTTCTTCCTCATTGTTTAAGAGTTGCTCTATTTCAGAAAATTCCTTATCGTGAATGACTGTCCTTTGCTGGATTTCCTAAAATTGGAAGGAAATAAAATGCATTTATGAGAGGACTCTAAATTCAATGCTTGCAAATTTACGTTATTTTTTAATAGGGCCTAAAATGGTTTTTGCCGCACAAAGCAGCAGCCACTTTGTGAAACATTGCGCTTCACAAAACCTGAATTAAGCGCCGAACTCAAAATTTCCGCTTAAACTTTTCATGCGACAGGAAATCGAAGGTTGAGCAGCACCGTTGATTAACACTGGTGTGTGGTATTGTATGTATCATACTGAGGCTCAGTATCTTGAAAGTATTGGTACGGTATTAGTTAAAGCAGTAAATACCGATACATTTTTTAGCATTGAAACATTATGCTGAACATCAGAACATCCTGAAGCAAAGAGAGAATGAAGGATTTGCAAAAATGCATAGCTGAGGATGAAGGTGTCATGAAATTGGTGGTTTATTAATTGTGCTGTGGGCCTTTCCAATGTAGCTTTCATTATTATCAGTACCAAGATGAGTTAACAAAATTTGAAATCAAAAGCTAAAAAGTATCAAAAGATCATTCTGCCACAGCAAAATGACCGGTGGTAGGATGAACATTCGACACTCAAAAAGTTATAATGGTATAAAATTTCAATGATTCATTGAATTTATGGTTCATAATCGCTAAAATTTGAAGGAACCAATAAATTTAATTGTTTCCTAATTATTAATGCTTCAATTATGCCTTTTCCATGAAATTACCCGGTGTCAGCCAAGAAGACCAGCGAATTACAAGGAATAAAAAAACGAACTATAACTTACATTGTAATCACCAAAACATAACAGAAACTGCAAATCACATTAAAGTAAAAGTCATTTTAGTAATTACAATGTCAATTTTGCTTTCTGGACCTAGAAATAGACTACATAAGTACAAAACACCTGACCGAGTCATTTTTTTCAGTGGACAATCAATTTATAAGCAGTGATTAGTGTTTACAGTACATATTCATGTAACGTGCCATGGCTTCATCTTTCATCGACTGCTGTTTTTAGATTCACTGCTGATAAATTAAAATCAAAGGATTGTCGAATGAAAATTTCAGAAAGATAATGTTTTTTTTTACAGTACCTCCAATTGCGAGTCTTCTTTTAAATTATGCAACATATTTTGAGCGATACAATTTTTTTCCAACATTTCTTCAATTTGCTGATCTAAAGTTTCTTCTGTTTTTAGATTCTCAGTTAGAGACTCTTCAAGCACTGATGCTTTCTCATCAGAACCACGAGCATTGGTTTCTAAATCCGGTATAATACCATTCAAATTTTGATTCTCAAATGATAAGTCACTTTGTGTCTGTATCAAAGAGTCCATATCCTCTTGCAACTTGAGAGAAAGTTCCTCAGAGCTTATCAGACTTTCTGAAATAGTTTCTAAATCTTCATTGATTTGACAGTCCAACTGCTCTAGCTCATTGAATTTTTCAACGGATGATTTCTTACTTTCGTTGAAAATACATTCCTTCTTTTCAAATCTAAATTTTTTGGGGGAAAAAATATGTATGTAAGTAAAAATTAATTTCAATTTTTTAAATAGTTTCGAAAGATTTTGAAGTTTATCACTGTTACTTTTTTCTTTATAACTCCACTGCTTTCATCCGTTTTACTTTTGCTTCTTTTTAAATTCTATTCCTGCAATTTCTAGTTTTCAGAGTTTTCAGAAAAAGAAATCAAAATGATCGATCGGTGACCTGAATGATTGAAAGTGGACACTTTTCCTACCTCAATTTAAAATTTTTCTCTAACTTTCCACCCCCTTCCCCCCAAATTTGTCATCATATTACATTTGCCTGCGTTCTGCCAAAAATAGCGATGGGCAGAGAGCAAAATGCCGAGATGATCCGCAAATTGCTCCGACATACTGCAAAGTTAGGAAAGAATTTGTGGTCTGCCTAGACGCTAGATAGCGGTTTAAAGGTTGACCACTGACCAGGCAAATCTCAGACTGGCAGTGCAATTTGCAGCAAAAACCAGCATTCAGAGTTTGACTGAAACTTGTTCATAAATAATGCAGGGCCATAAGAGACTTACTCATCATTTATGGTTTTAAGCTCAGTGTTGATACTTGATAATTCTTTCGTTACATCACATTTTTCTGTTTCCTGTTCCTTCAGTAGACGGTTAAGGTGATCATCAATTTGCGCCTCCTGAAACATTATAGTTATTAAATGAGGTACAGAGCTTCAAGGGTAACAATAAAATGAATGAATGTTGTTGTTGTTAATATCATTTTTTATTCAGACGGTGCCTAAACTACTGTAGGTTATTCACACCACTAATTAATTCTACAAGAGATATTTTAAGTACTTACAAAGGTAATTCTCAGTATTGTTAACTAAAAGTTACTTAGATTTTAATTTTACAGGTCTTATAATTGAGGAGTTCTTCGGTAAAAAGGCGGATACGAGTATCCGCCCTTCTTGGGGAGATCGCTTTACTGGAATCATTAAGCCTTAAGCTACTAGAATATATATAGTGTATACATGTACATGTTTATAACGTTTCCCACAAAAATAACAAGTAATATTTGCCAAAAATCACGTATGATTCGGAAAAATTTCAAATGCAGACTCGGGTCTGATGATTTTTTGTTTAATTTTTCTTTCTCTCCCGTTTTATGAAACGTTTTGAAAACAAGGAAAAAGCCTACAAAATATTTGTTGGGAGTTTATCGGAAGTTATCTCAATTGTAAATACATTTTGCACTATTGTAGTTACTATGCACAAATTAAGTCACTATCGCACCGATTGCATCAACGATACGCCGTGCACCGTGAACGCATGGTTATCAGAACATGCGGCGGAACAACAAAAGTAACATCAAGCTTCATTTCTTATTCAAACTCTGCTTTAAATGCAAAAAAAAATCGTTATGAGTCTGAAAAAAATTGATCAAAAAATCGATCACCGGTAAAAGGGCGGATAAACTGTGTTTTAAAAAATGTAATTGTGAAAAAACCGTAAGTGCTAGAGGTTTGTGATTTTTTGCATTTTATTCCTAATGGTTAGGTTTATCTAAAACACTTTAGTTATTGACAAAATTCCATAAACTTTTGAAACCACAGGCTTTTTTAACAAAGAAACACGTTTTTCTCACAACTATAATTTTGCTTATCCGCCCATTTACCGAAGAACTCCTCAATTGTTTTAAGGATTTTTTTGAGGGCGATGTCATCGAAAAGCGCTGTTGCCATGTTTTCAGGTGGATTGTTGCAATACATTGAATGAAAAAAGAGAACCTGCCTCACCTGCTTTCCCAGCTATTTGAGTTGTAGCTCTATAGGGATACTGGTAAATATATAAAGTTATTTGGAGGCGCTCTTAAATTTTTGAACCTCGCTTTCTTAAAACACCGACAAGGCGACAACCAATAAACAACAACTGGTTTTGGTGACACCGATTGCTTTTCCCCTGGAATCTTTTATTTGATTCTGTCTCTCACGCCTAACACTTAATGTTTTCTTTTGTTGTTTTGATTAATCCCTCAACTTACAAAAGTTTGTTTGTAAGATAACTACCTGCTCCAAAAGATGAGTGGATTCTTCATAGATTCTCTTGTTTTCATTTTTGTACGATTCTTTAGTATCATCTATCAGGGTCATCAATTCCCTGATTTTGCGACCACATTCTTCTACTTCAGTTTCCCCGACCGTAACTTCTGCATGCACTACAAAATAAGGAAAGAAAAATTAGCAAAACAGGTATTTTTACTTTAACAAGCACATCAGCAGGAGCTCATCTAGGGTTCGGACCCGAGCATTTGAACAAGGGGTCCTGGTTCAGCAAAATACTTATGGGACCTGGTCCAGATCCAGAACAACAGGTTCTTGAAGGGCCCAGTCGAGATGAACTGAGGTTCATCAGTTTTGGTCCCAAGTCCAGAAACGGGCGAGGGTCCAAAGCCCTGACCTTATTACTGTTAGAACCAGTTTAAATAGGTTTATTCCTCAAGAAGCCCTGAGAACACATTCTAGAGAAAGATTTAATTTTCATCAAAGCTTTTTCAGAAGGTATCTCCACAGAACACAAGGAGGAAGCCCTAGAGAGGTTTGGATCATAAATTTAAAGCCGGCAGAACAGAAAAAACAGTTGTTGACCCATCCCGTTTTTGCAAAAAATAACATTTTCCAAAAGAAAGAAAAAAAAAATAGCATTGCACTCAATTTTTTCCCGCAGATGAGCCAAACTAAGTGGCATCTGTTTAAGGTGATTCTATAGTGATTAGTGCCGATTTCTGCCACCATAGCGCTACCGTTCAATTAATGTCAAATTACAGGCCGAAAGTAATTTATATCTAAGAAAATGGAGTGTCAGTTACTAGATAATCATCAGAAGAACGTCTCGGCCAAACATCTCGTCAATAACTTCAAAAATAAGGCTGATAGTACTAAAAAATGAAATATCGCAATTCGATACAGGCCAGAGTTGGGCGAATGGGGGTGGTAATCGATTACACGATTACCGAGTAATTGTATAATTGTCGTTTTTGCGGAGAGTGATTTTATGGTAATCAGGGCTGATTTTTTACAAGCTACCTATCATATTAGTTGCAGAAGAATCAAATCTAATTGAAAAGACTCTAAAGTTTACTATTTATTAGTGCAAAATACATTTAATTACCAGCCAAAGGTTTGACGATTACTGATTACCCAGTAATCGTGTAATCGATTACACTCCTATTTGCCCAACTCTGATACAGGCATTGATTTGCGATATTTCCTTTTCTGGTACTTTCAGCCTTATTTTTGAAGTCGATGACAAGACATTTTGCAGAGACGTTCTTCAGGAGACCATCTAGTAACTGACACTCCGTATTCTTAAATATAAATTACTTTTGGCTTATAATTTGACATTAATCGAACGGTAGCACTCTGGAAGCAGAGATCGGCACTAAACGCTGCAGAATCACCTTAAAAGCTTGCAATGAGACACCTTTTAATCAACTCTACTCCCCCTTCCCTTCCTCCAGAAGTATCATTGATTTTGACTTTCAAGTTTCACTTTAGATTCTGTCAGGTAAAAAGAATCGGAAATTATACTAAAATAAAGAGACAAAAGTACACTGTGCAAGAATGAAAGCAGAGTAGAAACTGTTTCATCTAGAGAAAGAGGTAACTTATTCATAAAGTAAATTTTTCACTCAGCTTTGCTCTGGATTCGGCACTCTTTTCCAGAACTTCACCTTCTCACGGATACAGAGTTGAGTAAGTGACGAGCGTAATACCTACTTACCTACAGGGGTTGAAGAGGGGCCCTAAAAAGACACAACAATGCTGCTAACTCAATTTAAAAAAAAAAGTGGACATAAGTGTGGTATCCGAAGTGCCAAGTTGGCAACACTGTGCAACCAGCTGTGAAGCTGGGGTTTGTTCCAGCTACGTTATGTAATCTATCTGTCATTCTCAACTGCTCATATACACGTTCATTCGAAGCTCATTTTCTACGCCTTCCATTATTCTACTACAATCCTAAATACTTTATCCTTTACAATTATCTAAATCGTTTACCCGATCAATCTTTAAAAATAAGTAATATAATCAGTTTTTCTCATTTCAATAGAGGATTAAGAGTTTGGCCAGAAGTTTGAGACTTTCAATACCTTATTCTCCGGAAACAACAATTATACTTAGGTCAAGTGGATATTCACTGGATGCGAAAAATTAAATTTGAGATTAGTATGAGACTAGAAAATCTTACCATCTTCATAGAGACACACAATTTTTTTTTTCATATTGATTTTCATGAATTTATTTTCCATCCTGGAAATTTTCTTCTCATTTGCTGCCCTTCGAGCAGCAAGGTTCTCTTTTATTTTGACAAGGTTGGCTGCTTTAGCTTTTAACTTCTTGTGGTGTTCCTTCAGAAGGCCAGCAGATAAGAGAAAGCCATTGTATCTGAAAATAAAAAAAATAATGAAAAGTAAGTTGAACTGAATATAAGTCCCCAAACATACTAGTGTTAATAGCTAAAAGTACAGTGTTGATCAAATACAAATCATTCGACAACAAGAAAGGATTATTAACAATTGAGGCGGTGGCTGCAAAAACAGCACATACGGAAAAACCTGATTTCCAGAAAACGCATTTAAAGTTTTCATTTGCTAATAACGCGTTTATATGATTCGGAAATTAGTACAATTTTTTGTGGTTTTATGCTTTGAACCCTCTTTGAAGAGAATCCAAGGACAAAGTTAAAAAAAAATGGTTTGAGTTCATTTGCGGCCAATTTAAAAAAGTGAGTTTTGTGCGGTTTTTGCACCCAACAATTAAATGAACACAAATTTAATAGAATTTGACAGTTAAATGAAAGAATAATAATTTTTTTGCCATAGTTTATTGAAACATTAAAATTTAAAGTAAAGTAACACCGCAAACTGAAACAAAAAAGGAAAAACTAAACAATAAATCAGCTACATTTGGCTCGCAATTAAATGTAAAGGAAAATGACCTCTCAAAATGCATGGGCATAGCCAGCAATTTGGCAACAATGAATTTTTCCCATTTGAACGCATGAGAAACAATCATTTCTTGAGGAGACCATGGCTCTTTTACTAATCGATTGTTTCTCATGCATTCAAATGGGAATAATACATCGTTGCCAGATTGCTCGATATACGCGTATGTGCTGTTTTTGCATCAATCGACCCGATATCTCCGCGTAGAATCATCGTTTCGTCACCAAATTCACAGGGGTGATACTTCTTGAGAATAATTTTCAATTGCGCTGTTGGGCGCAAAAACAGCACATACGCGCATGGGCTGTTAATGCGAGAGCCGCCTCAATTATTCCCAACAACAATTATTATGACAAAAAGGGCTTGATTGAATTTTGAAGAACTTAGCATCATTGGTTTCGTCTTTTTTTGAACGGAATATTTCAACTACAGTTGATAGGAAAAGTCCCATAAAATTTTTCTGGAAACCCTTGTGACTAAGTTTTAGCCCCTTTTCGGACATTTCTATCCCCTAAAATAGAGAAATTCGGTTTACACAAAAACTAGTCGATATTTCTCCGTAAGCTTCAATATTAAAAGATCACCTCTTGGGCGAAAGTCCCTTGGTACAGACAGGGGTCACCGTTTCCGGTGAATCACAAGCGGACTGACCTGTTTACTTAGGTCATGGCCTCACATGGCAGTATGATAACAAGATATTTTAATATTAAAAAGGAGTATTAGAAGGGGACGTTCCCCTAATTCCTGAGAAACGCACAAGGTAGGTAGATGCTTCAGAATGCGGTGAAAGATTACAGGGAGACAGTGGTCTGACTTGCATCATACAAGGCTTATCTCTTTTGTGAAAAACGATGAGACGGGAAGTGGTTGCTCTCAGTTGGTTCTAAAGTAATCTACAATGAGAAGACCATAACTATATTGGGCAATCGGCTTGTCCCATTCTGTTGATAGAACATACAAGGCAATAACGACGGCAAAAAAACATAGCAATGCATCATGTTTCTGACAACGAAGTTGGCAACGAGCTCCAGTCAATGGGTGACGTACGATTACTGGTTAGTTGAATCAGCTCTGGAGGCTTATTCTGCTCTTTCGGAAGAGATGAGACAAGATAGCGAGAATCGATCAATCCCATGAGTTGAAACAGCGTCATGTGACAGATTTTGAGTCATTCCGTAGACGGAGAAGTCACTTTTCTTAAATCAACGACACAGACGACTTCAAATCTGTCATGTGACCCTGTCTAAAACAATAGGAAAGATCGTTTCCCACTGTCTAGTCTAGTACCGTCCAAAAATGCAGAATCAACACCTTGGTCAATCAACTGAGAATGACTAATGATTCAGCTCCTGAGAGAAATTTAAGCTGCACAAAGGTTATGGCAGTTGAATTCATCAACCTGCAATGATCAACACCTGGAGAAACCAACTAGCAGGACAAGGGAGGAAAGCCCAGCAGTTACTGAAGCAAATTATGAAGACAGTAAGAACGGAACTAAGCACTATTTATCTTACCTTGATTTTAGGTCATCACAGAAATTCTCCCCTCTTTCCATATCATGGTCGTACTGTCTCTGTCTTAGGTCCTCCTTATCTTCTAGATGGCCAGCTTGCAATTGTTCGTAATGAAGTAACTCGTTCTGTAAAAAGCTTATCTTTTTCTGATGAGCGGCACTGTCCTTCTCACAATTAATTAATGAGGTGCTCAAGCCGTTGAAGTTTAAGATTTCAGTTTCCATGTCTTTGTTGTATCAACCACAAATAATCGAATGTTGAGAAGGTTGAAGTGGTTGCAAATGTAAATTGTAAAAAACAACAACAATCAGCTAACAGGACCAAAAAGTAAGAACGAGGATGCGAATGAGTAGCAACCTGTTTCGGGTTTCCTATCAATCAGTGCAACCAACTTATTGGAGTACAGACTGGAAACAATTGCATACTTTGAATCCAGTTGAATCCTAGAATTACATGTAATTGCAGAAGCATACAAGCACTCAAGGAACGTAGAATTTATCTTACAAATTAAAACACCGAGAAATTGGCCCGGCCTGACATTGGTGAAGGCAAAAGGATGTTCGAGTTCAAACAGAATGGCGTCGCAGTTTCACGTTTCATCAATGTGTGAGACCCGTTTCCGGTCTCTCTGTCTTATTGTCAAGTTTCCGGTTCGATCGGAACGGCAATCGTGTTTCCGGTTCGATCGGATTGGCAATGGAATATCCGTTTGATTTTGATTTAGTTATAATAAAGTATGATAAAGTATTAAACAATAATTGTAAATTTTCTCCTCTCCGCACATTTAGTTTTTTTCCCCCTGAGGCGGTAGGGTGTACGGCGGGGATGGCGGGAACTTTGCCATGAAATTCTGAGAATGAGAGCTGAGCTACTAATTGTAAGAGAACTTCTTTTTTTCTGGCATTGCGCTGTCAAAGGAGATTCGTGAATACTAGAGTCCCTGATGTGTACGTCCCCTCTTATTATACATGATAGGTACCCATGATTATTTAATGGAGTAGGTATAGTGATTGTCATTTCACAACAGATTATAATGGCGCAGCCGTGATCGCAATGGGGCTCTTGCAAACTTTTGCTACGCTACGGGATTGAAAAGTTGATTCTTGCATAAAAACGTGTAAAAATAACGATGAGTTCTCTGAAAAATCACGAAATTCACTCTCAGAATCGGGCATAATGGCGGTTCGACGCGACGCAGGTATCTTGGGAGATTCCTATCTAAATAGAGACACATCTCTGTGTTTCCGTAGAGAAAGTGACAGATTAGACAGGAATCCCCCATGATATACCTGCGTTGAAGCGCTATTACGATCTTGCCGTTGAAGCAGTTTTGTGAATTTATTACTGAATTTTAGACTTTTTCATCGCGATTTTCGTGATTTTCGCTGGTCATTCAGCATTGGACCATTTATTTGCTTATTGCAAAAGTTAGCAAGAGCCCCATTCAGCGATAGGGAGGAATGTATAAGCGTCCTTTTCAATCGGATTTGACTTTCTTATTCCAAATCCAAGAATTCCAGTCAAATCCAAGATGGCGGAGTGGAAGTGAAAGCGCAACTCGAGGACGATTCAAATATGAGAATGGATTGCAAATGGCCGACTTGGAAAGTGCTCTTGAGCACATTCCACCTTCCAGTTCCAATTTTATTGCGTCATATCCGGAAACGGGCCAATTGGATTTGGACTACTCGAGGACGAATATTCCAATTCCGCCGTGGAAAGTGGAATTATTCCGAGTCAAATCCGATTGAAAAGGACGCTTTATGTATAGTAATGCAGTCAATTCATTTGTCACTTTCTTAATGAATATCTCTCTTTTGAGTTTTGACCATCAAGAGAAAAATATGAGACAAACTGAAGGAAAAGGATTCCCCGATGGTCCCTGCCTCGGTTGCGGCAACATAATGCGCTTGAGCGTTTAAAGCATTTTAAAGACGTTTTTGCTGGTTTCTTTCCAGGCATATTTGAGGAGTTCTCTGGAAGAGAGGCGTCCCAAGCAGCAGAATTTTGCAATTAATTGTACACTTTATAGCAATTTCATTGCAAGCAAATTGCAATTAAATTGGCAATTAAATCAACAATTAATTGCCAATTTTCCTTCAATATCCTGGCAATTTGTGGCAATTAATTGAAGCAAAATTGAAGGGAAATTGCAATTAAATTGCAATTTATGGGGTTGAAATTGGAGAGAAAGTGAAAGGGGTCGGTGGAGTAGGGATGGAGGGAGGGATGGGGGGGGGGGGGGTTGGGAAGAATAAAATCGATAAAAATTATGATCATACTTTTCGGTGAATTCCATACATCTGTCTCTCTCAAATTCTGGACAAAGTTTAACGCCACGGCCGGGAATCGAACCCGCGACCTATCAATTCCTAGCCTAGCGTCCTAACCAGTACACTGCCCTGACAATTGAGGATCAGCGACGAATTTCAAGTATATAAAGTTTGCGGACGTTCATTTTGGAAAATACGGTCGGATGTAATCCGATTAGCGTGAAAATTGGTGGTCCCAGGTAAAATTGGTCGAGGAGTCCGATTCTGCTATCCATTTTTTAAATTTCGAAAATCCAAGATGGCGGCGATATGCTTATCATGACTAACTTGCCTACTTTTCAACGGATTTGCACGAAATTTGAGACTGGGAGATATTTCCACACGAGGAAGCCAAATCTGCCATCTGTTATTTAAATTTAGAAAATCCAAGATGGTGGCGATATGCATTTCATGTCTAATATGCCTAGTTATCAACGGATTTTCATGATATTTAGTATCCGAGGGCATATTTATGTAAGGAAACTGAATCTGCTACCTTTTTTTCAAATGCCAAAAATCCAAAATGGCGGTGATATCCTCATCATGACTAACTTGCTTAGTTTTCAACGGATTTAAAAACAATTTAGCATCCAGTGGTATTTTCACACGAGGAAGTCGAAAATGTCATCTACTATTTAAATTTTGCAAATTAAAGATGGCGGCGATTTGCTTATCACGTCTAACTTGCCTAGATTTCAACGGATTTACATGAAATTTGGTTTCCGGAGGTGTTTTCACGCGAGAAACCCGAATCTGCATCCATTTTTCAAAATTCAAAATCCAATATGGCAGTGATATGCATATAATCGCAGCGTCACTTAATATTGTCAAAATTGAACGAACTTGGGGTAAAAAATAATCTACACAGCAAGCACTTTACGATGGGCTTGGCGCCGATACCCGAAACTGGGGTTCAAAATCATCCAAAATTGTCGAATTTTTTATTAGGCCTAAAAGTCAAATTTAAATCAAATTTTGGGTATCAGCGCCAAGCCCATCGCAGAGTGCTTGCTTTGTAGATTATTTTCTACCCAAAGTTCGTTCGTTCAATTTGGACAATTTTAAGTGACGCTGCGACTGTATGCATATCGCCGCCATAATGGATTTTGAATTTTGACAAATGGACGCAGATTCGGGTTTCTCGCGTAAAGTGAGTGCCAAAAATATTGATATTATTTATTGAAAAACTTTCAAAAAATTATTAATATTTTTTTTTTTCACAATTGTTTAAAAATTCGTCCAAAATTTTCAATAACTTTTCAACAGTTGTTAGACAATTTTTAAAAGTTGTTGCCACATCATGGCAGTGGCGGTTCGTGAATTGTGGTAACAATTTATTTTCTCCATTTGAGCCTATGTAAAACAATTGCTCCTCGATCCTCATGAGGGACACATTGCACTCAAGAAATCTATACTTTTGCATAGGTTTAAATGGCAAAAATGCACGGTTGCCAAATTGCACGAGCCGCTCCTGCAACATGGTGTCGACAAACTGGAAACACTTTTTTTTTTTTTGTTGTTGTTGCTTCGGTGACCAAATTTAATTGCCATTTCATTGAAATTACATTGCAATTTCATCCGCAAAAACTGAGTGGACACTATCCAAATCTGATCCAGATTCCATTGCAATTTAATGGCAATTGAATTGCATCTCTCTTGTAATGAAATTGCGATTTTATTGCAATGGAATTGCAATTTCATTCATGTCAATTTAATCGCGATTTAATTGCGATTTTTAGTCAGATTTATTTCAATAAAATTGCAATTTTACCTTCTTCAATTTAATTGCAATAAATTGTTGATTAATCGTCGATTTTTTTACAATTAATTGCAATTTCTGCTGCTTGGGGTGATTGCAAAAATCGAGTTTTGAGATAATCAGCTTTGAATATTTCAAACTGCTACCAACTAAGTGCTACCGACCGAGATTTAAGATGCTACATTTCCCTCAATTTTTGAGATATCGGTATGAAATTTGGTACCTACGCATGTAAACGAGGATACGTAGAATCGATTTAGCCGTTCTCCCGAAAAACGGCGTGAGTCCTCTTCTTCCGACCTCCTCATTTTAAGAACTTTCTAGACAATTCTATATGAGGACATGTATAGGCCTTTACGGCATGTTTAGAGGACTTTTTAGGCATGATTTGAAAACTGGAAACTCCACGGCTTGACAACCAGCTCTGTACCTATCACATCTTTAGGAAATATTGAAAATTTAATTTCTGCAGAACCAAATTTTAAGCCTTCGAAAATAAATAAATGCCCATGGACAATTTCAGAAATTAGACCTTTTCATGAGCCAATCTTTAAATTAGACCTTTTCATGAGCCGATATTTAAATTGTTATGCTACACACTTTTGAGAATTCTATTTGCTCAGTGTCTTCGTTCCCCGATTCTCCATAAGTACTTTTCTCATACTAAAGTATGAGTACTACTAAAGTAGGTAGGTTATTGCATGGCATCTTCATGTGAATTTTGAGTGACAAATACACACAGGAGAGAGGTTTGCTGTATAAGGCAGATGAAGAGTACAAGGAGGGCATGAGGAGGGAAGGCACTGATGAGTGAAAAGAAGTAGGTATCGGAAGTACCTTGTCTGCTTGGCTACTGATACTCGAATACTTAGGTACATTTAGTCTCCGCTAACTTCAAGCTTGAATAGCAAGAAAATGGCTGGATGGATTTTTTTCCTGCTACAATAGAAGTTTTGATCAGAATAGGTTGCGAGCCGACAGAGAGCAAAATAGTTTGGTATAAAGGGGTTAAGGCGTACTTTTGGGCAAAACTGAGTCAGTATACTATTGCATTCTTCTATACCTACGTCTTACTCTAAATTCCAAAATATTTTAAGGAAATATGCACAAGTAGAGGAGATGCAGACAGACAAATGCAGTTATGTTGGAGTTAAATGAAAACACAATGCAAAATTAACCTTTACCAGTAAAATTGTCAAATGCGCCTCACTTAAGTTGATTCCAGGGTCGATTAGTTCGAACCGAGGGCACCACATCGCACTGCTCCAAAAGTCAACAGTTTTGGTCTGAAATTGATGAATTTACACTAAAAGCACAAATTTGAGGAATGTCAGCACCTGCGAGCATACTTTAAGAAGATATCTTGAGAGTTTCAAGCAGAAACACTAAAAAATAAAGCCGGAAATGATAAAATACGAGAATTCCCATAAGCCTCAATGAGTGCAAATGAAGCAGATAGACATATATTATCACTCTCACTCACTCTCACTCACTAAGCTTATGCCAAAATGAATTTCATAATTTACAGCTTTAATTCTAAATCAATTTCGCTCGCTTTGGGCTCAAAAAATCCATAGACAAATTTTGCAGGAGCAAACGTTCATCTTGGATTTTGCATTTATACTTTATTTTCAATTTAAAATACTTAAAACACAACTTTTCCCAAAAGTGACTAATCAAAACGCCATCCATTTGCATTGAAATCTGGAAAAGTTTCGCCTGGAATCACCTTCATCCCCTTATGCTAATCAACGTTGATATTGAAAACTTGGAATTTTCTGTCAGAAGTGTTTTCATGAGCGGTGGGCAAGACTCATCATTCATAGTATTTCAAAGTTAAATGAGGAGTTTCAAGATATTTTAAAGTTCAAGAAATCCAGTGAAAAGGTCAGTTATTTAATTGTGTCCTAAGACTGCATTGCTTGAGATGGCTAATGACTAAAGGATCTGGTTTTCTATGGAAAACTTTATGACAGTGAAAGAGATGGACCATTTCTTTGGACCCAATTTTTCTTGTGCTGCAACACTGAAACAGTCTTTTCCACTTTGTGCATAGAGTTATAGCGTCGTACCCCACTCAATCACTTGCAAGAGAAGCTTCACTCACAAACGAACGTATAAAGAAAATGTTTCCATCAATGACTTACTATGTTCAATGAAGGAGAAAGTGGAAGGGGCAAGTTTCAAGTTGATAGATTGAATCTCAAAGAATGCTCCGATTAAAAATGCCTCTCAGATTGAAATACTCAAAGAGGAGCACTCGAGAGATTAAACTACTGGAACGTGCCTTTTGTCACGCAGCAACCCGATCAATTACTCGAGAGTACATCATTATTCCTTGTCAATAAACTATGACTCAAGTGAGTTGAAACAGTAATAATACCGCTGTGAAAACTCATTGAAATTTTAAGAAAATTTTTGATGCGATATATTACTTGTTTTCGGTAGGTCATTTAAGATTGGAGAAATCTACATTTTGTTTGAGATAGAAAGTAAAAATAAAATTATGTATACTTACCAGAAAAAGAGACTGATTGGAATAAATGTGTCACTGCTCTATCTTCAAATCAAGAGAAAAGGCTAAAATTAAGTAGATATTGAGCACATTCCTTCGCGGACATTAAATGACTAGTGACTACAAACATAGTTAAAATTAAACTATTTTGACACTATCTCATTCAAGTAACATCATATTTTGTCCCTTGAATTCTGCCAAATCTATTCCTTTTCACTGCATAAATGTCTACTCAGTGTTTCCGATCAATTATTTATGATTTCAAAATTTTGGAGCCAGTCTCCTTAAATGGGAGGGGGAAATACACCAAGGGAAAAGGGCTTTTCACTTCCGAGAGAGAATTGTGAGAAAAAGGAGATTGAGATATTGGTACCAGTGCATGGCATGGTTAGTTCTGATCAACTAGGTCAACATATTGAACACCTAGAAATTCCGAAAATTGACATTTCTGGAGTATTTTAAAGATTTCAACTAAAAAGCCTCAATTTTTAGGGAAACAGAGTTAAAGTTTTGAGAAGATTTAAAACTTAGATCAGAAGCCCTCTTACATAAAACACTCATGCTACCAATAGGGTTAATTATGAGCTGAAACTTACGGTATTATTCCTAAGGATACTAGAGTACCTACTAGAGATTGTTTACCGTCGAAAAGAGAAAGTACGCACCTAAAATCCAACCTTCGTTTTTTTGCTCTCATAAAAAAAAATTTTGTAGAAATTACTGGCCCATTTCCTCTAAAACATCACAAATAATATGTAGTGCTTAGTCAAACTGTACTAAACTTGCAGTGGCGGATCCAGAAAATTTCACAGGCGTGCCTCCCCCCCCAGAAAAATTTTCTGGATCTGCCACTGCAAGTTTAGTACAGTTTGACTAAGCACTAAATATTATTTGTGATGTTTTAGAGGAAATGGACCCGTAATTTCTACAAACAAAGTTTTTATGAGAGCAAAAAAACGAAGGTTGGATTTTAGGTGCGTACTTTCTCTTTTCGACGGTAAACAATCTCTAGTAGGTACTCTAGTATCCTTAGGAATAATACCGTAAGTTTCAGCTCATAATTAACCCTATTGGTAGCATGAGTGTTTTATGTAAGAGGGCTTCTGATTTAAGTTTAAAATCTTCTCAAAACTTTAACTTTTGTAATTTTGAAATTTAAAGCGTCGGTGGAGGCAATTTCGGGCTATTTTCTAATGAAAAAAAGGCGAAATTTAAGGCTACTGGGAGGGGCACCCCCCCCCCCCCCCCCCCCCCTAGATCTGCCACTGTACACTTGCATGGGACACATGATGACTTGGTTGGGATTAACAGTCACGAGTAAGTCTATTTGAGCCGAACATTATTGAGGCCCAGTGCAAGCCCATCAGGGGTTTATTCACTAACTAAGAGAACAGTTCAGAGACTTTACTTGAGATTTACTTCACTTGATTTGAAATTAAAAAGTCTTCCAGATTACATTATTTGTCTGAACAAAAAACACACCTTGATTCAAAACAACGTAAGATTTCTTGAGGAAGTTTTAAGGGATGTTCACGTACGATTTGGATATTTTGTACAGTTCAGAGATGCTTCGTAAACTCACAATTGAGTACTCAAGATTTTTCTCGAGGAAAAAATTTCATGGTGACTCAATGGCTACCTTGACCTGAACTGTAGAGCTCTCGAGAAAAGCCAATTTACAGTGACCATCTCTGACTAGCAATTTTTCTCAATGGACTTGACTTTAGTATTTTTCAAGCCATGTCAAGTCAAGTAGATCTCAAATATCTCAGAATTGCACCCCAATACTCCAGGATACTCTCAGAGTAAATTGACCAATTTCTCCACAGCTGAGCTATACTTGATGAGAGGTATGTTATACATAATAATGTATGAATTTTTAGAGGTTTTGATTATCTGAATATGGAATGAATATCTCTACTCACAAGGGGAGGCTCAGAAGTCGCTGCGTCCGATTTTGAAAACAATTGCACGAAAATGTAGCAAAAGTAAAACTATTAGACCCGTGTTTCTCACTTTTTGCCAATGGGCCTTCCTAAAGCGTCAGGAATTTTTTGAAAGTTGCTGAAATTCACGTAAATATTTGGAACGCTCTCCGCTCAGGGTTTTTACGTGAATTTCGGCAACTTTGAAAAATTCCTGACGCTTTAGGAAGGCCCATTGGCAAAAAGTGAGAAACACGGGTCTAATAGTTTTACTTCAGCTACATTTTCGTGCAGTTGTCTTCAAAATCGGAGGCGGCGACTTCTGATCCTCCCCTTGTCAGAGGAATGAAACCCAAGATTGAGACCTTTGCAAATAAACAAGAAAAAAAAAAATCAAAAACATTAAAGTTCAGACAATCTAAGTACCTAGTCAAAGAACTGACAGTGCATTACAGGATTATTAGAATTATATGTTTTTTCTTTTCTTTTGTTCATAAGCAGAGTTAGCATTTATAACCACCCACACTCCACACCCCCAATAGTGAATTGTTGTTTCTCCGATCGATGATTTCTTCTAGCGGAAAACATGAAATAGAAGAGAGGATTCATTCTCAATTATGTGGGGTAAGGGCAGGAGGAGTAAAAGAAATTGAAATAAATTTAAAAATAGAAATTCTATTTACTAACAATACTTGAACTTAAATCAAGAACATTGGAATCAAATCAAAATAAACACTAGGATACAGTAATTACAACAATTTAAATTATTTTAGCAGTAGGAATGTAAGCAAATAAGCAGAAAATGACTCCCGATTACATTGGATGCGGCTTGTTCTGAGAAAGTGTAAGTAGCACAAAAGTACAGAATAGAAGGTAGTGAGGAAGGTACGTGATACTTGGTTTTGTTTAGAGAATTATTAAAATGGGTAAAAGATCTGTAGACAAAAGAAAGAATATTCTGAAAAAGAAAAAATACAGAAGTGTTAGACAGCACTTGTGGGAGTTAATTGACATCTATCGAGCTCTGAGCCTGATGCATGAACTATGTATATTCAAAGGCAGATCCAGCAAGGTGGCAACTGTGTATTATTCCCATTTGAATACATGAGAAACAATCGATTAGTAAGAGGAACATGGCCCCCTCAAGAATCGATTGTTTCTCATACGTTTAAATGGGATGAATTCATGGTTGCCAAATCGCTGGATCCGCCCATGTGTATATTTGATAGAATCCTGGTCACCCAGACAGTCAAATTTTACCACTTTTAGAGTGTTGACTGACTGGGTCAGGAGAAAATACAAACGCCTTTACTTAAATCTATATCCTATTCATCGCATCTTTCTGGCTACTAAAAACAAAAATAAAGAGAGGATCACTACAGACAAATAGCCCTACTTTTAATCTTACTGCCAAAGAAGAAAAATAATTTTAATAAACCAAACATTTGACTTGCTGGAGAGATAGAGATAAAAAAAGGAGGACAGCTGCTTTTGCACTTATCAAAGGAAATAAAAGTAAAATTTAAAAAAGAAAAAAAAAAAAGAGAAAAAACTCAAGCGAACACACAATACAAAATCATAAAACCCCAATTCAGGGAGCTGCTTTCATGTACTGATACAACAAGGGTAGATTATAGTAAATTATATTAAAAAAGAAGGCAATGATTGTTTTAAGTACGTATTTCAATTTTTCACATTGTAAGCTGATCAGTCTAGCTGATGAGCGTGATTTATCACTGTAGTAGCGCACTTTAACAGGAATTAGAATAAAATAATACAAAAATAAAATGCAGAGGAAACCGAGCACACACATAGATATTTTAACCAAGTTTAAAGATGCATGCTGAGTGACAATAAAAGAAAGAGTCACAAACTTATACGTGCATTTCTTTTAGACAATCGGCTAAAATTTTCATTTCTTACAGTTGTGATTAAAAAAAAAAAAAAAAAACAGTCACCTTTTAAAAGCTTCTCAAACAAGAAAATGTAATAGCTCTTTGACTAATCGATTTCCAATAATCACGAGGCATTTTAAAGGAGCTACTTATTGCCCACAATCAATTAAAACTTCAATGAGCTGAAAACGAGTTCTTACAAGTGTATAATTAAACTTTTTCAGCACAAAAAGCAAGAGAGAGTGGAAAGAGAAAAAAAGTTTGAAACATCAGACTTTAACTTCATTTGTAGTTTTGCCTACATTGCAAATCAAAAATTAAAATTTAACAGAATGGTAGAAAATTATCTAGCACCTATAAGTAAAAAAAAAAAAAAAAAAAAAAAAGACTGGTGAAAAACAATTAGTTTATTTATTTCTTTTAAATACCTAAAAGTAACATAGGTATTCCACTATTTCAAGAACTCACTTCTCGCAGTTTAAGTGTTCATTCTTAATCAATACAAAAATAAATTAAAAGATTCCTTAAACAAACGGGAAAAAAAAGGAGGGAAAGAGAAAGACGAAGGAGCAAGAGCAAGGCACTTTGTGAAATATTCAGAAGCAACGAGGGAAAAATATTTATCACGCTGAAGAATCGATGCAGTTAAAACACCATTTCAGAAAATTGAAAGCAATTTCGGGTCCTTAAAAATAAAATAATTAGAAAAATATGAAAAAGGTTTACAGTAGTCTTACACAAAAATATATAATTCGTAAATACAATATTGCTTCAAAACCTAAACATTTCAGGAATATTGTTTTTCTTTAGAAAAAACAATGGAAGAGCTGATAATTGGAAATAAAGGAAGGGGGAAAAAAACTTGAACCCTTGAAGATTCGGGTCTACTTTTCTGAAAGCAACATTCCAATTAAGCCTGAATAATTAACATTTTGAAGACTTGATTCAGGTGTGATTACATTATGCTTTTTGCTAAAATAAAGAAATAGTTCCTTCCGTTTAAGTATTTTGTTATGTGCATCTTTAATTACTGACTAGTAAACCAAAACTATATTTGATTACTTAAAGGGCTTTCAGCACCTTCCATATTCAAGACCGGAATGTGCCGAGTCCCTCAAAGAAAAACTGTACAGGGAGTATAGCCATCTGCTAAAAGAGTTCTAATTGGTCACTGATTTTAGGCCAGCAAAAAAATAAAAGTCGTTGAAGGGAAAGAGGCGTAGAGGAATTATGAGAACGGGTCAGAATGCTGGGTAATCCACCAGTCCACCATCAAACCTACCTTCAAATTCTTTTATGGGGCTGCCTCTTTTCAAAATATAAAAAGTGAAATGACTTTACAGCCTACTCAGTTATTCTTTGAGGGACTACTCTAGGCACATGCAGAATAAATCACTGAACTTCTCATAGCTGCTACGGGAAAGTGTCTTTTTTTTTTAAGATCAATCGGTGCAAAAATGTCTTTAGTGAACTTGAGAATGGCCAAGTGCAAAGTGAAATAAGGATTTAGAATTAAAGTAACCCTACGAAACGTTACTTCTCCACTTTTTTTGATGAGTGTAATTTAAAATAGATCGTTATAAGCACTAAATTTGAATGTTTGAACGCCTAGTAAAAATTGCCTGCATCAAAATACACAGGTTCAATGTAAAGGAAGTAACACTAGACACTGGTAGCGAGACAAACACATTTTTAAAGGCACACGACGATAAAAAAAGAGAAAGTTACTTCAGAAGAAGTGTTTTCTTCTTTTCGACAGGGTTGTAAAATTTGATTAAAATCAGGCTGACATGCGGACTGCGGAGGAGCATAAAAAAATTACAAAAAAGAGATGAAAAATGCATGTGCAGACTTTTAGGTTAAAGAATAAATCAAACTTTCAATGTACGTGGTTCTTGAATTTCCTCTCTATAAACAAACTAACAAGAGCACTGAGACAGTCAAAATACCATGGCACATAGTTTACCTTGCATGTACGAAAAACAAGAAAATTGGTAAGTTTTTAACAAAAAAATTAAAGAGAGACACTTTTGCTTGATTTTGGATTGATTAATTTACATTAGATCAAATGATTAGAATTTGCTCAGATCACACACAGGTAAGATCACACGATCAGAACCACGAGTCGACACGGAAGAAAAGAGAAAAACCAAGAACATTACGTGCATTTTAGGAGTGATCATAAAAAACAAATAACAAAAAATAGAACCGCGATAGTTTCTCAAAGCCGCTTATTCAACTAAGTACTCAAACTTTTCACGATAAAATCATGGAAAATGTCTGATATTCAGCCTTTTCAAACTTCATTGATCGTCTTCACAATCTTGACTTTTTTGTAATCACTAACAAGGGACGGTATTTGAAATTTGGCAAATGGAAAACCAGATGTGTGTACAGCAGGCTGATTGGGAACACTACACTCTTCATACAGTTTGTAATACAATGATCCTCCACCGCTTTTCGTTTTAATTATGTGGCCTCCCATTGATCCAAAGAATGCCTTTTGGACGGCCATCTTCCTACGTTTTTGGACGGCCCAAATGAGTCCAAAACACATGGAAGCTAAGACGACTATAGCAAGAATGTGCATGTGCCAGAACAAGCGTCGTTGGAATAGAGCATCTGAGTCAACGTCATCATCTACATCATCGATGACATCACTGAGCTCGGTTTCAGCTTGGATGACTGACATTGGTAAGTTCGACGAATCGACAATGAATGGAAATTTGGATAGTTCGACACCTTTCTTGAAATTATCATGTTCATCGATGGTGTTCTCTTTCGGTGTGAGAGCATCATTCTCGTACATAATACAGACTTCTTGGACGATCGGTTTCCATTCCAAAGTTTTCCGAACTCGAACTTTGATGTTCTCAGAGAGGTATTCTAAGGATTTCGGAGCATATTGAGACGGTCCAATACGTTTTCCAATGAAGAATTCGATCAACTCTGTGAACGGACTGACACATTCCAATGGGTTTTCGTTCAGCTCAACGGTTTTTAAATTTTCTAGAAGTTTAAAATCGTGAACATGTAAGAATTGGAGCAGGTTGTGAGAGATATTCACGTAAGATAAGTGAGGAAGAAGCTGAAGCGATTGGAATTCTGACAAGTTCTTGTTCCACACACTGACGAGCTGATTGCTGCTAACATCTAGATAATCTAAATTGGACAAAGGAAGGAAAGCTGAGACGGGCAGAGAACTGAGACGATTACCAGCCAAACTTAACTTGGCTAATTTGCTGTTATTGACGAAAACAACATCAGCCAGCTCTTCAATACGGTTGTAAGATAAATCGAGCTGTTTGAGGGATTTCAAGTTAGATAAACTCCTTTGTTCGGCCCTCGAGACGAAAGTCAAATGATTATGGCTCAAATGTAAGGAGGCGATGTTATCCATGCCTTCAAGATCTAAATCATACAGCGTTATCAAACCGCAATGCGAGGCATCTAATTTGTACAACATTAAATGTTTTCCAAAGAAACCACGTTCCGAGCTAAGGTTTCCAATCTTGTTTCCAGCAATACTTAAGGTTTCAAGATCGTAATTGAAATTGAAAACTTGCGACTCTAACGGCTCCGACAAAGCATTCCATGAAATGTCTAAATGTCGAAGAGAAAGTAACTTTGAGAAGGCATCGGGGCTGATAGAGACGATCCTGTTGCTGGAGATATTCAGGGATTCAATACCTTCTGCTTGAGCGAAGGTTGCGATCGAGATGTCTTCAAGCAGATTCTGGCTTAGATCCAAACTTTCTACCTCGTTCAAATCTATGTTATCAAAGGAGGTGAGGGAGTTGTTCCTCAAATTGAGATCCATCAAGTCATCCAAATGCGCGAAAGTGTTTTTGTTCAAATCGCGGATCTGATTGTTGGACAAGTTTAATTCTTCAAGGTATTGAATTGGTTTGAAAATGTCACTTGTGATTTGAGTCAAATAGTTTGAAGATAAGTCCAATAGCATCAAACTGGGGACCATGCTAAATGTGTCTGGAAGCAGGGAATGAAGTTGACACCGAGAGAGTTTCAGTTCGAGAAGAGATTGAGATTTGATTAGATACTTGCGTGACGGTTCAAGGACTTGAGTCAGCTGAAGTGAGTTTCCACTAAGGATAAGAACCTTAAGATTTGGGTTGTTAGCGAACGTGTCGGGATGGATAAGGACCAAACCATTGTCAGCTAAGCTTAGATAGTATAAATTTTCGAGTCCTCTGAAAGCATTCACATCGATAGTACTCAATGAAGAGTTAACAATCTCAATGGACTCGACTTTTTTCAGACCCAAATCTTGAAAGAAATCAGGTCCAAGAGCGATCTCATTCTCGGCGTTAATCACTTTCAGGTGCTGGATCGAGTCGCAAAACTTATCCTTGCCTAGAGCGAGAGCCGAGCATTCTGCAGTAATTCCCGGCGTCCCGAAGGAGGTACACGTGCACTTCCATGGGCAGCTACAGATGGTCCCTGAGGCTAGGTTTAGGAGCGCAGCTGCTAAGAAACAGCATATTAACCCCTTCATGGTTGGGGAACCCCTGCAACAAAAAAAGTATCAAATAATGAGTAAACGTCGAAACAAAATGAGACCCAGCAGGAGAGGCATGGCTTCGAAACAAGAATCCTCTCAAAATATAGGGAAGCAAAAGGTTAGGAATCATTTCATTATTTTGAATCTTTTGCAATCGATTTCTGTATTTTATTCAAAGAGGCGAGATTTTGATTTTAAGAAGAAAGGTAGTTTAAAGAACGGCTGAATTTAATTGTAAGCCAGTCACATCACGAAAGAGCACATGAACGGCAACAACTATTTGGATTCTCAATTTGCGCGCGGGTTACAGTAGGATCTATATTATTTTGGCCTTTAAATATGAACGCTCCAAGAACGTTTGAACGACGAGAGGCTATGCTGATTTAAAAATTAAATGATAGCTTAAAAATTAAGAGATGTGTTTATTTAACATTTTTTCCAATCAAGTAGAGGATTAATTTAATTCAAAGCTTCAACAAAGCTCGATGTGAATCAAGGGCGGATCCAGCAATCTGGCAACTGTGTTTTCTTCCCATTTGAATGCGTGAGAAACAATCGATTAGTCAAGGGGCCATGGCCCCCTCTAGAATCGATTCTTCCTCATACGTTCAAATGGGAAGAATGCATGGTTGCCATATTGCTGGATCCGCCCTTGATGTGAATCTTTCGTACAGATGCCAGTTTTCGTTTTCTGCAAGGAGTTTCCATGAAAGAGAGGCGATAATGTAGAAGCATAACTGGAAGCATTTGAATTCACATTGAATGTGAGTTGAAATACTGAAGTTGAATCCATAACGCACTTCAACGCTTTGGCTCGTAGATAATTGAGGAGCTCTTTGGAAAAACCACGTATGAAACAGAGCAGTGGCAAAGCGTGAAATCTAGCAACGTTGCAGTTCGTCCATTTAAACCCATTAAAAAGATCGAACTACTGGGTGTTCGGTGAACACCTTCGCATTTGACCTTTTACATGGGTTTGAATGGGCACATTGCAACGTTGTCAAATTGCACGCTACGCCACTGAGACAGAGGGTATGCTCGTTCTCAAAAATTCATAATTCAAAGTGTTATTGTGTGCGTTTCCGGTGAGTTAAACGGGTTATTCTTCATCCGGTGAGTTAAACGGGTTATTCTTCATCCGGTGAGTTAAACGGGTTATTCTTTATCCGGTGAATGTTTTAAATTCCGATTGTCAGGTTAAAAAGCACAGTTAGTTTAACTAATCAAAAACACACAAAATAACAATTTGAATTGTGAATTTTTGAGAACAAGCTGTGGCGTATGCGGGGGGGCGGCTAAGGAGGCTAAAGCCTCCCCCCAGACCTCCGATTTTCAGGGGTGGAGGGGAAGGGGGAAACTTTTTTAGTCAAACGCTTATCAGTGCAAGCCCCTACCAAAAAAATCCTGCGTACGCCACTGAGAACAAGCATATCCTGTTATATACGTGTTTTTTCCAGAGAACTACTCAATTTATCTAGCTTCCGATTAGAAAAACGGTCAAGTCGAAGACTACGACTTAAAATTTCTAGATCAAGCTTTGAATCATGCTATCCTACAATCAAAGTAAAAACTCGTTCCAAAATATTTTTTATTTCGGGTGTACTCTGGTCCACCACGTTGAAAAGTTAGCATTTCCGGAAATATTCGGCTACCAACCGGGTCCAGATTTGCTGTTCGTCACTGCAGTTTAAATTTTAGCCTCGATAAACACGCCCGCAATATTTAAATGTGAGCAAGCACGGTTGCCAGATAGTCCTAGGAAATTTCAAATCTGGTTTTTGTTGACTTTCATGGAAGTTTCAATGGAGCTGTTGCAAACTTTTGCTACAGGCTTATTAATAGTTGATAATGGGGTAATACCCTGTAAAAATAACGATTAGCGCACTAAAAAATCATGAAATCCACTCCTAAACTCACAAAATTCTTTCAAACTCGAGACCTTAATGGCGGCCGGGGCCGCGGTTTTCATTGAGGTTCCCGGTTCCCTATCTTCAATCAGCGCCATCTACACGAGATGTTCTCGCAACACCACACAAGAAGAAGAAGAAGCATACAATTGCCATAAGAAAACCGCGGCCTCGGCCGCCATTAAGGTCTCGCGTTTAAAAGCATTTTGTGAGTTTAGAAGTGGATTTCGTGATTTTTTAGTGCGATAATCGTTATTTTTACAGGGTATTACCCAGAGATTACTAAGCCTAGGCTTAGTAATCTCTGGTATTACCCCATTATCAACTATTAATAAGCCTGTAGCAAAAGTTTGCGACAGCTCCATTCTGCGATTTATGAGTCTTCTGTGACTGAACCCTGGATAGAAGAATCATCGATGACAGCTAGAAAAAGTAGGTTGAACTCGCTTTGGATGCAGCCAAGACGAATCGCAATTATCACTGTCAGATCAGTCAACGTAAAGAGGAAGAAATGGAAGTAAACCTAAATTCGAGTTCTACATAAAAAAAAGCACGCATACGAACAAGGGATAATAATCCCTCATTCCGAGAAAGCTCTATTCGGATTCAAAATCGCACAAGAACGCCTTTACTTGTTCGCAAGATGGCTACGTCCTGAAAATGCGACAAAACCACGCCTACTTTTTATAGTGCTTCTGTCCCGAAAAGATGTACGGCGGTAATTATAATGGAGACCGACGGACACTTCGAACGATCATTGGGATTTTAAACCAAAAGACCAAATCAAACTTTCTTATATTTCTTCCTTTAACCTCCCCCCCTCCCTCCATCCAAGGCCAAAAATCTTCTTTCGTACGCGAAAAGCAGAAGGTGCATTTAACGACAGCATACATATGGGAGAACATGGGTTAATCTTGATCCAAACTTCCTTGTTTTTTACATCTCATCCTAACTTCCTTTTCGAAAATTTTACCTTTTTTTTCGGGTCCGCCGAGTAAGTACGTAATGTTCCAACAAGAGAGCAGAAAAATGTAATTATAAGTCGCTTATTTCCTATACAAACAGCGCTATAGGTAATATATCAGAAAAACTCAATAGCGCCGCCACCAACTTTTTTGTTTATTTTTTATTTTTCTTCGTAAGCGGCCACTAATGACGTCCGATGATAATCGCAGACAGCATACGTGAGTTCGATCACGGTTTGAGCCTACTTAATAACATTTAACCGTTGTAGCCGCAACTGCATACTTGACAATTTAAAAGATAAAAAAAGAAAAAAATTATTAATGAGGATTTCTCAATTGAAAGTGAATAGATAGTGTGTATATATGTCACGCGCAAAACTACGCGGATCCACCTTTTCGTATGCCCTCGGGCTCATTCCTCGACCTTAATTGGACGAAGGGCTAATCTTTTGCAAATCTTGAAAAGAATTCTTCAAAAGATAGATGATTCTACCGTTTGACAGAGAGATCATCCATTCCCCAGCTAAGCACTATGACTAACACACGAAAATATTCTGCTGCTCTGTAATCTTTTTTGAACCGTTTTCGTCATCTGTGAAATAAAAAAAATCAATCAAATTTTGAAAGTCAAACAGAGTTTCCATTGGTGGCCGTGGCCAAAAACATTGCAGATCAAATTATTTTCGTGGGTTATAGTCACACTGCTGAACTGGAATTTTTAATCGAATTTTAGAACACCAATTTTTAACTGCATTCTGAATCCATTTAAACTCATATAAAAGGTCGAATTCGGGGAGTGCAAAGTGCACAAAAAGAATTCGATGTATTAAATGAGTTTAAATGGATGAGTTGGATATCACTGTTGCAAGATAGCACGCGACGCTACTGTCCATGTCCTCTATATTAGCAAAAGGATATTTATTAGGTACTATCCATCGATTCCACACGTATAGAAAGTAACTTTACCTTGAAATCCTTCTCATACCTACACCTGCATAGTGACGTTCATTTCAGAAAATAAGCTATGAGTAAACTGCTTTTGTGGAGAAAATAACGTCTGGTTGGATAAAATTAGCAAAACTCGTTAGCTCTAGCCTCTAAGTTTACAAGCGAGTTTAAGCAACAGGTATAAACCCAAGGAAAAGGGAATTTTTTCTCTTTTTTAGTTTGCTTTAAAAAATACGATTGTTTTGTTGAGTAACATATGAATTGATTTTGACATGAGGGAAGCTACAGTTTTGTAATGCTAACTCTTCCAGCACAGAATACTACAATCAGAACGGAGACTCCCATAAGAGCCGATGGAAACAAGATTTGGAATTTACCAGCAGAAATAGGCGACCGTGCCATTTCACTTCTCAAAATGGCGGACATGCTTTTTGAGTTTACATTTATTTATAATGGGGCTCTTGCAAACTTTTGCTATTGGAGATTGACGAGTTGATTCTTGCATAAAAACCTGTAAAAATGACGATGAGTACACTAAAAAATCACGAAGTTCACTCTCAGAATCGGACTTGATGGCGAAGAGACGCAGGTATCATGGGAGATTCCTATCTAAATTGAGGCATATCTCGGTGTTCCCGCAGAGAAAGTGACATTATAGTCAGGAATCTCCCATGATACTTGCGTTGCGCCGCCATTACAAAATTGTCGTTTGAGCAGTAACGTGAGTTTATTACTAAATTTTAGACTTTCTCAGTGTGATTTGCTTGATTTTCGCGATTTTTGCTGGTTCTTACATCATATTAGACTATTCATTTGCTCGAAGCAAAAGTTTGCAAGAGCCCCATTAGGGTTAACGTCCAAGCAATCAAAACCCATCAGCCGGGTTGCTGAAGATTCCCGGAAATGCTCACTTTCCAACAAGGCGGACCCTAAGATACCCGAAGTAAAAAATGTTTCAAAATTAATTTAAGTTTCCGTTCTGAATGTAGTATTCTGTGCTTCCAGCACAGGAACCACATTTTAAGTAAATATTTTAACTTGTAAATAGCTTAAACTGATGAAAAAGTCACTAACGCTACGCTCACAACACGACAAAGCAACACGTAAATCTACCGTGCTATCGACGGAGGTTCGGTCGACAGTTTACAGTAATCAACTTCTCTGATGAGTATTCAACGATAGTGCGGTCCGTCACTTTTATAGACACTCGTTTTGTTTCGTCTCGATAAGATAAATTCGTGAAAGGTGCACGCCCGCCTGCCTTAAGTTGCTACATCGAACGGAAATAGTACGGAAACAGTCAAGCATAATTTCATGAAAGTCTTCAAAAAATGACGAGGCGCACGTAAGTTAATAATCGTCTCTCCTCTGAGAGAAAATACTTGTGGATTCGTCACTATTATTGTTTCAATCCTAACTAAGTTTCAAGGTTATTAGATGATAAACGGCAAACGATTTAGCACCTACGTGAAACCCACACTTCGCCTCACTGTATACTCCTAGGATGCCCATTTAGAGAGTTGATGGTACGTAGCATGTACTCCTTGGTCACCCCCCAACCTAAAAATATCCTCTGATCGTGTTCTTTTTCAGATCTCAACGAGATATTAAATTAAATTATTTCATTTTAAAGCGGATAAAAGTTAGAAAAGTTCAAAGTAAAGAGCAATAATTTGATTTTTTAGAAAATTGCGTTTGAGCTAATATTAACACAGAATAATACAATCAGAACGGAAACTCTATCGGATTTTGAAGCAAATTCATTTCGCGTCCGCCATGTTGGGATATAGGATGTTTACATCTGGATTCGCGCGCGAAAAAAAAAAAAAAAATAGGACATGATTCGCGAAATTTTCATTCTGAAATGCCATTAGAATAAAAGTGAGGCAGGAAAATTAAGATTTCTTTCCAGAATTTGCAGAAATAAATTAGTTTCAACACAAATTACACTCGTCCGCCATGTTGGGATAGAGGACCACAGCGTTGCCTATTGGTGCCGTTAAATTCCTAACTTGCTTCCATTGGCTCTTATGAGAGTTTCCGTTCTGATTGCATTATTCTGTGATATTAATATCGCTTGACCATTGTAGTTCTTAAGATTTCGATGGATCTTCAAATGCCTGTTGACGGCCAAAGGAGAAGCCAAAGGGCCAAGGCTGTCGTTTCGCGGATCTTAAAGGGTAATTAAGAGAGACAATAACCAGTGGCGCACCGGACAATTTAGGGGCCCCCGCGAACTTTCAGTCGGGCCCCCTACATTTTTACACCATAAATGGGGGTGGTGGGGTGGGTGTATTTATGAGGCCTCCCCAGCTAGAAGGGGGTTTAGGCCCCCCTTTAAATTTGTTGAAAATTGAATGCTCTCAAAACAGGATTTCGCGGTGTTGTAACATTAAAATTCGGTTTCTTTCCTACGAAAGGAAAGAGCTGAATTTCTTTTTCTGACGCTTTCTAATATTCATTTTATACCACAAAAAATGCATGGTCGATTTATCAAATCTAACAGAGCAATTAATAAACATGCTCTTTTTATTACCTGATTTTTTTCCCCTCCTCCTTCTATCTTTATATTCTTTCAAATGTTATATTTTGTCAAATACACCGACCAGATGTAAACAGAGAGGGCCCTGATTGAGGGGCTCCTGCGCGGAGGCCTCCAGTATGCCATGACAATAACCCTAAAAAAACTCTGATCTGGTGAGAAATACCAGAGTCAGAACAGAAGGGAGTAAAATTTGACGGAGTGAGAGGCACTCCGCACGGGATGAGAGAGCTCCGGATGGGGATGAGAGACACTCTGTCTACTCTCACTCCGGCATTTCTCACTCCGTCGAATTCTTAGGAGGACGAAATGCTTCGATTATTTCGTCCTCACTCCGTTGTTTTTTTTTTTTTTTTTTTTTTTTTTTTCATTAACAGTGCGGAAGACACACTCTTGAGTCTCTCATTGAAAAATCTGTAACATATCGTGATTTTGGCTGTACTAGCCGTGAAACCACACAATGTTGAGTAATTACCAGAGGGTGAAAGGTAGAATTCATGACTACAAAAAAGCCGCATTAATCCCTTGGTTCAAGGAAAAGTATAGCGGTTTGCTATTTGAAAGGTTGCTGGACAGACACCGGCCCTGCCTAATGAGACAAGACCGGTATCTGTCCCGTAGAGATTATGATTATTGAGAACACAAAACGAAACAAGTAAAGTATTAATATGTGGCCACCGGCCACCACAGCTATAACTCCTAATAAGACATTTAGACAATAATTCCACCCCAGAAGGGGGTGGAACCCAAAACTATACTCACATTAAAGATAGAAGAGAAAGAGAACGCCTACGGCTTACGAGAACGAATGTTAAACTATATAGAAAGTGTGTGTGTGTAGGAGGATGAGACCTCCGGCAACCGCCACCAGGGCGGGCGTCGGAGGTGTCATCCCCCTACTCCACGGTTTGGAGTGGCGGTAAGTTCGGATTTGGAATCCACTCGTTACAACAACCCCCCCGAAGCCCCTTGTGTCCCAGGGGACTGGGGCCCAAGGGACTCCGGAATCCCCAACGAAACGGAGATATGAAGTGAGAGCTGTGGTGACCGACTCGGGCTATGATTTTTTCGCCCGCGACCTTTATTTGGTAATCAAATACTTAAAAAGAGAACATATTTACAGTTGAGATCATCAAAAAAAATAACAGGACAATTTACCTAAAAATTTGTTAGTTTTAGACAAAAAGAGTTTTTGAACTAAGTGCTAAAAAAAATACAAAGTCGTTAAACAATAATAAAAGGAAACTGGGCCTGCAGTGGGCCAAAAATACAAAGTTGTTAAACAAGAATAAAATTGAATAAAAAGAAAACTGGGCCTGCAGTGGGCCAAAAATATAAAGTAGGTAAACAATAATAAAATTCAATAATAAAAAAAAACTGGGCCTGCAGTGGGCCAAAAAATACAAAGTAGTTGAGCAATAATAAAATTGCATGAAAGAAAGAAGAAATAACTTTGAAGGAGTTAAAGCTGTAGATGGAGAAATTTAATACTATTAGCAAGATTTAATATCATTAGAACTCTTTCTTTTCTTTTCCTGGTTTGGCCTAGTAGAGAAATAAACAATAAAAATAAAAGAATTTGGATACAAAGTTAGGGGAGGGGTGCTTTTAAGACTGTGAGGCCAAACAGCCTTGTAAGCCGCTCGGGGCTTTTACAAAAACTTTTCTGAGCAGCATTACACAAAGCAAGAAAAAAAAAATATAAGACGAGGAGGGCCCTGACTTACCGCTAGGGCCTCCGTGAGTATTCTCCTTGAGGTAGCCTAAACAAGTCAGGGCTATCCTCGTGTTGAAGATACTCAATGTTCCGGAGTTTCGACAAAAACCTATCTGGACGCATCGAGTGAAAACTAACCTAACAAACCCAAAAGGGGGGTTTAGGAATGGAAAAGAAAGATAGACCTAGGTGTCGGTGTTCCATAAGGGAAAATTAAGAAAAATTAAAGGGTTTGTGACCAGTTAGTGCTATACTAGAGAGTAAGGGTAACAAAATTTCATTATTACACTGACGCTTACATGAACTAAGTTGCGTTCAAGTTGGGAAGGGTTGAGTTTTCCGCAAAAGTGGGAAATAAAAAGCAAAGGGTGGGTTCAACCCCCTTCCCCAACGAGGACGGAAAAAAAAAAAAAAAAAAAAAAAAGATTAAATACATTATATATTATATATAACAAAAAAAAAAAGGACAAGAAAATTTTTTTTTTTTTTTTTTTTTTTTTTTTTTTTTTTTTTTTTTTTTTTTACATTTTTGATTAAGATTGGGATGGAATTTTCGGAGGTAAATAACGTTATGTACTCCCCTCGAGCCCCCTGACGCTGGGTCTTCCAGTTCAAAAGCATTGTGACCTACCCGTTTTTTGATGGAATATGGGCCTTCGTACAAGCAAAAAAATTTTTTAATCTCTCCATATAAGGCACGGATAGGTGATGAGTTTGAAGGAAAACCCTGCATTCCTTCTTGGAACTGGTCTGGGGGGCCCGGGGGTTTTTCTTTTGTTTCTGGCGTTTGATGGCGCTTTTGGTAAGTTTTTCTTGAACCATTGTCAGTCGAGTTTGTTGACCTAACTTATCCTGATAGGGCGGGAAATTACAAAACTTTTGAAGAAAGTTGTCCGGAGGACAGCCTTTTAGAACTTCAATTGGGGCAAAGCCCGAGCTTTCGCTCACACTGCTGTTGAGGCATTGTTCAAAGAATTTGAGATATTGAACCCAGCTTTTGTGGTTTTCATGGCAGTATATGCGGCAAAAGTTACCTAATATCCGCATATATCGCTCTACTGGATTGGATTGAGGATGATACACTGAAGTATGGCGGGGTTCAATATCCAGCTCCTTTAGCTTGCTGTCCCAGTAGTGTGAGCGAAAACAAGGGCCATGGTCGCTGATCGTTCTTAGAGGCTTACCTACCGCATTAACAAAATGTGTAATGAAAGCTCTGGTTACTGGAACTGCTTTGGCAGAACGGACTGGAGTAAATGTAACATACTTTAAAAATTTGTCTAAGGCTACTAAGATGTGGTTGAAATTGCCAAAAGATTTAGGAAGTGGTCCATACAGATCCACTGAGACCAGTTCCAAGCAGGAGTTTGCAAGAACAGGGACCATCGGTGCTGTAGTTTTCTTGTTCGGCACTTTGCTTTGTTGGCAGCTCAAACACGAGCGGATTAGCTGGCAAATTTTTTGGTTGCATCTTTGGGAAGATGGCGATGCGCTTAAGGTACTGGTAGACCTTGTTCGACCCTAGATGGCCCAGGTATTCATGTGTTGCAAAAATTATCTCACTTTCTAATTTCTGTGGAATACAAAGAATGCAATTTCCCGATTTTGGGTCTTTGAAGAATAAGTTATTGTTTAAAATAGTGTAGAGATTCTTTGAAGGAGAGTCCTTGTTTTCAGTTAATTCTTTGTGAATTTTACCTAGTCTAGGGTCGAGCAACGTCCACTCAGATATTTTAGCAAAGTTTTTGGAATTCAATTTTGGAGCAAATGTTTTCACAGCGCTTACATTAATATCTACTTTATTAGTAGGTAGTTGGTGAAATTCTGGGGTATATCGGGACAATATATCTAGAGCTGTGTTTTCCGAGCCCTTGATGTGTTGGATTTCTAAGTTGTATTGTTGGAGGAAGAGGGACCATCTTACCAGGGGGCCCGAGGAAAGCACACAACTCCTTAAAAACGTGAGCGCACTATGGTCAGTCAAGACAATAACTTTGTGACCAAGAGTGAACTGCCTAAATTTGTTCAAAGACGCTACAATGGCTAGGAGTTCAATTTCCGTTACTGTGTAGTTCTTTTCACTTGCAGTAAGTGTTCTACTGAAATAGCAGATAGGCCTGCGGTAGCCTTCTTTATCCATCTGGAACAACTCACCTGCAACAGCGCTGTATGAGCCGTCGGTATTAAGATAAAAAGATTTGGCAAAATCTGGATAAGATAGGACCACGTCCTCTAAAAAACTCTCTTAATTTCTGATACTGTCTTTTCTTCATCGGGGCCCCAAGACCACGGAGCATTTTTTTTCAACAAGTGATGAAGTGGAACTGTCATCTTGGCATGGTTATTATGGAATTTGGAAAAAAATTTATTAAGCCAAAAAATGATTGCAATGTCTTTTTATTGGTTATTTGAGGAAATTCAGATATGGCTCTTGTGGTTTTGGGGTCCTTTCTGATGCCATCTCTTGAGAGGATGTATCCGACAAAATCAGTGGACTCTTGGAGGAAGAGACATTTAGCAAATTTGAGGGTCATGCCTGCTGCTCGCAGATCTGACAGTATAATTTGGAGATGTTCCAGATGGAGGGGGAAGGTTTGACTTACTATTTTGAAGTCATCGACATACTTGGCTAAAAAGTCAGCTGTTTCGGGGCCGAATATTGTTTCTGTTGCCTTAAGGAATATTTGCATGGAGACACACAATCCGAATGGGAGTCTACCGAATTGATATTTTTTTCCCTCAAACACAAAACTAACAAATTCCCTTGATTTGGCTCTAAACTTAGTTGTAAGAACGAGTTGGTACAGTCAAGCTTGCTCATATATTGCGGGTTGCTAAATTTGTTTAAGAGTGACTCTATCGATTCAGGCGCCTCCGCATCAAATACAAGTCTCTCATTCAGTTTTCTGGCATCAAGACATAGTCTTATAGAATCATCTTCTTTAACTACGGGTACAATAGGGTTAGAGAAAGGACTTGATGATCTTTCAATTAAACCTAAATCTAACATTCTTTGGACTTCTGCCCGGACTCTCTCCTTCAAATAAAAGGGGATAGGCCTGGACCTTAGCACAAATGGTTCTTTATTCTTAAGTCTAAGTTTGGCAGTAAATGTTGTGCAAAGCCCTGGTTTATCTGAGAAAACATCCCTATTGTTTTCAATGAGACTTAACAGCTGCGTTTTTTGGTCGTTATTTAGATTAAGTGGGTTAATCTTTGCCAATACTTCCTCGTATGTGAGATCGGAGACGGTGGGCACAACATTATGGACACTAAAAATATGGATCGGGAAGGCTGGTACCTCACTGAGCCATAAGTTTGTAAAAGATAAGACCCTATTTACTTCAGTCGAATAAACTCTCGGACTTCCCTCAAATTCAGGTGTAGCGGTGGAATCTAATGTTTTCAATGCTTCTACTTTTCTTGCTATCAGCTGAGCTAGCTCCTTTTTGCCACTTAGATTCAGGTGAAGCCCTTGTCTTGTAAAGTGTTTTCGCTGTAATTGGCCTAATGTTTTGAGGAAGTTGACATGTTTGTATTTACGGAGTTTATTTTTCAAAAAAAAATTTACTGGTGTGGACTGACTGTGACTATCCTTCCAATCATATCGGGGGAAAATTTCACACATTACTATTTTTCCCTTGAATTTTTTTAAAGGGAGGAGATTAAAGGAATCTAAGATTTCAGGGAGCGTTTTAAATTTGGCAAGGTTATTAGTACCTGCAATGATGACCACCGTATCCGAAGTCACACACAAGGAGGACAGAGGCTGAGTAACGGAGTCAAACTGGAATCCTGGTTTAACCCTGGCTTCTATCTGGGTGTTTTTCGGTAAAAATGATTTCAAAAGATCGGAAAGATCCCTACCATGACTATCTGTTAATAAGAAAATTCTGTTAATAGGTTGTACAGAGCAAGTATTGACTGGTAAAGTTTTCTCCGGAGAGTAAAAATTCATCCAAGGCAATTTAATCATCCCATCGCACAATTCAAGGGTCTCTTCAGCGCAGTTAATTATGGCTTTATTTTTCTTAGGAAGTCTATACCGACAATGAATGGTATATTGACTGACGGCACCACAAGAATTGGCGTTGGAAAGCACGTTTCGTTAAACTTTAAGTCAATATAAGTTTGGAAAGTAACATTTTTTGATCGCACCCCTGTAATGCCTTTGATAGCAATTTTTGTCACCGGAAGGGTGGGAAAAGGTAGGCCCGTAACTGATTTCAGTTCTTCAAAGAGTTCCAAACTGATTAGAGTTACCCGCTCCCAGTGTCGATCAGAACTGACACCCGGTGAGAATCAATTCTGAGTGACACTACGGGGCTTTTGAGTCTCTTATTGAACTGAGGTTGACCATTGCTTTCATCTAATAAAAAGTGTTTCTCGTTGTCTAGAAAGGTTGTAAAGCTGTTACAGACAATTTCATTTTCAAAGTGCTTAGCCAGCAGTTTATTTCTGAATTGGTTGCAAAGTGCTGTAGAATGCGTGCAAGGCCGGTGAGGCTCAAAACATCCTGCTCATCAAAGTCTCGTGAAGTTAAAATTTTCTCAGGCACTAGAATTGAAATTTTATTATTTGAAGCAGATTGTGAGCTAAAATTTTGGTGCATTATTTCTAATTTTTGGGAAATTTAGGAGAATTTGGCCTAACTGGAGTACCGCATAAGAAAATTGGTTTAGCACCGGTGTTTTTTATTAAGCCTCTCCAGCCCTGCGTGCCCCCCACTAAATCACTGAGCATTTCAAAAGGCACAATGGCTAAGACAGCACTATAATTGTTTGGGTTTAAAGTGGCTTACATGTTGAAACAGCTTTTGAATAGTTGGCGCATGTAATTTATAGGCAAGAGTAGCACCTATAGTGCAATTGTTGAGGTAAAGAGTCATAGGTAAGGAGGGATAAAAACAGGATAAAATAAAATACATTCTCCTTCGGCCTTTCCTACATCCGAAAATTCCATCCTTAAATGATACATATAATATGAATCAAAAAAATTGACATTGTCAGGCGTAACTACCTTGGTTATACAGACTGGAGCGAGGGATTCGCCTGTATTTGGCTCACTCCAAATTAGTTTAAAGGTTGGTAGCCTGGCGGGGGGCCGCAGATGCAGAATCCAAAATCTGTGGCTGCTCCCTGTGATCAGCGCCCGGGGGCATGTTCAATAGACAAGAAGTTGACACGTGGTTAGCTCTAGAGTTATTATTTACGTTCTGCACTTGTTTGGGTTTTGAAATGGTACCACTTGTAGATCTGATGATGGTCTCGGGCCAAAGGGGGTCAAAACTTTTCAAAATTGAAGTACAGCATCGATGTTAGTAGCGTTAAATTGAGTGATAGCTAGCTTGACGTCGTATGGGAAACTTTGAATGATAGACGCTATTTTGAATGAGTCCGAAGGCGTGTCATCTAGATAATTCATCGCCCTAAGTTGATGGAGAAAATACGGAGCTAACTGACCATGCCCCGGCGGTGATCTACCGGGAGCAAGCAGAGACAGTCTGGCTGAGTTCTGCATCTGTGGCCCCCAGTAAAATTCCAGAAATGCAGATTTAAAATCAGTAAAAGATCTGAAGGATACTCTGTAAACCTGGTACCAACTCCGGGCGTCGTCCCCGGGGCAGCCTTCCAACCTCCTTCAGCTTTACCTCGTCACTCACACAAAATTTTCGAAAAAATCCTCTACTTCATTTAGAAAGTCTTTCGGATGGGGGCTATACTTGGTTCCATCAAATGTGGGCAATTCGTGAAAGCGGCGGGGATTCTGATATGTTGGCTTGGAAGACTCCTGCGGGCGGCCGAGGTTGTTCGGCACGGCAACAGCTTGAGAGGAAATTTGTGATAACATGGGTTGTTCCATTTTTATAGCTTGATTAGTTTGGGGGTTAGAGTGCACTGCTAACTCTAAATTTTCGATTTTTTGCATTAACCTACTTAAAACAACATTAAGGTTAGGATCGGAAGGTGTATCAACAAGTGGGCGGTCAGGTCTGAGCGCAGAGTGAGCTGGAAGCATATCGGAAGGAAGTTGGTCATTCCGCACTTGATTTTGTTGTTGAAAAGGTTGGAACCTGACTAAGGGGGGTGGTGGAACACCTGGTGGAGTCAGCAGGATATTCTGGATATTCTGGACATTCTGCCCCTCGACAACTGGTCCAACAGCTCCCCGAGGCAAGTTATCTTCCGGGACTCCCACATTTCCTTCCGGTACGCGCTCACCCTCGCCCAGATCCAAGCGCTCACCCATGACTGGCCTCCTCTCCCGGAAGTTCCTTGTATGGTTTGATACAGGGGAATTTATTATAGTAACTGATTATAACCCAAAATTTCTATTGAGCAAAGCTGAAAACTATAATTTTCGAGAAAGAAAAATAAAGAAAAAGGTATTATAAATACTTAGTATAGGATGATCCCGGTACGTAGGAATGCTGGAACAGAAGAAAGGACGATCCAGTGATTAGATTAGAGATTGAAGTAATGTTGTTTCCATTCCAGAACATGCCGCAGTTAGCCCTCCCCACATCGAATCGTTCCACCATCCACAGAGAAACAGCCAGTTTGTTTACAAGAGGTTATGAGATCCAGGCATGAGAATAATTTTGAAGAGATAATACTGAAGTTAAGAAAATCCATCCTGAGATTAGTGTTGATGAGAAATTTTGAAGCGGAGACCGAGAGATAGGTTTGATGAACCGAAAATGAGATAAACGAAACTAAAAAACATAAACAAACTGTCCGCTGAGGTTAGAGACACTATTAGGTTGGTTCGCGCGATTACGGCGCCGGTAAAATCCGGAAGACGGAGCCCGCACCACACCCCGACACGAATAGTTATCTACCCCCCAAAATTGAAGGCGAAACTTGCGCCTCAACAGGTCGCTGTTTCGGATTAATGAAGGCCTAAAAATCTGCCGCTGAAAACGCACATGGTAGTTTTCCCGGGAAACCGGAAAATACTCGAGTTTTGGAAAGCCGACTATGGCAGGTAGACTAGAATAGACGGTAAGAGTGAGAGAGAAAATAATTAAACACTAAATAGTGAGAAACACTCAATTATAAACTACCAGTGGAGCACGGCCCGATGCCTATCGGCAAGATGGCGGAAACCGTACTACGCATACGCACTAAACTTTAAGAATTAAACTTTATAGCACTTGAAACCGGTCACAATTCGGGGTAGTTAGGTAGGTAAACTATTATAAAGTTACCGAGCCACGGGTTAGGCGCCATGTTATAGCGGTTTGCTATTTGAAAGGTTGCTGGACAGACACCGGCCCTGCCTAATGAGACAAGACCGGTATCTGTCCCGTAGAGATTATGATTATTGAGAACACAAAACGAAACAAGTAAAGTATTAATATGTGGCCACCGGCCACCACAGCTATAACTCCTAATAAGACATTTAGACAATAATTCCACCCCAGAAGGGGGTGGAACCCAAAACTATACTCACATTAAAGATAGAAGAGAAAGAGAACGCCTACGGCTTACGAGAACGAATGTTAAACTATATAGAAAGTGTGTGTGTGTAGGAGGATGAGACCTCCGGCAACCGCCACCAGGGCGGGCGTCGGAGGTGTCATCCCCCTACTCCACGGTTTGGAGTGGCGGTAAGTTCGGATTTGGAATCCACTCGTTACAAAAGAAGACAGGTAGAATTTAATATACGCATAGCTGAGTTATTGTCGTCTGCCAGAAAGTATGGTAAATTTGAATTTGACCAGATTATGGTAAAATGCACCAACACCGACAGGATAACCTAATTTACCACAAGTTAAGTTGCATTTACCATACTATGGTGTTTACCCAAGGTCATAGATTAAAGAGGTATGCTCATCTGACTTCGCGCCACAATGTCAGTAGCGCGCAGTTCAAAATCCAGATCCAAGATGGCCGACAAAAGCAGAAAACATTGTACACTCTTTCCAGAAAACATTGAGCTCCATCTCCAGAAAAGCAGAAAATAGCCCGATGTTTTCTCGAAAGAGTATACAATGTTTTCTGCTTTTGTCGGCCATCTTGGATCTGAATTTTGAATTGAGCGCTACTTAGACTTCGTGGCGCGAAGTCAGATGAGCATACCTCTTTAATCTACAACCTTGGTGTTTACCGTACTTTCTGGCAGACGCAAAACTCAGCTATGCATACGGTAGATTCTACCAGTCTTTTTTTTTTCCGTGCTGAAGAGCCGAAATGGGTCTGTTGCGTACTTTTGCTACATCAATATAAGTAATTGTTTCTAACGTAAAATTCGGCGAAAATAACGATGCGCACATTAAAAACTTTCAAAATCCACTCATTAACTCAGAAAATACTTTCCATTTAAAACAACCCGCGCTACACTAGACACTATATCACCGACTTATAACTACACAGATGGAACCATCTCGTTTATGTAAACATGAACAGAACTTACAAACATTGGAATGTTTCGTTTAGATGCGTACATTTCTTATATTATTTAGTAATCGTTGATAATCCGAAAAGATCAAACAGCAAATGCAGCTTCTATTTTACGTATTAAAAAAGAAAGTCCATCATTTTGTAGGTTACGATGTTGTTTACTTATGCACGGTGGTTCCGTCTATGTAGTAGTATACCGGTGCAAATAGTGTCTAGTGTAGCGCGGGCTGTTTGAAATTGAAGTGATTTCCTGAGTTAATGAGTTGATTTTGAACGTTTTTAATGTGCGCATCGTTATTTTCGCCGAATTTTACATGAGAATCAAGGTTCTATATTGTTGTAGCAAAAGTATGCAACAGACCCATTTCCACACAAAAAAGTTTTCACGGGTACATAACATTGGACCGGAATCAGTTTGGAACCAGAGGACCCCCTACAACAATGATAAGATAAATAGTTTTACCAAAACCGAAAATTTTGGAGAAAGACGATAACTATCGATTATCGCTTGCGAAGCGGATTATGTATATATTTTTTTTGGCGTAGATTTGGCAGCGTGGTTGCGAATACGAGCTTACGACGACGACCGGAACACTGGGATGCATATTTCATTAGACTACCATGGCGGTGGCCTTGTCCTTGACAATCGACGACCAGCCGCTTGGCCTGCCTCCATCGTTGCCAGATCTAACGGCAAAACTAATACGTTCTCGCATTGGTCCAATGGGAAATAACACAGATTGAAACCTACTACCCGGCAACGATGTGCCTGTCTCTGGAGCTTTCTGCTATTGCACCCCCCCCCCCGGTCCGTCTTCCAACCATTCCTTTACTCGTTTCTGAATTTTGATCATCCATCGATATAAATGCATCGAATCGCGAAAACGCACGGCTCCTCTCCTTTCATCTCTATCGCTTGCAGACCGATCATCGAGCACCCCCCCCCCCTCCCGGATCTCTTTCATGGTTGCCAGGTTGGATCAACGAGATATACTTTTATTCATAGAAGCATTCCATTGGATAAGCTGCCTATGAGGATTCTTGGGTTAGGGTTAAATAGATTCCTCAGTTTATTAGTTCGCAATGGGGCAGTTGCAAGGGTCTGAAATGTAGCGTTTTTTATATAGAAAATGAAAGTCCTTGATGAGCTGAGAACAAAAATACCTTTGGTTTCTAGTTAAGTCCCATTGTCCGGATATGAGATTTTGGCCCAAAATACATTGTTTTAAATGGGAATTCCGCGTATTGACGTCACTACGCCCACGATTTTCTTCAACTTTGAACGCGTGCATGTATCTCCGAAACCGGGACACTTACGAAAAAACCAAAGGCACCATTGTTATCAGCTCAACAAGTACTATCATTTTCTCTATTGAAAACGCAACATTTCAGACCCTTGCAACTGCCCCATTGTTCGATGCATGCGGCTAAAATTAAAAAAAAAAAAAAAAAAAAAAATACCCCAGTATTCTCTGGACATCAATTTTGTGAAGCCTCAGGGCGAGTCTATTGAAGCTCTGGGTGAAATTATTCGGGGGGGGGGGGTCGCAAAGTAAAGTCAAACCTATACCGCATTTCGGACAATGCAAATAGATAGGGTTCAACCGATCAGAATTTCCTAAAATTTTGTAATTTTGACCTCACTTTGCGTTTATTCTGCGAATAATTTCTGACAGAGCTTCCCGAGATTCTCCCAGAGTCTTCATCGAAGCGATTTTTTTAAAAAAAAAATCCAACAAATTTGGAAAAATTGTCCAAAATTAACCATACACTGAACTCTGTGGCTATCCCGTTTTCAAAAGTTTTTCAAAGCTCATGACTTGTGAGCCTTATAATTTATTAATCCAAGACGTAGACTAATCTTTTTTGTTAAATTAAAAAAAAAAAAAAAATCCTCAAGAGGCCCATTTCTTAAAATTAAAAAAAAACAAAAAAAAAAAAAAAAAAAAAAACAAAAAAACAAAAAAAAACAAACAAACAAAAAAATGCGCGAACGAAAATTAGATAAATAAATAATAAAAATAAAAATCCCCGTAGATATCTACAACACAGATTAATACAACCAGAACGGAAACTCTGTCAAATTTTGAAGCAAATTCATTTCGCGTCCGCCATGTTGGGATATAGGATGTTTACATCTGGATTCGCGCTCAAAAGGAAATATATAGGACATGATCCGCGAAATTTTCATTCTGAAATGCCAATAGAATAAAAGTGAGGGCGGAAACTTAAGATTTCTTTCCAGAATTTACAGAAATAAATGAGTTTCAACACAAATCACACACGTCCGCCATGTTGGGATATAGGACCACAGCGCAGCGTTGCCTTTTGGTGCCGTTAAATTCCAAACTTGCTTCCATTGGCTCTTATGGGAGTTTCCGTTCAGATTGTATTATTCTGTGTCTATAATAGTTCCTGAGAAGACGACACCTAAAATTAAGTACCTGTACACAGTTTTGTATTGTGTAGATAGGGACGTGAGGCGTGCGCGTAGTACTTACGTGCGACTCCACCTTCAGTCAAAGTAAAATTAAATGTAAATATTCCTATCTCCACTCTCCACATATGGCAACCGCGATATCTTCTCCGCAGTCCGCGGATTATCCCTCCCCTCTACTCCCCTCCTCTCCTACGCCTCTCTCATCTCTAACAAGAGCGAAAATTGTCTTGTCTGTTGTCTCTTTCAGTCCCTTTCGTTGATGGCTGATTGAGTTCAAAACGCACAGAGGACGGAACCGAGGATTATTTCGGACCAGTGGCGTAGCGTGCATTACCAACATTGTATTGTGTCCATTTAAACCCATGGAAAAGATCGAACTATTGGGTGTTCGGTGAACACCTTCGTAGTCGACCTTTTACATGGGTTTAAATGGACTGAATACAACGTTGCCAAATTGCACACAACGCCACTGTTTCGGACATTAATAGTTTCTGTATATTTTTCTTTATCACAGTGGTTTCTCAGTGTTGGTCTTTTCTCTTAAAAAACCGAGTGGTCCGACTTCTTTAAAGCAGTAAAATTGATGATTAAACCAGTTTTATTGTCCCTTATTTATAGACCAAGCCCGAGTTTACTCGTCTTTCTTCTATGGTCTATTTCACATTGTTTTAGTCTTCATTCCGGATAAATAGAAAAATAAATGAAAACCAAAGATTACTTACACATACAGATATGGCATTAGCCATCTCGCCCGTGTTGAGTGAAAAATGGATAAAACGCCGGCCGTGATACAACCGGGCATACAGAGGGGATCATAAAGATTACAGAATTCTGGTTCGAAAAGATTACGTTTCCCGCTTTTTCTGTGTTTGTTTGAGAAACTAGAACAACCAACAGTTGTGTGTTGTGGAACAGTTTTGTGACAGACAAACATGGAAAATGTAATCTTTTCTCTGTCATATTTATGATCCCCTCTGTATGCCCGGTTGTATATCACGGCCGGAGTCGACTCAACAAAATTCGGGCTTATGCCATATCTGTATGTATAAGTAATCTTTGATGAAAACACTACAATAGAAAAGATCTCGTTGGGCGCCTTCAATTCGTCGGATAGGCAATGCCAACTCCACCGAGTACGAACAGTTAACTACCTTCCGTCAAGAAACGAAGGAGTGGTGTTTTCTTGAACTAACCCAGGGTCCTTAAAGGGTTAAAGTTATTATGCCATTCATTCGGTGGTGGTTTGAGCGATTTGGCAAAAACGGATCTTCTGCACCACAACCTACAGGTATCATAATTAATTGTTCTTCCTCTTCCAGAAGTTCCTTAAATCCTCAAGTAATCGATACTTTTGCATGGGTTTCATACTTTCGGCTGCAAAAGTGTATGGTCCGCCAGCGCCACTGCGTTTATTGTATACTATATTGATTTTTGTTCATGAAATGCTGTCCGGAGAATTTCTTATTTTGACCCACTGAGAGATGATGCGGTGGGCGAGTGAATCCGAATGAAGCGTGGACTTAGGGTCTTATCAGCGGTTCAAGTGGCGGCTTGTGAAATGATCTTTTGCAAACTTTGGCTACAGCAATTGACGGTTTTGGTGATGACCCCATCCGGTAAAAAAGTTCGTTGAGCGTTTCAAACTGAGAATGAAAGACGATTCCAATGATACCAAGTTTTTAGCGATTCCGTCTCACGGTTGTCGAGGAAATGAACTGGAATCACCGGACACACGCAAAAGACGGTACTTGCGATGATTCGTCAATCTCAAGCAGTTTTTTGGCCGTGACTGTCAGATTGATATTAATGAAAAAAATATTCGACTATACATATAGCTTTAGGAGACAGCGAATCCAAACACATAGCACACTTGGGGGTTTGGTTCCTCGAAGTACGCGGAAAATCAGTGACCTCGCTCAGAAATCCGCAAAAACGCTGATAGGAGCTGTATTGTGTATGATAAGCGGCAAGTGTACCCTCCCGGGAATGTTTTCTGACCGGGCCAGTGCGGCTACCGACATACTTATGATATATCTATACATTTTAAATTGTGATTAGACTCAGCAACCACGTGACTCGTCTCCACCAAATACCGTTTTCCGGTCTGATCCAGTCAATTCAAAAGTCGGGAATTTAAAGGACCCACCTCCAGTGCTACCAATAGTAGTCCTACAAAAACAAAGGCGGATCCAGAAATCTGGCAACTATGTATTGATCCCATTTGAATTCATGAGAAACAGTTGATTAGTAACAGGGCCATGACCAATTGGCCACCTCGGGAATCGATTGTTTCTCATACGTTCAAATGGGATGAATAAATGGTTGCCAAATTGCTGGATCCGCCCATGACCCGACATTTAACCCGTGTACCTACTAGTCTTACCAAATGACTTCAAAGAAAGTTTAAAATCAAAATAACTGCTCGCAAGACTTGCCAAATCATTATAACTCTAGTTAGTTTCATGAAAAAAAAGAAGAAGAAAAAAAAATAGAATGGGTCTGTTGCAAACTTTTGCTACAGCGCTATAGAATGTTCAATCTCATGTAAAATCGCGTGAAAAGTCCATTATGGTGGCATCAGAAAGTCATAAAATGCAGTATGAAACTCACGAGAGACGTTTAATGAAATCCAAGATGGCGGTAAAATATCGAGCAACCTCTATGCATGCACCACAAACATCCAAGAATAGCCAACCTCATAATATCGAACACAACCAATCACAACGTAAATAAACACATAACCTCTGAAGCTGTGAGGTCGTCAACGTTGGCAATCCTTGGATGTTAAAGGCGCATGCAACAGATTGCTCGATATTTTTCCGCCATCTTGGATTTCATTGAACGTCTCTTGTGAGTTTATTATCGCATTTCATGACTTTCTGATGCCACCAATGGACATTTCGGGCGATTTTACATTCGATGAAACTCTTTTTATCGTTGTAGCAAAAGTTTGCAACAGACCCATTGTTATCCTGATAATTTCTTCCGCAGGTTCCATGCACGGGGCACAGGATTCTGGAGATGAGTGGGTGAAAGGGTTGACACCGTCATCGGTAGAAAGAAAGTAAGTGAACCAAGAAGTGAAAGAAAAAGCAGGCTGGCGGCGCTCTTAAGAGATAGAGCGAGCAATGTGACGTCGCTTCTGGTGGGAGGGAGACGGAGGGGGCGAAGGCAGGAGAGAGAGAGAGAGAGAGAGAGAGAGAGAGAGAGAGAGAGAGAGAGAGAGGGAGAGAGAGAGAGAGGGAAGGGGGTGAAAAAGATAATCAATTAGAACGGCTAACTAACTATCCTGTCTGGCGAACCGCGAACGAGTTCTCACAAACTGATTAGATCATAATACACCGACGAACTGGCTAAATGGTTTGGCCTGTGCTGAGCATTGAGCAGTGTGCACACTGCACAGTGTGCTGTGTGCCATGCCATCGAACCTGGTGTTTAGTTGTTCACACATGCGCACACAGAACTCGACAGAACATGCATGCGTATAGACAGCAGCTCGTCAACTTTAAACTTCGTTGACTCAAAGCTTCAGCCATAAGAAACGGCCAAGTTATTAAACCGCAGGATTCTTCCGTTCACACTCGTCTTGCACCACGCTTCCCCGGCATACAGTGGGCCACGAATGGATTTTTTCGGACATGAATTTATTTTGTCTTTTGCTTCATAAACGTTAATAATTCAGATATTTCCATTCAAAAACCTTGAAATCTGATTCATTTATAGAGAAGAGAATTCATCGTTTCAGTGGCGTAGCTAAAGGCCCCGCTGACCACGCCGGGCGGGGGGGCGCAACGTTTCAGGGGGGCGCAAAAATTTTGAGAATAGGTAGAGGAAGAGCGAAAAGGAGAAAAGGAAAAGAAAATGGAAAAAAAGGAAAGGAAAAGGAGAAAAGGAAAGAAAAGAGAAGAGCTTGAGAAAAATAGAAGCTATACTCCTTGAAGAATCGCACATTTCTTCAGTATTGCTCCGAGCTTTTTTACGGATCGATATATCATGACAGTCGGACCTCAGTTACGGTGCCTCAAACGCGATTTTTTGGGTGCAGTTTTAAGGCATTTCGCGCTTGATCTTTCTTTACACCAATTAGTGATATATTTTTTAGGTTTTATCATTGTGAATAAATAAAAAAAAATGTCGACACTAATTTACAATAATTTTTAAAGAAAGGTATTTTTCCGACAAAGGCTCCAACTTGTGCGGATTTGAGGGGGGGGGAGCTCCACGGAAGCGGTCGATTTTTCCATCAAAAAGAGGGGCGCAACATTCGAATTGGCGGGGGAGCGCACGCTCAGCTAGCTACTCTAGTGTCTGCTCGTGAGTATGTTTTCTCACTTAAAAATGCATTGACGGTGCCCGGGAAGAGCAGAGGGGACGTTTTGAAGAGCCCTGTGCCTTGTTAACGATTCAAAGCCCACCAAAAAGACATGTCTGCTCGTGAGTCTCTTTTCCCATTTAAACTAACGTTGGCGGTGCCCCGGAAGAGCAGAGGGGACGTTCTGATGAGCCCTGCACCTTGTCAGCGATTAAAAGCCCACCAAAATGACATATCTGCTCATAAGTCTGTTTTCCCTTTTAAAATAACATTGGCGGTGCCCGGGAAGAGCAGAGGGGACATTTTGATGAGCCCTGTGCCTAGTCAACGATTAAAAGCCCACCAAAAACAAATGTCTGCTCGTAAGTCTGTTTTCCCATTTAAAATAACATTGACGGTGCCCCGGAAGAGCAGGGGGGACGTTCTGATGAGCCCTGTGCGTCGTCAGCTATTAAAAGCCCACCAAAAAGACATGTCTGCTCGTAAGTCTCTTTTCCTTTTTAAATTAACGTTGGCGGTACCCCGGAAGAGCAGAGGGGACGTTCTGATGAGCCCACGCCTTGTCAAAGATTGAGAGCCCACCAAAAAGACAGATCTGCTCGTAATTTTGTTTTCCCATTTAAAATAACATTGGCGGTGCCCCGGAAGAGCAGGGGGGACGTTCTGATGAGCCCCGCGCCTTGTCAAAGATTAAAAGCCCACCAAAAAGACAGATCTGCTCGTAAGTCTGTTTTCCCCTTTAAAATAACATTGGCGGTGCCCCGGAAGAGCAGAGGGGACGTTCTGATGAGCCCCACGCCTTGTCAACGATTAAAAGCCCACTAAAAAGACAGGTCTGCTCGTAAGTTCGTTTTCCCATTAAAAATAACATTGGCAGTGCCCCGGAAGAGCAGAGGGGACGTTCTGATGAGCCCTCCGCCTTGTATACGATTAAAAGCCCACCAAAAAGACAAATCTGCTCGTAAGTCTGTTTTCCCATTTAAAATAACATTGGCGGTGCCCCGGAAGAGCAGAGGGGACGTTCTGATGAGCCCTGCGCCTTGTGAAAGATTAAGAGCCCACCAAAAAGACAGATCTGCTCGTAAGTCTGTTTTCCCATTTAAAATAACATTGGCGGTGCCCCGGAAGAGCAGAGGGGACGTTCTGATGAGCCCCGCGCCTTGTCAAAGATTAAAAGCCCACCAATTAGACATGTCTGCTCGTAATTTTCTTTTCCCATTTAAAATAACATTGGCGGTGCCCCGGAAGAGCAGAGGGGACGTTCTGATGAGCCCCGCGCCTTGTCAACGATTAAAAGCCCACCAAAAAGGCATGTCTGCTCTTAATTTTGTTTTCCCATTTAAAATAACATTGGCGGTGCCCCGGAAGAGCAGAGGGGACGTTCTGATGAGCCATGCGCCTTGTCTACGATTAAAAGCCCACTAAAGAGACAGGTCTGCTCGTAAGTTTGTTTTCCCATTTAAAATAACATTGGCGGTGCCCCGGAAGAGCAGAGGGGACGTTCTGATGAGCCCTGCGCCTTGTCAACGATTAAAAGCTCACCAAAAAGACAGATCTGCTCGTAAGTCTGTTTTTCCATGTAAAATAACATTGGCGGTGCCCCGGAAGAGCAGAGGAGACGTTCTGATGAGCCCTGCGCCTTGTCTACGATTAAAAGCCCACCAAAAACAAATGTCTGCTCGTAAGTCTGTTTTCCCATTTAAAATAACATTGGCGGTGCCCCGGAAGAGCAGAGGGGAAGTTCTGATGAGCCCTGCGCCTTGTGAAAGATTAAGAGCCCACCAAAAAGACAGATCTGCTCGTAAGTCTGTTTTCCCATTTAAAATAACATTGGCGGTGCCCCGGAAGAGCAGAGGGGACGCTCTGATGAGCCCCGCGCCTTGTCAACGAGTAAAAGCCCACTAAAAAGATATAACATATATAATGAGGTATGCGCTATTGATGCTTCAAAGATTGTGCAGTTGTTTCTTTGTAAAAGTAATGCCAAGAACAGACCCAAGATATAAATTGAATCGAAATTTTTAAATTTAATCTCTTCTTAAATTAACGTTTTTCCAGAAAAATACCACTTTGGTCTTTGGTACACACATTCAGTATTGTAGATAATCAAAAAGAAGATGCACAATCTTTGCAACAACTGATGGCGCATACCTCATTATACAATATTTCAATGCTTCATATGCTTTCAACCACTCATCGTTTCGAATATGGATTTTTCGTCCCTGAATGATGTGTTGATGTCCGTCTACTTCCATTATTCGATCCACCGTGTGGCTCCTCCGCCTCCAGAGAACAAACATTCAGACACAAATGGAGTGACAAACCAAACCTTAGACTGATTTGACAAAGCTCAATGCTCAATCCTCATACGTTGCCAGATCTTGCTCATCAATGACGTTACGACTGAATGAGTTGATAAGACGCAAGCTATCCACACTTTGAGCTTACAGGAAAAATTTTGAGAAGGGATTCAGGAATCAACTCCTACTTTCCTAATCTCCGTTAAAGTCTCTCGAACAAGGTTTCGATAAGGATTGGAGTGTCCCACGATTAAGGCACAGAAAGGCCCAAAACAGGTTACCTTACGTTCTACTGACTCGCGTCAGGGGGCACGTGACACAGTCAGCGTGAAGGGGGGGGGAGGAGGCTGATTAAAAAAAAAAAAAATCGTTATTTTTAGGCTTCCAAAGACGATCTAATTGGATCTTTTAAGCAGCTCTTTGGTGTGCATTTAGTGATTGGTGCGCACAGTCCGCCACCACAGTTTAGCAACCAATCACCAATCACCAAAGCTGTCGGGAATGGAGTGTCAAGGATTATCATCAATCACTACTCTTAAACGCATTTCCCACCGCGATACGCAAGTTTTTTTTCTTCTTTTTTCCCCCTTTTTTTTTTGACTTTATAGGAAACGACCGTTCATTTGCGAATACTTGAAAATGATGTATGATGCGCACCGATCACCGATTGCTCACTTCGAGGAGCCAATTTAATTGTCTACGAAGCCTTTCTAATGAGGATCTTGCTAATTTTTGTTGATTAACAACCAGGCAAAATTACGATGAGTACATGCGGGGAAAATTACGAAATTCACTCATCACCAGACTCACCAAAAGACTTGGCGGAACTACGCAGGTATCATGGGAGATTTCTATGTATAATTTATCACTCTCTCTATGGAAACACAGAGGAAAGATTAATATTAGATAGGACTCTCCCATAGTATCTGCGTAGCTCTGCCATTACGTCTTGACTTTTAAAGTCATTTTTTGAGTCTACGAGTTTCGCAAAGGTTTAGTGTGACCACTTTAATTTTCGCTGGATTTTACCTGAGTAATGACCATTCAACTAGAGCCCCTATATACTATGAGAGTTGCGCCATTGCTGAATCCATTTCTGATTGGTTCTCGGATTTAGGCTGTCAAGAAAGCTCCAAGAGGCAAATGCAAATGGCGGAGGGTTTGTTTACTTTTCGCGAACTCGCTTTCGTTACACATTTAGAGTAACAGTGACCGCGGTAATTTTTGTGAATTTCTCCTCTGCTTGAATGTTATTATGGAGAACATTATCTCTTTCAATAACGACCGTTATTGTTGAGAATCTGAACCTATAACCTATAAGAGATAGCGAAATAGTGGCAACAGCGCAGAGGCAAATGGCCATCCACCATTTGCAATTTGCCTCTTGAGGGCTCCAGTGATCCGCTTCTTCTTCTTCATTTTAAGAGTCTTGTCGCAAGTCTCATACACGGAAAAAAAACTACGGTGAAAATAACCATACGGATACCTGATTTTGGCACCTGCTAGGTGTTATGGTAATGTTAACCAGAAGTATACTATGTTTTGACTTGGTACTAGGTGATGTTACCTGATTGCATGTCGAATTTACTCAAAGTATCGGTAAACGTACCATACTTCTGGTCAAGTTTACCATAACATCTAGCAGGTGCCAAAATCAGGTATCCGTATGGTTATGTTCGCTAATCTTTTTTTTCCGTGTAGTATATATAGGGACTCTATATTCAACAGCTCATAGCAAAAGTTAGCAAGAGTCTCATTGCTGAAGGAAAAGTTCGCAATAGACTCAACAGCAAATGTCGAACTGTTTTACGGTGGATTTTACGAGTAACACACCCCCGGCCACCGGCATCGATATCGCATCTTGAGTCCCGTATGTATTTGAAAGTGTAAACACGGAGAAGACGGAAGTGAAGAAGAATAAAGAAGGGATCTGAAGAGCCTGATGGCGAGCCTCTTGTTTACATTTTCATCCAACGATCTTCGCGCCAAAGATTACTTGTTCATGTATGTATAGTAGACATTGTATACGTGTATAAGTAATCTTTGTTAGGCCAACGGGTCAACTTAACCTTCAACCCGTTGACTTCACTACCTGTTTTAACCTCTTAAGGGGCAAAGCCCGAGTCTACTCGTTTTACTCCTCTAGTCCAGCGGCGGCTCGTGCAATCTGGTAACCGTGCACTTTTGCCATTTAAACGTATGCAAAAAGATCGATACTAGGTAAGGCGCTACGCCTCACCAAGTAATCGATTATTTTACACAGTTTTAAATGGAACAAATCCATTGTTGCCACATTGCACGAGCCGCCGCTGCTCTAGTCTACATATTTCACATCGCTCCGCAGTATGATGATTCAGAATAAACGCGATTTCGGATGTAGACACTTACACGATAAAGTTCCATTCGGGCGCCTTCAATTTGCCGTATAGGCAATTCCAACTCCCCCGCGTACGAACAGTTAACTATTCTCCCTATACTAACGAAAGAGTGACGTTCTTTTGATCAAACCTGGTCTGTAACGGGTTAATCTACAGTGAAGAGTAATGCGTGAATTTTACTCTGTTTTAAACATTTCAATTTCAATTTCAATAGAAAATTTCGCCAATTAAAGCTAAATAAGCCGAAAGCTTCTTCAAAACTGCGAGCACCAGGAAAAATGGTTCTATGAAAATGTAAACAAGAGGCGCACCTCCGCAGGCTTCACAGACCCCTTCTTCTTCTTCTTCAGTTTTCAGAAGCCATTCAAAGGTGGATCCTCGTACGGCGAGACTCTTTCATACACAGGGACTCTAATCGCATCGGCGCAGTTCGGCACCCTCCCACCGATGTCTGCTGAGCGATTTCAAAACCGTTCCAACCCGCTCGAGCGCCGCTCGCGCCGATCAGCAATAATAAGCAAATTTTAGCGATCGAATATCATTCACCGTCGTATGATATTCGATGGATTTGCATTTTATTTTGATGATATTCGATTGTTTCGTTGGTCTCACCGGAGACCGTTGAATTCCAACAATTGGAAATTTCGAATTCACCTCCGGAGGTAGATTCGATATTCGAATTGTTGCAACCGTTGTCAGAAATCTCATCTTCTATCCTTTTTGACTCCTTTCGCCACGATAATTTCGAAAATGACGAACTTTTCGAATAAAGTTTATTGTACAAACCATGCGTAGAAGTCATTTTCCTATGAGACAAACATAATTTTAGCTTCAAAAACGCTAGTTTTTTTTGTTAAAAATAGTCATGTCATTCAGAGCTGATTTAGAGGTTATGTTATTGAATATTATTATCGCAGTTTTCATTTTCACGAGAATATCATTCAGAAGTTCAGTCTCGACTCTCATTGGCTAGCTTTTTCACCGATCAGCAGCATCAGTTAGCAATCATCAATTCTTGAAGTGAATGATATTCGATCGCTAAAATTTGCTTTTTGGTATACGTAAATACAGCAAGCATCGCGAGCATCGTCCATCGTTCATCGGTACTGAAGACCCACGAGTCGGTCGCCGAGCATGGAATTGACACGGGCTCTTCGTCCAAAAGCGTGACAATTCTCCAACAATAAATTAAAACCATTCCCGGAGTTTCTCCGGCTCATTTGCTTCGGGGGGGGGGGGGCTCGGAAAGTGGGGGGGGGGGGGTACCACCGCATCACCGCGTACTACACTGCAGCATATCACGCGGTTGCCATGGTGCCGCCGAGAAAAGATTCGCGCCTACTCCACATTTAAATTAAACGGGATGTGGGGTGTGGGCGAATTTTTCTGCGCGACCAATCCGGCATCTCTTTATACAAAACGCTGCACTCACGCGCGCTCAACTCCTCCTCCTTCACTGGCGTGGCGGCCGGCGCACAGAGGTGCGTGTCAATGGAAGAGGCTGGACAATGGACATAGCATGCGGCTACTTTGAATGCGTAAATCTTCGTTAATTCTCAAAATAGAAGTTTTGAAACGGTTTAATTGATTTCATTGTCAAATTTCCTACAAGATAACCATTCTTTTTGGTTGGTTTTTAGACCGTAAAAACCAGTGGCGGCGCTTGCAATCTGGCAACAACGTATTCTCTCCATTTAAACTTATGTAAAATAATCGATTTTCAGGAGGTGCAATTGCATCCCCACGGTATCGATACTTTTGCATAGGTTTAAATGGGAAATTAGCAGGGTTGCCAAATTGCACGAGTCGCAACTGGTAAAAACATTCAAATAAGCAGTTTTAGTTACAATTTCCATGTCCGACCCCTCCCATTGACTCGCTCCCAGTGGCGTAGCGTGCGATTCGGCAACGTTAAAGATTCTCCATTTAAACCCATTGAAAATATCGAACTACTGGGTGTTCGGTGAACACCCTCGACTTCGACCTTTTCTAAGGGTTTAAATAGACAAAATACGACGTTGCCCAATCGCACGCTACGCCGCGCCACTGCTCGCTTCATTGTGCGACGGGCGCGCGGTGCGCAAAAGTTCGTGCCGCAATGACTCCGCAATGAGATGAGAGTGAGCGCTCTTGCGCTGCAATGGAGCTCTTGCTAACTTTTGCTACATATACGATCGAATAGTTGATTCTTGCGTAGAAACCAGCGAAAATGATGGTTCGTGTAAAAAAAAAAAAAAAAAAAAAAAAAAAAAAAAAAAAAAAAAAAAAAAATGAGACCTTGTTCAGCTCATTTGGTCAAATATTGATTGATACACCCAGTTTCTTCCGAGGCACCTCGCACAAGTGCCTCTAGGATTTTATAGTACTTTTTGCAAAGCAAAAAACGAGTGACAGAAGACAGTTAAGTGCGTGCATTGGAAGAAATTAACAAAAAAGCTTTTCCTACTATAATCCACACATTCAATAAATCTTCATGTATCTAGAAGACTTAATATATTTTTCTACCACCTCGAATTACAGTAGGAAACAGTGGCGTCGCGTGCCATCTGGCAACAATGCGGCTCCTCCATTTAAACTCCTTAAATATATCGAATTTTCCTTGTGCACTGTGCACCCCCTGAATTCGACCCTTTACATGAGTTTAAATGGGTAGAATGCAGTGTTGGCAAATTGCACGCGACGCCACTGGTAGGAAAAGCTTTTTTGATAATTTCTTCAATACACGCACGTATAACTGTCACTTGTTTTTTTCTTTGCAAAAAGTACCCTTAAATCTTGGGAGGCCCTTGTGCAAGGTGCCGCAGGAGAAACGGTGTATTTAGATCAATTTTAAACCAAATGAGCTAAACAAGGTCTCATGTAATTGGTATCTGCACCGTCTCCACGAATTCATAAACCGAAACTTGCTAGCTTTTTTTGTTCGCTCAAAAAGTCGACCGTAGCAATACACTTTTTGGACAGCTTATGTAAAAGCAATTGTAAGATCGAACTGATTAAACCTTTTGCACGGTCCGGCCCTTCCAGGCACAGGCCGATCATTTACCTTTACTTTAAATCGATAGCTAAGATTGCGTCTAGGATTGACGCTAACGGTCGAGCATTGTAAGACTTGACCGTTACGATGGTAGCCATCGTTAAGTTTCTAGATAGCTATAGCTTTATACAGGCACTTTAACGATGGATATTACAACGATAGTCAATTCTTACAATTCCAGATCGATATAGCGTCACTCAAATACAATATTCACGATCGATTTAAAAAAGAAAGTAAATCTAATCGGCCTGATGCATCTGCTTTCCCTGTTGCATTTTCTCTCCAGAACATTGTACGGAGATAATTTTTAAAAATAATAATAATAAAAAAAAAAAAGTATGATACAAAAATAGAGCACAAGTTCCCAAATATTGCACAACATTTACCACTATCTTTGCGCTTGAATCAGTTGAGTTCAAACAGCTTAGACGTACACCTGGCACGTATGGAGCAAATCGCGGATAAATGACCATCAACGATGCCGAGAGGAGAAGAGCATACTCTCGGTGACCTGGGGGAACCCCCCCCCCCCCCGAATACTTTGACCAGGCACTTAACGATCGTACCATAGTTGCCAAACATGACTGTCAGAGTTAAAATGTTTTGGTGCATCGACACATCAATAGATAATCTCGATTATTATTTATTACAGCGAGGAACCGTTCATCATTGTACCTCTAGACATTTAAATGGGGCTATTGCACACTTTTGCTATAAGCGATTTAAAAGTCGATAATGGCGTAAAAACCTCAAAAAATAACGATGGCGGCACTAAAAACTTCCAAAATCCACTCCTGAACTCAATAAACGCAGTTATTTGCGCGAGCGTAATGGTGGCCGAAGGCACTAACAATGGGAGATTCCTATCTTAATTTCGTCACTCTTTCTACGTTGACAAGGATGATTCACAGAGTAAATAGTCATCAGAGTGATGATCCACATCCGATGAATGGTACCGCAACACCAAGTGACACCGGTGTCAAATGAAAGTAGTCTCTATTGGTCACTTCTTGATGGAGTTTCAGAATTGTTAGATGGGAATCTCCCATTGTTAGTGCCTTCGGCCACCATTACGCTCCCGCAAATAACTGCGTTTATTGAGTTTAGGAGTGGATTTTGGAAGTTTTTAGTGCCGCCGTCGTTATTTTTTGAGGTTTTTACGCCATAATCGACTATTAAATAGCTTATAGCAAAAGTGTGCAATAGCCCCATTGTTTGAGGCAGATCTAGTTAAATAAAAAAAAACGGATGAATTTAGACGTGTTGCTCATAGGGTTGGCAAAAAAATCCCAGTGGCTAACCGCAAATCGTTCGATTAAAGAAATCACCAAAAGCGAATCGCCAGAAATCGTGTAAAAATGTTTTTTGTTTTGTTTTTCTATGTGTTTTGTATTTTTTGTATTTTTTTTTTCTTCTTCTTTTTTTAACGTGGACTGCAGCAACTGGCAACCCTGACCGACACCGGGAACCAGCGCAGCGTCGCGTCGCGGCTTGCGATAGCTCTATCCGCGAGATTGAATAGAGTATTAAGTGTTTATAAAGCCGGACTCCGCACGCTGCACGGCCTGGGACATAACCTCACTTTCTAAACTTAATATCGAGCTTGACACGAGAATTGTATGAGTAAAGCGAGCAAAGTTGGCCTGTTGACATTTTGCGCGTTTGAGCATTTGCGAATGGTGTATCTGTAAGTACATGTGTGCGGTGTGGCGTACATCAGACATCACCCGTTAGAGATTTCTCGATGCTGATTGGCTGTTTGCCTGGCAATGGAGCTGCACCTCCTTGTACCGTGCGGCATCGGGTCCAAAAACCGAATAGCCGAGATCTGTATGTAACCACAATCATTTGAGAGTAACGAGAACAACTGCTTGAGTCTCCGAATTTTACATGTTGAAGTTAGCCCAATGCATAAACTTGTAATAATCTATGTATACCTTGTAGTTGTAGGCACATTGAAAAATGTTATTGATACTTAACATATTAAGACTAATCGCAACGTGATAAGGACCAGTGCAATTTGGCAACGTTGCGTTTTTGTCCATTTAAACCCTTGTAAAAAGGTCGAATGCGAAGGTGTTCACCGGACACCCTATGGTTCGATCTTTTCAATGAGTTTAAATTACACGTTACAACGTTTCCAAACTGCACGCTACGCCACTGATATGGACGATTAGGTAAGAGAACATTTATTTTGTTTGTTTATTTTCAACACGATTGAGGCAGTCTCCAGTGGCAGGTGAGCTCTTCGCTAGCAACCCAAACGCTAATCTTAAAGACTATTTCTAGGGAAAAGCGTAACCGATGTTTCATCGGCTCTTCCAACGCTGATGAGACCGCTTCAAAGTTAGAACACGGAGGTGAGGAGGGGATGGAGTAACCTGTTATTCCGCCGATGTGAGTGTTTTTTCATGTTTACCAGATAAGAAGAGTTGCCATTTTGCGTAAAATTCCGATGGAATTTCCAAATTCACCGGTAGATATCAGCGGGCCGTTCTTTGAAATCATTAGATAATGCTGGTAGACTGGATAAATGAGGGGCTGCTATTGGTCCCTTTAAAGAGTTTAGGAAAAAGAGAGCAATTTAACCAAGTATCCCTCCGCTACACAGGGCTGCCGTTTTGCGTATAATCAATGCTATTTTTCAATTCACCGATGATTCCACCGGTTGAGAAAAGATTACACAGTTCAGTTCAGAGCCTGACTGTAATAAACTAAAATACCCGCATCTGTAATCTTTCCTCAACCGGTGGAGTCGTAGATGACTTTAAGAAACTTGCGGATATTTTAATTAATCAACGGAGTTTCCACCGAATAAGAAACGAAGTATCCCTCCGCTACACAGGGCTGCCGTTTTGCGTATAATCAATGCTATTTTTATATTCACCGATGATTCCACCGGTTGAGAAAAGATTACACAGTTCAGTTCAGAGCCTGACTGTAATAAACTAAAATACCCGCATCTGTAATCTTTCCTCAACCGGTGGAGTCGTCGATGACTTTAAGAAACTTGCGGATATTTTAATTAATCAACGGAGTTTCCACCGAATAAGAAACGAAGTATCCCTCCGCTACACAGGGCTGCCGTTTTGCGTATAATCAATGCTATTTTTCAATTCACCGATGATTCCACCGGTTGAGAAAAGATTACACAGTTCAGTTCAGTGTATGACTAATACACGAAAATACTCTGATCTGTAATCTTTCCTTATTCGGTGGAAACTCCGTTGATTAATTAAAATATCCGAAAGTTTTTTAAAGTCATCGACGACTCCACCGGTTGAGGAAAGATTACAGATGCGAGTATTTTAGTTTATTACAGTCATGCTCTGAACTGAACTGTGTAATCTTTTCTCAACCGGTGGAATCATCGGTGAATTGAAAAATAGCATTGATTATACGCAAAACGGCAGCCCTGTGTGGCGGAGGGATACTTGGTTAAAGTGCTCTTCTTTTTGATAAACTCTTTAAAGGGACCAATAGCAGCCCCTCATTTATCCAGTCTACCAGATTTATCTAATGATTCCAAAGATCGGCCCTCAGAGATACTTTAACATCCTAGTCAAGCCATGTGGAACGAAGGCTGTCGTTTTGCAGACCTTCACTGGCATTTTACAATCCATCGATAATCCAACCGGTTGAAGCAAAGATTATTGATTTGAGTATTTACATTAAGCATGGTTATGCTTCTCAGCTGATATTTGCAATCTTTGCTTTAACCGGTGAGTCACCACCAGCTTCCTGTGTATAACTGTCGACATTAAAATTCTTAATTCTGAAAAGTCTGTGTTAACCGACGGAACCGGACTATTGATTTTGGGAATGTCAATTTTTCAACGGTCTTTCCAACGGTTGACGAAAATGATAAACAGTTCGGTGCAACAAGACCAACCAATAAACGTGAAAATATTCTTAACGGTATTACTTTTGTCCATCGATGGCATTACCGGTGAGTTTGAGAAATTCTTTTAATTCACGCTAAACGGCAACCATGCAGGTGAATGTAGGTGGTGCTCACGAGTGATCATATTCATACGATCATCGTTCAGAACAATCATTGCAGCAAGTGAATACGGAGAAGACACGAATTTTAATTTTGAATAGTTGCTTCAAAAAAAAAAAAAAAAAAAAAAAAAAAAAAAAAAAACCAGTGACAACAAAAACTTCAAGGTTTACACAGCAGGAACGTACGGCTCCAAAAAAAAAAAAAAAAAAAAAAAAAAAAAAAAAAAAAAAAAAACAGCGCTGTCATACCGCCCGAACGCCCGGTGGGTCGAAAGATAGAATTTTCCAGACAGTTAGCATTAAATAAACAAAAATTTAGATACATAAGATAATGAACATTAAATTTAAGGGAAAAACTAAAAAATTATGTTTCATTTCAAATCATACAAAATGAGTCGGATTACATGGTTCTAGCAAAAAAATAACAACATGTTTGGAAGCGAAAAACAAACAAAAAATTATGTTCAAAAAATTCACGCTTGAACCCACTGAGTGACAGCGCGGTGACATGCGCTGTGTAATGAATGATGCCTATTGTGTTTTTTCTTTGTCTACGCAAATCATGGATATCTTTCGTTTTGCGTCCCCCCCACTCCCCCTTATATTGTTCTCGCTCATTTAGCATTGTTGAGGTTCGGAGGCCTTAAGTTTCTTTCTTCTTTTTCGGAAAATAGGGAAGAAAGGGGGTTTTGGGGGGACTGACTAGTTTGTAAGGAACTGACAAAATAATGCATGCAGTAAGACACGGCAAGTGTAAGTACGACAAGTACTATCGGCGAAATAAAGATTGTCGCGAGATTTTCACACAATCTCAGTAATCGGCGTGAGTGTGGGACTGATCTGCGACGGCTTTCCTTCCCCACTCGCTCTGGCCTCTCATCTGCACCGTGTGAGGAGTATGAAGAGTGGCCTAACCAGAACCTTGAAGGCGAAACTTAGCTCGTGAAAATCTCGCGACAACCTTTAATTCGTCGATAGTACGTAAACATACGCACTTATTACCAAAAAAAAAAAAAAAAAAAAAAAATTGCGTTGAAGCGAATCTCCAGCTTTCTTTGCCGTTTTCCACCACTAGAGTGCTCCCATTCGATTAATGCTGAATTGTCGTTAAATAATCAATTATTTTTAGAATGGAGACTAAAATAAAGGTCTAAAAAATGTTGGGGATGGGCGGTCCAAAAACTAACATAAAAGTTGAGTGTCCGGAATTCTGATCGGACAAGACGCAACTTGCGGGTACGACATAACCTCAAAGCCTAGTAAAGTCTGTTCCATACATTTTTGGGTCCTGGCCAACGTTTCAATTTGTTCAAAATATTCACAACATTTTCAGAACTAAGACTTTTATCTATACAGGGTGTTTCACATAACCTGCTCACTATGGTTTTCTTGAACGCGGGACGATAAAAAAATCGGGAAAAATCGGTTTCATGGTAATTCGGACCTGAAGTTTCATCTAAAAATACTGTCACGACCCAAAATTTGGTCCTTAGGGGGTTTTCAGGGGGGGCACCCCCCTAATCTCGAAAATTTCAAATGGCAACCCCTATCGTGTGATACCTCATTTGAAAGGGCGTAAAATTCTAAGCATTTTGGCTTAAACCGGAAGTGAATATCTTTTTTTGTGTTCGAGATATCGAAGGTCGAAGTTCGATTTTGGACCAATTTTCGAAAATTCGCAACTCCTACAAAAAGAGTCGTAAAACCAAAACCTGCACATGCAAAATACTCTACTTGATGAGTGCTTTCAATAAAAAAATACATATTTTGAATCAAATAGACCGGAAGTCGACTTTTAGGCACCTGAAAAGTTTTGGCGGGAAAACCCCGATTCATCAAAATTTTCAAACGGCAACCCCTATATTTTAATATCTCATTCGAAAAGGCGTAAAAAGTTATGCATTTTGGCGCAATCCAAAGTTCAATGTCGTTTTTCTTATTCGATGTATCGAAAATCGAAGTTCGATTATGACCATTTTTCGACCCTGTAAAATTTGGATCCAATCGTGTGATACATCATTCGAAAGCGCCAAAAAAATCAAGCATTTTAGCGCAAACCGGAAGTCAATGCCTTTTTTTGCGGTCGAGATATCGCAAGTCAAAATTTAAGGTAGGCCCCAAGCGGACACTAAATTTTGACTTGCGATATCTCGACCGCAAAAAAAGGCATTGACTTCCGGTTTGCGCTAAAATGCTTGATTTTTTTGGCGCTTTCGAATGATGTATCACACGATTGGATCCAAATTTTACAGGGTCGAAAAATGGTCATAATCGAACTTCGATTTTCGATACATCGAATAAGAAAAACGACATTGAACTTTGGATTGCGCCAAAATGCATAACTTTTTACGCCTTTTCGAATGAGATATTAAAATATAGGGGTTGCCGTTTGAAAATTTTGATGAATCGGGGTTTTCCCGCCAAAACTTTTCAGGTGCCTAAAAGTCGACTTCCGGTCTATTTGATTCAAAATATGTATTTTTTTATTGAAAGCACTCATCAAGTAGAGTATTTTGCATGTGCAGGTTTTGGTTTTACGACTCTTTTTGTAGGAGTTGCGAATTTTCGAAAATTGGTCCAAAATCGAACTTCGACCTTCGATATCTCGAACACAAAAAAAGATATTCACTTCCGGTTTAAGCCAAAATGCTTAGAATTTTACGCCCTTTCAAATGAGGTATCACACGATAGGGGTTGCCATTTGAAATTTTCGAGATTAGGGGGGTGCCCCCCCTGAAAACCCCCTAAGGACCAAATTTTGGGTCGTGACAGTATTTTTAGATGAAACTTCAGGTCCGACCGGTTCATGAAACCGATTTTTCCCGATTTTTTTATCGTCCCGCGTTCAAGAAAACCATAGTGAGCAGGTTATGTGAAACACCCTGTAGATATGGGTACTTTAAAGAAAGGGCAAGGGCTTGAATCGGTTGTTGACTCATTTAATGGCACTCATTTCTATGCACAGGGGTTAGGCACTCACTATCTAACAGACAGGAACAAAATCCCGGATGTTTTAGAGTTTTTTATAGAGATGTTCTCTATTGACCTGTTTGAGACTGAAATGCTGGTTCATGAATTTTCATCGGATCATTCACCGGTTTATTGGTTGATTTTCAAAGTGAAGCGATCCTATGAAACCGTCACCACGTAGCCTGTGAAGAATAGACGGTTTTAGTGCAAAGTCAACGGTTAGCCAACAACCACAACAATGCGCTCATCGGTTGCAATCGGTTGGGATGAAACCAGCTTAGCGTTCCAAACTATCTCACTCACTTACCTTCATGTATATCCATCTCTTTCTAGTTCCGAAATTCGTATACAGGGCCTTGTTTTACGACATATTATTATTATCAAAATCGCATTAAAATGCCTCGAGGAATTCATTTCTGCCATAAAATTTCACAAAATAAGTCTCTATATACGATTTTTGAAATTGGAGTGAGATGGCAGTACATAGGGGTCACGTGAGAGCGAGAGAGATAAACCAGCTTTGTCTGGAACGCTCATCACTGACAGTCGCCATTACTAAAACCATCTATAAGACTGATTGGGATGGTAACACACGGAAAAAAAAGAGTATGTGGTTTCGCAACATACTCTATGTTATTTCCGAGGTATGCGAACCAACAACATAAATTATGGCGTTTAACGCCATCACTATGTGTTTTAAGAACATTAAGTATGGCGTTAAAACACATACGGTATGCAAAATCGCCAGTATGTTGTTTAATGATATAGAGTATGTGGTTCATTGATATAGGGTACGTGGTTCATCAACATGCTAGTATGTTGATAAACCACATACCCTATGTCGTATCTCAGCATGTTAGGTTAGTTCCATCCAAGATGGCGGCGCGACGGTTACACACATTTGAGTTGTCTGCTTATTTCAGTCTAAATTTCGTGAAATTCGCTTTCAATTACATCATTCAATAAATTAAATCAAACTGGATAGTTAAACGATGCTCTTCATCCTTCGTTTGTCCACCGGTGTAGTGTTTTTAGTTCGATAAAGTTAAAAGTTCGATCGTGACCGAACATGTAACCAAGTGTGGATACATTCATACACGCTATTATCTGTTGATTCGTGTTTTAATTTCGGATGATCGCGAAGTTTATTTTTCCCTTTTCTGTACGTGTGTGTGTGAGTGTTTGTTCGATTGTTCGTTTTCATTAATTGTGTTTTAGTTTAATATAAACTCATGGAGGAAAGAGTTGAATCACCACCAGGTGAATCTAATTTTTCTTTTGAGATCGGCACTCTCCTTACACTTCAATTTGATATAGTTCTAAAGGCCAGAGGCGTCGAGTCTGAAATTGCCACTTTAAAATTATGTGCTCGCAGTTGAAGTTTTCATTCGTTCTAAAAGTTGTCTGTGTTTATCCATTCAGTTCGCGATTGTTGCCAATTTATTGATCAGTGTTACAGTTGTGTGGATCATATTATACATTGGGTTTGTTTATTTTGATTAATTATTTTTAGTTTGATACTCTATTATGCAAGGATTTACATTTCTGCGACCGTTTCCCTGTTGGTGAGTTGCATGGTTATTGTTTCTGCTTATTTGCTGAGCTGTGTTATTTTTGTATCTGTTCTCTGCCCCATAAGATTACGCCGCGCCATCGCGTAGACAAGTTTAGTCAGGCAACTGGCAACTTCTCTCACACAACACTATCTCGCGCGTCATTTAAATAGTCCCTACTGACCCCGATCGTCTAACAGATGTCGGCGTAGCCGAGTGGACTTGAATTCCGTTAATCGGAAGTGCCGTACTGGGTTCGGATCCCGCCGCAGGTGTCAAATTTTTTGTGGGGTTTTTTGGAATATTTTTAATTTTTATTCATTTGATTTACTATTGCACAGTTGGTACAGCTTCGTTAATGGTCCTGAAAATAGTAGAAGTGCAAAAACCAAACATTTAAACAAAATAAACTCTGTTTGGAATCTTACGCCAGGAAGTATAATAAATCATCGATCTACTATTAAATTTTCCTCAAAATCATGCTTTTCATAAATCTGATGTTTTTCGTATACTTCTTTATGTGTTTTGTATATTTCTTTATGTTTTTTGGGGGTTTATTTATCATCAACTTTCAAGTTTCTTGAAATACGGTATGCGGACGGTCGATATACGGTATGTGGAATTTCCACATACGGTATGTGGACGGTCGACATACGGTACGTGGACGGTCGACATACGGTATGTGGACGGTCGACATACGGTATGTGGACGGTCGACATACGGTATGTGGACGGTCGACATACGGTATGTGGAATTTAGACATACGGTATGTGGACGGTCCGCATACGGTATGTGGACGGTTCGCATACGGTATGTGGACGGTCCGCATACTAAATCAGCTCCAGCCCCATTGAATCATTCGACATACTGTTATGTGTTTGAACGACATACTCGCCCAGCATCCATTCATTCGACACAGAGTATGTGGTTCAAACTAGTTTTTTATGTGGCTTATCCGCATACTTTTTTTTCCGTGCAGAGCTTTGTTGACTGAGAGAGTTAATCTCAATGCCCAACTCTGCACAGAAGCCCAAATTGATAAAGAGTATGACTCGTTTGTAAAGCTAATTACAGCGGCAGCAAGAGAAACACTCCAAAGTTAAATTAACCATAAGGGTAAATGATATGGCATCGGCGGACCGTGACCAAAAAAAGTGGGGGGGGGGGGCTAAAAAGTGATGACTTTTTTTTTTTTGCTTTTTACGTATCAAGTGATTAATTTTCCCCAATTTTTAGCCCCTCTACCCAAAAAAAGAAGGGGGGGGTTTTAGCCCCCTCTAGCCCCTGATACGGCCTGGGTCCGCCTATGTGATATGGGATCACCCTGATCCAAATATCTACAGATTCACATCGGAAAGATGATTGATTTAGAGATGTTTCAGTTGGTTTGTCCAACATGACAATATGTGACAACGTTGCTTCATTCAGATCGACTTATTAATAAAACCCGAACGAGTAAAATAGAATACGATCGAATTGCGTAATTCTAACACGGATGCAAATTCGTTCTTGCACTCGTGACTCGCAAGCAATTACCGTTCAGTAAACACTGGAGCGATTTTCTATGGTCGCGTCGATCCATTAATGGCGTGTGAAAAATCCACTTTTAACAGTGTTTATAGGTATTCATGCGGTGTTATTAGAAAAAATCAACTATGGAAGATTCTATTTGTGACGTCATGTTATAGAGCCCCATTGACAATTCCTTTTGATTGGTCAATAGGGCAGTTGCAAGGGTCTGAGTGAAACGTCGTGTTTTTTTATAAAGAAGATAAAAGTACTTGATGAGCTGAGAAGAAAGATTCCTTTAGTTTCTACCTAAGTCCCATTGTTCCGGAGTTGAGATGTTTGGTCCAAAATACATTGTTTTAAATGGAAACTCCACGAAGTGACGTCACTACGCACACGATTTTGTGCAACTTTACACGTGTGTATCTCCAAAACCGGGACACTTAGGAAAAAACCAAAGGCACCATTGTTCTCAGCTCATCAAGTACTATCATTTTATTTATAGAAAACACAACATTTCTGACCCTTGCAACTGCCCCATTTGGATCACATATCGCTCGTAGACCCCGCGGCCCGCGCTTGATTAGCCGACTAATCCCGTACTTCTTCCCAGAACTGTTTGATTTGGGTTGGACTGAAATAATGAAAATAAACGCATGATGCCAATGTTCATTGGCGTGGCAATAAGCTATCCAGCCCACACATGCTGATTTGTGAGCCCTCCTTCTGAAAAATAGCCTCTTATCTTAACCCTTCACTGCATGATTTTTTTTTTCTCAAGCAAATGTGGATTTTTCAATGTATTAGGTGGTCAAATACATGGGAAAAATAGTGAAAAAAATAATTTGACGGTTTTTCGGTCAAAATTCTCTTTTTTCTATTTTTCACTCGTTTTTTTAAAAGTGATATAACACCATAAGAAATGGCGGGATTTTTTTTTTTTTTTTTTTTTTTTTTTTTTAAATTTTCAAAAAAAAAAATAAACTTTTTACTTTAATTGGATTTTTCAAAAAGCCATTGCCGGAAACTTTATAAAAATAATCAAAATGTGGTCAGTTTGGATACGGGGGCAAATTTTCCCCCTGACATGATTTCGATCACGAACCCTTCACTGCATGATGTTTTCTTTCAGCCAATTTTTTTTTTTTTTTTGTGTGAGCTCAAAATATACCTTCTCCCGCGTTGACACACCATGCGCCGAAGGCATATCTAAAAACCTGTATTTTATATGAGCGTTTGAAGAATTTGTTCCACCGGTGGAACCCCATGCAGTGAAGGGTTAATTCCATAAATATTGTCATATTAGCCGTCTTTTTTTATGTCCACAGACGTTCGCGGTTCTCAAAATGCGGTCATGAAATTATCTGCTCTTATGAAAGAGTCTCATTGCATCTAGTCTAATTTGAATCTTGAAACCTTCCCGCATTATTTTTCTTTGCGGTCCACGAACGTTCGCAAGCTAAAAAGCATGCGAACGCTTGTGGAACACGAAACAATTTCCTCCGCTCGTCCGCAGTGGACGATTGTGGACATAAAAAAAGACGGCTAAAATAAATAAAGCAGGTGCACACTTTCTACGAAATTTCCCCTGCGGCCTGATTAGGATTTCCGTGGAAGACAACTCCTGCTGTTTGATGAGTTTTTATTACTTACCACCTACTCACTACTATTTTTTACGTCATGAAATAGCAGGGTGCGCTCTTTCCAAGAAAATACCCTTGCAGTCTCATTGATGCGATTTCCGTGGAATAGGACCATGGGCGGAGCCAGCAATTTGGCAACTATTGATTCTTCCCATTTGAATGTATGAAAAACAATCGATTAGAAATTGGGCCATGGCTCCCTCAAGAATAGATTGTTTCTCATACATTCAAATGGGAAGAATCCACAGTTGCCAAATTGCTAGCTCCGCCCATGAATAGGACACGTGCTGTTTTATGAGCTCTCCTGCTTGGCGTAGCCTCACTGCTCATTTTTTACGTCATAAAATAGCAGGGTGCACGCTTTCTAAGAAATTGCCATTGCAGTCTGATTAATATTTCCGTGGAAGAGAACACCTGCTACAGTTTTATGAGCCCTCCTTCCAGGCATAGCCTCACTGCTCATTGTTTACGTCATGAAATAGCAGGGTGCGCTCTTTCCAAGAAAATACCCTTGCAGTCTCATTGATGCGATTTCCATGGAATAGGACACGTGCTGTTTTATGAGCTCTCCTGCCAGGCATAACCTCACTGCTCATTGTTTACGTCATAAAATAGCAGGGTGCACGCTTTCTAAGAAATTACCATTGCAGTCTGATTAGTATTTCCGTGGAAGAGAACACCTGCTACAGTTTTATGAGCCCTCCTTCCAGGCATAGCCTCACTGCTCATTGTTTACGTCATGAAATAGCAGGGTGCGCTCTTTCCAAGAAAATACCCTTGCAGTCTCATTGATGCGATTTCCGTGGAATAGGACACGTGCTGTTTTATGAGCTCTCCTGCTGGGCGTAGCATCACTGCTCATTGTTTACCTCGTAAAATACCAGGGTGCGCTCTTTCCAAGAAATTACCCTTGCGGTCTCATTGATGCAATTTCTATGGAATAGGACACCTGCAGTTATATGAGCTCTTCTGCCAGGCATAGCCTCACTAGCTGCTCATTGTTTACGTCATAAAATAGCAGGGTGCACGCTTTCTAAGAAATTACCATTGCAGTCTGATTAGGATTTCCGTGGAAGAGAACACCTGCAGCAGTTTTACTAGCCCTCCTTCGGTCCTTCTTTGCATAGCCGCACTGCTCATTATTTACGTCATAGAATAGTGGGGTGCGCTCTTCCTAAGAGATTAACCCTTGCAGTCTCACTGCGATTTCCGTCGAAGGGAACTCCCACCCCACTGTTATGTGAGCATTTTTTCCGGATACCACCGCCTCACTGCGCTAACTGTTTGCGTCATAAAATAGCAGGTGTGCTCTTTCTAAGAAATTAGCCTTGCCGTTTTATCAGGATTTCAACGGAGGCGAATATTTGATGCTGTTCTTTGACCACTCGCCTTTCACACTGGGTTCGGCCCATTTATCCTCTCGTCAATTAATTTAAACGCTACTTGTACTTTAGAGCTTTTGGAGATATTTTGTAAAATGCTTGGTTCAATTTTACTGATTTTTTTCGGTTGCAGCAGCAAATATTTGATTCTTGAATGAGGAAATGAACATAAAAAAGGGAGGGAGTGAAAAATGAAAAAAAATGAAAAAAATGTTGGCAGCGTTAGTTGAAAGAGAGAAGGGAAAAAAGAGGAAAGATAAAACAGACCAAAAGGGAAAAGAAGGAAAATGAGTAATTACGCACAAGGTTATGATCGTTTTGCATAAGTTTAAATAAAGTTTCAAATTTAGCGTCTATTCTATCGGTGGAAAAAAATATTAGAGATTAGAGTAATTTTATTTGATATGATCAATCTGAGCGACTGAAATGTTGTGTTTTATGGTTCACCAAATAAATTTGGTCCATTTTGGTCAAATTGGTTTGAATAGCTGTTGAAAATGGGATTTTCATAAAATTCAACGATGATTCCATCGGAAGTCAAGAGGATGAGGATTGAGAATTGTAGTGCTTCTACGATAGGTTGATATACTTTAACTGAGCTATTTACACTTTCTGTTCACTAGTGGACATTTGGAATAACGTAGTTGAATTTGGGAAATCCGCATCAAATCCACGCAAAACGGTGTTTCCATAGGCGGACACATAGATTACATATTAAAGTATTTTCAATTGATAAAATCATACTGCTTGGTTGAACTGCGGCAAGTCTTTTTGTTCACTGGTTGAATCAGCGTTGAATTCATCAGGAACTCCATTAAATTCGCGCTAAACTCCGCTCCACCGGCAACAGTCAAGGTATATGGAGAACAGGTATGGACAACACTCTGAGGTTGGCTCTGATTGGTTGTGAAAAAAGCGACTCCGCCGCCATTTTTCTGACCGCGCGATTCAAATTTAGATTTCATATCTTGAAAAGGAAAGTGAACAACGTGTAATTGATGATGTTAATCCATTTGATAGTCACAACATTAAAATTTAAATATAAAAACTACATTTTATTGTTCAAATAAATAAAGTATTGCTTCAGATAAACTTCCCCTTCAAACCTAACCACAAACAACAATGCGAGATACACGGTGTAAATAGGAGACAAGATGGCGGCGAAGTCGCTTTTTCCCAAGTGGCCACGCCCCCTGAGTCGAGTGTTGTCCATACCTGTTCTCCATATACCTTGGGCAATAGTGGACAAAAATACTATAGACAAGAATATTTTAATGCGATACGGCCAAGCTACTTATAATAGAACTGTTAAGTCTTCTGGTACTATAGCGGGGACAAAGATACCTGGCCACAGTATGCAACACGCAACACACCTAATACACGCGTTGAATGGGATGCTATGTATTGCTTTTTGCATACCCTGGCTAGGTATCTTTGTCTCCGCTAGTGAGTCCACCGGTAGAAATATCGTTAAAGGGGATTTTATTAATTTCACGCAAAACGGCAACCCTGTATCTACCAGGAAGAGTATCAAATCGCGAATTCGAAGCAAGTAATAAATATTGAAAATGATAAATAAGAAACCGACTGCGGATGACTGCAGACGATGGGCGAAACAATCAAAAGTGGAAGGGGAAAAAAAGAAGTAAAGGTACGCGACGCGAGAAAAACTTAAATGTCGGGCAAAGTGCGCTACTCAAGACCTGAGAGCGACAAAATAGAAGGATTACCTTTAATGGATAGAGGTTGCGCTTGTCGCGTACTTGGCTGTGCTCGGCTCAATTGATCAATCTGTGAACAGAAACGTGGAAACGTTGAGTTGGATGACAAGATGTAGTTCAAGATCAAAGAAAAAGGGAAAATAGCTAAAAACCAGAAAAAAAGAGGATGTCGAAAAATGTACAGCGAGGAATATTGCAATCTGCTGGTGCTGGTAACTTGCAAAATAAGTCTATTTAAACCTACGAAAAGGACAAATCCAAGCGTTTTCACTGTTGATTGATACATGATCACTGAATAGTTCCATTTTTTTCGGTGGTTTAAAATCCTCGAGCATTCCATTATATGACTGTCCTATACCCGCAACATTTTGAAACATTTGTCAGGCTAAAAATTGGCATTTTTAATGTTTTATTGATGCAGTGGCAGTGGGTAAGGAATGTATGATATTTATTATTTTACCATTCCTATCGATAAAAAAAAAAAAAAAGCAAGCAGTGAAATTCCATCACGCAAGAGTTGGAAAAAGCGTGCCCATCATTTAAAATAATGGTATTTTTTGTAGCAGTTTTAGGTTGTTCATGAGGCGACGTGTCTGAAAAAAAAACTAATGAGGGCATAATTATAAGAAGCATTAAATATGACTTTCTTCGCTTCTAAATTGTTGCAAAGAAGCTTATTTTAGTAAGAAGAAGTGTGGTGTGGGTAGAAATTGTACGTTGTTGTCACTACATAAAGGTTTCTCAAAGCAAGAGAAGTCATAGTTTCGAGTTGATTCATGAAGTAAGATTTGAGGAATTTGCGTGGCAGCAAGATGGCTTTCTACCAATCATAAGAGCAAAACTATTTCAATAAGCGCACCGATGCAAGATGGTACGGCATGATTGAAAAACACACATTTAAGAGTAATAATACAGGGAAATATATGTATAGATAGGATGCGGAATGACCAGCGGCGGCTCGTGCGATTTGGCAACAATTTTTTCCCTCCATTTGATTCTATGTTAAACAATCGGTTTGACAGTGAAGCAGCGCTTCATCTACGATCGATTGTTTTACATAGATTTAAATGGAGGAAAACCACTGTTGCCAAATCGCACGAACCGCCGCTGGGAATGATCCTCGTTTAAAGGGAAACTATACTTGCCTCCGCGATTGCTTCAACATCGAAGACTGTATATTTCCTTTTGCAGATGCCAATGAAAATTCAAATTCGCGCTTTCGTTGTCCACACTTTTAGGGAATGAGAGCATTTTGAACGTGTATGGATTTTCATATAATTTTTCTTCGATTTGAAACCGCACAAAAGTATACATATCACTCATACGTATGTATAGAACTAAACTGTACTTGTGTAAACTGACTTATTACTGAACTGTTTATTTTCTCGCCTATTCTTTCATATTCAAATACGATATAGTGAAAATATTCACAAAAGTTATGGCTGTTCAGCTTAAATAAATTTTTCATCATATAGAAATAAATCTAAATGTGTATAGGTTCAACAAAACCTGAGGATCGCGGGTTTCCCCTGCACGCTTAAATACGGAAGAAATTTACCTCAGCTGCGGTATGATTATGTATCATAAATCCGTTTGGTGACAGTGATGCTTCTTACATGCATTTATTTAGTTGAACGTTTCATCACCGAAAAAATCCTTCGTCTGCGAAGACACAGAGTTGCCGATGAATATAATCAAACTTACATACCGTAATTTTAGAACAGGCGGCAGTGTGTCTCTGACTCTCCATGTATGTATACGTATTCGAGGCTTCTTTGTTTGTTCGAATGAGTTGCTTGATTTCGAATTTGATCATGAACCTTATGACCGCGCCGCGCCATGAGACGAGACGAGACGCAACCGGCGCGGCGCGTGCCCGTGCCGTACTAGCCGACCGCGACCAGAGCGTGGTAAGTGCCACTCGCGCTATAGTCTGAGATCGTCAAAAACTGACCACAAATCAGAGAGCAAATTTCTCAACACTCAACAAATCATATAAAAATTAACAAGGCCAATTTTAATCATAGAGAACACAATTAAGGTGATTCTATGGCAAACTCCCGAAAATTTTAATCCGATAGATGGCGTTACTTGTCGCTGGCTCCGAAAATAGCCGTTTTTTGACGGTTTTCGGCTGATTTCTCTGAACAGACGAATAAGAGACGAAAAATCGGAATGTCAGCACCTGCTTAATTTTTTGCTTGATTTTTTGAGCCATAAACGGGCCAAATTGGTTCTAAAATAAAGGCGAAAGTATGCAAAGAAAAAATCACGTGTAATTTGGAGTTGTAACAGTAAAGATTATACAGGTTTCTGTTTCACCTGTAATCTTTACTGATACAACTCCAAATTACACAGGCTTTTTTCTTTGCATACTTTCACCTTTATTTTAGAGCCAATTTGGCCCATTTATGGCTCAAAAAATCAAGCAAAAAATTAAGCAGGTGCTGACATTCCGATTTTTCGTCTCTTATTCGTGTGTTCAGAGAAAACAGCCGAAAACCGTCAAAAAACGGCTCTTTTCGGAGCCAGCGACAAGTGACGCCATCTATCGGATTAAAATTTTCGGGAGTTTGACATAGAATCACCAGGCGAAACTTTTCCAGATTTCAATCCGATGGATAGCGCCACTGGTAGCTTTTTGGAAAAGTCGTGTTTTTGGCGTTTTAAACTGAAACCATAGATGAAACGCCAAATCCAGTAACGTCAGCACCTGCAAAAAATTTTTATTGATTTTTTGAGCCCAAAATGAGCAAAATTGGTTCAAAACCAAAGCCGTAAATTATGAAATTCGTTTCGCCAAAAGCTTAATGAGTGAGAGTGAGCGCGAATGATGATACGTCTATCTGCCTCACTCGCACTCATTGCGGATTACGGAAAGTTTCGTATTTCATAATTTTCGGCTTTATTTTTGAGTGTTTCAGCCTGAAACTTTCAGGGTATCTTCCTGAAGTATGCTCGCAGGTGCTGACGTTCCTGAAATTTGTGTTTTTAGTGTGAATTCGTCAATTTTAGCCAAAAACTGTTGACTTTTTGAGCAGCGCGACGTGGTGTCCAAAGTTGGAACTAATCGACAATATTAATATTAATGAGCTGAGAACAATGATGCCTTTGGTTTCTTCCTCAGTGTCCCGGTTTTGGAGATACATCAAAGTAGTAAAAAATCGAGAGAATAGTGACGTGACTACGCGGAATTCCCATTTAAAACGATGTATATTTTGGGCCAAAATCTCATCTCCGGAACAATTGGGACTTAATTAGAAACCAAAGGCATCTTTGTTCTCAGCTCAAGTGCTTTCATTAATCATTATCCTTATAAAAAACACAGCATTTCAGACCCTTGAAACTGCCCGCTCTATTGAAACCTTGAAATGTGGCTGGAAAGTTTAAAATCAAGCTTAAAAGGTACAGGAAACGATGATTTTGTATGACTTTTTCTTCACTGATATTTTGCAACTTTTTCGCTATTTCAGACTGTAGTGCGCCGCCCGGCAAGAATGAAAAATTGTAAGGCCTTGCCGGTAGAGGGGCGTATGTGCAAACAAATTTATAGTTTCAGAAAAACGCGTTTGGAAATTTCAAAAAGGGTTTTCAATACTTTAAAGTAGGAAATAAATTATAAAATATGGTTTTACCTATTTCCAACCTTATAAGATATCGAAGAACCGCTTTAACATTTTAAAAACGCGCTTCTCTCAAATCCACAGAGACAAAATATAATAGAGATCACTCTCTAGCCGATCGCGCGGAGGCTAACTTATCTTATCTTTTTCGGTGGCGGCTCGTGCAATCTGACAACCGTGCACTTTTGCCATTTAAACGTATGCAAAAAGATCGATACTAGGTGAGGCGCTACGCCTCACCAAGTAATCGATTATTTTACACAGTTTTAAATGGAGGAAATCCATTGTTGCCAGATTGCACGAGCCGCCACTGATCTTTTTTCGGGGACTCAACAGAATAACATAGGAAGCACTATTTAAAACATGCGGACCACGCTGACCAACGAAACTTCGGGGCTTCACTCTCATTAGGCATGAACTGATCTCAACTGCACCTTTGCTCTCACTATCAGTCAAAGTATGGCCCAGTTGGACGGTATCCCCCCCGGGGGGGGGAGGGAGGGGATTTTCCATCCGATTTTAGCAGGGTCAAGATAGATAGTGTATGGTCTCTATTATATGGGTGGGAAAAGTAACGTCCTCCCCCCCCCCCCCCCCCCACACACACTTTTTCCCAGATTGATATTTTCAGAATCTATTTTCGTCATTTTTTCCCATGTTGAGGGACTATTCTTCTGGGCCTGTTTTGGGTGTTCCCTCACTTCAGAGGACCGCGGGCTGGATCAGATATTTTGAACGGGGCTCCATTTTTTTACTGTATATTCGGAAAGAGCGTACACTTTTGAGAATTTTTAAGCAAAGTAAAGTTCGATATTTTATTCATGTTCGGTGAATCAAAGTTTAAAGATCAATAACCACCTATTTATAAAAATTCATCCCCACTTTGGATGGACCAAATTTAATGAACTTTAGGTGTAAAATGTTCAATTAAACAAGCATTTTGAGGAAAAAAATACGGCAGTTCCCAAAAATTTGCCCAAAGTTATTAATTGAGCCTTTTTTTCTCTCTTTTTTTCTTAATTTTTTGAAAAATTTGGAATCAATGATTTTTTCTAAAACCGGTCGAATTGTAGGAAAACGGGCTAAAATCGTCTATCAGGTCACAAAACTGCTACCAAACTCCCACAAGCCCCAAACTTGTTACTCAAGCCAAAAAATTGTCTATTTAACATTGCACATTCGACTACACGCGCAACAAATAATGCGAGCTGATTTCTCAAATAGTCGACAATCATCTGACAATTTTCCTTCTCTTCGGAGTTAACTCGTCAGCAGTGGCGTAGCGTGCAATTTGACAACGTTGTAACGTGTCTATTTAAATCCATTAAAAAGATCGAACTATTGGGTGTTCGGTGAAACACCTTCGCATTCGATATTTTACATGAGTTTTAATAGGCACAGTTCAACGCTGCCACATTGAACGCTACGCCACTGCTCATCAGTCGAGGACTCGAGTTACAGAACTAAACAGTGGCGGCTCGTGCCATCTGGCAACAATGTCTTCACTCCATTTAAATCTATGTTTAACAATCGATTGCTGGTGAAGCGCTGCTTCACGATCGAATCGATTATTTTGCATACAAGCAAATGGAGGCATGACATTGTTGCCATATTGCACGAGCCGCCACTGGATCTAAATTGTCAAAACGAGCAATTTCATCTGCTTCACCATCGACCTTGCAGCGGACAGAGTACAGGGACATTGAGTATACATACGTGCGACTGATTTACGCAACTGTACGAGGAAAATTACAGGGCACACCCCGCAAGTATAGACACATGCAAAGAAGAGATCAAAGCACCTGAGCTAATATAACAAGTGATGTTTGATTTAAATCCATGAAATTATAGATAAACTTTCTCTTCGTAAAGACTGGAGCGATAAAAACAATCGTGACGTATGTTTACCTGATCGTGTTACAGAATGGGTCCGTTGCAAACTTTAGCTACAACAATTTTATTAAGAGAGAACAATCTAAAGTAAAATCGCCTGAAAAGTCCATTGGTGGCATCAGAAAGTCATAAAATGCAACAATAAACTCACATGAGGTGTTTAATGAAATCCAAGATGGCGGAGAAATATCGAGCAATTTGTATGCATGCACCACGAACATCCAAGGATAGCCAACCTCACAATATCGATCACAACCAATCACAGCGTAAACAAACACACAACAACTACCTCCAGTGAGGTTGTCAAAGTTGGCCATCCTTGGATGTTCATGGTGCATGCATACAAATTGCTCAATATTTCTCCGCCATTTTGGATTTCATGGAACGCCTCTTGTGAGTTTATTAATGTATTTTATGACTTTCTGATGCCATTAATAGACTTTTCAGGCAATTTTACATTAGATTAAACACTCTTAATCGTTGTAGCAAAAGTTTGCAACAGACCCATTTCGCTCAAATTTAACCACCCCATCCGCCCTCCCTCTCCCCTTTCTTAAAAGTTTCAAGTTTTGAAAATAACAAAGTTTTAAAACTAATACTTATGATACATCCACGAACTCAGCGCGTCAATCGCAAACAAATCGTCCAAGTAACATTTTTTTCTTTTTATTTAGACCACCACGGCACCACACCTTCCCCTCCAGCAAAAGTAAAATAATTGGACAATACACAAAGAAAAATACGTAGAAGCATATTTTCCGCAATATGTGACACATCCATGCATGACTGCAGAATCTGACTGATTTTAATTTTAAACAGTTAAACTAAACGCCAAACTCAGTTTCAGGTCATCTTGCCATTTATAACTCAACAATGACTCTAGTTTTGGTTACAAAATGATGTCCGAGCACTTCTACACTTTGACTCACTGTGCGCTGTTGCTGTTAGTCGTCAGAGTCAGAGGCCTCATTTTCTCCCGAAAGCTTAATTTGGAGAAGAGATCTGGATAAAAGTGCGATTTTGCAGCATGGGTCGTTCTTGCTACTGTCGGCCATTTTCCAACTAATACGCTAAAAAAAACAAATCCCAAATTCTAGTAATATTACCGCATCAGAGGCACACCGCTTAGACATTTCTAGTGCTTCTACCAACAAATGTCGGTGTACGCATCAGAATCTCGTCAAAGTCTATAGAATTTTCTTCAGATTTTCAAAAACAAGGTAGTGCAAATACCATAATTCATAGTATGGTACTGGCGCCAGAAGTTTACTATGGTTGATATATTGTCGAGCCTCTGGTATTATTGCCATCTCTTTTTTTTTAGTGTGCGTAAGCGACGCGCGAATGTTTACATTTTCCCATATTTGAACTCGAGTAAGCTGAATTTACCTTATTTATTTCGGAGTTAAGAGCAGCCTACCAAAAATACTGTTTGTGTAGAAGCGCCATGAGCGATGTTTACCCATTGGAGCTTGACTCGAGGAACACCAAGAATTGTTTACAAAACGAAACCGATGCGTATCTATTGATGACACGTTTTCACGAAAATCCGACCAGTTCATGAGAGCACTTCATTGCTTTCACCACAGAATTTCGGCGGAGAGTGCGACAATACACGTCCGCATGGATCAACAGCTCCAGAGCGAATCCCTGATTGCACCTGTGCGAATAATTTCATTTCGAATTGTCTCTCCGATCAAGTTACACAGATCCCGCGAATCTTCGGATACGTTTGTCTAATTTTGGTAAGTTTTACAGTTTTCTAGATGATTTCAGGGTTGATTGGTTAGAAGCTTTGACACCACGTCGCGTCGCGCGTCGGCGTCGCGCCGCGCCGCGCGCGGACGCGTTGATCAAAGCTAGCGTTAACAGTTTTTGGTTGAAACTAATGACACAGAATAATACAATCAGGACGGAAACTCCCATAAGAGCCAATGGAAGCAAGTTTGGAATTTAAATAGGCAACGCTGTGGTCCTATATCCCAACAAGGCGGTGGTTGATTTGTGTTGAAACTCACTTATTTTTGTAAAGTCTGGAAAGAAATCTTAGTTTCCGGCCTCACTTTTATTCTACTGGCATTTCAGAATGAAAATTTCGCGGATCATGTCCTAAATTTTTTTTTCCGCGCGCGATTCCAGATGTAAACATCCTATATCCCAACGTGGCGGACGCGAAATGAATTTGCTTCAAAATCCGACAGAGTTTCCGCTCTGATTGTATTATTCTGTGCTAATGAGTTTATACGCTGAAAGGACACATTATTTTGAAGAGCGTCAGCACCAGCGAGCATACTTCAGGAAGATATCATGAACGTTTCAAGCTAGAACACTCAAAAATGAAGCCAGAAATTATAGAATACGAAAAATTCCAATAAGCCTCAATGGCTATGTTGCCAGATCTTGCGGCTTTTCCCATAAGAACACATAGGAAAAGCCGCAGAATCTGGCAACACTGCTCAATGGGTGCAAGTGAGGCAGACAGACAGAGTATCACTCGCACTCTTTTGCACTATGCTCACGGCGAAATGAATTTCACAAATTACGGTTTTTGCTTTCCACCAATTTTCCTCATTTTGGGCTCAAAAAATCCATAAAAAAATTAGGCAGGTGATGTAACATTCTTTGATTTTGCGTTTTTTCTAGTTCTTTTCAATTTAAAATGCCGAAAACAAGACTTTTTCCAAAGGGTAATATTGTGGCGCCATTAATAGGATTGAAATCTGGAAAAGATTTATCCGGTATCACCTTAAAAGCTCTGTTCGTATGCAAAATTGTCGCTGTCCGCTTTTCGACCAGACTTAGAATAGGACTCGAAACCTTCGACTATAATTCAGGCTGGAAAGAACGCAACGCATTACCATTGCATTTTTGATTTTAAATAATTCCATTTTAGCATATATTGAGTTTCATTAAGAGCTACAGAATAGGTCAATAATGGAAGATAATACAGTTGAAATATTAACAAATAACAACTAATTATTCAAACTCTAGGGATGTGCGAACCTTTGGAGGTTCCAGCCGGTTCATACTTGCTTCAAAAGTTTGAACTTTTTCGAACCTTTTTTTTTTCTTAATTTTCTTCCCCTTAAAATGTGAATTTCAGTTCTAAACACGACTATCAGTTGAAAAATCGTTCGATTTACGATAACTTTGCAAAAATGTTTCAATGGGTATCTAAATGTCATGCTTACCAATATTCGAATAAAGCCCTCGAAAATTTCCAAAACCGTGTCCATAATTTTCAATTTATTGATATTTTCCGTTATAGGTCGAAGAATGAATAGAGTATTAAATGAGCTCTTCAAATTTTATTAAAAGTTGGCGTACTTGTTTATTCAGGCTGACCTAATAGCGGCAAAGTTTGAACTTTGTGTCTTCGAAAGTTTTAAAATGGGGACAATTTTAGCGCGTAGATAATGAAAGTATAAAAAAAAAATTTGAGCGTTCGATAGTTTTGAAGATTTCAATAAGAGATGATTTTTACTAATTTGTAGGTAAAACTTTCTCCCTTTCTAAACAGCCGAAGGTTCAGGTTCAGTCCGAGTTCGGATACCTTTTCTTAAGATTCGGTTCGAACTCAAAAGCTGATGTTCGCACAGCCCCATCAATTTCCTTTTGAATAGGTATACATCTGAATCTAAAATACAGGTATCTCATCCGATATGGACGAATGCATGGGGATGAGAGTGATTTTAATCAAAAAACAAAGTTCTTGCAAGGTTTTGATATACTTAGGCAAATATGAAATGGACTATCGTTTTTGAAGTAAAATGCTACAAAACTAACTATATACGAGACCACTGAAAAGTCTAAAAGTCGCATTCATACGTTAATAGAGGAAAATCATTTAGAAGTTCATTTCCAGCATTTCTGCCCAAAACTTTACTCAAACACCAGTGCAGCGGTTATTTCACACCTTTTTACTTGCGACGTTCGGTAAAAATTATTTTTGGAAAGATGCAGGCACGTTTTTCAACTGTGTCAGGGGCGTCATTTCGCGTTCGGCTTGGGGGGGGGGAGCAAAAATCTGATAACCTTTTTTTTTCTTTTTCTATCTTTTTTCTTTTTGCTCAACTATATAATTTTAGAGCCATATAGCCGGCTTGGGGAGGAAGACTTTTTTTTTTTTGTTTTTTTTTTTTTTTTTTTTTTTTTTTTTTTTTTTTTGCTCATTAATATACTTCGTTTCCGTTTTTGAGACTGACTTCAAATCCTTGGTTGGGGGATGCCCCCCACCCCCAATGACGTCACAAGTCCCCCCCTCCCCCACCATTTCGAGCCACCAACGATCTATAGCGACAGAGAGGATTAAAGGGGCGTGATATTGAAACGTAAAGGAGGTAGCAATCAGTGGCGTAGCGTGCAATTTGGCAACGCTGTAATTTGTCCATTTTAAACCATGTGAAAGGTCGAATGCGAAGGTGTTCACCGAACACCCAGTAGTTCGATATTTTCCATGGGTTCAAATGGACGAATTGCAACGTTGTCGAATTGCACGCTACGCCACTGGTAGCAATGATGGAAAATCCCTAACGGAAACAGACATTTTATTCGGGATCAGTTTATTTGCCTCACTTTTTTTAACCTTGAAAAAAAATTGTAATTAATCCAGTGGTGATTGGTTTTAAACGAAAGCGCAAGTGTTTCAGAGTGGCTGTCTCGACACAGAATTCGATAAAACTGTTTCTTCTGGAAAGATTCGCATGATAAAGATATTGACACCTATAACAGAAACAAGCCAAATTTTCTCACTTGGATAGTTGTATTAAAATGGGGCTATTGCACACTTTTGCTGTAAGCGATTTAATAGTCCATTAAGGCGTAAAAACCTCAAAAAATAACGATGGCGGCACTAAAAACTTCCAAAATCCACTCCTAAACCTAATAAACGCAGTTATTTGCGGGAGCGTAATGGTGGCCGAAGGCACTAACAATGGGAGATTCCCATCTAACAATTCTGAAACTCCATCAAGAAGTGACCAATAAGAGACTACTTTCATTTGACACCGGTGTCACTTGGTGTTGCGGTACCATTCATCGGATATGGATCATCACTCTGCACAGAAAAAACGGAAAAAACACTTTGGTAGCGCTGACAAAACCTTTGGTAGAAAAATGACCCAGCAAAAGACTTTAGTTGAGCCAACCAAAGGTTCTTTACTCTTAACTAAAGAGATTTTGCTGGGTGAATAAAAAATTTGGTTGGCCCAACTAAAGTCTTTTGCTGGGTCATTTTTCTACCAAAGGTTTTGTCAGCGCTACCAAAGTGTTTTTTTCTGTTTTTTCTGTGTGATGACTAATTACTCTGTGAATCATCCTTGTCAGCATAGAAAGAGTGACGAAATTAAGATAGGAATCTCCCATTGTTAGTGCCTTCGGCCACCATTACGCTCGCTCAAATAACTGCGTTTATTGAGTTTAGGAGTGGATTTTGGAAGTTTTTAGAGCCGCCATCGTTATTTTTTGAGGTTTTTACGCCATAATCGACTATTAAATCGCTTATAGCAAAAGTGTGCAATAGCCCCATTGGATAGTTGTATTAAAATTCAATGTCTAGATAGCCAGTCTAAAACATTTGCACTTTGTTAATTTCAAACCAATTTCCACTGGATTAATTACAACTTTTGATTAAAGTTTAAAAAATATCGTCTGTGCTTTTACAAATCGGCGTAACTCACTACAACGTCACAAAATCTCGCATTACTAATTTAATTTCAGATGGAAAGGCAAATGAGTCATTTTTCTTGATTTTTCACCCACATTTTTTAAAGCAACCTAGAGAAGCTCGTAAAAAAAATTCCGAGGAGATGATTGGTTGGTTCATTATACTGAGGGAAGAAACTTTGATGAGAGGTTTTGAAATGTTTAATTTAGTTACGCCTCTTTGTAAAAACATCGACGATAAGAGGCAAATAAACCAGATTCAACCATGTTGTCACACTTCGAGATAGGACTTATAACGTGTAATCAGCCTCTCTATCGCTGTAGACATCGTTGCTAGCCACTCTAAATGGGTCTGTTGCAAACTTTTGCTACAGCGCTATAGAGTGTGCAATCTAATGTAAAATCGCCTGAAAAATCCAATGATGGCATCAGAAAGCAATGAAATGCAACAATAAACTCACAAAATGCGTTTAATGAAATCCAAGATGGCGGCAAAATATCGAGCAATCTGTATGCATGCACCACGAACATCCAAGGATAGCCAACCTCACAATATCCATCACAACCAATCACAACGTAAATAAACACATAACCTCTACCTGCAGTGAGGTTGTCAAAGTTGGCAATCCTTGGATGATCACGGTGCATACATTCAGATTCCTCGATATTTTGCCGCCATCTTGGATTTCGATAAACGCCTCTTGTGAGTTTAATATTGTATTTATTGACTTTATGATGCCACCAATGGACTTTTCAGGCGATTTTACATTGGAGTAAACACTTTTTATCGCTGTAGCAAAAGTTTGCAACAGACCCATTCCACTCCATTTTTAAAAGATATGCCCATACAATCAGTCGGGGTTTTTGGATCGATTATATCTTGAAAACAGTGTGTCAGACAGAAAAATGTAGAATAGCGATTAAATATGACGGCCTTCTTGGTTTTGCAAATTTTGAAAAACTTTAACATCAAAAATGACTTTAATGACCAAAAAACCCTCATTTACCAAGTTTGAATGAATTTCATCAATTATTGGTGGAGCAATAATTTTTTCGTATGAATTTAGATTCTTACAAAAGTCGACAAGACCCTATTTTTGGCTATTTGAAATTTTGAGCGGTCATACCTAACTCTTTAACGAAACATTTCCCGGCGACGCGGTTTGCGCTATTCAAACGCACATTAAACTTGCTTTTCTCACGGAAGTTTCTTGTTCAGATCCCTACATTGTGTATAGTTTTCAAACTCAAAAAACGGTTTTTTGGACATTTCAAAAATAAAAAAGTAAAAAAGGGCAAAAACCGGCTTAAATATTCTTTGAACTAAACTTTGTAGCACACCAATCAAAATATCTTTAAAATACGCATCTTTGAAGTGCTTGCAGGATTACTTTTACACCCAAAAACTTGATTTTCAAATTAAGTCAGAAGCACAGATAGAATGAGATTTATCCTTTTCAAATGAAAAAAAAAGCAGAAGTTCTAATCAGAACACATGCTTATCTTAAAAAGCCTATTTCCTTCCATTCGAGCAAGAAAAAAAAAAAAAAATTAAACATCACAAAACTATTGCGCATAGAATTTATCAACTAGAGTGTAGTTCCACTGAAACTATGGATGGAGTCTATTTTTCGTTATTCAATTTAGGGACAGTTATGTGTTATGCAACCAGCATGGCCAAGATTTCATGATTTTTTTTCTTTCTTTAGCTGATACACTCTAAAAGCTGATACAAAGAAGTACTCTAATTTTCAACAGAAGCCTGGGGCCTTTCTAATGATATACTTCAAAAGACTATTTATTTTTAGGACTACTGGAATGAAAACGCACTGCTTAAATTACAGTGAACCGAGGTTTGTTCGGAATCAAAGGTCCCCAAACGGCAATCAATGCAATGACTTTTATTAATCAAAACTTATTTTACCTGTACTATTTATTCATCATTTGAGAAATTCTAAGTGAAGAAGGTTTGCCCTGATTTCAGATAAACACTGGCCGGGAAAAACTCAACGCGCACGATGAGAGTGGCCTTGACCATGGCCTTTGCGGTATTGCTGGTCGAATGTTTCGAAACGCCACCAAAAAGTAAGGATGAAACAAATCCAGTAGAGAGTCCAGTAGAAAGTAGTGACGGGAAACAGCCACAACAAAAAAAGGAAATACAGCCGTATCCGGCTATCTTATCTTATTCAGGTTGTAAATTGAAGAAAGGCGCCCTTAGCAAGTGCAAAACTAGTTCAAACAAAGATATCCAAATGGGCGAAGCTTGGGCCAATCCACGCGTCCACGGTCAAGTTTTCGCAGTTTTCGTCCCGAAAAAACCCGGCGAAGGGAATTACGCCAGCCAAGGGGGTCCTTACGGCCTCTGCGCCGCGTGGGACTGTCATCCCACAGAAAAGGACTTGGAGCCATCGAAAAATCCTGCGGCCTACTGCTTTTTCTGGGACCCTAAGGATACAGGTCGGCCATGGCCCGAAGGCTGCGACCCTAAAATACCACCACCAGACCCTTGTATAAAACCTGATAAAAATAAGAAACCAGATAAAAAACCAGGCGGTGGAGGTGGAGGTGGAGGGAAGCCTTCCACGTGTCCCGCGCCTAGACCAACCAAAATTCCCGGTGAGCCAGGGTTCCCAATGCCGGTCGTCTGTCCGAGCAATCTCAAGCCTTGTTATTCGGCGGCCTGGTACCAACCTGGTGGGAAATTGGCCAAGTATGCTGATTGTAAGCCAACCTACAAAGGTCAATGGTTCCCGCTCAAAGAAAATGGTACATGGAAACCCCTCTACTGCGAAGGTCTCAATTTGGGATGTGGGTCGCCAACTAATTTCGAGCTGCAATTGCAGTATTTGTTGAAAAAAAAATGCGATGTATCAACATGCAAGAAACCGCCACCCATGCCGCCAGTGTAATAAAACAATTTTCCACAGAAACAAATGGACGTGCTTCAGACACAAACTTTCCGTGTTCTAGACACGAACGTACACACCAGTACGGGAACGAGTTCTGAGCGCAATCTATTTAGGTTGAGTTTGCGTCTGAAACGCATCCCGTCGTGTCCAGAACCTGAAATGTTTGTGCTCCGAGCACTTTACGTACTGGTGTGTATATTATATAGATCGTGTCTGGAGCACATCCTTTTTTTCTGTGTATTTTGAGTTACGTTTGTGCGTCACTGAAAAAACAAAGTACAACCACACCAGAATTTTAAAAATAGCTTTGCAGAGCAAAAGTTCTTGTTGTACCGGAGCAAGTTGCGGTTCCAAAGATGAAGCGATACTTCGGTAGAGCATAGCGAGAAGAGCGACTGTTCCTCTGCCGAAGTAGTGCATTGGTACAACCGCATTTTTCTCCGGTAGAGCTAGAATTTTAGCTCTGCGAAGATATTTTAAAAGGCTGCTTTGGTTGTACCTAAACTTTGTTTTTTCTGCGGTGAACCAGTGTTGGGCAAAAATTAACTTTTGAAATTTTGAATAATCATGACTAATTAACTAAAATTATTCGCATTTGACAACGTTGCAGCTCGTCCATTTAAACCCCTGTAAAAGATCGAACCATTGGGTGTTCGGTGAACACCTTCGTATTCGACCTTTTACGTGGCTTTCAATGGACACAATGCAACGTTGCCAAATTGCACGCTACGCCACTGCTCCTATGAATCCACGTATTAACACTATGAGTCATTAATCTTATGACAGATGAATATGCTGGTAAAGTTCACTTTGATTAACCGATAATAGGACTAACATTAGAATAATACGAATAATTTTAGTTAATCATTCATGGTTATTCAAAAGTTAATTTTTGCCTAACATTGACGTGGACGACCCGACGGCATAGCGTGAACTCCGACAACATCGCATTTAATCGATATAAAAGCGTGTAAAATATCGATCCGAGGGAGTCAACGCGCATCTCCAATAAATCGATCTTTATCACGGGTTGATCTAGTCGAGACACTATGCTGCCAAATTGCACATGTCACGCCTCCACTATACGATCAACTTATGACTGTTCCCGCTTTGATTGCGTAACGCACTTTCGCATGAAAAGTGGTACTACTCAAAATCTCCGTTTTATACAGGCGAGAGAAAAGAAATAAATGAAATCTTTCTCCCCTCCTGCACAGAAAGAAAAAAGAGAGAAAAAAAGAACGAGCCAGCGAAATGTTTTTAGTTAAGCATCAGAAAGGTTGAGCTGCTATGGATCTAGTTAAAAAAAATACAAATTTCTCATGATACTTGATAACTTGATTTCATACATTTATTTCTTTGCCGTATTTGGTAGCATGGGCGGATACAGGGAATTGTCTTTCTCTCTCTCCTTCCATTTGAACTTATGTGTTAGAAAAGGATAGGATAGGGGCCATCACGTGACTCTGGCCCCCTCTTTTGTCCTTCTCTATCGCACGTTTTTACATGGGAGGAGAGAGAGAAAGACAATTCCCTGTATCCGCCCATGTTTGGCAGCACTATAAAGATTGATTAGGAGCACCAAAGATTTAGCGTGCTCAGACAAACATTTTATGCGGGCTCATTTTTCTACTAGATAAAGTTTAAATAAGCGCTGCAAAAGCGGATTTTTCCCCCAGCGTAACACGTGACAATTCGGACCGTATGAGAACCGTTGATGGATATTTCGTTCGGCCAAATCCTTAGGAAAGGTTAGTAATTTAATTAATTTCAATTTCGGTCAAATTTTGAGCTGGCTTTGGACGCAACTGAGACTAGAGGCACTTCCCTGTGACCAGTTTTGCCGATTTCTTACAGCGGTGCCACATTTCCCTTCTCAAATTTGAGTAACTGTGCCACCTTTTTCACAACCAATGTCATTTTTAGGCGTCCATGCACGTTACTAAAATCATTCGCGCTTGAAATGTAGGGGACAAAGAACAGGTCACATGACTCCTTAGATTTTGGTTAAGGTAGGCCATCTGCAAAACATGAATTAATTGACGGACAAGAGTATTGTGGGTTGCCTACCTCCAGGAGTCGTCTGACTTCTGACATTCTTTTCGTCCCCGAATGTGCTATCCATGACAATTCCATGTCGTACACAGCCCGTCTATTAAAGTCGCGAAAGAATGAATTGCAGGCTTTCACGATTGTGCAGTTTACAATTTTATTTTTTTTAAACATTTGTGCTTTGTTAAAATGTGTTGTTTAAATAAATAAAAATCAATGGTACATGGGAACATTTTTATGTTTTGTGCTTTGATTTCTTGATTTCATCACTCTGTTAAATAGTTGCTAGGGGTTCATTTCTGAGTATATTACGCAGAGGAAAATTAGAGGTTTGACGTTTTCAAAAACCGTATAAAAATGAAAACCATGGATGTCAAATATAGGAAAATCTGACTTGTATCTAATATTTTTACAAAAAAAGATGTAAGCTCACACAAATTTTACTAAAACTGCCCGCATCAGGCTTGGACGTAGCGATTCAAACGACCCGGCCACTCATTAATTGCTTTTCTCATGCGCACGTACTATCGACGAATTAAAGATTGTCGCGAGATTTTCACACATTTTTAGTTATGGGTGTGAGTGAGGGACTGATCCGCAACGGATGTCCCGTCCCACCCGCACTGGTCTCTCACCTGCAAGGAGTGAGGAATATGAAGAGTGGCCGAACGAGAACCTTGAAGGCGCGTTACTTATTGTTAGATCGTAAAAATCTCGCGATAGTCTTTAATTCGTCGATAGTATATAGTTTCAATAGGACTTTCACACATTCACTGAATTAACGCGTTTTTTTCTTCTTTATGAAATTAACGCACTTTGTAGACTTCAAATCAGCACTGAAATGATTATGCAATTTACTGAACAAAAAAAAAGTTCGGCCTAGGCTAAACTAGTTTGGCGTAAAATCGGGTTTGTCCTGTAACATACAGGGTGTTGAAAAACTGTTCCCGAATATGTCAGGGGCGGATTTTACAGGTCAAAATAAGACCTTTTGTTCCTATCAACATGTGTCCGGAAATGCCCCCCTTTTGAGCTACAGCCCACCAAATTTTTAAAAAATTGACGTTTTTTTTTTTTTTTTTTTTTTTTTTTTTTGCAATGGCGACCACTATTATGAACCAAATGTCCTAAAATTGGTATCTCTGGGTAATTTTATGTGTAAAATCTATTAATGACCTCGAGAAATTCAGAAATTGAGTCTGACTGTACTTTTCACGCAATTTCGTACCTTTAAAGGCACGAATGTTATGTTAAGGATTATAAATTTGAAGAATAATTACCGAAATAAAATGCGAAAAACCCTCAGAGAGATTTTTGGTCCTCTTTGTTTCCTTCGATGCGACGCGTTTTAAGCGAGATAATCGCTGCACAGTGTGGAGAAGTCAGCGCTTTTACCATGAAAAGCGGCAGTTAGTATGCAACCGGCTAGGGCTCTCCGCTGCTTCTTCGGGCCGGCCGCTATGGCCGGCCGGCCCGCTGGAAAAAAGGTCTTATTTTGACCTGTAAAATCCGCCCCTGAAATATTCGGGAACAGTTTTTCAACACCCTGTATATACTTATTGGATAGTGGCCGCTGAAGATACAAAACATATATTGGAAATAAAAAAATTCCCAAAAGGCTTAGTGAGTGCGAGAGAGGCGGATAGACATAGAATCATTCGCTCTCACCCGCACTCACTAAGCTCAAGTCAAAATCCATTTCCAACATTATACGGCATCAATGTTCAACCAATTTTGTTCGTTTATGAACTCAAATAAAAAATAACAAAATTACATAGTCCAGACGTCCTTAGATTTGGCGGTTTTACTTTTTTACAGCGGGTGGCCAGAAGAAATGTCGAAGGAAATAAAGTCCAATGAGAAAAAATGTCCACCGTGAAGAAACGTTCGCAGTAAAATAATGTGCATAACATTTCTCGTCCGATGTAATTTTATGTCCACTGTCTTTTTACGTTCAAATAATGGGTCTGTTGCAAACTTTTGCTACAACGATAAAGAGTGTTCCATCGTATGTAAAATCGCGAGAAAAGTTTGTTGGTGGCATCAGAAAGTCATGAAATGCGATAATTAACTCACAAGAGACGTTTAATGAAATCCAAGATGGCGGCAAAATATCGAGAAACCTGTATGCATGCACCACGAACATCCAAGGATAGCCAACCTCACAATATCGATCACACCCAATCACAACGTAAATAAACACATAACCTCTGAAGCTGTGAGGCTGTCAACGTTGGCACTCCTTGGATGTTAAAGGTGCATCCATACAGATCGTTCGATATTTGACCGCCATCTTGGATTTCATCAAACGTCTCTTGTGAGTTTATTATCGAATTTCATAACTTTCTGATGCCACCAATGGACTTTTCGGGCGATTTTACATACGATGAAACATTCTTTATCGTTGTAGCAAAAGTTTGCAACAGACCCATTTGATGTCCAACGTAATTTTTGGTCCAAATAACACAATGTTCTGTATAATTTTTAGTCCAAAATATATAATGTCCACAATTTTATTTTGTTGAAAGATGCTGTACGCCGTCAGTAGCACTAATAATTTCTTTGGAAATGGGTTTTTTCTGCATTACAAAACTTGAATAGTTGGACAAGACCATTATTAACCTTTTTATACGTTGGACAAAAATTGCCGCGGACTTTTTTTACGTTGAAAAAGTACGGAAGTAATTGACATTTTTTTTTTTTTTAATGTAAGACGAACATTGTAGTGAACCTTTTTTTTACGTTGGACAAAGGTGAGTGTACTAGACTTTTTTTAAGCTGAACTAAACTTTCTTGGGTTTGGAGGCTTTAGACATTTTTGGTTTTGGACATATTAAAGGGACATAGTATTTTCCAAGAACCAACAAGCGGATTGAAAGTCTGATTAAGATGTGCAACCACCTTAAGATCTATGAGAGCGACAAAAAAGGAGGATTACCTTTGACTTAGATGCGAATATAGGTTGCACTTGTCGCGTTAGAGCTCGGCGCACTCAATCAATCTGCAAAAAAAAAAAAAAAAACGTTGAAACGTGAAATCGGAGGACAAGTTTATGATGAAAGAAAAATAGAAAACACATAAAACAGAAGAGGGCGGATGAAAGTGAAAAAGTAAAAAAAAAGTATCAGATAGACTTACAAAATATGGTTCATGACAGTGACAAATCTATAAACCTAGCACATTTAGTCCATTCAAACTAAGGTCCCTAGAGAATACCAGGTACTCTCGCTTGAGATTATGTAGGTACACGGAGAAAAAAGACTGGTATTATTTACCATCATGATAGCTGATTTTGACCTCTGCAAAAATGATGGTAAATTTCACCAGATTGATGGAGAGGGTAACAAAAAAGTTGGTATTTACCATAATTTTTTGTTGAGGTCAAAATCAGCTATCATGATGGTAAATTATACCAGATTTTTTGTTACCCTCTCCATCAATTTGGTGAAATTTACCATCATTTTTGCAGAGGTCAAAATCAGCTATCATGATGGTAAATTATATCAGTCTTTTTTCTCCGTGTAGAGCTAGAAATTTTGCTTTGCGAAACTATTTTAAAAGGCTACTGCGGTTGTACCTAAACTTTGTTTTTTCCGTGTAGGACTTATTACATGTATCACAGCCTCTCTTTCGCTATAGCTCATATCTCATCGCACATTCAATCAAAACATGGATTTTTCTGGACATGAAAAGTCGATTTTTTGTTTTAAATACATTTGAGAGCTAATATTTTCTTCGAAATAAACCATGGCATCTGACCAATTTTAAGCTCTAACATGAATGGGTCTGTTGCATACTTTTGCTACAACAAGATAGAACCTTGATTCTTATGTAAAATTTGGCGAAAATAACGATGCGCACATTAAAAACGTTCAAAATCCACTCATTAACTCAGGAAATCACTTCAATTTCAAACAGCCCGCGCTACACTAGACACTATTTGCACCGGTATACTACTACATAGACGGAACCACCGTGCATAAGTGAACATCATCGTGACTACGAAATGATGGAATTCCGTTCTAAATACATGAACTATTGGCTGCATTTGCTGTCTGGTCTTTTCGGTTTATCAAAGACTACAACATAATATAAGAAATGTACGCATCTAAACGAAACATTCATATATTTGTAAGTTCTGTTCATGTTTACATAAACAAGATGGTTCCATGTATGTAGTTATTACTCGGAAACCGTGACAGACCGGCCGAATTTCCATGAAATGCCATGAAATGAGCTGATGCGTGTATAATAAGTGTTCACGGTGCTCTCCCAGGTTGCGTTTTCTGACTTGGCCTGGGCGGCTACCGCCACTTCTGATAAGTCGGTGATATAGTGTCTAGTGTAGCGCGGGTTGTTTGCAATTGAAGTGATTTCCTGAGTTAATGAGTGGATTTTGAACGTTTTTAATGTGCGCATCGTTATTTTCGCCAAATTTTACATAAGAATCAAGGTTCTATATTGTTGTAGCAAAAGTATGCAACAGACCCATTACAATTAACACACATTTTAAAGATGTATTGCTATTATTAATATTACTGTTCATAATCTTTGTTTTTCTCCATTAAAGAATATCCGGGAAATTTCCCGTTTCGATCCACTGTGCCTCGTCTCCATATCGAAAGAATCCTTCGTATGCGACGATACAGAGTTGCCGATGAATAATCAAATTTGTGTTTCCGCAGTCCGTACTTGTAAAGCATGAGTAAGTGCGCGCGCGCGCGCGCGTGTGTGTGAATCTTCATATATATGTATGTAAGTACACGAAGTTTTTTGTTCGTCCGAGTGACTTGATTGATTCCAACCTTGATCATGAACCTGATGACCGCGGCTCACACCACTCTTGCGCCCAGAGCTGCCGATTTGCGTAGATTTAATGGCATTTTGAAATTCACCGATGATTCCACCGGCTGAGAAAAGATTATAGAGTTTAGTTCAGTGCATGACTGTAGTGCACGAAAATACTAGCGTCTTTTATCTTTTCTCAACCTGTATATTTTAATCAATTAACGAAAATATTACAGGTCAGAGTATTTTCGCGTATTACAGTAATACACTGAATTGAACTATGTAATCTTTTCTCAACCGGTGGAATCATCGGTGAATTTAAAAATGTCATTAAATCTACGCAAAATCGGCAGCTCTGCTTGCGCCGCACTATATAGGGTATTGGACCCTGATCCATGGCCAAAAGTTAAAAATAAGGTCCCTAGAGAACACCAGGTACTCTATTCCCCTTTCTCACTGTAGGGAGAGGACCTACATTCTTCTGAGCCAATCAGAAGTGCGTGAAAGACCTCCGGGCTATGCCGAGTATTGCCGAGAGGAGCCGAATGGAGCTGCCGAGTCCCTGCTCTCTCCGCTCATCGCGAGTGTCTAGGCCCCGGCCCCCTCTACCCTTCCCCCTTCCCCCGCACCACCAACTTTGTTAGAGGTTGTTTCAGAGAGCTGTTTATAAATGAAAAAATTGACTGGTATCTAAGATACTGCTCAGAAATGAAGTTCAAAGGGGTCTAGTTTAAGTTATAAAAATTTGGTTTTAAACTTATTGTTAGTCTCAGAAGATAGTTAAAAGTTCAGATGAAAAAGTTGGTTCCGCCCATTTAAATACACGTGAATTCAAACGTCCCGCCACGCAAAAGTCCTACATAATCTCAAGCGAGAAAACCTGGTATTCTCTAGGTACCTTAGTTAAAAATAACAAATTTGTTTAGGACCAAAACCGTTGACACATTCGTATTTTACCAAAAAATATTATCGCATCTGTATAGTATTTTCTCAATCGGATGAGGAGACACCTTTAAATTAAATACAAATATTTACAAATGTTTTAAAGTCAGTGACGGAGACTCCACCAGATGCGGAAACATAACAACATAACTGAACATCTCGCAGAATAATACAATAAGAATGGAAACTCCCGTAGGAGCCAATAGACGCATTTTTAAGGTTAGGTTAGGTATAAAATATTATACATTATACATTCGATGCATTTGTAATATTTGTATACAGTTCGGAAAACAGTATGAAACAAATGATTCCCGTTCATTCCGATCGCGCGAAAAAGCGCTAGAAGGAACCGCTGGAAAACTAATAAAAGTTTAAAAAAAAAAAAAACTATCCGCAAAATTTAACAACAGGTAATTCGAAACATTTGTCAGAATTTTAAAGTTAAGAAGTAGTTAAGAATCTGTTTTGAGAATCAATCGGAGTAATTTTCAGATGGAATTTAGAAGGACGAAATCTTATTTTGGGTATTCAACACTGGTATACTTACTTGCTTAAAACTATTTTGAAAAGCGCGGTAAGAATACAGGGAGACGACACAAGCAGTTCTAGAGAGAAACTGATTATTAGACTTTGACGGAGCCGACCCGCCACTTCAGTCGCACGCGAATTATGACTGGGAAATATAATGCCTATTTCGTTACACAGAAATGATTCAATTATTTCTAAGTAAACAAACCATTTGATCGTGTCTTTTTACTCACTCAAGAATTTTTAAACAAACCATTTGATCGTGTCTTTTTACTCACTCAAGAATTTTCTGGAGGTGGTTTAATCAATTACAAATTAAACACATTCCCATATGGAGTTGTAAATTAGGGGGGGGGGGCTCTCGGGAAATCCATGGTTGTAAATATGTATGCGTATATTGTATAAATGAGGCGAGATCATGATTAACCAACGCACAGCTTCTGAAGGGGCCGGTATACTGATCTCATTGTCAGATTTGGTCAAGCAGTTTGGTCTGTGAAGAACATGTTACCTGTTACGGTCAACTGCCAATGCAATTAATGATTCTCTGCATGCATGGGCGGAGCCAGCAAATAGGCAACTGTGGATTCTTCCCATTTGAATGTATGAGAAACAATCGATTAAAAATTGGGCCATGGCCCCCTCAAGAATCGATTGTTTCTCATACATTCAAATGGGAAGAATCCACAGTTGCCAAATTGCTGGCTCCGCCCATGTTTCTCTGAGGAAATTTAATTCGATTAAAAACAATACTTACTTTGGACCAAATTCTAACCTTGCGATCAGTGACAGCCCTCTTTTCATTTCATTCCTCATGTTTGGCGCGATGGCGTTTTTCGTTCAAAAGCGGGTCGGCACTTTAGATGTGGTTTTTGGTGTGGGTCTTTTTAATAAATATTGACTTGTCAAATTTTAGTCGATCGACTATTTTGGGACGACCTTTATTTGGGGTTCAGTATAGGAAAAACTAGATTCAAATGAAAGAACAATGGAGAGTAAACTTTCTGCACTGATCTTCTGGTTTGATCAGCACTATAGTACTATCAACATTTCAATTTTGATGTACAGTGGCACCTGTTTATAACGGAACCTCGTGGTAGCGGAAACCTGATGTTATCGGAAAATTTTGCCGGTCCCGTGGAATTGCTATGGTAAATCAATGTAAATCAGCCTATGCTCAGTGCTCATAGCGGAACCTGTCCAACGCGGAAACGGAAGGTTTAAAGGCGTATTTATCGGAAAAATTGTGAGAAAAGAGGCAATATTATTAGAAAAATGGGCAACTTCTGTCTCTCAATAGTTTAAACTAGACGTTTATTTCAAAATTTAAACAGTTCAAATTTTGAAACATTATAATTTGTAAAGTTTTTAAGTTTTGATGATTTAATAAGTTTTAAAGATTTAATTAAGTTCCAAAGTGTCGAAGGTAAATGAAGGTAAAAGGCAGTTAACTTTTCAATTTTCAATTTTCCGTTTTTTTTTCTCCATCCGGTAAACCTGCCGATAGCGAAAACATGATATTAACGGAAAAATATATCCGTCCCGTGAGGTTCCGTTATAAACAGGTGCCACTGTAACAAATTTGGTTTTTCAGAAAGGCCGTCTCTTCGATTTTTTTTTTTATTTTTTTTTGATTTTTTTTAATGTTATTATTTCAACTAGGTGATCATTTCAGAATTTTGATGGATGTCTCCGAGTTCATAGTTACTTTAGTTTACCCAACTTTCCCTTTGATTAGAAAAATAGTGAGCATGCGCACAAAGGCTACCGCATTGAGCGAAAGCCTGAAAGCAGAGCGAATACATGCACTCATCACTGAGCAGTGCGATCAGTCGACTACTGCTGACATTCAAAGTCATATAAGAAAACAGTCGTCTTTCGCGCAATCTGACAGCTTGACAAACCACCCATTTAAACGCAAGCAATAAATCGAGCTACATGCGTTATGCAGCGAGCGACTTAGAATCCGACCTTTGCCGTGGGTTTAAATTCAAATAAACAAAACCCAACGCTGTCAAATGGGGCTCTTGCAAACTTTTGCTATAAGGGATTGAAGAGTTGATTCTTCCATAAAAACTAGCTACATGCGTTATGCAGCGAGCGACTTAGAATCCGACCTTTGCCGTGGGTTTAAATTCAAATAAACAAAACCCAACGCTGTCAAATGGGGCTCTTGCAAACTTTTGCTATAAGGGATTGAAGAGTTGATTCTTCCATAAAAACCTGTAAAAATGGAGATGAATACAGTAAAAAATCACGCAATTCACTCTCAGAATCGGGCTTAACGGCGGAGAGAAGCAGGTATCATGGGAGATTCCAATCTAAATTGAGACATATCTCTGTGTTTCCGTAGAGAAAGTGACATAATAGACAGGAATCTCCCATGATATCTGCGTCGAACCGCCATTACCATCTTGCCAATATAGCAGTTATGTGAATTTATTACTGAATTTTAGACTTTCTTAGTGTGATTTTCGTGATTTTTGCTGGTCTTTATACACAAGATGGAACTATTTTTATGCTTATAGCAAAAGTTTGGTAGAGCCGCATAGCACGTTTTGCCATACCCCTGATGTATGAAAAAATCCACCAGTTTTCCAATTATTTAAAATAAAAAATAAAATAATAATAATAATAATAAAAAAAAATAATAATAAAAAAAAATGAAAACACCCAATCGCATTTATTCGGCAAAACATGGCGTCTGCGCCCGCGCGGTTCAAAGAGTATGGACTACATTCTTCACAGATGACACACTCACACACGCGAACGCCGCGCATTCGCGAAGGAAAGAACAAGGAACGTGGGAGGGAAACAAGTCCAGTGATGCCGTCTGGCGTTTATTTGATGGGATTATCGAATGGATTTGTAAATCGAATGTATACAGTGAATTTTTGCAACAGCAATTTTTTTTTTTTTTGGAAATTTTTTGAGTCCTCTATCGCCACCTAATGCCCAACAGACGAAATAGAAGAGAGAAACAGAAGGAAAGATGAAAGAGAGAAGAGTTACATTCATGTCCTTTCCGAGATGACTAGATCTGAGATCGTCAATAATCTTGTCACCTCGGCAAGGATTCGCACCCGGCACTTCTGAGTTAGTGACCAGTTGCTCTAACCAGCAGACAACGGAGGCCATAGCAAAGATAAGAAGTGTGTTTTCGTCACGAGAATAAAATTGACTTTAAGTGATTCCATGGCACGTGACCAAGGCGATCGATTAGTCGATCGATTAATGGTCATTTCCCGGACTCTGTGGAGTTTTTTTTTTTTTTTGTAAAACCAGGATTGTCAGCACCTGGAGGTGGATCTAACAAGGATATCTGTTAAGTTTGAATGCTCGAACCCGGAAAGGAGGTAACTATGGGAATTCGCTCAATCGCTGTTCGATCTATAGTATCGCCCAATGGATTCCAAATTCTCATATTTACGTCCTTATTTACCGGATTCGAGCATCCAAACTTAGCAGATATCTTTGTTAGATCTACCCCCAGGTACTGGCAATCCTGGTTTTACAAAAAAAAACTCCACTTAGAGTCCGGGAAATGACCATTGATCGATCGACTAATCGATCGCCTTGGTCACGTGCCATGGAATCACCTTAAATCGATAGTATTTTCGTTCACCGGCGAACTCACTGCTCATATCTCATAAAACATCCGCAAAAAGGCAGCACTGGAAACAACATTGACTTGTCATGGAGAGGGACCGATTCCATTCCAAGTGTCCAGGGATTCAGAGAAAGGGAAAAAAAGAGGGGCCACTCCCCCTCCCCCTTTAGGAACACGGGCAGGAAAACAAACATAGGTATGTAAGTACTTACGGCGAAGAGGAAGCCGTATATGAGTATGAGGTATGGGTACACTGCACCGATTACAAAAAAGGTAAATAGGTAGGGGGAGGAAAAAAGTCTCGGATTTCATTCAGTAATTAAATCTGAAAATATTTCACTAGAGGGAAAATGCGACGGTGTATGCGAGGACTATAAAGAGAGGGAGGGGAGTGCCGCTGCGTATTGAACGAGTTCTACAAGATTCGCATGCACGACTTTCATAGCTCTGTACTGCGCCGCGATCGGCCGCAATACGCACAATTCATTATGAACGATACCGCCAGCATTACTGGCAATCAGCGCATTATCACAGTTGCCAGATTGGAGAAAAATAAAGAAATTTAACATTCGATTCGAATCAATGAATGGGCGCGCGGTTTAAATATTAATCAGCACTACCTGGCAACCGAGCGCGAGGTGAGGTCATACCTGGTTGGTATATACGTGATATCAGCCGTAATTGCAGTTACGGGGCTACGAATAATGACCCCTATCAGGCGGTCGTCATAGTCACTTTCGGGATTGTGAGGAAATGTTGACACCTTATTCCCGGAAGATGACCACAGATTTTTCAAGAGCTACTCCCGGCAGAGTCCCTATACATACTATGAGCACGGACTATACTACTATCTCAACGCAAAGTACCGTAAGCTAATGGAAACATGATTTGGACTTTACACAAGCACAAAATGGAAATTGTGCCTGCGAATTTTTCAAGATGACCGATGTGCTTCTTGAGGTTGTGTTTTTAATCAACGAGAAGGCACATGGCACAGTCAATCACAGCGGGGGCGACCGGGCGTTCTAGCTAGAATTCATCGGAACATGGGAGTTGGCGAAACTATGAAATGCAAATTTTAAAATTAATTGATCAATGAGCCATTTCTGAATTGTTTCTTGCAAAAAAAAATTAATATAAGTGCTTTCTGAGCAAAATTACCCTGGTAAAAATGACGACTATACGACTATTCCAATAACGACTATAAACATAGTTGCCGACTATAATGAATAGTTGGCCAACTATAAATCCATAGTTGGCCAACTATGTTTATAGTCGTTTTTGGAACGGTTATAGTCGTCATTTTTACCAGGGTTTAATGCGGAGAATTTTCATCTGAGGAATGGGGCTATTGCACACTTTTGCTATAAGCGATATAATAGTCGATTATGGCGTAAAAACCTCAAAAAATAACGATGGCGGCACTAAAAACTTCCAGAATCCACTCCTAAACTCAATAAACGCAGTTATTTGCGCGAGCGTAATGGTGGCCGAAGGCACTAACAATGGGAGATTCCTATCTTAATTTTTTCACTCTTTCTATGTTGACAAGGATGTTTCACAGAGTAATTAGTCATCAGAGTGATGATCCACATCCGATGAATGGTGCCGCAACACCTAGTGACACCGGTGTGAAATGAAAGTAGTCTCTTTTTATTGGTCACTTCTTGATGGAGTTTCAGAATTATTAAATGGGAATCTCCCATTGTTAGTGCCTTCGGCCACCTTTACGCTCGTGCAAATAACTGCGTTTATTGAGTTTAGGAGTGGATTTTGGAAGTTTTTAGTGCCACCATCATTATTTTGTGAGGTTTTTACGCCATAATCGACTATGAAATCGCTTTTATCAAAAGTGTGCAATAGCCCCATTATAAGCACAAAAACATTTCTGAAGCAAAAAACGAACACTTTTCACGTCCGAAAAAATCGGAACTCCGTCCCACCGTGCGACGCGACACACAATGATCTGACAATGAGACCGACAAAAAAGGACCAAAAATCAGTGAAAATTAAGTAATCAAAATGCATCGTTTTCGACCTTTCGAGTTTTGTATATAACTTTCTAGGAGCATTTCTACAGGTTTAAATTACTTGTTAGAAGCGTTCTGGTTAAAAATTGTCTTGGAAGTGTGTATTTCATTGATATAAATTGATGAGAAAAATCCCTGATTTTTTTCCACCTTTTGATGATTCCAGTCCAAAGTGCGACGTTGCAAATTTGAATAATAGGCCTGTAGCCTGATGCGCCTGAAAATAGTCCATACCACCAGTCAAGATGGCTCCTGAAGGTTTTTAGTAAGTTTCAACCGCTGATCAAACATCTATGGAATGCACTTTCTTAGCGAATTTTCCACCTCATAAAATGCTCATAAAATGAAAGACTGAGCCGTCATTTTTTCCATGTGGTCATTTTCAAGGACTGAAATATATTAGAGCGAATGAACGATGCGTTGTCGTGCCTGAAAGAATTGATGCAGAATATATAATTTTGCGCTTCAAATATTTCAACCACTACGGGTGAAAAAAAGGATCAGTTTACTCTGGATATGAGATGAGAGGGGGGCGAGAGGGACTTCGACCTCCATGAATGGAATCGACCATAAGCGACACTCAAGATGTGATTGTGGTTTGCATGTTATGGGCAAATTCTCACGATCGAGTGATGAGAGATGGATTGTAAGACGCAGTACATTGTTGAACGGTGGAGGGTTACAAAAAATGACGCAAAATGGGTAGGTCGAAAACTTTTACTGCGGTAGTATGAAGAGAGTCAATACAGTTACACTTTGAGTTACATGCTCAAACTTGTAAAACGAGTAAAATGTAGTGCTTGAGGGAAAATTGAGATTTTTTCTTTTTTTCCGCGTGGAACAGAAAATGAGACATCGATATCGGTCGGCGAACATTTCAGTAAAAAAAGAAAACGGTCGAAAAAAAAAAATAAATACGTCGACGAACAGGTACAACTTATTCAGGTGAGGAAAACGAAGCGTGCAGTTTTATTATTCCGAGTCCACAGAATGGGCAACCTTGTCGCTGCACAATACTACAGCTAATTTTTGAGCCGGCGCGCGGCGATCGACCTGCATTGAAAAGGGCAGAATAGTTCATTTCTTGGAATGCGCGGTTGGATCTATTCGGCATCGGGAATCAGAGGAATCTTTTCCCTTACATAGTAATCCGTACCTGCGCGCGAGCCGAGCTGCTTGCCTTGCGCCTGCGCGAAGAAAACGCACAAACGTCAATGCACCTTTTCCGCAAACATTCCTATTCATCGTTTAAAAGGAGAGGAACGTCTTGACTTGACTTGATTCGCCTCGATCCTTTTCACTTTCTTTGAAACCACTCATAAAATGTTGAATCGTAAATCACATTTAAAAACCCAAACATAAACACGCGAACGCCTCGATTTCTTAAAGTGATGATCATATAATAATGGGCCTTGATTTTGCGTCTTCAGGTCAAACAATCCGCGAAATCATAACATTGACCCGGATGAAATGAACAATCGGTTTTCCAAGCGATCGAGTTTGTGATTCATCCTTAAAAAATGTTCGCGGCGAGAAATGCGGTTCAGAGACCCCGGCAGCCGACACATTTTCTTTTCTACTCTCCTTCTATAGTCGGGCCAATATAAGTTGACACCTGAAGCAGAGAGAATATGATCAATAAAAATTGAGAAATGCAACAATGGACTGAATGCGGAGCCCCCTGTCAAGACGGAGCACGCCGCTTGACAAGGGTCAGCTCCACGCGGCGTTGCCACATAGTGCAAACCTGCCTGATTCTTCAGGTGTCAACTTATATTGGCCCGACTATATTCGATGATTCATCAATTCAAATGGTTGCGATGCGATCAGAACCAATAAAACGGTGATTCTCAATGAAAAAATAGTATTTACTCATCAATAAATTCTCCGGAAAACTTCATCGGTACGTAATGGGTATGTTGCATACTTTTGAGCTACAACAATATAGAACCTTGATTCTTATGTAAAATTCGGCGAAAATAACGATGCACACATTAAAAACGTCCGAAATCCACTCATTAACTCAGGAAATCACTTCAATTTCAAACAGCCCGCGCTACACTAGACACTATTTGCACCGGTATACTACTACATAGACGGAACCAACGTGCATAAGTATAAAAAACATCGTAACTACAAAATGATAGGATTCCCTTCTAAATACATGAATTATTGGCTGCATTTGCTGTCTAGTCATTTCGGTCTATCAAAGATTACAAAATAATATAAGAAATGTACCCATCTAAACGAAACATTCCAATGTTTGTAAGTTCTGTTCATGTTTACAAAAACGAGATGGTTCCATCTATGTAGTTATAAGTCGATGATATAGTGTCTAGTGTAGCGCGGGTTGTTTGAAATGGAAGGTATTTTCTGAGTTAATGAGTGGATTTTGAAAGTTTTTAATGTGCGCAACGTTATTTTCGCCGAATTTTCAGTGGAAATCAATGTGTCATATTGCTGTAGCAAAAATACGCAACAGACCCATTGACGCATGCCATGAATTTCCTACGGTTTTAGGGGTCTCTCCGCCCTTGCGAATTTAATAGCGCGAATAAACTGATTGAGCCAATGAGCTGCCTGTCGAAGTCGAAAGTTCGAGTCCGATGCATCGACGATCAAGAAGCCCATTAGCTCAAGCAGCGTTAATCGCCGCGTTTAAATTCGCAGGTGGATAGACTTGTTGCGACCTAAACGCGGGCCGTTCGCGTTCCCTGATGCTTCCACGATTTTCTCTTATTTTCAAAAAGCCATTTCCTGACTAAAAGAAATATTTTTCTTTTACTTTCCACATAATGTTAACCTAACCCGGGGGAGAGGAGCAGCGAAGGGTGCAAAAAAAAAAAAAAAAAAAAAAATTACAGATCTCATACCTGCAGCTTCTTTATTAGGCCAAAAAGTTCTATACAAATTCAGCCGAGATCTATCGGTTCTGCGTAAAGAACTAAACCTGGATTTCTCAATAAACTAGAGTAACTGGGTTTTTATGCTTCAGTTATTTGAACTCGAGTTTTGGGTTCAATCAAGATTCTAAGAATCGCATTTTGCGCGTATAACTTCCTCATAAATATTTCAACGCGGATTAGCAAACATCGCATTAAACGTAACACTTCACCGTATACCGAGGCAAGGGGAACGAACGACACGTCATGATAGAGGATTAAGCTAAGGTTTTTAATTGACCAGTGGCGGGCGGCTTGCGACTAGTTAACGACGTTAACGTTGCAATTTGCCAATTTCAACCCAAATAGAAAGTAGAAATATACATATATTTTTTTTTGTCTCAGAAAGGCTGATCCTTCTCGCAAGTTTAGTTTAAAGGGGTGTCTCCACCTGCGAATTTAAAAGCGCGAATAAACTGATTGAGCCAATGAGCTGCCTAGAAGTCGATAGGTCGAGTCCGATGTATCGACAACAAAGAAGCTGATTGGCTCAATCAGTTTATTCGCGCTTTTAAATTCGCAGGTGGAGACACCCCTTAAATGTCCACCCTTTCAATAGTTGCCAGATGTCCGTTTCGTGTTCATTTTTCGGAAATGACTTGATGTTTTTCCCAGGACGTTTTTCGGCTCCGAAAAATAATCTCAACTTGATTGGGATGTGTTTTGTTTTTTTGTTTTTGTTTTTTTTTTTAAATAGAAAATTTCATTTTTTTCCGGGTGGTAAATTTTACAATATTTACCTTGAAACCACTACAAAATTACCATGAGATAAGTATATAAGTGAGAGGCAAATCTATAAATCGGTGGCGTAGAGTATAGTTTTGCAACGGTGCATTTTGTCCGTTTAAACTTATGAAAAAAATCAAAGTGCATATACATACAAATAGAATGTTCTAGGTCCAACTCTTTCGTTCGACAATTTTAACATGACGGTTTCTATGGGACAAAATGCAACGTGGCCAAATGGCATGCTGCACCACTGTTTTCAATACGACTACACTTGTAGAGTTTATATGAAGCTTTTTTTCCTCAAACTCTAACATGCATCGCAGGATACCAGGCGATAGCACGCTTTATGACCAGTTGGGTTGGACCTAGGTTTGAAACGGTGGCAGCTATAGCACACTCCACTTACCGCCTACCGGTGTCATATTCAAGAGGTCAGTTTGAGATTGTTCAGTGTATGAAGTTACATAAAAAAGTGTGCGAGTCGAGTTCGCGCGCGAGCAATGCGAACGCACAAATGATTATTGTAGTTCGTCTTTCATAAGCTAGGTACGATTACGTTTTCAAAAGTAGAATATTGCACGTGCCAGACCTGGACGGGTGTCTGGGACCTGTCGCAGTGGCATCACATTTAAGTCTTGAATAAACAGAGCGATATACAGGGTGTAACAAAACTACATATATTATACATTAATTTTTAGGGCGTGTTTTAGAGGTAAAAATAATACTTTGTTCCCCTATAAATATGGGTCCGAAAATGCCCCCCTTTTGAGCTACAGATCCACAAAACTTTAAACAAGTTATGGTTATTTTAGAATAGCGACCACTATTTGGAACCAAATGTCTTGAAAATTGGTGTTCCGTAGTAATTTTACGTGTAGAATCTATTGATGACCTTGAAAAATTCAGATATTACGTCTGACTGTACTTTTCAGGCAATATTGTACGTCTTTAATGGCACAAATTTTATGTCCCGGAGTAAAAATTTGAAAATTAATTACTGAAATCAGGTAGAAAAAACTCTTCGTCTCTTGCATCTTTTCGATACGACGTATTTTAAGCGAGATAATTGCTGCGCAATGTGGAGAAGTCAGCGCTTTTACTGGCGAAGAAGCAGCGAAGTGGCGGGTTGCATACTTACTGCCGCTCACCATGGTATAAAAGCGCTGACTTTTTCACATGCACAGCAATTATCTTGCTTAAAATCCGTCGTATCGAAAAGATGCAATCGACTAAAAATCTTTCTGAGAATTTTTTCCTTCTAATTTCAGTAATTAATTTTCAATTTTAAAATGTCAGTTTGCGAACTTTCCAAAACAAGGATCTTAAATGCCCACGGGTTTTATAGCCCCCCCTTCCCAAATACACGCCCACAGTGAATATAAAAAAAAAATCGACGCACACACCAAGAACTTTCAAAATTCTCTCATTATGTCGTGAATGCGCTTTTTTACAATCCGTCTTTTCAATCAGTATTCTGGCAATTTCTGTACCAGTAAATACAAAGCCGACTGCTGTATAGTCATCACCAATAGTCCAGTCGCCTTAAGCGCTAATTACACGATTGAATCGATCTTCAAATTAAAGCGCGTTGGTTGGTGGCAGATGTTCACCGTATAGTTACATGAGATAGTACTCATATTCTTTTCTAACACATTAATTCTTATGGACGGATAGAGAGATAGAATTCGCTCTTTGTGAATTTGAAGGAGTATAGGGCCTCCGAAATACACACCTAGATACTTTGAAACAGGTGGGAGTATCAGATCGCGAATGGCCTGGGCAGCGACGCGACGTGGTTGCCAGGATGTCGAGAAAAATATATGTATTTTTCGTTGATCTGAATGGTCAATGCGAAGGTATTTTACCACCGCCCGGCAACTGCGATTTAATTTATTTACAGCTCTGTTGCTATATTTTGAAGAGAAACTTTTACAACTTAACATATTGCTTTCAAAAGGCGAAGAGAAGATTTTCCTGGTGCACGATTTGGCAACTGTGCGTGGACTGCGACCAACGCAACGTATAAGAAGCAAAATCTAGCGCGTTGCTGCCGTTATGCGTATTGGTATATTCTTTCAACCGGTTCAAGCAAAGATTACTGATCTGACGATTCCTGTAGTCCATAGTTATACTTCCCTACTGATGCATGTAATCTTTGCTTAAAAACCGGTACAATCATTAATGGCTTTTATGATTAAAACGGCAGTCGCCATTGATTCACGAACTTTTACCCACTGGCCCGCGAGCAGAGCTGCCGATTTGCGTAGATTCAATGACATTTTTAAATTCACCGATGATTCCACCGGTTGAGAAAAGATTACATAATTCAATTCAGAGTATAACTATAATGCACGAAAATACTCTGGTCAGTAATCTTTTCTCAATCGGTGGCAACGCAGTAAATTAATTAAAATATCCGCAAGTTTTCAAAATTATCGACGACCTTAAGATTCTAGTAATTTCGTGCATTACAGTCACACACTGAACTAAACTCTGTAATCTTTTCTCAACCGGTGGAATCTTCGGTGAATTTCAAAATGTCATTAAATCTACGCAAATCGGCAGCTCTGCCCGCGAGTGCCACACCTTACAGTGAGCAAACTATAAGGTTACAACGTGCAATGAAATAGGTTACCGAAATGTTGTGTTATAGTTTCAATAAACAACAAAAATCACGGGATTTCATAACATAGTACGTCTTAAAGAGATCCGAAGACTGGCAACCGCGTGACGAAAAATTTATTCATCGTGTGACGAGCAATAAAATTCGCGTCAATTACTACCGGTCATAAACCAGATATACGAGGTGTATTTGTAAACAGCTATGGGAAAGCGGGAAAAAACCAAAGCTGATAGTGACAAAATCCCAAAAACAGTTGAAAGATCTTCGACCAAATCATCCCTAACCCTGGTATCATTGAATAAAAAAGGGAAGAAAAGATGAAAATTGAATAACAGATAAATCAGAAAAAAACTACTTCATACCCTCCTTAGAATCAGTTGAAAATTTAAACAAATTCAACTATATTCTTCTTAAAAGTTTTCATTTTTTTTTTTTTTTTTTTTTTTTTTTTTTTTGCGAGCCATTTTGATTCTCAGGTTACCTTTCAAACAAATTTTCGGTTTGATGTGAGTGTATTGGTGGTGGGGTTCAAGGTTGTACGTTATTGACTCTAAACTTGTCGGAAGCAGGCAGCGAACAGCGCCGGTAACGCACAACCGAGCCCGTATCTTCAACAAAAAGCAAGCTTCCTTACAAACTGGAGTGCGTACCTACCGTGCAGAAGTAAATGCGCATTTAAATACAAATCAACTCCTTTTTCCCTTGTGAATTATAGAATTCAAATGAGTTGATTGTCGAGAATAACTCGCGATGACTCAGATTGCATAGTTGGAGTATGTATATGAGAAAGAAAAAAAAAAAAAAAAAAAAAAAAAAAAATCAACAACTATAAAAATGTATAGAATGACATTTCTTAGGTAGCTTCTGCTTTGTTTTTCGAACTATGAACACATTTACATAGAGGTGGAAGAGAGAGGGGGGTCAAGTCAAGATAACTACATACATGTAATCCTGTTTCAGCGCAACCGACATGAAGAAGACTTGACGCGCGACGGAGAGGGCAGTGGCGGTGCGTGCAATCTGGCAACGGTGGATTGAGTCCATTTAAACCCGTGTAAAGTATCGATTCCACAGAATGCACAGTGCACCCCCGACATTCGACCTTTTTCATGACTTTTAAATGGCCTGGATGCAACGTTGTCAAATTGGACACGCCGCCACTGGAGAGGGGAGTGCTAGTCAGCTTTGGTAGGCTTTTTTACTCCTTATTTTTCGGAGGTAGCTTACATTACATGTACTACTTTCTTACTACTTACATTGTGTACGATTGATTTTGTGCGATACATTTGGAGGAAGATGTCATCATGCTTATGATTAATATATTAATAATACGATTATCGAGCTTTCAGAGAGGCTACAAAATTTTAGTAAAAAAATTCTCTGACTTTTCCAGGGGCGTCATTTCGAGTCCGGCTTGGGGGGGGGGGGGGGGCAAAAATCCAATGTTTTTTATTTTTATTTTTTTTTCGGGCTCGGCAATATAATTAAATCCCGTTTTGGAGCCAGACGCCCCTGGACTTTTCCAGATTTTACAGATTATTTACTTACATTTTTTCCAGAGTTTTAAATGCTGAAAAACGCTTATTTTTCCTAGCGATAAAGTGAGAGATTTTCCCGGAAAATTGTACTCGGTACATTCGACCTATTGCATGGGTTTAAATGGACACTATAACGCTGCCAAATTGCACGCTACGCCGCGCCACTGCTCTTGGTGCGGCAACTTTCCTTTAATTTTTTCCAGATTTCACACGGCAAACTAACACTTTTCATCGAGGGGAAGGGGAGGGAGCGAGGGGACAGGGAAGTGGGCGACACACTCAAAATATACTTATTTCGCACATTAAACCTGCAAGAGCCTTGACAGTATAATTCTACGAAATTTACGAATCAGGAAAAGACTTTGTGAGCAGGCACAGCAGGTCAAAAATAGCTTTCAAAGAAAACGCCAGTTTTAAAGGTTGCTTACAACAGGTGTTGCCAGATTGGGTTAAAAAAAGATGGATTTTCCACATAGTTTAATGTAAAAAGTGTATTTCCCGGCAAAATCTGACAGTCTTGCATACACTTTTGCAGTGGATCGGATAGTACAGGGAGGGGAAAGGGGTTCCCTGCCATTTTCACACGCGCTTTTGCGAGAGGGACAATAGACATAATACACTCCACATCGTGTGATTCATAAAACTGTACTTGATGTCAGATGAAACCGAAGGTTTCGAGACCCATAAATAAAACCTGCACGAGGGAAATCATCCCCCCCACGAAAAATTCCACAGCGCTGTATATGATTGGCTGAAAGGGTACATTACCAAATTATTTTTAGCCGAATAAAAATTAAAGCGTAATAATTTTTTCGGGTTATTTTTCTAAAACTGGTTCTTAATTTAACTGTCAAGAAGTTTTTAGAACAACTTTGAAGATTTCATGAACAAATTGATGTATTATAAAGAGTAAGGATTAAATTCAAAGTTGATCCACTTCTTGTTGGATGAAAATGGCCGTAGGCGGATCCAGCAATCTGGCAACTGCGCTTTCACCCCCATTTGAATGTATGATAAATAATCGATTCTTGAAGGGGCTATAGCCCCGTGACTAATCGATTTTTTCTCATGCAATTAAATGGGAAGAGTACACTAGACTATTTATTTTACTGTTTACTTTTTACCCTTTACTTCAGATAGATATTTTGCTTGTTGGTTCGCGGTCAAAGACGCCAGCTCCCAGAGCTAGAAACAGCCAGAAGATTTAAAATCCTTTTAATGGATGAGAAATCTTACCGTTTTTTCATTAAGCCCCGGGATTTTATCGACAAATCTGGCACCGCTGCCAGATCTTAAGAAACAGCCGGAAGATTTTAATTCTATTCTGATGGGAAATCTTGAGAACTATTTCCTTGAAACGCGATGATTTTAAGGTTTAACTCAAAATCCGGCAACACTGCTCGGGGCAATGGGTTCTCAGGATTTTTAAAAAATTGACCGTGTGTTGAGATCTCCCAATGTTTCTAAAATCGTATAGGGCCACAATATGCCACAGTTAGTGCATGCCTTAAGTCGCTACTGGAAGCTATACTGAATCGATTCTCTGATGGTTTACGATCGACGCGGTCGCTTCGGTTCTGATTGTGAATGAACTTCGATATCGGTGACACCCACGATTTTCCATCCACACAATATGCGGGCATTGATTGCTTGGTCACGCTCACAGATTCCTTCTTTTCACACTCGTTCAATCGTTTCGTCCATTCATTAATTCATTGACGCACACTTCTACACACATTTGTTTGGTTCATTCATTTTTCAGTCTCGTCTTGATGATACTGAAACAAAGCGAGGAAAAGTTCAGCGCCGCTGTTGCCACACTTCTCTCTTGCGCCTTCTACATATAAACAGTGGCGCACAGAATAATGTCTCTCTCTCTCTCTCTCTCTCTCTCTCTCTCTCTCTCTCTCTCTCTCTCTCTCTCTCTCTCTCTCTCTCCCTCTCTCTCTCTCTTTCGCTCTCTCCCTCTCTGGCCTACGCCCCCGTCCTTGTGGGGTTTATCCATAAGACCCCCTTGTTAGTTTAAAATTAACCTAACCTTAGAAAGCCTTTATTTTTAGTTTTTTTCCCTTGAGGAGTTGAGAAAAAGTACCCAACAAGTCCAAAATATAGCCCACAAGGTTGGTTTTGGGAGCAAGATGGTCTCCATAAGGACGGAGGTGTGCTCCCTCCCCCCCTCTCTCTCTCCCTCTCTGGCCTACGCCCCCGTCCTTGTGGGGTTTCTCCATAAGACCCCCTTGTTAGTTCAAAATTAACCTAACCTTAAACAGCCTTTATTTCTAGTTTTTTTCCCCTTGAGGAGTTGAGAAAAAGTACCCAACATGTCCAAAATATAACCCACAAGGTTGGTTTTGGAAGCAAGATGGTCTCCATAAGGACGGGGGTGTGCTCCCTCCCCCCCTCTCTCCTTCTCTCGCTCTCTCTCTCTCTCTCTCTCTCTCTCTCTCTCTCTCTCTCTCTCTCTCTCTCTCTCTCTCTCTCTCTCTCTCTCTCTCTCTCTCTCTCTCTCTCTCTCTCTCTCTCTCTCTCTCTCTCTCTCTCTCTCTCTCTCTCTCTCTCTCTCTCTCTCTCTCTCTCTCTCTCTCTCTCTCTCTCTCTCTCTCTCTCTCTCTCTCTCTCTCTCTCTCTCTCTCTCTCTCTCTCACCCCTCCCTTTTTTCTGTGAGTAAGGGTTTTTATCAGAACAACAACTCGAAAGATAAACCACCCATTTAAACTCGACAGCGACCCGATATGGCTGCAACACGATCCTTTATAATCGGACCGCAGGCGACAGGAGCAATAAACAGAAATTTAAGGTGCCAAATTTGACATCCATGTTGCAGTGGTCCGAGCAAAAACGAACAATTAATATTAACGAGCGTCATTGAATAAACTTCATCGATGTCATCAGATAAAGTGACCCAATTATAACTATGAGACCATCTCGCGGAATGGCCCGTAAAACGACAGGTGTGCTCTTCCGAAGAAATGTTCCTTTCAACGTAATACTAATTTCTGCGGAAGAAAACACATTATGCTGTGTGATCGTTACTTCCATAAACCGCAATAGCCGCAATTTATTCCGACGTATTTTGACTTCCGCGCATCGACAAAACGACCGGCAGAAGTATGACCAAACGCGTGTACCGATCGATGGGAAGGGGGAGAGGTGCGAATGAACGAGTATATGAGATAAGGGATTGAAAAGCAAAATAAACGGATTTCTTTCCCCTGCACAATCAAAAAAGAAAGATGTCAACAAGTACGAATTTACAAACATTGAAAGAGGTTCTACGATAATTATCGCGGTATGAATCTATACAGTATACAGGGGGTGTAAAAAAGGAACACTAAAAGTTAAGAGAACTCAAAATTAAAAAACAACTGAAATATACGTTCCGTTGTTTCCAGGGAAACATTTTTAGGGGTTGCTTCTTGAATGGGGCAGTTGCAAAGGTCTGAATTGTTGTGTTTTTTATAAAGAAAATGAAAGTCCTTGATGAGCTGAGAACAAAGATGCCTTTGGTTTCTAATTAAGTCCCATTGTTCCGGAGATGGGATTTTGGCCCAAAATACATTGTTTTAAATGGGAATTCCGCGTACGCCCACGATTTTTTACAACTTTACATGTGTGTATCTCCAAAACCGGGACACTTAGGAAAAAACCAAAGGCACCATTGTTCTCAGCTCATCAAGTACTATCATTTTCTTCATAAAAAACAAAACATTTTAGACCCTTACAACTGCCCCATTCGAACACAGAAAAAACATAGCAAACGCTTTGGGAGCGCTGAAAAAAACCTTTGGTAAAAAAATGACCTAGCAAAAGGTTTCGAACACAGAAAAAACAGAGCAAACGCTTTGGTAGCGTTGAAAAAACCTTTGGTAGAAAAATGACCCAGCAAAAGTTTCTGGTAGAGCCAACCAAATCTTTGGTTCACCCGGCAAAATCTGTTTAGTTTGGCGGACAAAACCAGCGTCTTTTGCTGGGTCATTTTTCTACTTAAGGTTTTGTCAGGGCTACTAAAGCGTTTTTTTTTTTTTTTTTTTTTTTTTTTTTTTTTTTTTTTTTTAGCGCACCCCCGAAAAAGATGTCTCTATACAAATGAAAGGTAGTTTCAGCATTTTCAAAATTTAAAGACGTTCTCAAGATATTGACAAGGGCTCTTATTATTTCTACTGTCACACCCTACGTACATACTTATGAGCTGGGTCATTCCATGCCAGAACAGAGCAGTAAAAAATCTTGCACTCTCACATTTTCATGAAATTTGGTACATTCATTCTCCCTGTTGAGTGGTGCTCAAAAATAATTTTTTCAGATTTCTTTTGGACCCCTAATTTTGGGGGGGGGGGCTCTGAAGTAGGGAAAATTTGGAAATTGACCTCGGAGCCCTCCTACTTGTTAAAGTGGTCTCATTTGAAAGCTCTTATAGTAAGGACTTCTTGTATAACTCGAAAAGGCTCAACCAAAAAAAATAAATTGTGATTTTTTTTTTTTTAAATTTCAACATTTTTTTCTTCTTTTTTTTATAAAAAAAATGCCAAATTTAAAAATCTACACAAATTAGGGACAAAAGTACATACCATAAGAAAGAGGCTGGTAAAATTTCATTTTGGGATCGCAATGGGATCGCGAGATATGGGGAAAATTAGCAGACATTCCACGTAAAAACTTGCCAGATTTGGTGATTTCATCATCAATGCAATGTTTTTTAAACCATTGCCTTGAAATGAATGGCGAATCTCCAAATCCTTCTGAGACTTTTTCGATGTATCCACAAGATTGAGCTACCAGCTCTGAAAATATGGAGTTTCGATAAACCGACAGCAGTGGCGAGGCGTGAAATTTGGCAACAGTGCACTTTCTCCATTTAAATTCACCAAAAAAGTCGAATGCTTCAGTCATCGGCGCTGACCAGGCATTTCGACCTTTCTAATGTGTTTAAATGGAAAAAAGGAACGTCACTGACCGACAGTCGATCTGACAACACTGACCGTTCGAGATCGTGGGAGCTCAAGCGTGGTCATAACTTTCGATTCACAAATTGGTCCCACCCCCCGAATGGAGGTGAGACCCGCGACTCGTGTGGAATAGTCGATGCTTTTTCACGGTCGATATGATACGTTATTATGATGAATATCCTCGCACATAGCAACGCTAAACCGGCGCAGAAAAGATTACATGTGTGGCAATATTTTCAGCGTGTCTGAATATATGTGTGATATGCAGGGCTGCCGTTTTGCGTATAATCAATGCTATTTTTCTATTCACCGAAGATTCCACCGGTTGAGAAAAGATTACACAGTTCAGTTCAGTGTATGACTGTAATGCACGAAAATACTCTGATCTGTAATCTTTCCTTAACCGATGGAAACTCCGTTGATTAATTAAAATATCCGCAAGTTTTTTTAAAGTCATCGACGACTCCACCGGTTGAGAGAAGATTACAGATGCGAGTATTTTAGTTTATTATAGTCATGCACTGAATTGAACTGTGTAATCTTTTCTCAACCGGTGGAATCATCGGTGAATTGAAAAATAGCATTGATTATACGCAAAACGGCAGCCCTGGTAATATGACAAATATGGCTCTGCGTAATCTTAGTTCAGTTCTTCAGTGAATCCATAAAAAAACTCCCCCGTAGGAACTAAAGCAGAAGGAGATCATACGGGCGGGCGGGTAAGTACAGACAGGAGACAGGAGGTGATACAAGGCACACGCCCATCACGGGCTCATCTAAAATGCATTTCAGAAATTAAAGATTACTTTATGAGCGTATGACCGCCCGCCCGCCCGCCCCCGAGCCGAGCAAGATATTCGTGTCGAGTGTCTACCGATGAGTATGAAGAAAATACAGTGTTGCCAGATCGAGGGTAAAAAGCAGTATATCGTCCCCATTTAAATCAATGTAATGCGTACGGCTTTTTTACCCCAATCTGGCAACACTGTAACGGAAGCCGCACAGTGGGTCACATTGCTACCAGTGGCGTATAGCGTGCAATTTTGCAACGTTGTACAGCGTCCATTGAAACCCATTCAGAATATCGAACTATTGACTGTTCGGTGAACACCTTTGCATTCGACCTTTTATATGGGTTTAAATGGACACAATACAACGTTGCCAAATAGTAAGCTACGCCGCTGATTGCTACTTTTTTGGACACTAAAGCCGAAATTCATCCAAACGGTTAGAAGACTTATTCCGTCTGTTTTTCAGTGGACATAAAAAGAATTCCGAAATCGCAACTTGAAAAATTCAACTGTACGACGACTGGGAAGATGATAAAACGACGGCTAAGCAAACTTATAACCAACGATTCCTGACCGATCCACCCCGCACACTGTTGCCAATTGAGTATACTCTCCAAACTGAATATAAAAACAGATGTTCCAGTGACACATCAAGGAGAAAAATTCGCAATTGGAGCTACCAGATGTAATTTTTGTATCTGCAACTAGATTTCTGGTGATTTTTTTAAAATACCATATCATCTGTCGTTTAAAAACAAGAATTATCTTTAAAAATGCAAGAAATAGCATTTACGTACATTGATTAAATGTCATTCTGGTAGCCTCAAATGTCAATTTTTCTGCGTGCAGACATTCCAAAATAGCTAAGTAAGTAATAGACTTCTTCGTTTTTGCTACATGCACCCCCTGTAGATTGCCTGAATTTTCTTCTTTTCCTGTCTTAAAAGAATGCTTTGAGAGATCATAGTATAAGCACAGAATAATACAACCAGAGCGGAAACTCTGTCGGATTTTGAAGCAAATTCATTTCGCTTCCGCCATGTTGGGATATAGGATGTTTACATCTGGATTCGCGCGCGAAAAAAAAAATGTAGGACATGATCTGCGAAATTTTCATTCTGAAATGCCATTAGCATAAAAGTGAGGCCGGAAAAATAATCAAGATTTCTTTCCAAAATTTACAGAAATAAATGAGTTTCAACACAAATCACACTCGTCCGCCATGTTGGGATATAGGACCACAGCGTTGCCTATTAGTGCCGTTAAATTTCAAACTTGCTTCCATTGGCTCTTATGGGAGTTTCCGTTCTGATTTTATTATTCTGTGGTATAGGTTCCCTAGACCTAGGAGCTTAGCAATCAAAGAGTCCTTAGACTCCTTAGTGTCCTTAAAGAGGGTATAGAATCAGCTGGAAATATAATGGTTTATGTGAAGTGGCTGTCTTTATCCTTCAATCTCTCTGCTTATAGAGCACCCAATTTACAAACTTTTGCATTTAAAGCACTCATCAACGTGGTACCTTAATGGGTCTGTTCATGGGCGGACACAGGGAATTGTCTTTCTCTCTCTCCTTCCATTTGAACTTATGTGTTAAAAAAAGAGAGAAGAGGGGCCTAAAGTCACGTGATAGCCCCCTCTGCTATCCTTTTCTAACACATAAGTTCAAATGGAAGGAGAGAGAGAAAGACAATTCCCTGTATCCGCCCATGGGTCTGTTGTGCACTTTTGCTACATCAATATAACTCATTGTTTCTAACGTGAAATTCGGCGAAAATAACGATGCGCACATTAAAAACTTTCAAAATCCACACATTAACTCAGAAAATACCTTCCATTTCAAACAACCCGCGCTACACTAGACACTATACCACCGACTTATAACTACATAGATGGAACCATCTCGTTTATGTAAACATGAACAGAACTTACTGACATTGGAATGTTTCGTTTAGATGGGTACATTTCTTATATTACTTTGTAATCTTTGATAAACCGAAAAGACCAGACAGCAAATGCAGTCAATAGTTCATGTATTTAGAAGGGAATTCCAACAGTTTGTAGTTACGATGTTGTTCTCTTATGCACGGTGGTTCCGTCTATGTAGTAGTATTCTGGTGCAAATAGTGTCTAGTGTAGCGCAGGCTGTTTGAAATTGAAGTGATTTCCTGAGTTAATGAGTGGATTTTGAACGTTTGTAATGTGCGCATCGTTATTTTCGCCGAATTTTACCTAAGAATCAAGGTTCTATATTGTTGTAGCAAAAGTATGGAACAGACCCATTGTACTAGAAATATCAACACAAGCACAGTAAGCTCTGATTACTTATTATCGCTGGACAAAAAAGAAAAGTGTCTGTTACCGGTGCGTTCACCTTAAAGTTGTATCAAAAATATAAATGCAATAAAATCCATGAATGATCGCAGAAAAGTTGCAAAAAAATGTATCATCACATCGGTTCACTGAGAATATCAAAACTAGAATCGATACATCGGACTTTGTACCGACTTACAAGACAACACTATACAAAAATCAAATTTTTTTGTGAGAAACTCGCAAGTTACCGAGAGCTCTTCCTCGAATATTGTACACTTGAGGACTGCGCGGGGAGGTTGACGTCATTTGCGCGAGATTCCATCTGAAGTGGGTTTTTGTTGAGACTCCAGCAATATGACATTTTAACCAAGAAGCATCGCATACTTACAACACTAACACAGCCAAAGACTTCACACGAGAATAGTCACGCACACCAACGTACAGGCTGCGACCCGTGCAGTGCATTTACACGAGCTAATAAGTGGTATATGAAACGTCGCATCGAGAACCTTGCAGGATACGGCTGCTATCCACTCTGCCATCATTCTTGGACTATACGATATGAGCTGAGCGCGCATAGTACAGTGGCGTAGCGTGCAATTTGGCAACGTTGTATTTTGTCCATTTAAACTCATTTAAAAGATTGAATGCAAAGATGTTCGCCGAACACCCAACACTTCGATCTTTTTCATGATTTTAAATGGACGAACTGCAACGTTGCCGAATTGCACGCTACGCCACTGGCATAGCACTGTATCTTTGAGATGAAGAGCAGTGAGAAAGTTTGCAACTCGGCAACGCTGCACTTTACCCATTTAAACGTTTTAAACGCTTTTGCGATTATTTACTTCCATGAAAATTAGCTGAAGACCTGCGAAAATGGACGTTGCACTGTTCCGCGCCGACTGAATCGCCCGATGCTCTTGATTTTTGGAGTGGGGGAAGTGATCGCATCCTGCTACTCAGCACTAAAGCCATCTATCGTCAATTAGTGTAATTAATTGAGATATGCTGGGGAGGGCCACCTTTGGGTCACCTACCTTACGATTTTTTTCTTTCTTTTTTCTTGGCTTTATTACCTCAGCTGATCAGTTTGCCCGCAACTCTAAGTAAAGCATTTGTTCATATACATACATGGATATTCCATTTCCTTTGGCATTTCAAAAGAGCATCTGACCCTTTGGATATGAGATTAGGTGATCATGAAAAGAACCGGAGGCGATCAGCAGAACACGATACGTCTAGAATGACGCGGTCGAGAGTTTTACTGAAACACCGAAATCTTAAGTACCGACCGTTTGCGCGTAATTTGATACAGGCGCAGCGGTAGAGGTCACAAGAATTAATTTTATTGATAGATGCGGTGCCTCCGTCATCGGTCATAGCTTGTGCCACTACAACTATTACCAACTACTAACGATGCTTGACCAAAATAAACAGTAGCAGAATTGCAATTTGGCAGGACCATTTTGAAATTACCAAAATAATGAACGTGATTCGTGGGGGGGGGGGGATACATATATACCACAGCAGAGCTGCCGATTTGCGTAGATTTAATGACATTTTGAAATTCACCGAAGAATCCACCGGTTGAGAAAAGATTACAGAGTTTAGTTCAGAGTATGACTGTAACGCACGAAAATACTCTGATCTGCAATCTTTTCTCAATAGGTGGAAACTCCGTTAATTAACTAAAATATACCGGTTGAGAAAAGATAAAAGACGCTAGTATTTTCGAGCATTACAGACATACTCTGAACTAAACTCTGTAATCTTTTCTCAACCGGTGGAATCTTCGGTGAATTTCAAAATGTCACTAAATCTACGCAAATCGGCAGCTCTGTACCACAGTATTTTTATGTGAAACAGTTATACTGCGTACGACTGAAATGTTTCATTCTTTTTTCTACCGTTGCGATGCAATCACCGCTGAATTAGGGAATTCAATGTCATTTAAGCAATGTTGCCAAATTAAACGGGTGATTCAACGAAAATTCGCTGAGTAAATGCGAAAGTGCGTATAATGAATAATTACGCAAAACGGCGCGGCAGCCTTGCTGCCGTGTTCTGCTTCAAGTTCAGCAAAACCTGCAAAACGAATGGTTCGAATCCACTGCCTTATTGGGCAACAGGATTGATACAGAGCAAAGCGTCTAAATGAGATTTAGATGCGGCTCTTCCGAGACATTTGAATTTCACGACCGAGGTCTCTCCTATGAAAAGCACGCACGTCAGAAGAATATTCTGAAACGGTCTTGACCGTCACATGTTGGACTAACGGGTGCATTTGCTGATCGTATGCGGTCGGTAGGATAGAAGGCGTGCGGACAAGCAAACCAAGTGCACTTGGAAATTCGAAGGGCTAGACTTCTCTTCAGTACAGCTGCCGATTTGCGTAGATTTAATGACATTTTTAAATCCACCGATGTTTCCACCGATTGAGAAAAGATTACAGAGTTTAGCTCAGTGTATGACTGTAATGAACAAAAATACTCTGATCTGTAATCTTTTCTCAATAGGAGGAAACGCCGTTAATTAAGTAAAATATACCTGTTGAGAAAAGATAAAAGACGCTAGTATTTTCGTGCATTACAGTCACACACTGAGCTAAACTCTGTAATCTTTTCTCCACCGGTGGAATCTTCGTTGAATTTCAAAATTCCATTAAATCTACGCAAATCGGCAGCTCTGCTTCAGTATCCCTTCTCCACCCCTCCTTTCCACAACTACCAATTCTTATAAGAACGCACAAAATAAAGTCATGATCGCGTTTTCGGGCAAAGTTCGGCGAGAAAATTGTTTTCGAGCATAATTTAAAAAAAAAAAAAAAAAACCCGGCTAAAGTCAAAAATCGCTCACAGGGGCTCGCACCGATCGCAAAACCTCTTCAATCGACAAATACAATTTTATAAAATTCTATCAGAACGACTGCGAACAAGAAAAAAGACGGCTGATGTACTATTACAATACTAGTAACTCATTACTATCATAGCTATTTCGCTATACTTCGTTCGAATCCTGTGGAAACTTTTTTTTTTTTCAAAACCTAAACATACAGGTAACAAAGTCGACCCGAACCCTGTATTGACTGATGAGCTAAGTGTTGATGTCAGCAGCCGATGAGAGAAAAGCATTGGAGTTTTCGTAGTCACTAGTCATCATAGTTAACATAGATGGTCTAGTTGAGGGCCCGATAAGTTATTCGCCACCGCGATTCAGGGACCGGACCCGATCAGTTTGAGTCACTCGAAGTCATACTTAAGTTCAACCGATGCCTCGAATCTGCACCGCCGACCAATCAGAAGCAAGTATTCGCGAATAGTGAGGTTATAGTTAGTATTCAAGGCAAGTCCGACTTTTCGCCAACTTGGTCGAACCCCAGACCTTTAAGTTGAAGAGCACAGTTGAGCAATCTATCAAACCACGGAGGTCGGCGTAGATTCCCATCAACCTTTCATGAAAGTATTACGTGATACTTCCTCGTGATAATTGAGCCTTTAGCACATCGCGTGGCTCAAAACTATTTAGAACGCAACTATTTAATTAATGAATTAAGAGAGGGTGCCTGAGTTCACAAATTCTTTTCCGAAAATCCGCCAGCATTAGTGCATTAATCTCGTTCAGGATTTTATACCGCGACTTGTACCTACATATTTAATCGAGAAACGTTTAGAAAATTCCACGAAATCCTTTGGGCGATCAATTGAAGGATCACCGCCGGCGATCCAGTGGATGCAGACCTTCGCAAGAGGCATTCAGCGTTGCCATAATTTCGGGGGAAATCGTGGGGCTGCGGGTTTATCCATTGAAGTTAAAGATTTAATGTTTTTTTGAATTATTATTCTTATAGGCTAATCAGAGTTAATGGGGGACCCCTGTGCGCACCTAGAGGTCCTTCAAGCCCCCCCCCCCCCCTTAGAAAATGTTGGAAACAAAAAACGTTTGGCCATTTAGCCTTGTGTTTTGGTGCACATCCCAACATTTTGGCTCTCTTGGGGAATGGGTCTGTTTGCTACATCATTATAACTCATTGTTTCTAACGTAAAATTCTGCGAAAATAACGATGCGCACAATAAAAACTTTCAAAATCCACTCATTAACTCAGAAAAGACATTCCATTTCAAAGAACCCGCGCTACACTAGACACTATTTCACCGACTTATAACTACAAAGATGGAACCATCTTGTTTATGTAATCAAGCACAGAACTTACAAACATTGGAATGTTTCGTTTAGATGCGTACGTACATTTCTTATGTTATTTTGTAATCTTTGATAAACCGAAAAAGACCAGACAGCAAATGCAGCTTACATTTCACGTATTAAAAAAGAAATTCCATAATTTTGTTGTTACGATGTTGTTTACTTATGCACAATGGTTCCGTCTATGAAGTAGTATACCGGTGCAAATAGTGTCTAGTGTAGGGCGGGCTGTTTGAAATTGAAGTGATTTTCTGAGTTAATGAGTGGATTTTCAACGTTTTTAATGTGCACATCGTTATTTTCGCAGAATTTTACAAGAGAATCAAGGTTCTATATTGTTGTAGCGAAAGTATGCAACAGACCCATTCAAGGAGCAAAGGCAAAAAGGTTGTGTACCAGTTCGTGTTTTCTCCCAAAATTTGCCTAGAATGCAATAGTGATAGTAAGGGCCTATTTTTTTGCTCGAGAAGGAAAAAAAAAGAAAAAAAAAAGGTTATCAGTTTTTGGCCACTGTTCAGCCCCTCCCCCCCCCTCCCCCTAAGAAAGGAACAGTTTCGCCATTGCTATTCGTTCCGCTATACAAGTTTCATTCTCCGACAATTTTTAATATAACACATAAAATTGCTGGGCAACGGAGTGAGCCACGTTCAAGGGAAAATTAGCATTTTAAAATGGAAATCGGGCTTCACGCTGTAAAAAAAATACTGTAAGGAACAGAGATCACAGAGAAAGAAACCATTAAAATAAATTAGAGATTGGCCAATTGTTTGACGCACTTCTATGTGTTACCTGGTTTACAAGTCGTGTGCGCTATCACTCGGGTAAATATGAATATTTATGCCTTGAAATATACATTAGTAATGACAAATATTCCGCTACAGCCAGATTCAACAATTTCCGAGTTTGCTTCGATGGGAGTTTTTACGGGAATTTTACAACTCCAGCAATTCCGCAGCCTTACATAGCCACGCCTTCTCATTCCTAACGGAGGGATTGGGGGGGGGGAGGGGGGAGGGAGCGGACTTTCAAGACATTTTGGCATAGAGGATCAGTTGCGAAAGTTTACAAAATTCCGAAATTCAAACCCAAATTTAACAACAGCAAACGAGAACAGTCACTTACTGATGCCTCCCGCTGGAAACTATTTATTAAAAAACTATTCAGCCCTGGATCTTTCTACTGCAAGTACTATATAGATGTAAAGAAGGCAGATTCAAGATGACCATTTTCAGCAGATAAAGTATAACCGCAAACACGCTTTAATCACTGAATGGGGCTCTTGCTCTTGCAAACTTTTGCTGTGAGCAAATGAATAGTCCGTTCTGATGTAAAAACCAGCAAAAATCACGAAAATCACACTGAGAAAGTTTAAAATTTAGTAATATACCTACATAACTACATAAATGGCGAGATCGTAATGGCGGTTCGACGCAGGTATCATGGGAGATTACTATGTCTATGTCTATGTACTATGTCTGTGTATTGTCTATGTCTCAATTTAGATAAGAATCGCCCATGTTAGCAGCGTCGAACCGCCATTAAGCTCGATTCTGAGAGCGAATTTCGTGATTTTTTAGTGTACTCATCGTCATTTTAACAGGTTTTTATGCAAGAACCAACAATTAAATCCCTTGTAGCAAAAGTTCGCAAGAGCCCCATTGTTGTTTGATTTGCTGATTAGACAATGTTACTTACTATTTTAAGTGTCATCCTGAAAAATCATGGAAAATTCTGAATGAAAGTGCTCTTGTCAAAGCCATCTTTTTTGTTCACGTGATCAGCCAACAAGACGCCTACCTTGAATTTAGTACCCGAAAAGTATTTCAAGAGGAAAGATATCAGGGCTGAATACGAAATAGTATCCAACAATAAGGCACCAGAAAGTGACTCTTCGTTTGCAATTCTTGAATTTAGGAGTGAGCTCTAGTGCTTCCAAGTTCGTGCATGATTATTTTTGTGGCATTTAATCAGAGCTGCCGTTGTGCGTATAATCAATGCTATTTTTCTATTCACCGATGATTCCACCTTTCAGTTCAGTGTATGACTGTAATTGCACGAAAATACTCTGTGGTTTGTAGTCTTTCCTTAATCGGTGGAAACTGCGTTAATTAATTAAAATATCCGCAAGTTTTTTAAAGTCATCGACGACTCCACCGGTTGAGAAAAGATTACAAAAGCGAGTATTTTAGTTCATTGCAATAATACACGAACTGAACTGTGTAATATTTTCTCAACCGGTGAAATCATCGATGAATTAAAAAATAGCATTGATTATACGCAAAACGGCAGCCTTGCATTTAACATTTGAATCGATGAGGCGTATAAGTTCATAATCGACCGAGAGGCGCATCCGAGATCTTTCCTAAAACTATCTAATTTTCACTTTTGAATGAACAGTCAACTAATTTAATAATGACAATCGACTCCTTAAATTTTGGCAAGGTAAGCCACCTGCAATGATTCAATTCATTGTGTAAAGTCTTGCAGGTTGCCTACCTAAACCAAAATCTAAGGAGTCAACATGTGACATGATTTAATTAGTTTGCTGTACTATACAGGGTGTTAAGAACTATTCCCGAATATTTCAGGGGCGAATTCTACAGGTCAAAATAAGACTTCTCTTTCCTATAAACATGGGTCCAAAAATGCCCCCCTTTTGAACGACAGCCCCCCAAAGTTTTAAAAAAGTGACGGTTTTTTTGGAATAGCGACAACTATTATGAACCAAATGTCCTAAAAATTGGTGTTCCGTGGTAATTTTACGTGTAAAATCCATTAATGACCTCGAGAAATTCAGAAATTGAGTCTGACTGTACTTTTCACGCAATCTTGTACCTTTAACGGCACGAATTTTACGTCACGGATTAAAAATTTGAAGAAAAATTTCCGAAATCAGATACAAAAAACCCTTAGAAAGATTTTTGGTCCTCCTTGTTTCTTTCGATACGACGCGTTTTAAGCGAGAAAATCGCTGCACAGTGTGCAAAAGTCAGCACTTTTACCATAGCGGCCGGCCGCGGCCCGAAGAAGCAGCGGAGAGGCGGGTTGCATACTTACTGCCGCTTTTCATGGTAAAAGCGCTGACTTTTGCACACTATGCAGCGATTTTCTCGCTTAAAACGCGTCGTATTGAAGGAAACAAGGAGGACCAAAACTCTTTCTAAGGGCTTTTCGCATCTGATTTCGGAAATTTTTCTTTCATCCGTAACATAAAATTCGTGCCGTTAAAGGTACAAGATTACGTGAAAAGTACAGCCAGACTCAATTTCTGAATTTCTCGAGGCCATTACTGGATTTTACACGTAAAATTACCGCGCGAAACCAATTTTTAGGAAATTTGGTTCATAATAGTGGTCGCTATTCCAAAAAAAACCGTCAATTTTTTAAAACTTGGGGGCTGTAGCTTAAAAGGGGGGCATTTTCGGACACATGTTTATAGGGAAGAAACGTCTTATTTTGACCTGTAGAATTCGCCCCTGAAATATTCGGGAACAGTTTTTCAACACCCTGTATGTATTGGTTGAAAAGGGATGAAAGGAGGAGGTTCTATACCCTGTGTTTAACCTTGTCTGCCATACATGTTTTGACGGAGAATTAAAGGAGAGAGAAATACAATTTTTTAATTAAATTTTTTTAAGTAAATCATCTGCCTTTTGATCCGGCAACGCAAGTAGGGGGCACTTCTCCCCCCCCCCCTTCACCATCCCTCTCTTTCTCTCACCTCTAAAACATGTAATTTGAGAGCACTGCTCAAAATATTATTAAATCATGACGTTTCGGCGTGGTTTAATTCTTGCCTCTCGCTGATTCATGCGATTTACGTCACGGTGGCGGTGGCGGGTAGAAGGGGGGGGGGGCAATGAAAATGAAGATGAAGAAAAGAAGAAGAAAAATAAAAACAACGTAATTGAAAGTGCCTGTTCTGGAAGATAATACTTTACCATCCCATTTTTTATGGGGGCCCGAGGCCGGTTCGCGTGCGTGAAACCACTTCACATACACTATACAGGGTGGTCCGAAAGTCCCGGGACGGCTTCATAACTTTTGAACGGCTGCATATGAAAAAACCAAACTTGGGGGATGTTTATAACTTAATAGAAACTACTTTTTGGCGTACCCGAAAATTCCGGGAGGCACCCGTAAAGGGGGGTTTCGCCCCCCAACTCAAAATTTTCAAATGGCAACCCCCATCTTGTGATACCTTGTTTGAAAGGGCATAAAATTCTAAGACTTTTGGCGCAAACCGGAGGTCGATGTCGTTTTTCGTCTTCGATATATCGATAGTCAAAGTTCGATTTTGACTCATTTTCAAAAAATCAGAACTTCCATTTGAAAAGTCGGACTTTAGAAAACTAGGAGTCAAAAATACTTTAAAAAGCAATTACTTTTCAGAAAAAAATACGGTTTTGATATTTGTCTAGTCTTAGGGCCCCCCAAAATTATTTAAAAAAATGACCCCTCAGGGGGGCTATCTCAAAAATTCCGAGCCACGGCCCCTATCGAGTGATACATCGCTTGAAAGGGCACACAAAACTGAGCATTTCGGCGCAAACCGCATGTCGATATCGTTTTCGGTTTTCGATATATCGATTTTTGCCAATGAGTTATAAACCCAACTTTGTCATTCGATATATCGAAAACCGAAAACGATATCGACATGCGGTTTGCGCCAAAATGCTTAGTTTTGTGTGCCCTTTCAAGCGATGTATCACTCGATAGGGGCCGTGGCTCGGAATTTTTGAGATAGCCCCCCTGAGGGGTCATTTTTTTAAATAATTTTGGGGGGCCCTAAGACTAGACAAATATCAAAACCCTATTTTTTTCTGAAAAGTAATTGCTTTTTAGAGTATTTTTGACTCCTAGTTTTCTAAAGTCCGACTTTTCAAATGGAAGTTCTGATTTTTTGAAAATGAGTCAAAATCGAACTTTGACTATCGATATATCGAAGACGAAAAACGACATCGACCTCCGGTTTGCGCTAAAAGTCTTAGAATTTTATGCCCTTTCAAACAAGGTTTCACAAGATGGGGGTTGCCATTTGAAAATTTTGAGTTGGGGGCGAAACCCCCCTTTACGGGTGCCTCCCGGAATTTTCGGGTACGCCAAAAAGTAGTTTCTATTAAGTTATAAACATCCCCCAAGTTTGGTTTTTTTATATGCAGCCGTTCAAAAGTTATGAAGCCGTCCCGGGACTTTCGGACCACCCTGTACTACCGCCAATAGTTGAAAAATATTCGACGAATTTGCTGATTAGCCGCTTTGAAAAGAATTTGAAATCCTGTTCCTCGCGTTTAGCTCGCCCTCGTCGATTGATGGATTGTGTATTCCATCACATTCTCACTTTCGATGGGAGCATGCGCGAATCAGTCGTGTATGTGATGCTGATTTGAATAGTTGTTGAGTATAAGTTCGATCACCTCATCATTCACCTTGTCTTCGATGATCAGTGAAGAATTCAGAATATGATATTAGCCGTATTTTACTTTGCTATCGCGATGGCGATTTTGGATATTTTTTTATACAAACAAGTGTTTTGGCGTATTTTAAGTCTGTTTGGACGCTCAAAATGTGCTCACTTTCCTATGGGTTTAAATAGGCGTATATTTGACGCAGAGTAACGGGTTTTGATTAATTCTTTCAAAATTATGAGCCTTAAAATTAATTGAAATAATGACTTCAAAGCGTTTCAAGTAGATTTCGATTGGATCAATGTTAACCACTGAACCTACTGTTGGCTGCTGTTTTGTAGAGCCCCATAAAACAAAAATGGACCCATTTTATTTGCCTCCTTTTCGTAATACGCCGGGAAGCATAGCATGTGATAGGTCTCTATACTAGAGTCCCTATTTATGAAAGAGTCAAGACACGTGAACAGAAGTGAAGAAGAAGAGGGTGTCTGAGGAGCCTGGAGGCGCGCCTCTTATTTACATTTTTATCCAACGATCTTCCCGCCAAAGATTACTTATACATGTATTCGTGTGTAAGTAATCTTTTTTAGGTCAACCTAACCTCCAATACCCGTTGCCTCCACTACCTGTTTTAAAAGTAATGCGTGCATTTTATTCTGTTCTGAACACATTTTCATCAATTTCTGATTCAAATTTCATCAGTACAAGCTAAAAATGCCGAAAGTTTCCTCAAAGCTGGGCAGCAGTGAAGGTGGTTCCATGAAGATGTAAACAAGAGGCGCACCTCCAGGCTTCATAGACCCCTTCTTCTTCTTCACTTTTCAGCGGCCAATCAGAGATGGAACCTCGTAGGGCGAGACTCTTTCATACATAGGGACTCTAGTCTCTACCTGTCTCTGGTCACAGACAGCAGCCTTTGAGGATGTAGCTTTTTGAAACTTCGAGAATTTTGCTCACCGATGAAAGAAACAGCGGGAAATCACGTTGATCTCCATGGGACTCGTTGAAAACGGCCTTCTTCTTTTTTTTTTTTTTTTTTTTTTTTTTTTTTTTTTTTTTTTAAGGAAGTTAGACACCAACGAGGACTTAAACAAATCTCAGTCGTTTTCTTTTTTCCTCGATTCTTCAATAACCGCTGTGTTTGTTCAGCAAACCCAACCCGCGCATACTCAGCGGACGTTTGTTCCCTATACACCGGCTTCCTACTTTTTAAACGCGACAGGAAAAAGGTGCTTGTGCTTGAGTGTATATTAGTGCCTATGGATGTGTATGTGTGTGTGTGTGTGTGTGTGTGTCTTGCTCCCCCCCCCCCCCTCATTCTTATTTTTATCTCACGGATCATAGCAGCTGAGAGCCTGAGAATATTACAACAATATTTAAACAATTTTTTAGCGCTTTAAAGTCCTTTTGCCCCTCCCCCCCTTCAATCCACATCTCTATACAGCGCATCAGCGGTGCTTACTTTATATCGAGTCATGACGGCAGCTTTGGTCGCATGAATGAAGATGATGCTACGATCTCGCTCGCCTCGGCCCGTGCAAGTATGTGTTTTCTTCCCGTATGACCACACAATGGGTTGAAAAATAGGTTATGCAGGACAAGAAAGTAGTAAGTATTTTGCTCCTTGCCAATTACGACGATGCTCTTTTCACGCTAGGAACAAAAAATTCCGACTTATTATTCGCAGTAGAGTGGATCTCGCAGCAATGTTTACCCGCAAGTAAATGTGGTTTTTTGACCTGAAGATACGTCCAAAACAGTCCAAAACATTTATGCATGTCTAAAACTATTTATCCAAAATTTTTAGTTTATTCAAAAAATATTTTTGGTTCAAATAAGTTGAAAAAATATAGAAGGAGGGGTTTCATCCCCTTGTCCATCCTTATCTAACATACGTGTTTCGAGGGAGAAAAGAGAGAGACGGCGAATTTCTCGTTGCGCTACTGTTTAAGCATCAGATGCATCGATCAAAATTTTGGTTTCAAGATACGCGGATCCAAATCAAAGCGTTCGAAAATCTGATGAATAAAAAACACATCTCCGCTGGCGCCGGTCGAGAAAGATGCTGAAGAGGCTGACATCGATAAGCAAAAAAAATTGCAAAATAAAATTTTGTAAAAGTAGCAACATTTCCATACTGCAGAAAAACGCCCTTTCTAATTAAAATGCTGCATGAAGATGAATGATTTTGCTGCATAAATGAGCTCGGGGCGAGACCACGACGGGCGCACCCCCCCCCCCCCCCCCCCCCTCCCCTAGGAATCCGCTCCAACATGTATACTCGTAAACAATCTATCGTTACTCTACCATTTGCGCCAATGAAAAAATATCGATTGTATGGAGATTCAATTCAACGCCCTGAGAATCGATTCTTTTTCATGGGTCAAAGTGCTCGAACCGCAACTGATTGGTGATCATACTGACAGAGTATTCAAGAATTCAAAGAATGCACTCGAGAAGTGTTATCGCAAAAGGAGGTGCGGAGCATTCCTTCCGAGGTAAGTACTTCGCATGGATAAACGGTCAAATTCTGAATAACCATAGTGCTTCACCATAGTGAAGCCGTAAATCACATATTCACCTAACAGCACGAAATTGTTTGTTCTGAAATAATTTCAGGCCATTAAAACAGAAATGGTCCTCAAGATTAAGGCTGATGACTGGCAACATCCAAGATTTACAATTTTCGACCAATAGAATCACTCATAGACAATCTTAACGATTGGTATAGCGATGAAGTAAATGATCGGCCCGCAGATGTTGATCAGACGGCGGCGCACTCATTAAAACATCAAAGAAATAAGGACACATGCAGCCAACAAGATTGCAGACAAAACGCTTAAAAAACTCCAAACAACATCTCTAAATAATCATTATTTTCTTAATAAGTATTTAACTGTTTTCGGCTTTGATAATGTGAGTAGTTGAGTGGGTACTTGACATTATTCTTAATGGTATCTATGTACTTGTTCAGTGAGGTTTGTGCTAAAAAGACGATCCGATTAGCAAAATGGAGAAAAGTGCATGGATTCAAGACACAAAGTTATAACACCCGCTATTACTTGAGTGCCAAAAACTTACACGAGGGTTGGGGTTGTTTCGAGTTAGGGTTGTTTCGATCCCAAAAATTATTTCATCCAATTTTCCATTTGTTTTTTCTTTTAATTTTTGCTTTAAATAATTAATCGTCAAAAACGCTGTTAAGTAGGCCCTTTCGGGAGCATTTTTATGATTATAACTATGCTAATAAATTAATCATATTGATGTTTGAATTGGGGGAAAAATCACCTATACTTTATTCGCATTTTGTAGTGCGTTATTCCTTTCGGAGTCACAAATTTTAGGTCTTGCGACAGTTGACCGCGCACATTTGACCGCGGCGACAAATGACAGAGTGCACATATAATCGCGCGACAGTTGATCGCAAAAAAATAATAATAATAATAATAATAATAATAATAATAATAATAATAATAATAATAATAATAATAATAATAATAATAATAATAATAATAATAATAATAATAATAATAATAATAATAATAATAATAAATAAATAAATAAAAAAAATAATAAAATAAAAAGAGAGTTTGAACATTTTTCTGCGCACAATCAAGGAAAAAATGTTTATGAGCGTAGGCGTAGCCAGGATCTTGTCATTCTCTTTTCTTTGCACATTTGACAGCATGTGTTAGAAAAGGATAGAGACAGGGGCTGAAGTCACGTGACAGCCTCTATCTCCATCCTTTTCTAACACATGTGTTTAAATATGGGGAAAGAGGGAGAGAGATAAATTGACAAATTCCTGGCTATGGAGACATGACACGAATATTCACACGTTAACTTCAGTTCATTTGCTTCAGATATTACAGAGGAGGCTTGAGCTCTGAAATCGAGATTTACTTGATTTAATTTCAGTAGTAGCTTTAATAAAAGCCCAAAAAAAAAAAAAAATAATAATAATAAAAAAAAAAAAAAAAAAAAAAATAAAGGAGTCTGGGTGTTTTTTTTTTTTTTTCCCTTTTCTTTTTCTTTTTAAAAATCACGGAAATCAACTGACGCTTAATACTTTAAAAAAAAACTGTCTGTAGTTGAAATACTTGAACTATGAATCTCTCAGACTCGGAAATCTCACTCTCCGTCGATATGCACTTATCTTGAGCAGCGGTAATACACGAGTACAATGTATGCAGTGTTGCAAAAGCGGATGCACATCACCGTTCACCAACATACAGAGAAATCGGATTGATGTTTGTGTTATGACAGTCGGATGAGCAGGTATATGACGCCAAGTGTACTCACTACACAGTGAGCGTAGAACACTTTTTCCATTCCGATAAAATATTTTGCAAGAAAGAAAGAAAAAAAAAAATTGTTGGAGAGAGCGGGCAAAAACTGCAATTATTTGCTTTTATCCGCTTTACCTGGTTGTCAATACTATTGACGCCGCACACTGGACGAAAACGTCCTTGTGCCCGGACATGGCTGGTTTCGCGCTCCTATCTTTGTTTTTTCGAGTTGTTTTGGCTATTTTTCTTTAAAACCGACATCCTTTTAACTTATTTTCATTTTTTTTTTATTTTTTTTTTCATTTTTTTTATTATTTTCAATTTTTTTGTGTGTTTCCCACTAGAATCACCCTATATACTGTGTTTTTCGACTGTAGAAACAATCGCATTTTTATTTTCAGTAATGTATTTCGTGTCCGACCCTCACCCATTGACTCGCTCCAATGTGCGCCGCGTCGTGCTATTACACGATTATTTCTCGTATCCGCAGTTTTCCGCAGCTAAAAATCATTGAGATGGTTTTTCCAAGTTGTAATAAACACTACTAGCTCAAAGTTCACATTAAATGCGATTAAATAGCCTGTTGAAACTGTATTTTAATTTTTTTAAACCTTCAAATGTTAAATTTGTACAAAAACCATCACTACATACATCTATAGTTGCATGATTTTAAAAAACTATAGGTCGAAAATTATCTCCAAGCAATGGTGAAATTGACTATTGTATCGGCGTTTGTTGAAAAAAAGATTAACACATCTTTTTAAGGCAAAATAAAACACGAAATTTTAGCGTCAAAATTTCAAACCGCACCAAGAACCCGTTATTCGACAATGGTGAGGTATAGTGCTGGCTCGAGGAAAAAAAAACAATGTCAGAAAAGTTACATTTGGGTTCTAAAATACTACTTTTTGTCAAAAAGTTGAGGTTTTCTGCAGATTGACTTGACCTCCCATGTCCGAGCATAAGGGCATTTTCGTCCAGTGTGCGCCGGTGGTACATTTGAGCTGTGTGAACTGATTTTGGATGTTTTTTTCTCTTTTGAAAACGGACTGAAATTAAAATCGAGAAAATGTCTTTCGAATAACATGCCGGAATACTTCATCACGATAATACGGACCAAAGATTTCAAAGAAGATGAGGAACGATCTGAATTCCAGCGACGAAGCGTGCGCAACAATTTTGTAACGTATTGCATGCGTGTAAATTTTAACTCACAAAACATATCGACAAAATAAGATGTGCGGTCAACACCTTCGAATACTTATTACTTAGCTACTTTTTTCTGCGTGAGTTTAAGGTGGATCCTCAGCGTTTAGTTCCATATTCTGCCACCAGAAAAAAATTCGTTCTTTAAATGGAAAAAAATAATGGTAAACGCAAAAAAATGAAAAAAAAAAAGGCTTCGATGGAGCCTCGGAAGCAATCTAAGGAACATTTTAGTACAAACCGTATGCTAAAATGTTACGAAATAAGCGAGAAACTATTGAATTTCGTAAACCCCCTAATGGCGTCCGTTATAGAATTGGACGCCATCAGGGGGCTTACGAAATTCAATAGTTTCTCGCTTATTTCGTAACATTTTAGCATACGGTCTGTACTAAAATGTTCCTTAGATTGCTTCCGAGGCTCCATCGAAGCCTTTTTTTTTTCATTTTTTTGCGTTTACCATTATTTTTTTCTATTTAAAGATCGTATCTTTCTCTGGTGGCAGAATATGGAACTAAACGCTGAGGATCCACCTTAACTAGATAAAATGAAACGTTGCCAAAATACGCGCTTCGCCACAGAAAATTAGTACCAGTTTAATAGCACTGCATGATGCAATCGTTAAATCTATAGATTGATGATTTCAACAACGTTTAAGAGAGTATGAAAGGTTGCGTTAACAAGAGAATCGTCAATGTTTACGTGTGATTCGGGGACCGTTTTTTGTTGGGTCCGACGCGCACGGTCCTCCGATTAACGTGAAATCGGGCGCAAGCTGTGTCCCCAAAGTGTTGCCAGATCGAGGGTAAAAAGCCGTATCGTCCCCATTTAAATCAATGTAAAGCGTACGGCTTCTTCACCCCAATCTGGCAACACTGAGGATCTGAATACCCGACTTAAAAATGACGTCGAGGACTATCCGTCCGTGCCAAACAAAATGAAGGTCCAAGGCCCAAAAAATGTTTGGGACGGACAGTCTTGGCCGCACGAAGATGAGCACAACTTATGGCCACTGCCTTTCGGGGATCGTCCGTTCCGAACAGTTTTTGGGTTCTCGTTCTTTAACGTTAGGCGGAGTCTCGACCAATCAAAAGCGAGGATTCACGCAATTTCGGTTCGAGAGCAAGGGCTCTTCTGGCTCGAACATTTGTTGGACCAAAGGTAGTCGAGACTCATGACGGAACTGAAGATGGAATGGCGTAAGTTCATACAGAAGGGGAAAACACGTTTACTGGCGGGGACACAGATATCTGGCCAAGGTATGCAATACGCTACGCACAAGATATCATTCGGCTAATGTATTGGTTGTGTTGCGTATTGCACATCCAGGCCAGGTATGTCCACTGATTTTATCAAAAGGGGAGAGGGAATTCGATGAAGAATAATAACTCTGAATCCAGAGGAGACACTCTAACATCAGAAAAGTAAGGAATTAAGAACAAAAAAGGAGCCTGAGCATTTGAGCAATATTTCAATTTCAAGGAGCAAATGGCATGGCACGGGTAGATGAGGAAAGAGGGGTGACACTGACAGTGATACGGATTCAGACCCATATATTTGGGCTGCATAAATAAACATGAGCTTCCTTGGTGCATACTCTAGGTTGGATAAGAGACATTCCAGAAAATAAAGTCCTTCATCAAATAACTTAGGAGGCTTGCAAAAGGTTATTTTTACCTTCACTGAGCAAAGGAAGGAATGCTGCTGGACCCTAAGAAAACCAGACCATTTCACGTCGACTAAGAATACATTTGTTCTCATCATAAATTATGATTTTTATTTTCCTTCGAAAGTACCTACTTCTTTTTTTATTTTTTTTATTTTTTTAAATAAAATTCTCAGTTGAAATTAAGGATTTTGGATGATACTAGAAGGCAATACCTAGGTATGTAAACTTTCCTCATAATTACTTTTTTCTTTACAAAGATTCAGTAAAACAGTTTTTGGTTTACTTTAAGATACAAGAAACAACCAGAGCAGGCTAAAACTGTTTGAAGGGTTATTCAGAGAAAAATATTCAAAACAGATTTAAGTATACACAAGTTCTTGTAAACCATGAACCATTCCGGTGAACTTTAGTGTTTGGCATGCTGCGTCTAGGTCTCTACACAATTTCATTACAAAGTGCTAGGTATAGTATTTTTTAACATCACCGTGTGCGAAAGGGGGGGGGACCCCACTTCACAAAAATTATTTCAGAATGGTCTAGCAAGATCAGGGAGAGAGAATGCTTAATCAAGTACCTTTGATTATTTTATAACAAAAAGTTTCAGTACGGTGCCTTCAAAGAGGTCTCTCTGCCAATCTGAAGGCTGCTTTTGCCATTCTTAAGTCAATATCCATTAGGTATATTGTACTTTAATAACACACCACAGAACTCATCACGCCCACGGCCACAGGTGGATTGTTTCTACCCAATCAGGAACAATCGGCAATTTCGATCAAGCTGACATTTTAGTCTGAGGATTGAATTTCTTAGTCTCTTTTCAGAGCAACCGTTTTTTTTTTTTTTTTTTCCCATTTGCGCACTAGACCCGTTGAGGACCGATCCCAGTGGGTTCTGAATAAACCTGTCCGAGGCGTCTAGGTCCAGAAGAGAAGACATTTTTTGGTCTGAGTCCAGGCAAAAAAAGGAGTCCTGACCAGTCCAGGGTCCGAAGTCCTGGCTACCATGCTATGTTCAGCTACAGGCTGCTAAAGAGAGGCTCTCTTTATGGGTCAAGAAAAATGAAACTTCGGTAATCCAGAGACAATGGGTCAGTTGCATGCATTTTTTTAAATTCATTTTCGTAAACTAGAAGAAAAATAAGGGGACACGTATTGATGCAAAAACCGGTACGTCTAGTGACGTCATGAGGCGTATCTCCCATAAGAAATAATGTATTTTGGCTCGTTTGTAACTGTCCGCACAACTCAGGATCTATTGGACGTAGGAACAAACAGCGACTCATTACTGTTTCAGCTTGTCTTATATTATCATTTCATGAAAACGAATTGCAGAAAATCAGACTCATACAACTGATCCATTTGCATAACCTGGTCACCATTTTTTGTTGCTGGGTTATTAAATAAACTTTGCATATTGGCTCTTAAGGGAGGAATAAGTATGAGCTTCGCTGACTGGCTCACAGGGATTTCGTTAAGAATTCGTTTTTCTCAAAGGATTAGACACATGTGGGTTGATGACAGAATCAAAAGTCAATTCTAACTGCAATAGGCTAATTTTTTTATTCCTGAAAAATGATGAGACAGGTAGCTGGAGGTCACTCTTGGTTGGTCTTAAGAAACCGCGATCGGACAACGGACTATGTAGAGTGGTTGGCTAGTTTCATTCTGTTTCAATGGAACACTCAAACTGCGCTGGCTAACCGCAGTGAAACAATATAACGTTCCCAAGGAAGAGGAGCTGCAGTTTACTTTTCCTTCTTCATTGCCAACTCAGTTTGTTATCCATCGATCAAAACCCAGTTTAGCAAGAATTTAAATCCACATCTCACTCAAGTATTTTACAAAAATTTACCCATTAGAATCAACTCATATCACTTAATTGATCCCACTTATCCTTAGAATATAGCTGCGGAATCAAGATTAAAATTAATTGAAATTCTAGTAAAACAGAAACTTGTGAGCCAGCATTGATAGGCATCATAAGCCTAATTTTTTAAATTCAAGAATCAAGAACAAGATAGGACAATTTACATGACCGTATTTCCCACAGGGCCCACCACTCCACCAGGCCCGGACCTACAGCGCAAAATTTTGAGGGAAGCGACAGTATTTTACAACAAGGAAAAAATTGAAGGAAGAAAAAAGAAAATAGGAAGTTGAGAACGTGAGTAAATAATCTAAATAATCTTTTAAAAGCAGCGGGAAGGGGCTCCGAAAAACTTTGAGCCTAGAGCGCCAAGAGTGGTGAATCCGGGTCCGACAATTTACACTATCCTGGTTCCTTCAGCTTTCTGATAATGGTAAAACATATTCTTTAAGTTTTAGTTATCTACGCTGAAAAACAATATGGTCTTGGACACCGTAAATTATGAACTGTATAGGTTTACCGAGGGTCCGAGGCACTCCGTTTGTGATGCTCGTAATTTTTGGCGGTGCAGCCAGTAATTACAGAATTCATCACAGAAAGTAGCAGGCCTCAAGACCGGGAGTGCCTCGGTAAACCTATATTAACCGTGGAGTTTTTTCAGTGCACCTACATCAGAACAACCATATCACAGAATACTCTAATCAGAACGGAAACTCTAATTCATTTTGAAACATTCTTTACTTCGGGCCGCCATGTTCGAAAGTGAGTATCTTCGGCAATCTTCGGCAACTGGCCGAGTTGTGATTGGTTGTATAGCCTGAAAAAGCATGTCCGCCATCTTGAGAAGTGAGTAGGCACAGTTGCCAATTTGTGCCAGTAAATTCCAAATCTTGTTTCCATTGGCTCTTATGGGAGTTTCCCTTCTGATTGTATTATTCTGTGACCATATGACTACAGTGGCAAGAGGTTATGTTACTGAACCAAAAGTAACTACTATTAATGAACTACTTGTTGGGGCGGTAGGCTTGTTATGTTCCAGTGGACCGCCTCAACTGCACTAGGTGACCGAAATAAAGAATTGCATCGTTCTAACGCGTTAAATTTTGCTCCGAATAGAGAATGCAAAAAATTGGAGGCAACAACTTAGATGAGGTTGTATCACATATAAAAGGCAGCAAATTAACTTTAGCCAGTCAATTTTAGGTAGAGGCAAAAGAGAGGGACTTAAACTTCCGTTAAACCTTGCTTGACTGTAAGCTACACTTTTTCATAGTTAACAGAATTCAGTTCGATATAAGTGATGAAATTAGGAACTATATTTTTTCAAAACTAGTTTTCAACCAAAAATATCTGCAGAATGAAAAAAGTAAAAACCTAAATGAAAAGCTAAAGCCAGAGGCCGTTTCAGGATCAAGTTGACTGCAAACAGTTACTGAAAGTCAGCATGTGGCTGTTTCTACTTGTCAGGACAGATGATTTGCAAAAAAAAAAAAAACCACACTGCAGAAACAAAAAAATGCAATCAGGCTGAACTAACACCTAAATCGAGCCAGATCAATCGACTTTAAATTCCATGAGTGACAGGCAGGGAATTGAAGACCAATTCTAGTCTACTGCAAGAAATCATGGTAAAGTCGATGAAAATGCAATAGTCTGAGTCTGTTCTTTGATGTGATCCCTTTGAGTTCCATTAGATGTGGAGTTTGTCTGCGTAGCCATCGGACTTTCAACAGTCTATTAACCTACAGAGTTTGCAATTACACAACATATCCACGAGGCTTACAATACAGCTTAGGCCTAGCTAGAGGCTGTTTCAGATAGCTTCGGTTCTGACAGTTCTTTCTTTATACACACTGAAAGACAATATCAAGTCTTCAGTCACGCTTTAATGTTATTATTCTTTAATTAGGATAGTTAACAGCGTCTATTTTATGGCAAAAAGTTCTAATGATTCACGCAGTGACAGGCATCAACGTTTTTACTCATGTAAACAAAGAGCTGTCAGAACCGAAGTTATCTGAAACGGCCTCTAGGAAGCAACTAGATATATCCGGCATAAAATACAAAATATTTTATGCAAGAAACTTGTGGGCAGCACTTGGCAAACATTCAAACTTGTGTAGGTTAAGAATCGACTCTACTTCATGCTGACAAGCCAACCACTGTGCAATACCTCTAATCCACATTCCTGCAATTCAGTGGAAAGATTGCTACTACTTATAGGTAAAGCAGAAACAATTTTTCGGTGCAGCACCCTGCGTCCAAGAACAAAAAATTGTCTACAATGGGTGGCTTGAAACAGTATGTAAACAAAGAACCAGCATCAAACAAAAGTTTAACAAATCTTAAACTTACAGAGAGATATTGTGGTTGTAGAACACGAGGATTGTCAGATATATTCACCCGAAATATCCGAGCAGTTAGAGCATGAAGTGAAACAAAAGCTAAATCCACGAACAAGGAAAAGTTGAACGATACCAGAAATTTTCCAAAGAAAAAAAAAGAGACCTGTTGCCTACGAAGTCGTCAACTCAAGGCTATGCAGAACACTTCCTTCAATCATACTTCGGAAAACAATAAGCAATTAAAGGACATTCAAATCAAACATAAAGGTACGATATCGTATTAAATTATGAATCACAAACCTACCACTTATCAGCGATTCAGCGAAGAAATAGAACTTTCCTTGCACAAAAATAATAAAACTTTGACGCCCCACTACGACACGGCTGATTTCGTCAAACACGCACAAAATAAACTGACAACTGAGCTGAGCTCAACAATCAACAGGCGACTCTGTTTTCACTTCGATTGCTCAAGGAGCAAGGGTGGGGGCGATGTACCGGGCTGACGTCACTGTTGGGTCATCTCATCTGAGAGCCGGGTGTGTACTGCGACTGCAGCACGAGCTGCACTGCTAATAAAATTCATGCGACAAAGATTGCTCGAATCATGACTCGTAAGCACGCAAAAAGCGCCTGCAAAACGTCGAGTATGCAAGTATAGGACGTGGATGCTGGGACATAAGTTTTACTAGATTTTTGAAGGCTCCTCTTTCCACAATTCCACTGGTGTTTCAAACACAAAAGTTATAGAAGTCAAAGATTACTTATAGGTACACTAAAGGGTTAAAACTTATACTCTAACCTTTTAAGAGTATAGGTACTCTTTGATAGAAGTCAAGAATGTTCACCGAGTGCAGGGAGGAGCGCGCAAGGTCGCAAAAAATCGCAGATAGTCGAATTTTTACGACAAGAGTCAGACATCTGCATACATTTTTTAAGATGCTAGTGAAAACATTAAGACTTTCCAACCGCAAGGGCCGCAAGGCAATATATCCCATGCCTCCTTCCTGCACTTGGTGAAAATTCTTGAATATATCAAAACTTTTGCGTTTGATAGTACTTTCATGAGTTATGATGACGAAACAGTTTATAGCCGTGTGAACCGAAAGCCGCAAGTGAAAAAGAAAAGCAGGAAGGAGGAAGTGAATTTCTTATTATGAAACACCTCCTCGACCCTCGGTTTCCTGTTCTCCTCCGCCACTCAAATCCGGAAAGTCTCAAAATATTACATACATGGGCTTACGCAGTGGCACAGATAGGCATTAGCTGGGGGGGGGGGTTAAAATCATGTCTGATGTCACGGATGATATTTCATAAACAATTGATCTGTTTGCATTCTGGCTATAGAATAATTGTATCCTACTTCTTTTTCTATTTAACTTCAGAGTCTTAATCACGCTGTGAAAAATAAATGAAAATAAACACGCTGAGGGAACCAGTTGTATTGGTGGGATGGAGAAGAAAGGAACACCTATAGTAAGGAGAAGAGGGAAAAGATTATTTTTTTGACAAATTCCGGTCACGTTTGCAAGGTACGGTCCATTACTCGAGAAAGAAGTAGGTAGCAGGGGAGCACAAGAAAAACTCGCACATTTTGAGTTTCAAAATCTCTGAACCTTTCTATAGCGTATAGCGGCAGTGGAGGGAAAGAGAGGCAGCCTCTGCTCGCAAATGTGTCAACCATACATTTGAAAAATGACGCGCAGTCAAAAGAAAGGTTTTTGACTTGTTGGAATGAAATAAATGATTCATTCCAATGCCTCGCTCGAACATTATAAGGAACTGTATTCTGAGGGAGGAGTATAGTGTCCTACGTGTTTAAGATTCTACTCCACCTCGCAGTTATAAAAATACATATTTTCTTCCTTTTAAAGTTTTCGAAATCTTTAAGTAGATTTATACATACGTAGCACATACATAAATTGGAAATATATACATCTAATACAATTCATATTTCTGTTTGTTTTCATTGAAAATAATAAATTAGTATTGTTGCTAGACGCAACACACCCAATGCACCGCACATATCTACATAATTATTGTTATAGTTGTTGGCGGATTGCGGCTGCAAACCTTTCAACAACCGTATTGCACCGTTCCAAATCAGTCCAACACATTTGGACTAATGGAACTGTTGCAAATTTTTGCTACAGGCTTGTTAATAGTTGATCATGGAGTAAAACCCTGTGAAAATAACGATTAGCGCACTGAAAAATTACGAAATCCACTCCTAAACTCACAAAATGCTTTGAAACGGGAGACCGTAATGGCGGCCGGGGCCGCGGTTTGCATTGGGTTTCCCTATCTTCAATCAGCGCCATCTACACGAGGTATTCTCGCAACACCTCACAAGAAGAAGAAGAAGAAGAAGAAGAAGAAGAAGAAGAAGAAGAAGCATATACAATTGCCATTAGATTTGGGCGGCCTCGGTCGCCAATACGGTCTCGCGTTTAAAAGCATCTTGTGAGTTTAGGAGTGGATTTCGTGATTTTTTAGTGCACTAATTGTTATTTTTACTGGGTTTTACCTCGTAATCAACTATTAATAAGCCTGTAGCAAATGTTTGCAACAGCTCCATTCTAAGAAATAGTCCGTCACAAAACGGCATTTTTATTTTTCAAACGGCTACACTTGCTTAATTAGCACCGATCGGATTGTGATGGAATGGGATTAGTTGTAATTTTATCGGTGTTTTACTTACAAATCAAGATAATCAAAAGTTGAATCCGTTGATGGTTCAAGTGGCCCATTCGATCGGTATCGTGTATGTCGATTTGTGATCATTGATTGGGTGAACCAGCGCTGTGAACTGTACGACGACTGACGTTCGAAGTTCGCACAGCTTCAGGTATCCGATTAATACTCCTGAGTGCGCCTTCAATTTTCAAGGTAGACTAAAACGGTACATGTGCGTACGAATAGTTAACTACTTTCATTTTGCGCATTTTTAAAAAATAAATCGATTCATTTCAGTCCTAGAAGAAGCCATTGGCGGACACGAGAGGGTGAAGAATGCGACCCCCCCCCCGTTCGGCTAAATAAGGCGGAAATAAGGGGGTCGGAGGAGGAGAGAGGGAAATAAAAATGTGAATGGTAGTCGCGGGGGGGACGAAAATCCTAAGTTCGCCCTCCCATTAATTGTGAGGGCTTGATCCGCCAATGCTTGAAAGAGCACCATTGCAGCTTGATCGACATTTTATATCGACATTGATTACAATCGACTGATTTATAGGTTAAATCAGTAGGTATTGAAAACCAGAAATTTTCGTTACTCTCCAATCTCGAAAGTTTATGAGTTTCTCATTGACATTTTTGTACGCAGTATACACTTAGAGTCTTTATAAGTACATTCACATGCATTCCTTTTGATTTTATTGTTATAATTTGAAGGAAGTAACGATAAAATCATTGTTGACGCCTCTTTTTGAAGTGTGGAGACGATATGGTTTGCGTAAAATGGGAATCCAATGTGATTGTGAAGAAATAGCTTCATTAAAAAAAGTCCTCCCCGGCGGGGAATCGAACCCCGGTCTCCCGCGTGACAGGCGGGGATACTTACCACTATACTACCGAGGACTGATGGATATAGCGTCTCCAACACACGGTTTTGGGCGCACAGTCGCACTCGGATACGTTGAATGATGGGCGTATAGGTTATAGGCATACAAATTTTTACTTCCAATTTGTTAAAAACTTGAATTTTTTAAACAGAATGTTGGTTACTGAATTTCGCCGGTTCACTTCGCGCAGTGCCATGCCGTTGCGAATTTTCAGAATTTCACAAAAGAATTAGATCGGAAAACCCCTAGTGAATATTAGTTTTACTCCCTTTAATTTTTTTAGTGCGACGCGTTGTAAGTGAGGTAATCAACGTTGAAGTTAGAAAAAATAGCGCTTCGGCCATCCATTCCATGGGCTTCACGAAAACTGGTACTGGGTAATAAGAGGCGCAAATAGCCGGTCGCGCTACCGCGCGCGACGATAAGGCGTATAAAGCGTGAGCGTCACGCCCGCCGAGCCATCGTCAAATCAACGCCAAATAAAATATATCTCACTTAAAACGCGTCGCACTGAAAAAATAAAAGTGGCCAACAAAGTTTATTAGAGTTGTTGCAATCTGATTCTTTCATGAAATTTTAAAATTTTCCATCGCCAATCTAAAATTAATCCCACCAAATGCTCAATGCATAAAAAAAAGTACACTCATTGTCAGGCTTATATTATGATTATTTTAAAGGCTCCGATGGATTATACCCCTAAAAATACATTCAGAATCAGAGTTGAGTGCAATTTTAATTGGACTATATATGTATATGGTTACAGCTCTTTGGATTATCTTAATGCAGGGCCGCAACCAAGAGTTGATCTTTCTCTTTCTTAGCTCATTTGAACACGTGTGCTAGAAAATTGTGTAAATAAGGGCTGAAGTTACATGATAGATTGCGATAGCCTCTCCATGCAGTGTTGCCAGATTGAGGGTAAAAAGCCATATCGTCCCCATTTAAATCAATGTAAAGCGAACGGCTTTTTCACCCCAATCTGGCAACACCGTCTCCCTGCATCTTTCCTTAACACATCTACTTGCATGAGCCAGAGAGAAAATAAATGTTTCTTGCTGGAGCTATGCCTAGTCCTTGTGCGCATACCTATGCGTCAGTGGCGGCTCGTGGGCTTTGGTATTGGGGAGGCTGTGGGGGGGTCTGGGGGAACACCCCCCAGCAGGGGGGGGGGGGATGACACACCCGAAAACCGATAACACGTAGACAAAAACAAACAGGCGCGGCTGGTCCGGCGACTGGCGTGACGGTTATCCGGCTACTGGCACGGCAACGCTGCGGGAGTCGTGGAGGATAGCAGCCTCCGATACCTTCGTTAGTGCGTGCACAGTCCTTGCTTGGTTGTGTGTGTGTGTGTGCCGAACACCACTTCTTGACTGACTCGACCGACTCGGACTCGGAGTCTGTGCCTCTCGACGAGGCACAGACTCTGGCACTGCTGACTGCTGTCGTTTCGCGACTCTGAAATGTCGTTCCCCGCCCGCTTATAACTTCCTTCTCTTGCGCTCTCTCCTAGTGAAGATTGACTCAAGTTTTAGAGTCACGGGCATTGTGATTGCCTAATTTTAATAAGTTGTCTCTCGTTACTGCCTTGTCGACGTTATTTTTTCTTCCCTCTATAGGACATCGCTGCTATAGAGTCCCTTGATGGAAATTTTTTTAGGGAGTAACGACACGACACTGTCGACACTTTATGCATTTGAAAGCTGAGTCGACCGCCAAAACGAATTCGAGGGTTCGAGGTGGTCCAGGGGTGGACAGGCGGATTTGCCGGCATTTTGGTCCGTTCCCCTCTTCCTCTTCCTCTTTCCCATCATCGACTCCATGTGTTGCGCCTTCGATATCTTCAACTCCTGCTCAGCTCCGCGAAAGCCTCAGACCAAGACCAATCAGAACTCGTTGAGCTCGTGTCGGTACTCCCCAAGGTTATAATTTAAAGAGGTATGCTCATCTGACTTCGCGCCACAAATTCAATGGCGCGCGCAGTTCAAAATCCCTGCAGGCAAGATGGCTGACAAAAGCAGAAAACGTATAATCTTTGCAGAAAACAATGGGCTGCCCTCTGGACAAAAGCAGGAAACAACCCAATGTTTTCTGCAAAGAGTATACGTTTTTCTGCTTTTGTCGGCCATATTGCCTGCAGGGATTTTGAACTGCGCGCCACTGACAATGAATCTGTGGCGCGAAGTCAGATAATGAGCATACCTCTTTAAACCTTAAAGGGCCAAGCTCGAGTATACTCGTTTTTCTTCTCTAGTCTACTTCACATTGTTCCAGTCTTGATTCCGGATAAACGAGATTATTGTTGAAAACATGTAAGTACAATAAGATACGATGTCTTCGGGCGCCTTCAATGTATCGTATAGGCAATTTCAACTTCCCCGAGTACGAACAGTTAACTACCTTTCCTTTATGTGCGGAAGAGTGGCGTCCTTTTGAAATAACCTGACCTAGAGTCCCTTGATGGAAATATTGTATAGGGAGTACAGACACGACGGTTTATGCATTTTGACAGGAGTCGATTTAGTCGACTGCCTGAACGAATTCGAAGGTTAAGTTCAACAGTGGACCAGTGGTGGACTGGCGGATTTGCTGGCATTCCGGTCCGTTCCTATACGTTCCTCTACAAATCGACTCCTTTCGTGTGGAGCCTTCGATGTCGTCGACTCCTGCTCGACTCCATGAGAGCCTAAAACCAACGACCAATCACAACTCGTTGAGCTCGTGTCGGTACTCCCTATACAATATTTCCATCAAGGGACTCTAACCTGACCCTTAGAGGGTTAACCTATAACCTTGGGTACTTCCTAAAAAAAAATCCAGTTTAGGGGGACTGCAGTCGCTACTATCACTTTCCGATAGGTATTATTGACTTGAGGGGTGAGTTTCGGAAGTTTTTACTGTCGCACCATTGGAAGTGTTTTTATTATTATTCATTTCGTTGATTTTTAATTACAAAAAGCCGACACTACTTTATTTGATCCCCAGCAAAAGTTCACCACGACCCTATTTGACAACATTGTGTGTCAGAATTGAGCAAAACTTGCACCCAACTTCCCCTAAGCTCCCTCTCCTGCCAATTTACCCCCTCCCCACTTTGCTCTCCATCGCCTCTCTTTTGCGTTGTATACCTGACCTCAAATGAGCTTGTTCAACCGAAAACAACCTGCGAGTGCGAGTTTACGTCGCTGCTGCAGCATGAATGTGAACATCATTTATTATTTCATTCAGAATGCTTCAACTCTGTACGCTGCTCAGTGCTCTCGTGTTAGCCGGTCCTTTCCGCCGAGCTCATCTCCGATTTGTGATTTAAATCCGAGTTTATTCAATTTGATTTTCATTTGAACATTTCCGAAAGCTAGAGAGACGAGAGAGAGAGAGGGAGAGGGAGAGAGAGAGAGAGAGAGAGAGAGGGAGGGAGGGAGAGAGAGGGAGGGAGGGAGAGAGAGAGAGATAAAGAGAGATAAATCTGTGTATAGAGAGAGCGAGAGAGAGAGAGAGAGAGAGAGAGAGAGAGAGAGAGAGAGAGAGAGAGAGAGAGAGAGAGAGAGAGAGAGTGAGAGAGAGAGAGAAAGAGAGAGAGAGGGAGAGAGATAAAGAGAAATAAATCTGTGTATAGAGAGAGCGAGAGAGAGAGCGAGAGAGAGAGAGAGAGCGAGAGGGAGAGGGAGAGAGAGAGAGAGAGAGAGAGAGAACGGCGAAAATGAGAGGATGCGAAGAAATGAGCGTTGGAGAGGAGCGAGGGGAGAGATGGGGAGAGGTTGAGACGCGGGTATATGAAATGATGGAGAGGGCGTCCTGTTCCGTACCTATACATCGTGAGACGTGAAATCTCTCTATATACACAATAACAATAAGTTTGCAATCCATGAGGAATATGAGGATTTTCCGCCGCCATTGATTGTGACTTGTGAGTATACAGGGTGAGATTCAGGTTTAACGTCAGGAAACTGACGCTGGAGCTGATTTTTTATGAGTCAAAATTATTTCCCTCAGAGCCGCACTTATGATTTTTCAAAGTTTTGATAAATATGACTGTGGCGGTCCGTGGGGGGGGGGCTTTTGGGGTTTGGGGGCTCAAGCTCCCTCACCTCCATTTTTTTTTTTTTGAAAAGGGCTAAAAAAAAGGGAGGAGAAAGGGATCGTGACACCCGAAACCTCCCCAGTCCCCGTTTTTGTGGAGCAGGGGTTAAGAAAAGTGAGAAGCCAAAACAAATCAAATAATAACAGTATAATAAAAACCATCACATTTATTCAAGCCCCTCCACTTCTAAACTCACGAACCTCCACTGAATATATTTATAAACAAAAAAAAAAAAAAAAAACAAAAAAAAAAAAAAAATCATATTATAGTCATTACTAGAGCGGACAGGTAGGTAGATGTGTAAACATCTTTACTAGTTGTTGATGTAATCTTTTTAATCCTTCTTGCACACCAGGTTGTATCAATTCCAGCGTTCGTATTCTTACACAAAATGGTTCTTATGGCAAATCTTTATACTTGCTAGTATAATCTTTGATTTCCATCCACTGTGAGGCGAAACCGACATCCAACGTTCCGCATTCAACAGTCAACGTTACGGCCGAATTGCGCCTTTGCTTCCTTGCTCCCTAACCTCGGAAACTACCATTCAAAACAGCGAAGCGCAATTAAGATAACCCTCGATTGGATTTAGGAATAGAGCAGAGAGTAGGGCGGGCGGCAGGGTAGGGCAGTGGAGGCGACGAAAGTGGGGAAGGGTCAAACTTTGCACTTATTCAGGTTCTCGGCTTACAATCCTCGCACCCCCCTCCCCCCTCTCTAGTCATTCCATATGACCCGCGCCGGGTGAAAACTTGATGGCACCATAAGAGCCGTCTCCAACTCTTAGTCCGAAACTCAATAATAATAATAATAATTTTATCCATGAGAGCGTAGAATCAACCCGTAAAATTGTCCTCGTCTCTTGAACCCTTTCACTACCAGTAGGCTGATTATGAACGATAGCGCATTGTAATGCTGTCGATGATCAAGTGCGTGCTATCTTATGGGTGGTATGGCTGCTAGTCTTTTCCGCACAGAATCATTTCCGCACAAAATCGTTTTTGCACAAACATCGAGGAAGCACAATCTGGCAGCGTTGCTTCTCTAAAAGTAAATAATATAATGAGATTTGACGGAAACTGAAAGCACCCTCCCTCCATGTAGGCAAGCCCTTACCCAAAATACGGATTACCAACTACCAATGCCGTTTTTTAAACCGAAATAAAATTGACACGAAGCCATTTACACCTCTAAGGGAAAGGGGGGTAAAAAGTTCCCAGGCTTTAGTTTTTAAATTTGAAACAGAGTCTGGGACCTTTTTCGTCGACCAAAACCCACGTTCGCCTTTTAATCGCCATCCAATTTAACGTTTATACTTATGCTGATGCATTACTGCTAGAGAAACTTTTCTTTTATCATAGGAGAGCCCTTCTATTTCCCCTACATTTTACGCCGTTTTTTTCAATGTCCCTTATGAAAATTAAATTCATTCTCCTGCAGCGTTGCCATATTGTGCAAACAAAATAAAGTGCGGAAAATATTTTGTGCGGAAATGACGAACTCCCGGTGGTATCATTCCGATAGAAACCCTCCCATGCGTTTGCGGAAATTGGCCGATGACTCCTGAGCTATCGGCGAATTTTTCCGCAGAGATGAGAGGGTTATTTCTATCGGAATGAAACTTATCGTAATTATATACCACTCATAAGAATAACACGTACTCGATCATCGAATCGATATCATTACGATACTAGTGTTCAGTAGCGCACCGAGAGTTTCTTCATCTCTCTCTTTCCTCCATTAAAAAACGTATGTTAGACAAGGATGGACAAGGGGATAAAACCCCCTCCTTCTGTTCTTTTCCTGTGTATACATTCAAATGAGAAATGAGAGAGATGGAAAAGATCCTGGTTGCGCTAGTGCTAGTGTTCATGATCAGCCTGCTGGTTACTTGAGTGCTTTGATGGAAATATTGTACAGGGAGTACCGACACGTCGCACTATGGGGAAAAATAGGATTTTGGCGGCCATAAATCAATAACTTTTGAACGAATCAAGTTTTTCAGGCCAAACTTTCTACATCACTTCTTGGACTGACTATGCGCACTTCTCATCATTTAGTTTCCCCCTTTCCCACCATAATCATATCCATATTATTGTCATGGACTCTTTTGCTGAAACAACTTTTACGTATTTTTTATGTATTTCGTAGAATCCTGCTTCTTTATTTGAATGCAAATACAAAAGAGCCTGAAAAAAGTGGACGTTTGTGCACTTTAAGTCGATGATAAAGCACTTGTTAAAGCATTAACAATGAAGTTCAGTCGTTTAAATATTTTTCGCAAGTCGATATAACCAAAATACAAAGAAAAATAATAAAATGAAAAAAAAAGGAGAAAATTGCATTTTGTAGACGGTTGAAACTCCCCCCTCCCCTGAAATGTTTCATACATATTATTATTGACGATTTTTTCGGTTTTAATCCATGAGAAAAATTAAACTATTTTGACAGTTTTCTTCGAATCTTTCTTTTACTTATATATGTATTGGATCCCTATGATCTAGCCGCAACGTTTTATTTTTTTTACGGTGCTTAAACATCGCATCGATATGGGAGGAAATTGTGTGAGAATATGATTGGAAAATCATCGCACGATGTTCTTAATAAATGTCCTTGAGTTTTGGTTCAGAATTTCTCGCAGAGGCACATTTTGCGGGTGTGAGGGAGAGAAAATATGAGAACCTGAAATCAAAGAATATTATAGGGTAATCGTGATTTTTGATGGACAAATAAACGAATTTTGTCGTGCCTTTAAAAATAAGGGAATTGAGAATCAAAGGAGAGAAGTTGGGATTTTGAGATAATAAGCACAAAATGATTTACCAGTGTACATGAATGTACACGTATTTTAACCCTTTTAGACCAGATGTCCATTTCAATGTACATCTAAATAACGTGGAATCAATCTGCAACACGCTCGCGTACACATTGTTGCCGCCAAAAGTTCAAACATCTTTAATAAGAGTTTTTCACTTCAAGAAACTTCCTCCATTCTTCTAAGGACAATGATTCAACCAAATGCACTTAATTTTCCAGTTTATCAAGAGAAATGACAATGAAAATTGCAGTTATTCATTTCTATAACTGTTTACACTGATTCTAGTATTTGAGCCAAGGTGGAGGCCAAGTATACATATGCTCCGGAAGCCGAGCTCATTCAAATAATGAACTAATTACGAAACTGTTTTAATATTTCGATTTCTTAGAGCTATCGCTGGGTTTAACGTTTAAATAGCTGATAAAATCATCGTTTGGAAAGGTACGGATTTCAAAATTCTCCTGTTTCGCTTAATTATTACCAGATTAGTCGCAATGTTAAGATCGAGGCTCTTTTTTACATTTTGAGATTGAGCGCAGTCCTCGACTTTAACCTTTTATAACTCAAAGACTCGGACGAGTTCGGATACAATATTTAGTGAGGTGGTGTAATATAGGTTCTAATTCATGGAAATGGGCTTGGCTAAGTGGTATCTCGTGGTACTTTTTTTTGCCGGTCCATAATTGTTCAAAAATAATAGTTTCAGAGGACAAATTTTGAGCAGCCAATGGTACAGTTAGAAATGGATGAATTAACTGTGTATTATGCTTATTTTTTTCTTTAAAGGTTCTAATTTAACGTACTATTAGAGTCATAAGAAAATACTTTCAAAGTTTCTCGCCCTGACTTGTTAAAGATCAATGAAAAAACGACCTAATTTCCAATATAATTTGTCATTGGTTGTGAATGCGATAGTACTCAAAACTGGATGGTCCAAATTCGTTTATATTGGGAATTTGTTACCTACCATTAGTATACTTTCGAATGAAAAAGTCAATTTTTTGATCTGATTTTTTGATTTTTTGGTCAAAAATTTGATTTATGGCCGCCGAAATTCGAAATTTCCCCATAGTGCGTCGCACTATGATCTGAGATTGAAACAAAGTGGCAAAAATCAAAGAGTAAACAAGAGTCCCAACAAAACAGTAGGAGAGCGTGGCATAGTCGAATTACTATCGAATGTCCCTATCGATTGTGCAGCCTCTGATTGGCTGCGGCGAAAGCGCGGGCCAAGTGAAATCGCTCTTATGGAAATTTAACATGGGATTTTTGACTTAGCTTCATTTAAAGTTGAATTTCAAGAAAATTATTCTTTCTTGCCCTCGGGAAATTCAAATTATATTTTTTTGAGATTATTACAAAGAGATTGATGGGTCATACCTGCATCACTTCATTGAAAAAGTAACAGAAGGATATGAATTTGAAAGTAAAATTAAGGGTGATTTTTTGCCGTGTATCCCACTCTTCGCACAGGTCGGGCCGAGTGTGTGGTGTAGCAGTTATTTTTTCCAGTTTTCTTGTTTTAGTGTAATGCAGGTGGTTTGAAATGCATGTAAAATTCATTGATTGAAGGAAATACGCCGATTTCATGAAGAAACCCGATGATTTAAACGCAAATACTCGAAATAATACGAAGTTTAAGCAGTTCACAATCGGACTTTACGGCGGAAAAAAATCCTCGTAATTTAACTTTCAATTTCATATTTTTCTGTTAAGTTTGTGATAAAGTGATATGTGTGACCCATCAATATCTTCGTTGTATCCTAAAAAAAATATAATTTGAATTTCCTGGAGGTAAGGAGCAATAGTTTTCTTGGAATTTTACTTTAAACACTGGCGGCTCGTGGAGGTGAGGCGACGAAAATGACAGGTGCACAGAATTTTTTTTGAAACGCTCTTTACATAAACTTTTTTGAAAATTTTACGTTCCATTCATACTTTTTGGACTATTGAAATAAAGGATGATGGAATAATGACCATTTCAACCTTTAAATGTTATTTTTTTAATTTTTTTTCTTTCTCCAACTTCAAAAAATGTGAGGCGATGGCTCCCTGTCGCCTCACGTGCCTCACCTGGCGAGCCGCCACTGACTTTAAATGAGGCAAAGTCGAAAACCCCATGTTAAATCTCCATAAGAGCGATCTCACAGGGCCCAGGCTTTTGCCAGCCAATCAGAAACTGACTTTTCGATATCGCCAACTTAACCTAACCTGCCACGCTCGCCTACCGTTTTGTTGGGCAGGGGCGGGCGCACTATGTTCGATTTGGCCAAATTAGCTGGAAATAAATCAAAAATTTGAAGTTTGGAAAATCGAGATTTGGCAACACAGATTGATACATTACAACTTAGAGAGTGTGCCTTTAAAATCTTTCAATCCTAAGATCACTGATAAGCGAGTGACAAGCATCTGTTATGCAGCGCGCAAGCTTCGTCTTCTGAGGTAGGTTTAATCCGTGTGTTTACAACTGTAAACACGACATGATTGTGACACTGTGGTGATAAGCGGCTAATTCATTAAGATTCAATGAAGATGATCCCTCGTTTTTGAGGGTAAGTGACGTACTTTTTCATGGCTGTACTTTAAAAAAAGCGATTTTTTAGATGTGATAAGTTTTTTTGAAAAAATGCTATAATTTTACTCAAAATGTGCAAGTTTTCATAAATAAATGTGCTCATAAGTCTCGAGTCACGTTCAGTCACGTTCTAATTGTGCCTTGACTGTGTTTCCTAACCTATCAGTCATCGATTCCTGCATATATCAGCTGCTAGTTTTTGCTAGCCTGCGAGTAATCAATTTTTTTCGATATCAAAATCGCTCTCCGAAATACCGCAATTTTGTGCAAAAAAAGGCGAAGTCAGCGATTTAGCCAACATATTTACGATTCTTCTCAAACATTAAACACGTCGATCACTGATCGATGAAATATTAATTTACCTCGTTAAGTATTGGTAAATTTACATAGTTTTAAATGAGGAAAATCCGTTGTTGCCAAATTGCTATACAAATTAAACCTTATTGTTTCCAGTGTCGAAGCGTGCAATTTGGCAACGTGGCATTTTGTCTATTTAAACCCACGTAGAAGGTCGAATACGAAGGTGTTCACCGAAAACCCAAGAGCTCGATCTTTTTTGTGGATTTATATGGACGAACTGCATCGTTGCCAGATTGCTCGCTACGCTGCTGTTTATTTCGTATTAATTCAGATCAGGATCACGGTAATGAAAATGCGACGCAGTCAACGATTTAGCCATTCTAGTTTTACCCCTATTTAAATATAATTAACTCATCGACAAAATATTGATTTTCCTCCATAAGTATCGATTAATTTACATAGCTTTAAATGAGGCAAATCCATTGTTGCCAAATTGCTATACAACTTAAGCCTTTGTTTCCAGTGTCGAAGCGTGCAAGTTGGCAACGTGGCATTTTGTCTATTTAAACCCACGTAGAAGGTCGAATGCGAAGAAGTTCAAAGAAAACCCAAGAGCTCGATATTTTTTGTGGATTTATATGGACGAACTGCATCGTTGCCAGATTGCTCGCTACGCTGCTGTTTATTTCGTATTTCAGATCTGGTTCACGGTAATGGAAATGCGACGTAGTCAGCGATTTAGCCATCATAGTTTCGCTCCTTTTCTAACATAATTAACTCGATCAATAATAATTTTCCTCCTTAAATATCGATTAATGTGCAGAGATTTAAATGAGGAAAATCAATTGTTCATCATTTAATTAGGATGGAACGCCAGACAGGTTTATAACGCCCCCCCATCCAACCTTTTTGTACTGTACTCATCTTTCACGCGCTTCTACAGACTAGAAATACTACTTGAGATAAAAACTTGACTTGTTGAACCGCTGGAGGTAGTAATAATCGTATTTGAAGGTAAAATTTTTGAAAATAGTTACACTATTAGAGATATTTTAGAATCCGCCATTTTGGATGGAAAGATTTTGAAAAAATAACATCATTTTCAGAATCCTTGACCCAAAAAACATGGGAAAGCATAGTTTTGGGCATTTTTTCCGATAAATGGATTTATGTCTAGCTAATTCGGCCAAATCGAACATAGTGGGGCGTGCCGCAGTCTCTAGAGAGGGGGGGGGGGGCAAGAATGTAATCTTGCCGCTCTCCGCAAACGACTTTATAAATTTGATTACTTTTGTTTTTTTTTTGTTTTTTGTTTTCTTTTTTTTGCTTGTTACGTACACTGATTTTGCCGCCCATGTGTAATTAATTTTGAAATTTGATAACCTCCTTGTTTTTAGAGCATGAGTGTCATGCTCTATTGAAATCGTTTCTCCAAGGTCAATAATGCTTTTCTTATAGGAACGGCATGGTTCGGGGGTCCGCTCGGGGGATCGCTTGGTTTCAGTATCGAGAACGGGTCCTCGAGGACCGATTGACCCATGTGATTCCGCCAATCCGGTGTCCTCCCAATTTGTCGCTTTTTCTTTGTGGCGGGAGTTTTTGGCCAAGATTGAGGTTAAGCATTTTTGGGAATGTAATTACGTTACTAATTTGGATCAGACTTCAACGAAATTTTCTGTATGAGATATTGGGGTTTTATATCAGAGGATTGTGTCCATGTTTCGTGTATTCTGCGATTTAAAATGCATTTAGATGATTTCAAATTTCCAATCCTGTTATTGTTGATGTTTCGGTCCGCTAAAAGAGTTCGTTTGGGGAACGCGATCGGCGTTGCGTTTTAAGGTGAATCCTCAGCGACCTGTAGTAAGATTCTCATCCGCTAGATAACGCCACTGTTCCGCGGTCCTGAAACCATGCTTTTTCCGCCTTTAATCGTTAATTGTGAGAGCTAGAGTTAACTTTTCGAAAATGTAAGAACGTTGCGTTCTAGATCAAATCCTAAGGAAAATTTTAAGACCATTCCGAGCCATGGACGAAGATATAACTAAGAACTGCCGACTTCCTATCTCCGCCCGTGTTAAAACCTGTTAGCGGGTTTTCGAGCGCGACCGCAGCGCTCCAAGCAGCAGTAAGGGTCAACTAAAAGCGAACCGCTGCAGCGGTGGCCGCTCCGGCTCCCTTTCTCCCATGCCTTCCCGCAAATGTATACCGTGTAGGTAATTTGAATCACGATTGAACGAAGGGAACAAATGATCAGCGAATTAAAAGGAAGCAAAATCCGCTAAAAAGCAAACGTCTGGAGTATTTCTTGAAAGATTCCTGAATTGTCGAAAATGATTAATCAAGGACTGAAATACTATACACCACAGTTAACCTCAAAACGGAATCAAACAAGAAAGAGTACATAGACATTTGTTTTATTAGTAGAGATCAGGCGACTCTTTTAATTTGCTGATGATTTCTGTTACCTTGTCCAAAGTTGATTCTGGATTTCCCTTGCTTTCGATCTTCCATTGAGATACTGAGTTATCTGATCCTCTTGGGTCGCCGACAACAGTTGACAGCCATGCCATAACAGACCAACTCCAACAACGGTTTTAGCAGTAGCACAGCATGTGAGCATGGACACATCGCCAGGATCGCTCACTTGAAAGAGTAGTTCAGCTGACCGCTGCTTGGAGCGCTGGGGTCGAGAGCAAAACAGGACTAACAACAGTCTAGTTATATCTTCGTCCATGGTTTTGCGACGACCTCCCGTCCCCTTTGCCCTCCCCACGAACTACTGCACCTACGCCTACAACAGTTGCTTGCCGCGTTGTGCAGATTGCATGAATGATGTGTGTCCATCTACTTCATCCCAATTTCACAGCCATCACGGATGCCACGCTAGGGTGGATCATTTTTGACCTTTTTTCGGCTAGGGGAAAGGGCTAGTGCGGAATGGTTGCCTTTTGGTGTCAAATGAATGCACGTTCAACCGTTTTGGATTTGGTCAATATTTAGTGGTGCCGGAATGACCTTGAAATTTGACGATTTTTCGAAAAATGGCAAAAAATGACGGTTTTTCGGTCACAGCGCCTTCAAAATGAGAGATAGGCAAAATCGGTTTTATTGAGCGAGTAGCAAATTTAATTTTGCATCGAAAATGTTCCCACCATTTTTTGCCTAGGACCACTCATTTGGCGGGAAAATTGAAAAATCGGCGCTAAAGCGAGGAAACTCCAAAATCGGCCGATTTCACGTCTATAGCGGAAAAACTGCGATTTACGGCAAAACCTTTGGTTTAAATGAAAAATCGTAAGAGTAAAAATTTGTTGTAAATTAAATTTTCAACAAGTTTTGTCTCTGATGATTTAACGATTGAGCCAACGGTCAACGAGTTAACACGTGTAAAGTAACTAAAATGGTGATCAGGAGGCGGTAACATACCTACAACCAGCAGCGTTTTTACCAGTGGCGTCGCCTGCAATCGGGCAACGCTGCATTCCGTTCATTTAAACTCATGTAAAATATCGATTAGAGGGATTGAACTCTGCACCGAAAATAGTTCGATCTCTTACACGTGCTTAAATGCACGAAATACGATGTTGCCGAATTGCATTCCACACCACTGATGCTTTCATTTAAATGAAAGCAGCGGGAGCCTATCACCTCGCTCTCGCATGTGATAAAGTAGAAGTATCCGATCGAGCAGCCGCAGAGATAGCAAAAGCTGTTTTTAGAGACATTGGTACTGGTGAAAAACCTGACATCCCAAACGATGAAAAAAAAAAACCATAAACGTCCCAGAGATTTTGCTGTGCCAAAATATAATCTTTCTGCTACTCACTACACCAAGTTGATCAATATTGGAAGACTGATAAAATATCTTCGTCACCTATAAATGGGTGGATTTCAGCTAATGCGAGATAAGAGGGGTTTGAGCTGCCTGTCAGTCAAATCATCGCATTTTCATTCCAGGTTTGATTTTTCGGATAGAAAAAGTTCATAGGTAAGTGCTACGAAAAAATTCGAGAGAGTGTATGACTAACTGAATATATTTTATACCCTGTTTTATAGTCAAAATGTCAGTCTGGTGAAGTGTAATTTAGGGGAAGTTGAAAATTCAAATCGTCACAAAAAAAAAAAAAAAAACCCAGGCCTCTTTTCAGCCTTGTATCATATGATACCAAAAATCTGGACTCAAAGTGTGTAACTCAGTTTTCGGTCAGTCTGGTGACGCATCACGCAGTGCATTTTCCTTCAAGGCCAAAATTCAGGTAGCCCTAGAGGGCTCATTAGGAAAAAATATTTGGAGTAAAAGGGGGTACCAAGCCGGCAAGTACTTGGTAAGTCATCATATTTTTTTTATTTTAGGCGAGATTTCACTTTGTTTACTGATTTTTGGAGTGTCACACTTATTCACTGTCAGTCTGGTGACGGCTTTTTGTCTTGGAACGACGAACGTGTGACGAAACATGTGCTTAAGCATTTTTTCCCTAAAGTTTTAACCTTTCCTCAACCTTTCCTCAACCTTTCCTCAATGTTTTGTTTCATTTTGGTACCATAAGTTGGTGGAAAAAATTCGAAATCGGCAAATGTCAGTCTGGTGACGGTCATTCCAACGGTCAGTCTGGTGACGTCGTCGTAGTGGTTGGCAGACTGCGAAGAGGCAAAAAAGAAATGACTAGCCAGAGAAAACTGTGCGAAAAAGAAAGAAATGATGAAACATTATAGTAAAAAATGCTGGAGTACACATTTTGTCTTAGGTTTTGAGAGAAAAAAAAAAAAAAAAAAAAAAAAAAAAAAAAAAAACGTCACCAGACTGAGGATGGCTTCAACCTTCCCTAAATACTATTACCAGGCTGACATTTGGCTCTATATGACAAGTTATAAAACATATTCAGAGCTATCCATACACCATCTTAAATTTTTTCGTGGCAGGTATGAACTTTTTCTATCCAAAAACTCAAACCTGCAATAAAAATACGGCAATTTAACAGGCTGGAAGCTCAAAATAATATAAAAATTGCCTAGGAATTGAGCAATTTGACTTGCTAACTCTTAAACTTTGCCTGTTCATATTTTTTTGGTGATTGGGTTGTAGGACCTTTGTTAAACATGCATTAATACCAGACTGACATCAAAACGTATTTTTCCGTATTAAAGCCCGCAGTTCATTTCGAAATCATATAAACGAGTGCTGCACGATATTTTATCGTACAGATTATGGTTGCAAGATGGTAAAAAAATGTTCCTTCATACGATAAGATGAGATTCAATTTTAACTTTTTTGGGAACCCGTTTTCTCCCATTAGCTGAAATCCACCCACATTCACATCTCTCGGATGAATGTCTGAAACAATTGATTTCTTCCGAAGACAAAAGAAAAGATTACTTTATATGTCATATCCAAGCTGTGGAACGAGCAGTAAAACTGGCCACCGAAGCCTCGTCCACAGTTTGTGGCCCGGAAGCGCACGATGGTTTCATTCGGTCCAGATTGTTCGCGCGTAAACTATCGAAAGTGGACACATCTGCACCCACGAAAGATTTAAATGATTATTTGAAAGCAGGACCCTCCACCCTCCTCCTCCAGTAGACTCAATTAGTGATGAGGTCATCGCATGGGACATACTACATCGTGACGTCTCCACGTCTCACTATTCGAATCTGTTGAAAAACAACTCAACTATGATGCTTTCTCATCGAAGTGTTAAGAATCTGATCAAATCTGTACCAATATCCGATCATCTGGCTAATAACCATTTCCTCACATGGTTGGGAGGAGGGAGGGAATGGGAGGAAATCGCGAAGCAGCCACCGCCACGAATGAAATCTGGGTAACGCTAAGAGCTGCTTTCATTTAAATGAAAGCATCAGTGGTGTGGAATGCAATTCGGCAACATCGTATTTCGTGCATTTAAGCACGTGTAAGAGATCGAACTATTTTCGGTGCAGAGTTCAATCCCTCTAATCGATATTTTACATGAGTTTAAATGAACGGAATGCAGCGTTGCCCGATTGCAGGCGACGCCACTGGTAAAAACGCTGCTGGTTGTAGGTATGTTACCGCCTCCTGATCACCATTTTAGTTACTTTACACGTGTTAACTCGTTGACCGTTGGCTCAATCGTTAAATCATCAGAGACAAAACTTGTTGAAAATTTAATTTACAACAAATTTTTACTCTTACGATTTTTCATTTAAACCAAAGGTTTTGCCGTAAATCGCAGTTTTTCCGCTATAGACGTGAAATCGGCCGATTTTGGAGTTTCCTCGCTTTAGCGCCGATTTTTCAATTTTCCCGCCAAATGAGTGGTCCTAGGCAAAAAATGGTGGGAACATTTTCGATGCAAAATTAAATTTGCTACTCGCTCAATAAAACCGATTTTGCCTATCTCTCATTTTGAAGGCGCTGTGACCGAAAAACCGTCATTTTTTGCCATTTTTCGAAAAATCGTCAAATTTCAAGGTCATTCCGGCACCACTAAATATTGACCAAATCCAAAACGGTTGAACGTGCATTCATTTGACACCAAAAGGCAACCATTCCGCACTAGCCCTTTCCCCTAGCCGAAAAAAGGTCAAAAATGATCCACCCTATGCCACGCCCGCCACGGGTCTTCTACCTGGTTTTATGCGACATCGGTCATCGTGGCTCAGTGTTACATGGTAATCAGCGGCGGATTCGGGAAAGGCACGCCCCCCCCAACTCACGGTAGCCTTTGCCTTTTTTCAACAGAAAAAATCCCATAAATTCCTCCCTGCAAATTTGAAAATTCATAGGCGTGAAGCCCCCCCCCCTAAAAGAATTTTCTGGATCCGCCATTGGTAGTAATTTTTGCGGCACACTACGCCGGATTCCCGTGCAAATTCCTACACTTACCTTTCTCCCTTATCTGTCAATGGGCGCCCCCCCCCCTAATTCAGAAAAATCAAAACTTTACAATAAAAAAGAATCGGAACATTCGAAGATCAAATAATAACGAAAGGAGTAAGAGTTAACAAACTTATTCTTAGTTTACTTTACAATTTTAATTAGGGGCGTAATTTAGGGGGGGGGGGCAGGGCGGGAAGTAGCCCCCCCCCCCTAAGCAGTGGTGCCCAACCACCCCTTGCCACTATACAGCTCGCCCCCCAGTTTCAGGATTCCTCTCCCCCCAGATCTAGACCTCCCCCTGATTTTTTCCCCACCCCCTCCTGATTCAGACGACATCATCCTTCCCACCCGTCATCTCCCTCGCCGAAAGAAGTTTTAAAATCTACTAGTATGAACGTGTCTACATTGGCAACTACCGTTGGCAACGAGAATTTTGCGAACTTCCTTGAAAATTCAGAATCCTCTGGTCGATAATTACATGATTAGAGAATGTATAGGCAAGAGTTTTGGTTTTGTTAATTTAAATAGGTTAACTCTTAGAATTCATCAGGACAATGAAAATAAAGAAGGAATAGTTGTACTCAGCTTTTTACTATTTCTATCATCTGATGCTGTCACTTTATTCATAATATCAAACACGTCAAAAATAGAATTACTTTTGATACAACTACATGCTACAATCACTTACAATTTCTACCATTTGGAAGGATAATTGATTTATTTTCTATTTTGGGCGGAAGTGGGGGGGGGGGTTCTCTAGACTTGCCCGTCTCTAGGTGGTGTCCCCTAGACCTTCCATTGACATTCAAAAAGTTGCCCCTCCGGGCAATTGTTTTGCGGGTGCCCATGTCTTTGTCCATGGTCTCTGAACCAGAAATTGAACGTTCTTTCGGTCTGTGGTTGCCTTCTTTTCTCATAAGTTTAGACACGGCCACCCTGTAAACCCCACAACAAGTTAAAAGTCCGCAATCCGCACCCTCGACCCGCAGCCACTATCAAAAGTAAATTGCCGGTTGACTTGCAGGTACTCTCCTCCTCCTCCCCCAACTTAGATTAGACACAAATATAAAATTAAAAAAAAAAAAAAAAAAAAAAAAAAAAAAAAAAAAGTGAAAAATAGAATGTATGCCCCAGCAAAGGGCCCCCTCCACAGTTTTCCAAGAGAGGGAGCGACCCCCCTTTCCAGCGTAACTCCGAAAAAATAATTCCAACTGGGGTCCAAGTAACTCAAGTAAGGTCTCAAAATGAAATCAGATGGATCCAAAATTTTAACGGCGAGTACCGGTTAGCTTACTCTTTTGATCGGTCCAAACCGAATTGCGATACATCGATTTACTCTCGAGATATCGATTTTTCAAAGGCGCGCGGTATAGGGTCAGAAATCTAAGATTCTCTAAAATCCGCGAATTTCGACTCTCATGGACCTAGCATGCGCCGTTAGAAGTCATATGTGAGTTTTTTGAGTTCACATGAAGTTCATTAAGGGCCCTGACAAATGTCGGACCGATAAAGTCTATATCGGGGGGGGGGGGGGCGTGGCCCCAACTCCAGCGTAAGTCTCACGTACAATGTCTAACTGCGGCCGCGGGAGGTCCCATAAGATCCGTTTAAAAACTTGGATGGATCTGAATTTTTTTCAAGAATTATCTAAAAGCTGAAGCTACCGCCCAATCCAAACCGCAGTGCGCAATCCATCGATTCGTTCTCGAAATATCGATTTTTCAAAGGCGTGCGGTCTTATCAGATCGACCTTAGAGGGGCGCTGGAGGCTGGAAAAAGGCGAATTTCGTCTCTCACGAACCAGTCGTGTGCCGTATTATATCGGTTCCGCTTTTTTTCGGGTCCCAATGATGTCCCGAGAGGGCTCAATGCAGTTTCGAGCCAAAAAATATCATCTTAGGGGGACTTATTAAAAATATCAAACTACTCCCCGTTTCAGCGTAACTCTGACAAGAAATGTCTAACTGCGGCCGCGAGAGGTCCTGTAAGGTCATTAAATAAACTCGGATGGATCTGAAATTTTCGAGGTTGTCAGTCACAAGCAAGCGCTTTCGACCGGTGCAAACCGAATTGCAATACATCGATTCACTATCGAGATATCGATTTTTCAAAGGCGCACGGTCTTGTCAGATCGAACATTGAAATAAGCTGTGGATACTCTGTATCCGCGAATTTCGTCTCTCATGGACCGTTTAAGCTCCCTTAAAAATCGAATGAGCTTTTTTCAAATTCATATTACGTTCCTTAAGGGCCTTGATGAGTGTCGGATGACATTTGATCAATATTAACATTCATTTTTTAATCTATGAGACAAAAAGAGCTGAAACCATAAAGACGAAGAATTTCCATCGTGATGACTTTGGTTCAAGCGAGGAAAATTCTATAGAAGTCCCAAATAACTAGACTAGACTTTCCGGCTTGCTAGGATTGGTATTAAGAATTTCCTTCCTGATGACTTTGGTTCAGGCGAGAGAAATCTAAAAAAGTCCCAAATAACTAAACTAGACTTTGCGGCTTGCTAGGATTGGTATTGCGTCATCCGATTTTAAAGGAACTATCACTATCGAAATCGATTTTCAAAACCACAGTATTCACCTCGCCTCGTGAACAACTGTTTCAACACGCTATAAGTAAATTTTCATTCCCACTTTGACCTATCAAGTTATTTTTACAGCGATCACTGTTATACAAACACAAATGCAGCGTTGCGATTGACTTTGTCGCAGTTTTGTACTATCAATATGGAACTCCACACTTACAATGATTTACAGCCGACACTCATGCTCTCTTTGCTAACACTGTTCCAGTGTTGCAAGTTCCAACTTGTTTTTTTTTTTGTTTGTTTGTTTTTTTTTTTAGTTGTTCACCCTGATTTTGCCGCCCCCGGAGAGTGCCGCCCGGGGCAAGGGTACCCACATGCCCCCTGCCCCCTCCCCTCGGCACGCCCCTGTTGTTGGGACTCTTGTTTACTCTTTGGCCAAAACTCAATGGAAAAAAATAATCAAAAATAATCGTTTTCGAGCTTGCACACGATCAAATCGAAACTTTTCTGTGACATTTCTAGGTTAAAGTTACTTGTTAACAGTGTTCTCTTTAGTTAATATTGGTATTGAGAGTTCATAAAAGTTAATTTATGAAAACTCCCCTTTCTGATTCATTTTGGCCACTTTTCGACGATTTCAGATTACAGTGCGTCACTTCATGGGGCTCTTATAAACTTTATATAAAGAGACGTTCACAAACTGTTAAAAGGAAATACTTTTGAACGGCGATATACACTATAGGCTTCATAACTCGTTATAATATAAAGTTGAGTTTTAATTTATTTAATTTACAGCCCACTCTGGGTGGCAATGTGTGAAACTCTATTCTTGGTCAGTTCAGTACAGTATCTCATACTGCAGAGTCGTGGATGATACATCACATATTTATTCACTGCAGAAGAGAGACATTTAAGTTATATACAGAGATAATGACATGCAGAGTTGCAATTTACGATATACAATTTTTACCTGAAGTTGAGGGATTTGAACCCGGGCCGCTCCGGTGGAAGATAATCACTTTGAGATGAGCTACGCAGGCTCGCGTGATGATGGTGCGAATTATATAATATATATATTTAAGTTAACTAGAAAACACTCTGAAATGCTTGCTTTTATCACCTCTTCTAATACATTCCTTATATTTTCTTTATGGAAGCAAGCAGATTCGGTAAATATTGGTGTTTGTCTTTGGTTACCCAAAGTATATACATTCCTTATATTTTCCTTATAGAAGCAAAGTATAATCGTTAAATAACCGATGTATACTACTTTTTAGTTAAAGTTTATACATTCCGCATATTTTGTCTTTATAAGCAAAGTATAATCTATAAATAACCAATATATATCGTTGTTTACATAAAGTTTATACATTGCTTTTATTTACTTTTTCTAAGCTAAGTATAACTGGTATCTAACGACTTCCGTTATACGCTAATTATTTATTCGTTATGTACGAAGATTGGTTATGTAACCGTTATTTAAACCTTATTTAAACTTTAAAATTTTTTGCTACAAGGGGGGCCGGTGTGGATTTTCATAGCTGTTTCACGAACAAAATTAATTTGTTGTGAAGTTTGGTGACAGCGTTAAATACGGAGTCGCTGGCGTTCTTATTTTTATAACTTTCTTCGGCTAGAATTTGGAACTGTAACTTTTTCCCCATGTGAATTGTGTATGATGAAGTGCCGATCATTGCAACGACCGGTGCTATGGCATTTGCTTTGATGTAATTCATGGACTGGGTCAACAGGTCAGAGCCGATTCCTCTACCTCTGTGCGTCGGTGATACAGCTAGGAAAGCTAACTCTACCGCTTCAGAAACGTTGAATTTTTCAAATATGTCCAAGCCCGCGTCCACCTGTGAAACAATACATTTCGTTTAGTCCAGGTAAAAAATTGACCTAGACGTACCATCGACGAATTAAAGATTGTCGCGAAATTTCCACAAGCTAAGTTTTGCCTTCAAGGTTCTGGTTAGGCCACTCTACATACTCCTCACACCTTGCAGGTGAAGGGCCAGTGCGAATGGGGCGGGAAAGCCGTTGTAGATCAGTCCCACACTCACACCCATTTCTGAAAATGTGTGAAAATCTCGCGACAATCTTTAATTCGTCGATAGTACCTAGTGTGGTGGCGTCGCGTCAGAGGACGAGTAATACGCACGAAACAATAGCATTGCTCAATGCTCATACTATTATATATACATATAGATTATTTTTTCACCAGCCTTGAGAATTGAGATAATAGTCCTAAAAATTACTTCCCTCAAGTTAATTCCCAAAATAAATTCGGACGCCCCCTCTCCAGCTAATCATGAGGTTAGGTCTTTTATTTCCAATAGCCGTCTTTTTTTTATGTCCACAATCGCTGATTGTGGACCACTGCAATCCACGGTCACCGTTTTTCTTATTTTGTGGACGACCGTGAATAAGGCGGAGCTTCTCGAGCAAAACCACTGAGGGATTTCCTTTTTCCAATGCTGGTAGCACTGCTACACGAGCGACTGAGGACAACGAGCTGTAGCGATAGCAGTAGCGTCTCGTGCAATGTGGCAACGATGGAATCTCTCCATTTAAAACTATGCAAAAGTATCGATATGGTGGGGGTGCAATTGCACCTCCTGAAGATCGATAGTTTTATATGGAGGGGATCCATCGTTGCCACATTGCACGAGCCGCTACTGAGCGATAGAGAGGCTGATACATGTTATAAGTCCTATCTAAAAGTGTGACAGCATGGGTGATCTGATTCTGGTTTGTTTGCCTCATATTTTTTAACCTTAAATATTGAAAAATGTATCTAATCCAGTGGAAATGGTTCTAAACGAAAGTGCAAGTGTTTAAGAGCGGCTATTTGGACACAAAATTCTAATGAAACTATCCAGGGGAGAAAGTTTTGCGTATTTCTGTTGTGTCAGTTTCTTTATCGTGCAAATCCTTCCAGAAGAAACACATAAATCGAGTTCTGTGTCCAAATAGCCACTCTAAAACACTTATGCACCTTCGTTTATAACCAATTTCAAATGTATTTGTCACAATTTTTTTTTTATTTTTTATTTTTTTTTAAATTTAAAGGTTAAAAAAAATGAGGCAAGCAAACCGAGCCTGTTTGAAAAACGTCCATAAGAGTTTTCCTTTGTGGCTGCCTCTGTGCTGCCTCAACATAACGTCCCACGCAAATCCTCTCTATCGCTATAGCTCGTTGATTGGGGACCACAATCGTCCACATGGTTTGGAGCATTGGCGGATCCAGCAATCTGGCAACAGTGTATTCTTCTCAATTGATTTCATGATAAAAAATCGGATAGTCTCGGGGCTGTAGCCCCTTCAAGAATCGATTGTTTATCATACATTCAAATGGGAAGAATCCGCAGTTGCCAGATTGCTAGATCCGCCTATGGTTTGGAGCTCGCGAACCATCGTGGACGGAGAGGATGGGTATGAGTGATGCGTGCGCAACCAATTGGCACTCTGATTTTAATGCTTTCTACTGGTCGCCTGCAACCAAGTGACTTTCTATAGGCGGAGTCCACAAAAGATTCGCAGCTCGCGTTCGCAAAACCGTTATTCACTTAAAAAAAGACGGTTATACTTCTATTCAGCGTTTGCTGCGCAAGTCGTCCAATCAATCGCGACTCTTGTTTACTCTTTTTTGATTTACTGGTACGAACATTAATTTGACGAAGAAAAAAGAAACAAACAACAAATCTAGCAACTACCGCTCTAAGAAATAAAAGGGGACTAAATTCATTAGCTGACTAAATACAAATATTATGACATAAAACTTTTTCTATTCCCCTCGCTCTTATCAAGCTTATGAAAAATGCTATTCTTTGAACGTGATTCCTGTGGAGAAACCAACCGAGAATCTTGAGATTTCAAACCAACAGAAAGCGTAGCATGCACGTCTTTCCAACGCGTTTGTTTTTTTATTTTTTTATTTTGGCAAGAATGAAATTTGGAGCATTCTTGAATGGGTCTGTTGCGTACTTTTGCTACATCAATATGACACATTGTTTCTAACGTAAAATTCGGCTAAAATAACGATGCGCACATTAAAAACTTTCAAAATCCACTCATTAACTCAGAAAATACCTTCCATTTCAAACAACCCGCGCTACATTTGACACTATATCACCGACTAATAACTACATAGATGGAACCATCTCGTTTATGTAAATATGAACAGAACTTACAAACATATAATTGGAATGTTTCGTTTAGATGCGTACATTTCTTATACTATTTTGTAATCTTTGATGAACCGGAAAGACCAGACAGCAAAATGCAGCTAATAGTTCATGTATTTAGAACGGAATTCCATCATTTTGGAGTTACGATGTTGTCTACTTATGCACGGTGGTTCCGTCTATGTAGTGGTATACCGGTGCAAATATAGTGTCTTGTGTAGCGCGGGCTGTTTGAAATTGAAGTGATTTCCTGAGTTAATGAGTTGATTTTGAACATTTTTAATGATGCGCATCGTTATTTTCGCAGAATTTGACATAAGAATCAAGGCTCTATTTTGTTGTAGCAAAAGTATCCAACAGATCCATTCAAGGTGAGATTTGTTTTGACTTGACTAAGAAATGAAAATCGAAATTTCGTTGAAGAGTATCGGTGAGCTCCACCTTCATTTCTCCTAAATCGAGCTTTAGTTGATTGTGAGAACTCAAAGCATCTATTTCGTGATATCGTTTTGCGTCGTGACAAGTCCTGCACCTATCAATAAATACAGACTCATTATTGATTCTTGAGCTATTCCAGGAGGGCGATCCTTGAAGTTTTTTAGATACATTGATGGATAAGAATGGAAAACTACGTCTAATCAAAATACGAAATTCTAGTTGGTTTATCAGGCCGCTCGAGCATTTTTTAACCTACTAGAAATATTCCGATTTTTATTCGACATGGCAACCACATTAAAAGACGAGGTAGGTAATGTAAAACCCTTCGATGGATGGTATACTGTTTAACAATTTAGGTGGCTCGTCTTTGCCAATCACTTTTTCGTAATCCTGTTCAATCAAGAGTCGGGCGAAAATTTCAAGCATCACCCCTCGGAGGGTCTAATTGTAAACGAAATTTGCAGGATTCCTTCTGGCTCGGTAGCTCGTTGACGATTTTTTTTTTTTTTGAATGACCATTAACCTTTAGTTTAGGAATCAGCGATACTGCATCAACTTGCTTAAAAAATATACTAATTTTGTTGGTCCTTACCGTGCACATGAAATCAAGAACATTAATCGCCGTTTTATTCTTAAAAATTTCTTTTAGATACTTTTCGAAAAACGCCAACTCTCCTGTTTTCGGCTGATTCTGTGGATAGTAAACAGTTTGAGTCGTCAAAATAATAATTTAGGACTATATAATGTACATATAGGATTATACTACTACATCCAGCGAAAAAATAGATCTTCTTACTTTACAGCACATCCATTAATAGCAGAGAAAGACAAAAAATATCAGATCTTGTGTATGCGTGTGCGCATATGCAGAGCGTTAAAGCAATAAAAATAAAATAATAACAAGCAGGGAAAATTCCAACACGCAGGTGTTGGAAAAGCGTGCCACTAAAGTCTGAACAGCTTTAATGCTTTTGCTAGCAATGATAATAATTAGACAGCATTCAACATGGAGCTGATCTCGAGAAAATTGAGTCCAAAGTTGAAGAGCTAGCATTTAAACAAAAAACTTGGAATTACTTACGTTTTGATTTCATTTAACTACCGTGTTGTGTTTTTGCATTTCAACACCGGAAAAGTGGAATTTACTATGTTGGAAAGGTACTTAATTTTTAGCGTTTAAAGTGACTTGGTTCCTTTCTTCTTTTTTTTGGCATAATCACGAAAAACGAAACTCTAAGAGAAACCAAACGGCAGAGTTGGTTTACACTGTTGATTATTTTAAAATCCGTTAATCCGGACTTAAGTCCGTTCCCAATTCTATAAAAGGAACCAAGTCGGAGTTGGTTCCTTACGTGACTCGGATTAAGGTTTAACCTAATCAGCCAAAGGAACCAAGTTCTCATTTTATTTCATCATATGAACAATGACATCAATGAGGCTCACCAGCTCACTTTTACCTGGAATTTTGACGGGAAATAGTTGTTATTATAGAAGAAGCACTTGTTGCTTCGAGATTCAGTATTGCTAGCTCTATCAATCAATAACTCAATTTTATCAAAAATGTCACTCGGTTCTTTTGTGACAAGTGCTGTCCAATTGAGCTTGTTTGGTGAGAAATTATGAAAAAAATAAATTTAGATCAGATGTATCTATAAGGAGATGAGTCAAAGGTGTTGTTTTTTTGTGTTTGTTTTTTGTTTTTTGTTTTCAAAACTTTGGAGGGCTCTAGCTCAGAAGAGAAACATTTGCAGCACATACTCATGTAGGAAAATAAAGTCTTATATATATGTATGTTGACCCTAAAAATACACTCCATAAGTTTGGCACTCAAGTTTTGAAACACCCTGTTCTTGATATTTTGCCCCCCCCCCCGCCCCCTTCACAAAAGACAACATCTTGACCATGCAATTTTTAAAATCACAGTTTGACTGTAGAGATATTTTCTCCCCCCCCCACCCCCCCTTAACGAAAAAGGGGGAAATGGGTCACCTATCTCTGATGTTCGTCGTGCGCGTGCACAGATTGTTCGGATTTACGACTGCCATTTTGGCTTTCTTTATAATGCGTTTTTTGGGTTTATTAGTGGATTTTATGACTATTTGATGCCGCCAATGTAATTTTCAGACAATTTTACATCAGAATCAAAACTCTATAGCACTGTAGCAAAAGTTTGCAACAAACCCATTGAAAGCTGAAAAGAGAAAATTATTTGATAAGGCTCGATCTTTTTTACCCACATAAAGTATAGACAATAGATATTTCTAAATCCCTCCACCTTTTAAACGGCTTGTTCAGGGATCAAAAATGAGGTTGCGTTCTTTTGAAGTCAAAAAGTGTCATATTCGGAAAAGCCGTGATTCTAAATAATAAACAGTTTTTTTATCTTTTTTTCCGTTTTAGGTGCTGTCAGCACTTATTGCGATTGTCACGATGTAGATATGTGATATGCATAAATGGAACACTTGCGAATTCATGAAAAAATAATCCTTTAATATACAGAACTAACCATTTCAGGTGCCCTTTACACATCAAGCATTCTAGGGGTATAGATTAGTAGGTGTGGAGGTTTAAGACGTTTGTGGATTTTAATTCCCCCTCTCCCCATTTATTTTTTTGAAAAGTATCGAAAGTTTACAGTTAAAACTATGCCATTATTCACTATAACGCATTGTCATATTATTTTTTTTTTCTGTTGCCGTCGGTCGATATCATTTTTCGTGTTGGAAAAGCAAAGTTCCATATGGACCTATAGTTTCCAAAATTTGAAGAAGCTTCGAGTGAAAAATTTTGTACACGCAACGAATTTTTTAGGATAGGTAAATAAGTTATTCCAGAGTCAATTCCGTAGTCGCAGCGAGGAAGCTGTCCAGGGGTGAAAGACACGTGACAGCCCCTCTCACTTTTTAGAGCAATTAATGCGAATTTTACCCCTCTGGCTCCCTGTGTTCTGGATTTTAAACACCTATTTTTCAACAAAACGCCAAAAATGTCCTCAAAAATCCCTTGATTTCATCGACGCTCATTGAGGGGCTTTCAATTTGCCGATCCCCCAGAATTTCAAATGTTTCCGATGCAAAGACCTGTTTAGTGTGACGTCATGAAAAAAATTGGTTCCAAACAAAGGCTCCGTCTTACTCGCTCTCGTGGGTTTTCCCATACGAAACACGGTCCAAATTTTCAAATACAAGTGCTAGTAAACAACACGTTCTTCACACCAGTTGTGTTTATCACACCATTGGGTTCCACGTCCCTTATAAAAATTCCCGATTGTTTCAAAAAAATTTCTGATTGGATTTATATTTCCGCGCTTTATTTCCCATAGAAATAATCGAAATTCCATAGAGACAATCGAAATTCGTGTAGATTCAAGCGCGCTGATTATAGCAACGATAGGTCTTATGATTGAAATAAGGCGAAATACATCTATGGTTCTATTCTTACAGTTGTAACACCCACTTTTTTCTCAGTGATAAAATATGAGAACGCTACACAAACTTTCTGAAACATCGCGCATCAATGCACAATCACAGTTATATCGAAGAAAGTCCTATGTTTTGTCCTTGTCACACTCACAGTTTCTTAAGAGCACAAAATTCTAGGATATAGGCTCATCAGCACCATCACGGCATGTGTTGTACCTCGAACAATAGCTTCGATACGAAGAAAAGTTAGAATGATTGAGTGGCATGGCGGTGATACTCCCGTAAGAGACCGTGAGTAAGACAAGGACAAAACGTAGAACGTCTTTCGGTATAACTGTGATTGTAAATTCGCTTGGGATCTTTTAGGAATTATGTTACAGTGAAAAGATACTTTAAGGCAAGTAGAATCTAATGGTGCAATAAAATTTGAGAAAACTGTCGGTTAACTAGCATGAATTTGCGTTCGAAAATTTGGATCTGGTAAATCCACGAGAGTGAGCGAGATAGAGCATTTGTTTGGAACCAATTCTGATCGTGACGTCATCACTAAACAGGTCTACTTAAGGATATGAATGAGCCTCTCTCTTTTCTATACCCCTCCCGCTCTTCATCAATACCTCGTCGCTTCTTTTCGATGTACCCTCGTCAAACAGATTTTGACACTTTTACGATGCGAGCCGAACGCTTAATGCACCGTGAAGAAATCTTGAGACCGGTGGAGCCCAAAGGCGAGGGGCAAAGAGGGTTTCTGTGAAGGATGTTTCCACCCCCCTCCTGCCTTAGAATTTCGACTCATAGGTTGGCACAAATGACTTAGGTTGCTGGACCTGTATGGAATTCTCGTTTGAAGGAATTCGACTTTGACGCCTAATAACTTATTGAAATTAACAGGAATACCAAAACTTTTACAATTTTAAGAAAATAGACGCCGAGACCTCCTGGATTGCAGCAATAAATTAACGATTAATGAAACCAGTTTTAAGAAAATACGTTTTTAATTTTTCAAACCTTCCCGCCAAAGGTTTTGCCATAAGCAAGGCATTGAACCTATATATTAGATATGAAAATGAAAACAAGAAGCGTACCGTATATATACGGCACGCTTAATAATAATAATCCTATATTATATTTGTAAGAATGAGGCTAAGTTCCTGGAGAACCGTTGCACCGTTCGGTAGGGGCCTGGTACCGATCGGTAGGGCTCGGCTTCAATGCTTCGGGAAAAATATAAGTTTTTCCGTGCGGGCCCCGCGTCCCTTTTTAAAATGCTAAAAACTTTTCTCTGGAACAGTTGTGCGAGTGCGAAAAGGATGAGAATCAGTTCGTTTTGCAAGGGTGGGAGAGAGAAGCGAGATTTTGTCATCCTTTTTAAATGCATACGTGCGGACGAGCATACGATTTTGTACGCGTGTGAGCGAGAAACGTGCTGCTCTGTCAATTTTTTTTTTTTAAAAATTTGATCGAGCGATTTGACGTTACCGTGGCGATTGTGATCATATGTTTTTTGCGCGGAAGGACCAACGACCTCTATATAAGACCGGCGAACGAATACGAACCAGCGTAACCCGCAAGAAGGAAAGTTAGGTTAGAATAGAGGTGCTTGGCCGGATAGGAGCACCTCCGTTTACACGTATTTTTATGAAGATGTTCTCTTCCGTTTTTCGCTTCTAAAACTCCTAATTTTACACGGATTTTGCTTTTCTTGGTCTTAATAGAAGGAAGATAGCTTGGGCTTTGACCTCCGCCCTACCGGGTCCGGTAACGTTTTTTCGAAAATATATGGAAAATATAAGTCGTTGAAGTGGACACCCGTTGGTATGCTCCGAAGACCTTGCAAATCACGTTCGCCTGTTTACGACGATTCAATCTGTCTACAAATCGGCTTTTAGTCATTTTTTGAGTCTACTCCTTCACTCTCAGTCCTTTTAGTGCTAAATTCTTCAAAATCCGTAAAGTTTTAGTGGCTGAGGAGGTAATTTTTCTATACTGTGTAATGTGTACCAGTAAACCCTCCTGTGTTAGAGTTCGTAGTTACTTAACTTGAGTTCGTAATTTCTGTACATTTCCCTTCTGGATGATTTTTCATTCCTAATATTGTTTTATCAATCTGCGCCATCATCAGTGTCTATTAATGCAGTGATTGTGATGAAAACCCGCCCGCCGTTAACTCAGGATGTCGGATCGAGCCGACCCCTGAAAGGGTTCTGGTTAGTCATCATCAATTTTGTGAAGTACTCATCATGTCAGGAGTGATTCCCTCTAATTCCTTTGTTTAGTCGCAGCGTAATTCAGCCTTGAATCAGGATTCATCGTAAAATGCCTCTCTTTGAACCATCCGTGGTTTTTGCGCATTCTTCGGAATCTTAAAGGTGACCTTGGAGGGGGAGGCTGAGAGAATGGCCTATAAGATTTGGGTCAAGATTTCTACGAGCAGAACCTAGAGGCTCATTCAGTTAAGTTCATGAAGTCGTATCGGAAAGTATTAGTTGGCAGTTATATGATGGGCCCCGTTTCTTCATCACACATTTTAGCATTTTTAGCTGCTGTGACTCGGACTGCTGTGAACCGCAGTCACTTACGGGAACGCTTTGGGAAACGGACCGAACCGCCATGAAACGCAATGAGTGCGAGTGAGAAACCTTAAAACGCGAAGAGTCCCTCTCTCGCACTCGCAGTCGCTTACGCGAAAAATCTGGGAAACGCACCAAACCGCCATAAGCCGCAATGAGTGCGAGAGAGAAACCTTGAAACGCGAAAGGTCTCTCTTTCTATCGCACTGGCAGTCTCTTACAGGAACAATTTGGGAAACTGACCGAACCGCCATAAGACGCTATGAGTGCGAGTGAGAAACCTTAAAACGAGAGAGGTCCCTCTCTCGCACTCGCAGTCGCTTACGGGAACACTTTGGAAAACTTATCGAACCGCCATAAGACGCAATGAGTGCGAGAGAGAAACCTTGAAACGCGAGGGGTCTCTCTCTCGCACTCGCAGTCGCTTACGGGAACACTTTGGGAAACGGACCGAACCGCCATAAGACGCAATGAGTGCGAGACAGAAACCTTGAAACGCGAGAGGTCTCTCTCTCGCACTTGCAGTCGCTTCGGGAACACTTTGGGAAACGGACCGAACCACCATAAGACGCAATGAGTGCGAGAGAGAAACCTTGAAACGCGAGAGGTCTCTCTCTCTCGCACTCGCAGTCGCTTACGGAAATACTTTGGGAAACGAACCGAACCACCATAAGACGCAATGAGTGAGAGAGAGAAACCTTGAACCGCGAGAGGTCTCTCTCTCTCTCACTCGCAGTCGCTTACGAGGACACTTTGGGAAACGGACCGAACCGCCATAAGACGCAATGAGTGCGAGAGAGAAACCTTGGAGCGCAAGAGGTCTCTCTCTCGCAATCGCAGTCGCTTACGGGAACACTTTGGCAAACGGACCGGACCGCCATAGAACGCAATGAATGCGAGAGAGAAACATTGAAACGCGAGAGGTCTCTCTCTCGCACTCGCAGTCGCTTACGGGAATAATTTGGAAACGGACCGAACCGCCATAAGACGCAATGAGTGCGAGTGAGAAACCTTAAAACGCGAGAGGTCTCTCTCTCTCGCACTCGGAGTCGCTCACGGGAACACTTTGGGAAACGGACCGAACCACCATAAGACGCAATGAGTGCAAGAGAGAAACCTTGAGAGAGAGACCTCTCGCGTTCAAGGTTTCTCTCTCGCACTCATTGCGTCTAATGGCGGTTCGGTCCGTTTCCCAAATCATTCCCGTAAGCGACTGCGAGTGCGAGAGAGAGACCTCTCGCGTTTCCAGGTTTCTCTCTCGCACTCATTGCGTCTTATGGCGGTTCGGTCCGTTTCCCAAAGTGTTCCCGTAAGCGACTGCCAGTGCGAGAGAGAGACTTCTCGCGTTTCAAGGTTTCTCTCTCGCACTCATTGCGTCTTATGGCGGTCCGGTCCGTTTCCCAAAGTGTTCCCGTAAGCGACTGCGAGTGCGAGAGAGAGACCTCTCGCGTTTCAAGGTTTCTCTCTCGCACTCATTGCGTCTTATGGTGGTTCGGTCCGTTTCCCAAAGTATTCCCGTAAGCGACTGCGAGTGCGAGAGAGAGACCCCTCGCGTTTCAAGGTTTTTCTCTCGCACTCATTGCGTCTAATGGCGGTTCGGTCCGTTTCCCAAATCATTCCCGTAAGCGACTGCGAGTGCGAGAGGGAGACCTCTCGCGTTTCCAGGTTTCTCTCTCTCGCACTCATTGCGTCTTATGGCGGTTCGGTCCGTTTCCCAAAGTGTTCCCGTAAGCGACTGCGAGTGCGAGAGAGAGACCTCTCGCGTTTCAAGGTTTCTCTCTCGCACTCATTGCGTCTTATGGTGGTTCGGTCCGTTTCCCAAAGTATTCCCGTAAGCGACTGCGAGTGCGAGAGAGAGACCCCTCGCATTTCAAGGTTTTTCTCTCGCACTCATTGCGTCTAATGGCGGTTCTGTCCGTTTCCCAAAATATTCCCGTAAGCGACTGCGAGTGCGAGAGAGAGAGACCTCTCGCGTTTCAAGGTTTCTCTCTCGCACTCATTGAATCTTATGGTGGTTCGGTCCGTTTCCCAAATCATTCCCGTAATTGACTGCGAGTGCGAGAGAGAGACCTCTCGCGTTTCCAGGTTTCTCTCTCGCACTCATTGCGTCTTATGGCGGTTCGGTCCGTTTCCCAAAGTGTTCCCGTAAGCGACTGCGAGTGCGAGAGAGAGACCTCTCGCGTTTCAAGGTTTCTCTCTCGCACTCATTGCGTCTTATGGTGGTTCGGTCCGTTTCCCAAAGTATTCCCGTAAGCGACTGCGAGTGCGAGAGAGAGACCCCTCGCGTTCCAAGGTTTTGCTCTCGCACTCATTGCGTCTAATGGCGGCTCTTTCCGTTTCCCAAAATATTCCCGTAATCGAACGTGAGTTTGAGAGAGAGACCTCTCGCGTTTTAAGATTTCTCTCTCGCACTCATTGCGTCTTATGGCGGTTCGGTCCGTTTCCCAAAGTGTTCCCATAAGCGACTGCGAGAACGAGAGAGAGACCTTTCGCGTTTCAAGGTTTCTCTCTTGCACTCATTGCGTCTTATGGCGGTTCGGTCCGTTTCTCAAATCATTCCCGTAAGCGACTGCGAGAGAGAGACCTTTCGTGTTTCAAGGTTTCTCTCTCGCACTCATTGCGTCTTATTGCGGTTCGGTTCGTTTCCCAAATTATTCCCGTAAGCGACTGCGAGTGCGAGAGATAGACCTCTCACGTTTCAAGGTTTCTCTCTTGCACTCATTGCGTCTTATGGCGGTTCGGTCCGTTTCTCAAATCATTCCCGTAAGCGACTGCGAGAGAGAGACCTTTCGCGTTTCAAGGTTTCTCTCTCGCACTCATTGCGTCTTATTGCGGTTCGGTTCGTTACCCAAATTATTCCCGTAAGCAACTGCGAGTGCAAAAGAGAGATCTGTCGCGTTTTAAGGTTTCTCTCTCGCACTCATTGCGTCTTATGGCGGTTCGGTCCGTTTCCCAAAGTGTTCCCGTAAGCGACTGCGAGTGCGAGAGAGAGACCTTTCGCGTTTCAAGGTTTCTCACTTGCACTCATTGCGTCCTTTGGCGGTTCCGTCCGTTTCCGAAAGTATTCCCGTAAGCGACTTCGAGTCACAGCAGCTAAAAATGCTAAAATGTGTGATGAAGAAACATGGCCCCTCATAAAACTGTCATCTAATACTTTCCGATACGACTTCATGAACTTAACTGAATGAGCCTCTAGGTGCTTTTTGTAGAAATCTTGACACAAATCTTATAGGCCATGTTCTCTGCCTACCCTTCCAAGCTCACCTTTAAGATTCCGAAGAATGCGCAAAAACCACAGATGGTTCAAAGAGAGGAATTTTACGATGAATCCTGATTCAAGGCTGAATTATGCTGCGACTAAACAAAGGAATAAGAGGGAATCACTCCTGACATGATGAGTACTTCACAAAATTGATGATGACTAACCAGAACCCTTTCAGTGGTCGGCTCGATCCGACATCCTGAGTTAACGGCGGGCGGGTTTCACCACAATCACAGTATTTAATAGACACTGATGATGGCGCAGATTGATAAAACAATATTAGGAATGAAAAATCATCCAGAAGGGAAATGTACAGAAATTACGAACTCAAGTTAAGTAACTACGAACTCTAACACAGGAGGGTTTACTGGTACACACTACACAGTATAGAAAAATTACCTCCTCAGCCAGTAACACTTTTCGGATTTTGAAGAATCTAGCACTAAAAGGACTGAGAGTGAAGGAGTAGACTCAAAAAATGACTAAAAGCCGATTTGTAGACAGATTGAATCGTCGTAAACAGGCGAACGTGATTTGCAAGGTCTTCAGAGCATACCAACGGGTGTCAACTTCAACGACTAATATTTTCCATATATTTTCGAAAAAACGTTACCGGACCCGGTAGGGCGGAGGTCAAAGCCCAAGCTATCCTCCTTCTATTAAGACCAAGAAAAGCAAAATCCGTGTAAAATTAGGAGTTTTTGAAGCGAAAAACGGAAGAGAACATCTTCATAAAAATACGTGTAAACAGAGGTGCTCCTATCCGGCCAAGCACCTCTATTCTAACCTAACTTTCTTTCTTGCGGGTTACGCTGGTTCGTATTTGTTCGCCGGTCTAATATAGAGGTCGTTGGGAAGGACACATTCGGGTATAGAAGCATTTTAATAGCGACTTCAATGAAGGCACTTCGTATGATATCGATGTATAGCTTCGACTTTTTATCACATGATTTTACGTAGATGTAAACAATGGGACAGTCACAGTGCTGCTAGATGTGTTGTAAAATATTCAGGCACTTGAGACTTAATGTAAAATGTGTATATTTTATGTCAAATCTGGCAGCACTGTACAGTCATTGATTGATGGCTCGACGAGGTTGCTGTATAACTTCGCGAAGTAGAGCTTCGATACTTATCATATGTATTAAACGCAGATTTATAGAATAGTACAATCAACTAGAGATGACTTTGTTGAGATCGGTGCGTTGAATTGATATCTCGATTGTAACCCAGCAAATTTGGGCTAGGTTTCGAGAACTTTTAAAGAAACCAAACTATTAGTGATGATGAGTTGAGACGATGGTTATTCTTCTCTTATCAATAATATGCTCTCGAATATTACTGAGTAATGAAAATAATTGGTTTCCTGTTGAAAATGTGTTGTTTACTTTGAATGTATAAGTGATTTATCTAAGAATACTACCAACGGGTCTAACGGACCCAGAATATTGTTACACATCCTCTTTCAAAGTTGGCGATTTGAGCTGTTTCGTATTAGTTCGCATCTCGGTGAGGTTATGATGTTTTTATAAGGTCTGTTTTTTCAAATTTTAAAAAAAAAAATCGTTAGATTTCTTGGGTATTTTTGTAGTTTTAAACGCAATGTCTTATTGTCATGTCAGTTCAACGAAAGGTTATCGTAGGTGTGCGATCTCGGTCATGCGTATTTGTTTGCTTACCCCGAACTTCTCATTTTATTGTGAAAGCATGGTTTTTCACTCTCGCTATCTCTTTCTCTCCTTCCCTTCTTTTCTCTGTACTGTTCTAAATCGTATAATCCACATGCGCTAATACGGTGCATCCAAATGCGCCGATTCTAAGGGTTTCGGCGGCTCCATGAGCGCCAAAAAAAAATTGACGGTTTTGGATCGGGCCCTCTTGAGAACGACCACCCCTAAAATGGTTAAGTTTCATGCAAGGGGGTGGGGGGACGGGGGGTTATGCTATTTATGCCCCTTCCAAATGATGACTCCTGTTTTCTAAACATTTGGTGTACATGAGAAAATACCACTTTAGTATTGCAGGAATAATAGAGTAAGTTTTTAGATTTCGTCCTTTGGAGCAGGATTAGATGGGCGAATAGCAAACGGAGTTAGGGAGTGGATATCAAGTCAAAGTCTTAGCTCGAATAAACAAAATCACGCGCAAGACGCGAAACGGAACACTTGCCCGCGAAGCGGCCACCGGCCTCAAGTAATATCTAATAATAAACTTTCCAAGCACTGGCCGCGCAGCGGGCGTCAAGACCGCGAAAACGCCTTCAATCGGGACTTAATGCATCATGTGATACATCAAATCCCCCCCCCATAATTTTCGTTTTTTTCTTTTATTTTCTCTATTTTTTCCTTAGGCTGCGGATCTTGTTGACGAGAACAGAAATTTGAAGCAACTAAATACTTAAGATTAAAACTAATTAATGGGTCTGTTGCGTACTTTTGCTATATACATCAATATGACATATTGTTTCTGACGAAAAATTCGGCGAAAATAACGATGCGCACATTAAAAACTTTCAAAATCCACTCATTGACTCAGAAAATACCTTCCATTTCAAACAACCCACGCTACACTAGACACTATATCACCGACTTATAACTACATAGATGGAACCATATCTCGTTTATGTAAACATGAATAGAACTTACAAACATTGGAATGTTTCATTTAGATGCGTACATTTCTTATATTATTTTGTAATCTTCGATTAACCGAAAAGACCAGACAGCAAATGCAGCCAATAGTTCATGAATTTAGAAGGGAATTCCATCATTTGGTACTTACGATGTTGTTTACTTAGGCACGGTGGTTCCGTCTGTGTAGTAATATACCGGTGCAAATAGTGAGTAGTGTAGTGCGGGCTGTTTGAAATTGAAGTGATTTCCTGAGTTAATGAGTGGATTTTGAACGTTTTTAATGTGTGCATCGTTATTTTCGTCAAATTTTACATAAGAATCAAGGTTCTACTTTGCTGTAGCAAAAGTATGCAACAGACCCATTGTGGATAAAAAGCATAGTATATGAGTGTTACTCACTATTTTTTTATTGAAGCAAACTCCGACCAATTCGTTCGTATCGTCGTCAATGGCCATGAGAGAAATGTTATCTCTTGCAACCACTTCTGCAAGATTGTTGAACTCTTTCATGGCTTCAGAATTTTTGGATATTTCGTAAAGGGTGCAAATTGGCTCGTACGGATAAAATCCCTTGGTCATAACATCTAAAGCAGCCTCCAGTCGGTCCTCAGTCAAAACATAGTATGTTACCTTTTGATTTTTTGAGTGACTCAGTATCGAACCTTTTTTTTGGGCCTTCTCCATTTTGGGCAGCTCTGATTATAAACGATTTTCCCAATCGACGTTCACCCATAAGATCAGCGTAACAAAACTAAGTGATAGATACTGTAATCATTGGGCCGGTCCTAGATCACATATTGATAAATATTTGTAAAAGTGTTATTTTGTAGAGTATTCAAACCAAAAAATCGATTAAAGTTTCTAGAATTTTTGGTTTTATTTTAGGATTCTCTGACTTATTTATTTAAATAAATACGTTCGGAAAAAAAATGAGACATTTGGATATGTAAAAGCCAAAAGGCCCTCTTTAATGGGTCTGCTGCACACTCCGGCTACAACGTTTTAAAGTATCAATTCATATATGTAAAAAGCCGAGAAAATAACAGTGGCAGCATCAGAAAACACTAAAATTCAGTATTAAACTCACAAATAGTGAAAAACACTAGACACTATTCACCCCTGTATCTTTCCACCACGTGCACGATATTTCGCGAAAGTAGCGCGGCACATTCAAATAACCACGGCCGACTGTCATCACGCAGCTGACTTCATAATCAAATAAACAGTAAACACTGACGGTGTCTGTTCGAATTTCTTACGTTTCAATATCCTCAATTCCTCACAAAAGGTTGCGGAAGGTACGAATCCCGATATTTGTGTCGAAAACCTATATCAAAATGAAACAATAACTCACAGGAGTTCCAAGGATGATGGTTGAAGTTGGAATCATATTTGGAACTCCTGTATTGCTGTTTCATTTTGACAAGACTTCGACACAAATATAGGTTTTCGTACCTTGCGCAACCTTTTGTGAGGAATTGAGGATATTGAAACGTAAGAAATTCGAACAGACACCGTCAGTGTTTACTGTTTATTTGTTTATGAATTGTCAGCTGCGTGATGACAGTTGGCCGTGGTTATTTGAATGTGCCGCGCTTACTTTCGCAAAATATCGTGCACGTGGTGGAAAGATACAGGGGTGAATAGTGTCTAGTGTTTTTCGCAATTTGTGAGTTTAATACTGAATTTTAGTGTTTTCTGATGCTGCCACTGTTATTTTCTCGGCTTTTTACATACGAATTGATACTTAAAAACGCTGTAGCCGAAGTATGCAACAGACCCATTAGGCTTTTTATCAGTGCACTGTTTTTTGTTTTAACTTTGTTTTTTGTTTTTTTACGTCATTGATTGGAGCTGCTATAAATCGATTTTAAGTGGGTCATAAACCTCTGCATAGCCGTAGCGAGGAATTCGTCTTCCTCTATCTTTGCGCGTTTGACTGCATGTGTTAGAAAAGGACAGAAACAGGGGCTGAAATCACGTGACAGCCCTTACAACCATCTTATTCGAACGCATGCATTCAAATGGGCTAAGAGCGATCAGTGTTGCCAGATTGAGGGTAAAAGCCGTATCGTCCCATTTAAATCAATGTAAAGCGAACGGCTTTTTCACCCCAATCTGGCGACACTGAGAGCGAGAGAAAGGCAGTATCTCGGCTACGGCTATATGAAGCTCTGTGTCTATAACTGATGTGGAGTGTGGATCATGGTGATTAACCCTCTAGTGATCAGGTTTATTCAAAAGAACACCACTCTTACGTCTTACGTTTATACGTATCGGGAAGGTAGTTAACTATTCGTGCTCGGGGGAGTTGGAATTGCATATACGACGAATTGAAGGCACTCCGGTGAAAGCTTATCTTGTAAGTTTTCATAGCTAGATAATCGCGTTTATCCGGAATGAAGACAGAAACAATGTGAAATGGACGAGAGGTCAAAAATTAGGATACTCGGGCGTGGCCCATGAGGGGTTAATGACGTCACTACTAGAAGTTCACGATCTTTTCCTCGGAGGAAGTGTTGTGTCTTGCGAAAAATGATTCTTATTTTATGTGGTTGAGTAATTAAATGAACATTTTTTATTAGTTTGACACCAAACAACACATCAAAATCCCGTCAGTGTTAAAACTATTCGACTTTTATTGGAACGAAAATACTCGTATTATTTGAATGCATGCAGGTACTCATTAATTTGCATTCGAGAAAATTAAATCTTCAAGCCGGTTTTAAAATGTACGAGTAGGAGTAGATCTGTTTGACACAAACAAATACAACTTTTGGCATTAAAAAAGAGAAAAAAATTAACAGAAATGAACATTAAACAAGTTGTGGCGTTTTGACAACGTTGCATTGAGTCCATTTGAACCTATGAAAAATATTGAACTGTGAGATTTGCAGTAGACACTTCTGAATTGGACCCTTCGCATGGGATCAAATGGATACAATTTATTCCCTATGTTACAGCATACGAAACAACTAGGTCCATTCGTTTGAGACAAAAATTCTCATAAATCTTATTGAATCCTCCTTCGCTTAAACATCTTCTGGTGAATGACTTCGGGAGGGGGGAGGGCACACAAAATAAACACAAATAAAAAAGAAAACCAAACCCACACTATGCGCAAACTTAAAACTATTTAAAATTCACTAAGGTAAATAGTTCACTCTGGAAATAACGTTGATACTAGACGGAATACACTCAAATACCTTGTAAGCATTGAGAATAATTTCAAATAGACAAGATGTTGGTCGTTTTGCGGAGTGACTTCAGTATCTGTAAGTTTCAATATCAAACACTCAGTCATTTAACGAATTTTTCTTGGGTATAATTTTGAAGTGACTTTTGGCAGTTTCAAACTAATCTGGAAACGAGTGTTCGAGCGTTCTACGCTCTCATGATTTGCATTATTCTCTTACGGAAGAATAAAGATAAGACATTTTGTGAGTGGAATTGAAAGAGATGCCAACTTTATCAATATAATCCTCGATAAAATAAGTACTAAAAACGGCATACTTGTGATCTTTCAGGGCACCATTAACGTCTTTTCTAATACTTGAGGCTAGTAGTTCCAAAACCAGCTATATCTACAGTAAGCCAATTTTCAAATAATGAAAAAAACTGCTGTGAAAAAAGTTCTTGATGAATTTTGATGAAATTTTGCACACAAGTCAATGGCATTATTTAGATGTGATCCTGAAAATTTTATAAATCTAAATTGACTCAATCAATACAATTTCTAGAGTTAAATTTGGATATAGCCACTTTTGGAACGTCACACTGGATATAGCTACTTTTGGAACACTCAGGTATGGATATAAGTTGTTTTGGAACACCCCAAAAAATAATGAAAGATTTTTAGACGCTGCGAAGAATTCAATTTTTTTTTTTTTTTTTTTTTTTTTTTTAATTTATTTCTTCCTTGAGTTTTCTACATCAGGGTTAACCATTTTTTATGAATTATTTACTTAAACAGAGAATAATTATAAACAAAACTTCAACTGTATGCACTGGCTGTAACATTCCACTTTTATAAAAACTAGCTGAGAAAATATTCTTATTAACCTCAAAATAATGCAGACATTTTGCAAAAAAACAAAATAGAATCACGTAACAACCTATAGTAAAACTCATCATTAAGCTCAGATGGTATCTAAGATGGCCTTAAGTTATTGTGTTTCCACTGAAGTATTCGTGTTGTAAGGTACTAAAACTGTTATTCCCCTTTGCTAGATAGAACCTGTTTTGCAGCAGCATGAGCATTTTACACCTATGGATGTAGCTGATTTTGGTCCATTATTAAGCTTTCGGATTTATCCTATTTTGGAACAGCGTAAAATAGGATATAGCTGCTTTTGGAACGCTCGCCAAAATTGAACTCGTGTCTTAAGCACGATATAACCACTTTTGGAACATTATGGACATATAATATGATGCAGATGGCCACCATGAAAATTATTTCGCCCCTAACTCATTTTCTCTGAAAAATGGATATAGCTGGTTTTGGAACTACTAGCCTCACTTATTGACACCAAATGGGCGGAAATAGGAGTAGACAAATTCTAGGATCTATATAATATCTAAAATATGAAGTCGGTTTGCCTTAAACATGAAAGAATGGTCATTACTTATTTCATTGATTTTTTACTTCCCGCAACGACACACGCTTTGACTACACCTTGCTAGACTTGAATCAGTGGCGGCTCGTGCGATTTGGCAACAATGTTTTTCCTCCATTTGAATCTCTGTAAAATAATCGAATGCTAGTTGAGCGCTGCTTCACTGCCGAATCGATTGTTTTACATAGAATCAAATGGAGGAAAAACATTGTTGCCAAATTGCACGAGCCGCCACTGACTTGAATGCGACGAATGAAAGGAATCGAAATACGGTTCTATGAGTTTTATGAAAGACTCTTTCTGAACGAAAGACACCTAATTCTGGGAGCTGTCAATCTGCATATGTATAGGCGGATCCAGTAATTCGTCTCTCTCTCTTTGCTTATTTGCACGCATGTGTTAGAAAAGGATAGTTACGTTACTGATCCTAACCCTTCACTGCGCAGCGTTCCTCCTGAGGAACAATAATTACTTTATTACCCACTAGCAGCCAGTGTAATCAAAATTTGATGTTGCTGCGCGTTGGGTCACATACGGCACGTATAAGAACATTGGAAAATAGTTCACAGTCCCGAAAACAGAGAGCGCTACGTATGAGATCTCACATCAAATCATGAAAAATCAGGTCAACGGCAAAATTGTCACTTGAATCAAAAAACGTCTTTTCATTATAATGACTGTTAATTATTTTTCCGTAATCATTTTAAAATTCCTTTCAATAATTGCTTTTTTACCAAAAAAAGCAACTTTTAATTGAAAAAGAATAAAAAAATATCTTTTTCTTGTATGCGTTACAGCATGTTGAAAAAATGGAGGAAAATTACATTTTTGAGCATACAGATCAAAATATAACACAATGATTTTTTTTTTACTATTTTTCCCACTATTAGGGTGACTAGATGAATTGAAAAATTCATGTTTCGTCAAAAAAGAAAAAATTGCGCAGTGAAAGGGCTAATTTGTTTTTTTCTAAATCACGCTTTCAAATGAGAGAAAGGAGAGAAATACAAATTCCTGGACGAAGCGGTTATCGCTCGCATGCTAGAGACTTTTGTGATGACGCAAAAACATTTCTCCCCTTCTAAACATATGCTCGATCCTCTTTGTACGACCCCTCTAGGAATTCAAGATCCCTCCTTGCGACTCAATTTCATTTACATATTGTATGTCTGCGCTTTCCGAGGCTATTGAATACGACACAGCATTGTATCAATCTATAAGTAACTGAGTAGGGAATAAGAGCCAGGGATTGATTTTTAATCGTTTTCTTTCCCTTCTTTTCTGGAGAGAAACTAGAGACTAGAGACCAAACGCTATACTTCAAGGCGCAGTAGATAAAAGAAAGTATAGAATCTCCTTTCTTTTCAATAAAAGCGATTGGGTTCTTTCTGAAATATAAAAAGGCAATTTGTGCGCGCGAAAAAAAAGGAGACACACAGTAATCCTGAATTGATCCTATTATTAACGCATAGTAGTATGCTAAGGGGAGAATGATATATGAGAAGGAGAAGGAAAGAGCAAAGGAGAACAGGGCTGCCGTTTTGCGTATAACCAATGCTATTTTCCAATTCAACGATGATTCCACCGGTTGAGAAAAGATTACACAGTCCAGTTCAGTGTATTACTGTAATGCAGGAAAATACTCTGATCCGTAATCTTTTCTCAACCGGTGGAGTCGTCGATTACTTTGAAAACTTGGGGAAATTTTAATTAATTAACAGAGTTTCCACCGATTAAGGAAAGATTATAGATCAGAGTATTTTGATGCATTACAGTCATACACTGAACTGAACTGTGTAATCTTTCCTCGACCGGTGGAATCATCGGTGAATAGAGAAATAGCATTGATTATATGCGAAACGGCAGCTCTGAAGGTGAATGATAAAGAGGGACCAGAGAGAGGTTTTTCCCGAAGCAAGTCCTCTTTGAGACCTCTAGAGAAGGAAAAATAGAATAATATTTATTTAATCTTTATTTTTTCTTTTTCTTTTTTTTTTTACGAAGAAGAGCAGCTAGCTTTTATTTTTCCTTGGAGAAGTAGACGGAAATTCCTTCGTTACCCAGAAACCATCTCCTCTATTTCCTTCATTGATTTTCGCTCCGAGTCTTTCATTAAATTTTCTTACCCAGAGATTGGTGTTCCGTTTATTTTGTTCTTAGAGGTTGGATCAATTCCGCATCTAAACTAAACAACGTCAATTATTTATTCGCTGTATTTCACACCATTCTTTGCAGTATATAGACACTCAACTAAAATGGTTCGACTGCATCAAGAGCGGGGTATTTCGTCTCTTTAATTAGTTTGCGATTTTGAAGCATTTTCTTCGTTAATTAGGTATTTTGCTCACTTAAAAAGGGTCTCGCGCCCTACTTGTGGTTCTCGGATCCCTAATTAATTATTTTTGAAATTTAGGTATGTTATTCATGAGCTATAGCTGGCAGAGGATTAGAGAATCCAGAGGGATAATTTTTGGAAAGCGGGTTTTAAGATTTCGACGACGTATTCACCTAACCGGACGTCCGTACCGTATACAAAATCCATTGGTTAGTCCCAATGAGCTATAACTTTAGATTGGCACATCAAGGAACGTTCCGCTGGTTCATTGTTGTCACCTAGGGCGCCGCCATCTTGCCGTAAAAATCGATTTTGAGGTTAAATTTTGTACGTAGTTTCCAGTCGTTCCGTAAACAAACTCGGGCATCGCCGGAAACGACTTGGAAATACGACCCACAAAACTTAATCTCAAACCTTGGAATCTGCCGTCCAAATTCCGCTTTTTCCCGGGATTCCTTCTACCCTGAGTGGCACAAGGTGGACCAATCCGCTGCCACTCTAAAGTTATAGCTCATTGGTTAGTCCCAGAGAGGATATAACCTTACCCGCTCTGCTCTGAAAAATACAATTTGATTAACTTGAATTAAATCAAATCAAATTAAATTAACTTAAAATTGGAGTCTCTTCGGAAGAGCACACCTCTTCTTTTAGAGAACGCCTCGATTTTATTGCAGGCTCTCCTCATTCCTACAACCATAAACCGCATTTCTCTAAGTGTTTAATGCAGCTCTTCATATTTAAGATTTATACGCCTCTTTTTTTCCTCCACAAAAGCAAAAATATTAACAAATTTTAAAGTATCATCGATAAACTAAGCTCTTTTAGTAATTTTCAAGAGTCTTTCTTACTCCTCCGTGCTCAAAGTTTTTGCTCAACACATTCTATGTAGAGTTGATAGTGGGCATGAAAATAGGACTAAAAGAACATGTCCTTACGAGATTGCGTTACAACAGGAGCCACGATAATTTCTTTTCTTTACACGCTCTGTTTAAATTCACGTGTACGATTCTTTAAATAAGTATTAACAATTTTCCGTGTGAATATTGAAGATTTCTTATAGAATTCAGAAACTATAGATACCAAAGAAACTCCTTGAGTTGGTCTTGACTTGAGAATTCTTGAGATTCTCCCGAATTTCGACTGTGTCTAAAGATTAAGTATAGGCACAGAATAATACAATCAGAACGGAAACTCTGTCGGATTTTGAAGCAAATTCATTTCGCGTCCGCCTTGTTGGGATATAGGATGTTTACATCTGGAATCGCGCGCGAAAAAAAAACAAGCAGGGAAAATTCCAACACGCAGGTGTTGGAAAAGCGTGCCACTAAAGTCTGAACAGCTTTAATGCTTTTGCTAGCAATGATAATAATTAGACAGCATTCAACATGGAGCTGATCTCGAGAAAATTGAGTCCAAAGTTGAAGAGCTAGCATTTAAACAAAAAACTTGGAATTACTTACGTTTTGATTTCATTCAACTACCGTGTTGTGTTTTTGCATTTCAACACCGGAAAAGTGGAATTTACTACGTAGGAAAGGTTCTTAATTTTTAGCGTTTAAAGTGACTTGGTTCCTTTCTTCTTTTTTTTTTGGCATAATCACGAAAAACGAAACTCTAAGAGAAACCAAACGGCAGAGTTGGTTTACACTGTTGATTATTTTAAAATCCGTTAATCCGGACTTAAGTCCGTTCCCAATTCTATAAAAGGAACCAGTGGCGGCTCGTGCAATGTGGCAACAGTGGAATCCCTCCATTTAAACCTATGTAAAACAATCGATCTTCAGGAGGTGCAATGCACCCCCAAGATATCGATACTTTTGCATAGGTTTAAATGGTAAAAAAGCATGGTTGCCAAATCGCACGAGCCGCCACTGAAAGGAACCAAGTCGGAGTTGGTTCCTTACGTGACTCGGATTAAGGTTTAACCTAATCAGCCAAAGGAACCAAGTTCTCATTTTTTCATCATATGGACAGTGACATCAATGAGGCTCACCAGCTCACTTTTACCTGGAATTTTGACGGGAAATAGTTGTTATTACAGAAGAAGCACTTGTTGCTTCGAGATTCAGTATTGCTAGCTCTATCAATCAATAACTCAATTTTATCAAAAATGTCACTCGGTTCTTTTGTGACAAATGCTGTCCAATTGAGCTTGTTTGGTGAGAAATTATGAAAAAAATAAATTTAGATCAGATGTATCTGTAAGGAGATGAGTCAAATGCGTTGTTTTTTTGTATTTGTTTTTTGTTTTTTGTTTTCAAAACTTTGGAGGGCTCTAGCTCAGAAAAGAAACAATTGCAGCACATACTCATGTAGGAAAATAAAGTCTTATATATATGTATGTTGACCCCAAAAATACACTCCATAAGTTTGGCACTCAAGTTTTGAAACACCCTGTTCTTGATATTTTGCTTCCCCCCCCCCCGCCCCTTCACAAAAGACAACATCTTGACCATGCACATTTTTAAAATCACAGTTTGACTGTAGAGATATTTTCTCCCCCCCCCCCCCTTAACGAAAAAGGGGAGAATGGGTCACCTATCTCTGATGTTCGTCGTGCGCGTGCACAGATTGTTCGGCTTTACGACTGCAATTTTGGCTTTCTTTATAATGCGTTTTTTGGGTTTATTAGTGGATTTTATGACTATTTGATGCCGCCAATGTAATTTTCAGACAATTTTACATCAGAATCAAAACTCTATAGCACTGTAGCAAAAGTTTGCAACAAACCCATTGAAAGCTGAAAAGAGAAAATTATTTGATAAGGCTCGATCTTTTTTACCCACATAAACTATAGACAATAGATATTTCTAAATCCCTCCACCTTTTAAACGGCTTGTTCAGGGATCAAACATGAGGTGGCGTTCTTTTGAAGTCAAAAAGTGTCATATTCGGAAAAGCCGTGATTCTAAATAATAAACAGTTTTTTTTTATCTTTTTTTCCGTTTTAGGTGCTGTCAGCACTTGTTGCGATTGTCACGATGTAGATACGTAATATGCATAAATGGAACACTTGCGAATTCATGAAACAATAATCCTTTAATATACAGAACTAACCATTTCAAGTGCCCTTTACACATCAAGCATTCTAGGGGTATAGATTAGTAGGTGTGGAGGTTTAAGAGGTTTGTGGATTTTAATTCCCCCTCTCCCCATTTATTTTCTTGAAAGGTATCGAAAGTTTACAGTTAAAACTATGCCATTATTCACTATAACGCATTGTCATATTATTTCTTTTTTTTTCTGTTGCCGTCGGTCGATATCATTTTTCGTGTTGGAAAAGCAAAGTTCCATATGGACCTATAGTTTCCAAAATTTGAAGAAGCTTCCAGTGAAAAATTTTGTACACGCAACGAACTTTTTAGGATAGGTAAATAAGTTATTCCAGAGTCAATTCCATAGCCGCAGCGAGGAAGCTGTCCAGGGGTGGAAGACACGTGACAGCCCCTCTCACTTTTCAGAGCAATTAATGCGAATTTTACCCCTCTGGCTCCCTGTGTTCTGGATTTTAAACACCTATTTTTCAACAAAACGCCAAAAATGTCCTCAAAAATCCCTTGATTCCATCGACGCTCATTGAGGGGCTTTCAATTTGCCGATCTCCCAGAATTTCAAATGTTTCCGATGCAAAGACCTGTTTAGTGTGACGTCATGAAAAAAATTGGTTCCAAACAAAGGCTCCGTCTCACTCGCTCTCGTGGGTTTTCCCATACGAAACACAGTCCAAATTTTCAAATACAAGTGCTAGTAAACAACACGTTCTTTACACGTTGTGTTTATCACACCATTGGGTTCCACGTCCCTTATAAAAATTTCCGATTGTTTCAAAAAATTTTCCGATTGGATATATATTCCCGCGCTTTATTTCCCATAGAAATAATCGAAATTCCATAGAGACAATCAGAATTCGTGTAGATTCAAGCGCGCTGACTACAGCAACGATAGGTCTCATGATTGAAATAAGGCGAAATCATCTATGGTTCTATTCTTACAGTTTTAACAGCCACTTTTTTCTCAGTGATAAAATATGAGCCCGCTATCACACACTTTTTGAAACATCGCGCATCGATGCACAATCACAGTTATCAGTTTCTTAAGAGCACAAAATTCTAGGATATAGGCTCATCAGCACCATCACGGCATGTGTTGTACCTCGAACAATAGCTTCGATACGGAGAGAAGTTAGAATGATTGAGTGTCATGCCGGTGATACTACCATAAGAGACCGTGAGTAAGACAAGGACAAAACGTAGAACGTCTTTCGGTATAACTGTGATTGTAAATTCGCTTGTGATCTTTTAGGAATTATGTTACAGTGAAAAGATACTTTAAGGCAAGTGGAATCTAATGGTGCAATAAAATTTGAGAAAACTGTTGGTTAACTAGCATGAATTTGCGTTCGAAAATTTGGATGTGGTAAATCCACGAGAGTGAGCGAGATAGAGCATTTGTTTGGAACTAATTCTGATCGTGACGTCATCACTAAACAGGTCTACATAGGTAGCGTTCTAGAATTCAACCATTTACTGCATCCGTGCAAAAAAGATTACATTACCCTGTGATACTGTATATCTATGTACATTGGAAAGTGCTGCTATTCATAATCTTTTCTGCATCGAGACAATAAAGGGATGAATTCTAGAACGGTACCTTAAGGATATGAATGAGCCTCTCTCTTTTCTATACCCCTCCCGCTCTTCATCAATACCTCGTCGCTTCTTATCGATGTACCCTCGTCAAACAGATGTTGACACATTTACGACCGCTTAATGCACCGTGAAGAAATCTTGTGACCGGTGGAGCCCAAAGGCGAGGGGCAAAGAGGGTTCCTGCGGGAGATGTTTCCACCCCCCTCCTGCCTTTGAATTTTGACTCATAGGTTGGCACAAATGACTTAGGTTGCTGGACCTGTATGGAATTCTCGTTTGAAGGAATTCGACTTTGACGCTTAATAACTTATTGAAATTAACAGGAATACCAAAACTTTTACAATTTTAAGAAAATAGACGCCGAGACCTCCTGGATTGCAGCAATAAATTAACGATTAATGAAACCAGTTTTAAGAAAACACGTTTTTAATTTTTCAAACCTTTCCCGCCAAGGTTTTGCCATAAGCAAGGCATTGGACTTATATATTAGATATGAAAATGAAAACAAGAAGCGCACCGTATATATACGGCACGCTTAAAATATAGGACATGATCCACGAAATTTTCATTCTGAAATGCCAATAGAATAAAAGTGAGGCCGGAAACTTAAGATTTCTTTCCAGAATTTACAGAAATGAATGAGTTTCAACACAAATCACACACGTCCGCCATGTTGGGATGTAGGACCTAAGCGTTGCCTTTTGGTGCCGTTAAATTCCAAACTTGCTTCCATTAGCTCTTATGGGAGTTTTCGTTCTGATTGTATTATTCTGTGGTATAGGTTGCGGATCGACACCGCAACTGCTGAAATGCGTAACCTTCTTTTCAAGGAAGGTGGTCAGTACCCTTCATAAGTATGCTTTTAAATCGCAATGATTGGTGATGGAAATCCACAATATCCTGATCCCTATACGTATATCATTTAAAATATGCGGGAAATCTCGAGAATTCTCAAGTCAAGGTCAACTCAATAATTAAGCGTGCCGTATATATACGGTACGCTTTTTGTTTTCATTTTCATATCTAATATATAGGTTGCATGCTTTGCTTATGGCAAAACCTTGGCGGGAAAGGTTTGAAAAATTAAAAACGTGTTTTCTTAAAACTGGTTTCATTAATCGTTAATTTGTTGCTGCAATCCAGGAGGTCTCGGCGTCTATTTTCTTAATATTGTAAAAGTTTTGGTATTCCTGTTAATTTCAATAAGTTATTAAGCGTCAAAGTCGAATTCCTTCAAACGAGAATTCCATACAGGTCCAGCAACCTAAGTCATTTGTGCCAACCTATGAGTCGAAATTCAAAGGCAGGAGGGGGGTGGAAACACCCTTCACAGAAACCCTCTTTGCCCCTCGCCTTTGGGCTCCACCGGTCTCAAGATTTCTTCACGGTGCATTAAGCGTTCGGGACTCCACATCGTAAAAGTGTCAAGATATCTTTGACGAGGGTACATCGGAAAGAAGCGACGAGGTATTGATGAAGAGCGGGAGGGGTATAGAAAAGAGAGATAGGCTCATTCATATCCTTAAGTAGACCTGTTTAGTGATGACGTCACGATCAGAATTAGTTCCAAACAAATGCTCTATCTCGCTCACTCTCGTGGATTTACCAGATCCAAATTTTCGAACGCAAATTCATGCTAGTTAACCAACAGTTTTCTCAAATTTTATTGCACCATTAGATTCCACTTGCCTTAAAGTATCTTTTCACTGTAACATAATTCCTAAAAGATCACAAGCGAATTTACAATCACAGTTATACCTAAAGACGTTCTACGTTTTGTCCTTGTCTTACTCACGGTCTCTTATGGGAGTATCACCGCCGTGACACTCTAGCATTCTAACTTCTCTTCGTATCGAAGCTATTGTTCGAGGTACAACACATGCCGTGATGGTGCTGATGAGCCTATATCCTAGAATTTTGTGCTCTTAAGAAACTGTGAGTGTGACAAGGACAAAACATAGGACTTTCTTCGATATAACTGTGATTGTGCATTGATGCGCGATGTTTTAGAAAGTTTGTGTAGCGTTCTCATATTTTATCACTGAGAAAAAAGTGGGTGTTAAAACTGTAAGAATAGAACCATAGATGTATTTCGCCTTATTTCAATCATAAGACCTATCGTTGCTATAATCAGCGCGCTTGAATCTACACGAATTTCGATTGTCTCTATGGAATTTCGATTATTTCTATGGGAAATAAAGCGCGGGAATATATATCCAATCGGAAATTTTTTTCAAACAATCGGAAATTTTTATAAGGGACGTGGAACCCAATGGTGTGATAAACACAACTGGTGTAAAGAACGTGTTGTTGACTAGCACTTGTATTTGAAAATTTGGACCGTGTTTCGTGTGGGAAAACCCACGAGAGCGAGTGAGACGGAGCCTTTGTTTGGAACCAATTTTTTTCATGACGTCACACTAAACAGGTCTTTGCATCGGAAACATTTGAAATTCTGGGGGATCGGCAAATTGAAAGCCCCTCAATGAGCGTCGATGGAATCAAGGGATTTTTGAGGACATTTTTGGCGTTTTGTTGAAAAATAGGTGTTTAAAATCCAGAACACAGGGAGCCAGACGGGTAAAATTCGCATTAATTGCTCTGAAAAGTGAGAGGGGCTGTCACGTGTCCTCCACCCCTGGACAGCTTCCTTGCTGCGGCTATGGAATATTGACTCTGGAATAACTTATTTACCTATCCTAAAAAGTTTCTCGCGTGTACAGTATTTTTTACTGGAAGCTTCTTCAAATTTTGGAAATTATAGGTCCATATGGAACTTTGCTTTTCCAACACGAAAAATGATATCGAGCGACGGCAACAAAAAAAAAAATAATAATATTACAATGCGTTATAATGAATAATGGCTTAGTTTTAACTGTAAACTTTCGATTTTTTTCAACAAAATAAATGGGGGATGGGGAATTAAAATACACAAACGTCTTAAACCTCTACACCTATACTAATCTATACCCCTAGAATGCTTGACGTGTAAAGGGCACCTGAAATGGCTAGTTCTGTATATTAAAGGATTATTTTTTCATGAATTCGCAAGTGTTCCATTTATGCATATTACGTATCTACATCGTGACAATCGCAACAAGTGCTGACAGCACCTAAAACGGAAAAAAAGAAGAAAAAAAAACTGTTTATTATTTAGAATCACGACTTTTCCGAAAATGACACTTCTTGACTTCAAAAGAACGCAACCTCATTTTTGATCCCTGAACAAGCCGTTTAAAAGGTGGATGGATTTAGAAATATCTATTGTCTATACTTTATGTGGGTAAAAAAGATCGAGCCTTATCAAATAATTTTCTCTTTTCAGCTTTCAATGGGTTTGTTGCAAACTTTTGCTACAGCGCTATAGAGTTTTGATTTTTATGTAAAATCGCCTGAAAATTACATTGGCGGCATCAAATAGTCATAAAATCCATTAATAAACCCACAAACGCATTATAAAGAAAGCCAAAATGGCAGTCGTAAAGCCGAACAATCTGTGCACGCGCATACGACGAACATCAAAGACAGGCGATCCATTTTCCCCTTTTTCGTTGAAGGGGGGGGGGAAGAAAATATCTCTGCAGTCAAACTGTGATTTTAAAAATTTGCATGGTCAAGATTTTGTGTTCTGTGAAAGGTGGCGGGGAGCAAAATATCATGAATATAGGGTGTTGCAAAACGTAAGTGCCAAACTTATGGAGTGTATTTTTGGGGTCAACATATACCTATATAAGGCTTTATTTTTCTACATGAATATGTGCTGCAAATGTTTCTCTTCTGAGCTAGAGCCCTCCAAAGTTTTGAAAACAAAAAACAAAAAACAAAAAAACAACGCCTTTGACTCATCTCCTTTTAGATACATCTGATCTTTTATTTTTTTCATCATTTCTCACCAAAGAAGCTCAATTGGACAGCACTTGTCACAAAAGAACTGAGTGACATTTATGATAAAATTGAGTTATTGGTTGATAGACCTAGCAATACTGAATCTCGAAGCAACAAGTGCTTCTTCTAATGACAACTATTTCCCGTCAAAATTCCAGGTAAAAGTGAGCTGGTGAGCCTCATTGATGTCATTGTCCATATGATGAAATAAAATGAGAACTTGGTTCCTTTTTCTGATTAGGTTAAACCTTAATCCGAGTCACGTGAGGAACCAACTCCGACTTGGATCCTTTTATAGAATTGGGAACGGACACAAGTCCGGATTAACGGATTTTAAAATATCAACAGTGTAAACCAACTCTGCCGTTTGGTTTCTCTTAGAGATTCGGTTTTCTTGATTATGCCAAACAAAAAGAAGAAAGGAACCAAGTCACTTTAAACGCTAAAAATTAAGTAGGTACCTTTCCTGCATTGAAAATTCCACTTTTCCGGTGTTGAAATGCAAAAACATAACACGGTAGTTGAATGAAATCAAAACGTAAGTAATTCCGAGTTTTTTTGTTTAAACGCTAGCTCTTCAACTTTGGACTCAATTTTCTCGAGATCAGCTCCATGTCACGTGGTTCCTCTTTGATGAATTATTATTGCTAGCAAAAGCATTAAAGCTGTTCAGACTTTAGTGGCACGCTTTTCCAACACCTGCGTGTTGGAATTTTCCCTGCTTCTTTTTTTTTTTTTTTTTTTTTGGGGGGGGGCAAATATTGCACTTTTTTAGTGTGTTCTACATCGATTCTTCTGAAGTTAAAATCCATGACTATATGTCGACATGTTTTTTTTTTTATAGCCGTAGAAAACGTTTGCAAAATACCGATTTTACAGGATTTTGCAGGATTTGGCAACGTTGACGTCACGTATAGCATCTTGTCGCGACGTCGAAGTCCGGCCATTATATTTCCATCGTTCTGATGTCAAGTGTGTTCAACTCTTCAAGTTCACCGGGACTTTGTGCTAAGAAAAGCTATAAGCGAGTGTTTTTGTCAGTCCAACTCCGGTCCCCTTCCTCCTCCCCTCCCCGCCAGTCCCCTCCTCCACCCAATTCCTTACGTGGTACTTATGCAACCACATCGTCTTTCTCAATCGGAGTTGCCAGATTTCGGGCTAAACTCTATAGTTGTATATATAGTTCTTATTGGTATACATAAATGGCATATGGGAAATATACGGTCGTACATTTGGCAACACTGTCGTCGGAATTCTCAGGAAAGGAACGGGCGGAAGGATCGGATGAGTGGGGCATATCGGGGAGGAGGATTCGATTGTGCGGGGACAGAGAAATAAGGTTATTCCAATGGAGAGTTTTGAAGAGGGCACACAGCATAGCAGCGACGGACCATAGCAGCGTTTGTCCTGTCCTGCGTTGTCGGGTCAAAAAAGCAGAGAAAAATTCCCTGGAGAAATGGAGGGGAGGGAGGCTAGACTTGAAACATAGGGAATGAAAGGAAAGTCCATAAATGGGTCTGTTGCAAACTTTTGCTACAACGATTATAAGAGAGTTTAATCTGAAGTAAAATCGCCTGAAAAGTCCATTGGTGGCATCAGAAAGTCATAAAATGCAATAATAAACTCACAAGAGGCGTTTAATGAAATCCAATATGGCGGAGAAATATCGAGCAATTTGTATGTATGCACCACGAACATCCAAGGATAGCCAACCTCACAATATCGATCACAACCAATCACAACGTAAACAAACACATAACCTACCTCCAGTGAGGTTGTCAAAGTTGGCCATCCTTGGATGTTCACGGTGCATGCATACAGATTGCTCGATATTTATCCGCCATCTTGGATTTCACTAAACGTCTCTTGTGAGTTTATTATTGCATTTTATGACTTTCTGATGCCACCATTGGACTTTTCAGGCTATTTTACATTAGATTATACACTCTTAATCGTTGTCGCAAAAGTTTGCAACAGACCCATTGTTGGACCATCAACTACACAGAAAATTCAGAAAACACGCTTTAGTAAAGCTGAGAAAACATTCAGACCCTTCAGCAGCAAAATGACCCAGCAAATGACTTCAGCAGATCATAGGTTTTGTACGCCTAACTACTAAAGAGGTTTTGTTGGGCGAACCAAAAATTTGGTTGGCTCCACTAAAATGTCCAGCTGGATCGTTATTTTACCAAAGGTTTTGTCTGCGCGGCTATCAAACTGTTTTTATCTGTTTTTTTTTTTTTCTGTGGAACGATGACAACTCTCAAGTGCTGATGCGATATTGAATATCAATTTTGAATCTTGTTTGGGCCAGTTGTATTTTCAACAAATTCAAATCAAATGGGCGATGGTTATCCTTCGCCCCCCTCACCCCTTTTGTTTCCTAGGAACTTTGAGAGTCCTCTCTTACCAGGCAGCGTACAATAGACGAAATGGAAGAATAAATAATGAAAGTCTAGTAAAGTCGGAATTCGTCAGAAAAATCAATTTATTTTAGAATACCAAGTTAATGAGAATTATTCAATTCTAACTTAGATTATCTAAGGACCTTCAATAGAAATTAAGGACAAACTAGGAGACTGAAGAAAATCACCGCTTTATAACTGCCGTACTTGATTATCAGAGATTATAATCAACTTTGTAGACATCCCTATTAAGGAGGATATATGTATATGGATACTAGCCGTTTCGGGGGCGCTCAGAGGGTGCCTGATTATAAACTAAAAACCTCAAAATTGGCATCGCCTGTCTCCGTACTCTACAGTGGCGGCTCGTGCGATTTGGCAACAGTGCTTTTATCCCATTTAAATACATGGAAAACAATCGAAACTCAAGGAGGCTGCCAGCCTCCGCTTGAATCGATTTTTTACCTAAGTTTAAGTGGGAAAAATGCATGGTTGTCAAATCTCACGGGCCGCTACTGGTACTCTATGCCTGTTTATAGAAAGGCGAGCAAAAGATGAAGACCGTGACCGACTGTTTAATGTTGCCTGATTTTACGAACACTAGGTTTTCCAAATTTCCCATAAGTGCGTCAGTAGGTACAGTAGAACCCCGATTATCCGCGGTAATTGGGACCGGCAAGGTGCCGTGGATAATCGAAAACCGCGGATAATCCGAACGTTCGAACCGTGGATGGAAAATTGACATAAATAACGTACTATCAAAATAGGTACGAAAGTAGAGTAAATTTGTAGCTATTTGTGCAATAGATAAATATTACCTTCTTTTATTGTAATGCTGAGAATTATTTCTTAAAGTAGCTTTGGATGGTTTTTTTACCCATTGAGTCCGAACGCTTCCTGGCCGCCACCAAGAGAACAAATCGTCCAGTGGCGTAGCGTGCAATTTGGCAACGTTGCACTATGGTCTGAGGTCGAGAGAAAGTGGCCAAAATTCAGAGAGAAAAAGTCAACATAAATCATCGTTTTCGACCGATTAAGCTAAACTTAAAACTTTTTGGTGATATTTCTTGGTTTAAATTATTTGCTAAAAGAGATTTCAGTGATTGAAATTGGTCTTGAAAGTTTATAAATGATAAAATGACGAGACATTTACTTTCTAATTTTTGGCCATCTTTTGACGATCTCAGACCATAGTGCGTTGTAATGTGTCCATTTAAATTCATTAAAAATATCGAACCACTGGGTGTTCGGTGAACACCTTCGCATTCGACCTTTTGCATGGGTTTAAATGGACTAATACAATGTTGCCAAATTGCACGCTACGCCACTGAAATCGTCAGGAGAGCTTTTTTGTTGCTGCTCCAAATATTTTAAGGGTAGTTGCATTGCTGCTAGACCTTCAGAGTGAGACATTTTTGAATCATTCACTGCGGTATCACAGATATCCGAATCTTTATTTTCATCAACGTCGTCTTCATTCTCTGTGACTAAAGAGACCACAGGATATCATCCGTTAATTCTTCCTGCTCGTCTAAATTTATCCATTCGTCAATATGGGCTTCTGAAATAATCCCCTCATGGGGTAAACGCCGGACCAAATTGATGAGGTGCTCATCATCTTCTTCGTCATGCACATCATCTTCAAAATCAGAGGGAAAACTTCTCAAAACAAAAGATCCCAACACTTTCCATTCTGCCAAAAAAAAAAAAAAAAAAAAAAAAAAAAACTCCGAGCTCACCGCGGATAATCGGGGTTCTACTGTAAACACAATATTATTCGAAGTTTTTTGACCTATCTGGCAACTCTGCCCGACTGCTTGACTTGACACTGCGTTTTCAAAAGTTAATGAAAGAGTTCTTTGAATGATCCCTTGACCCTCTCTCGGAGTGACATGACGCACTGAATGCGAATTAGTCTAAAATCTATTGGATTAAGGTGTTGAGCGAGCATGAAAATAGTTCCACAAAAAACTCCGTTCCGCACAAAAAACTCCTGGTCTCTGTACGCAGACGTTGTATTGTATGCATCGACACCTTTTCGCGGAAGAATACCACAACCGCCAATTTTTCAGCTTTCCAGAGGACGTTTGACACATAGAGCAATGTAATTGGCCTTGTAAGTAATGTTGCGGCCTGAAATTTCGAATACGTATACAACTCGAGTGCAATACAGTCCCTTGATGGAAATGGAAGTTCTTTTTATGGAGCATGTATACCGACCCGGCGCGACGCAACACTTATGCATTTGAAAAGAACCGAACGCATGAGCGAATTTGAGGGTTAAGTAATAAGTTTGACCGTTTGACGGTGGACCAGCAATGGACAAGCGGATTAGTTGGCATTCCTGTCCGTTCTCATACGTTCCTCTCCTTCTCTTACCTCGCATCCACCAGTGGCGAACCGTGACAATGGGTCTGTTGCATACTTTTGCTACATCAATATGACGCATTGTTTCTAACGTAAAATTCGGCGAAAATAACGATGCGCACATTAAAAACTTTCAAAATCCACTCATTAACTCAGAAAATACCTTCCATTTCAAAAAACCCGCGCTACACTAGACACTATACCATAGACTTATAACTACATAGATGGAACCATCTCGTTTATGTAAACATGAACAGAACTTACAAACATTGGAATGTTTCGTTTAGATGCGTAAATTTCTTACATTATTCTGTAATCTTTGATAAACCGAAAAGACCAGACAGCAAATGCAGCCAATAGTTCATGTATTTAGAAGGGAACTCCACCATTTTATGGTTACGATGTTGTTTACGTAGGCACGGTGGTTCCGTGTATGTAGTAATATACCGCGGTGCAAATAGTGGCTAGTGTAGCGCGGGTTGTTTGAAATTGAAGTGATTTCCTGAGTTAATGAGTGGATTTTTAACGTTTTTAATGTGCGCATCATTATTTTCGCCGAATTTTACATAAGAATCAAGGTTCTATATTGTTGTAGCAAAAGTATGCAACAGACCCATTGGCAACAATGTATTTCCTCCACTTAAATTCACCAAAAAAGTCGAACGCTCCAGTCATCGGCGATGACCAGGCATTTCGACCTTTCTAATGTGTTTAAATGGGGGAGAAAAAGAACATTGCCAAATCGCACGCCTCGCTACTGGCATCAACTCTTTTGTGAGGAGCTTTTCGATGTCTTACAACGGGGCAGTTGCAAGGGTCCGAAATGTTGTGTTTTTTATGAAGAAAATGGAAGTACTTGATGAACTGAGAACAAAGATGCCTTTGGTTTCTAATTAAGACCCATTTTTCCGGAGATGAGATTTTGGCCCAAAATACATTGTTTTAAATGGGAATTCCGTGTAGTGACGTCACCACACACACGAATTTTTGTAACTTTACACGTGTGTATCTCCAAGACCAAGACACTTAAGAAAAAACCAAAGGCACCATTGTTCTCAACTTATCAAGTACTATCATTTTCTGTATAAAAAACACAACATTTCAGACCCTTGCAACTACCCCATTAGACCCTTTTTCGCCTGCGTGAGAGGCCAGTACCAACGACAAATCAGAACTCGTTGAGTTTGTGTCGGTACTCCCTAATAATATTTCAAAGAGCTTCTATCAAGGATCGCTATAGAGTGCAAGCGTTCAGAGATTTTTAATGCATTATTAGTGGGGGGGGAGGGGGGAGAAAAAAAACACCAATATGAGTCGAGGAAGTTTATGGCGGTAGTGATACCTACAGCCGTTTTATTTGGACACTCCTTGAAGCTGATGATACCTGTGTGATGCTTGTAATACTTCTCTTTTCGGAAATCTCTATCTCTAAATTTATAAGTTTCCTGCATAAGAGGTGGATGTCGACATCCGCTCTTTCTACGGACATCTCCTTTTTGATGTCGTAAAACCTATGAATATAATGGCACAATTTCAGATTGATATCATCAAAATTGTCTACAAATTGACTTCAAAGCCGACTGAACTTGCTCATTTCAAATGGCGGTTTTTTACAGATTTGGAGGGGGAATTTAACCCATTACCGAATAGGTTAGTTCAAAAGAACGCCACTCTTCCGCGTATCCAGGGAAGGTAGTTAACTGTTAGTACTCGTGGGAGTTGGAATTGCCTATACGACGAATTGAAGGCGCCCGAAAGAAGCCTTTTCTTGTAAGTGCTTTCATCGATAATCGAGTTTATCCGGATTAAGGACTGAAAAAATGTGAAATAGACCAGAGGAGAAAAACAAGTATACTCGGGCTTGGTCCATAAAGGGTTAAAAAGCCGCCATTTTGAGACGGACGCGTATAGCCGCACTTCTGAGTGGGGGGCGACGTCATTTTCACTTAAAAAGTCGTGATTTGATCAGTTTAACTTCTTCCTTCCGAAAATATGTTCGCTCTATGGAATACAAGTGGAAAAGGTGAGGATGGAAAAGACTGTATGTATTCGAGAGCGAATGATAATTGTGTCGATATGATAGAGGAGGGTTGGGATAGGAGAGGAAAATATGGATGAGGAATCCTCACTTGAGCCTCGAGCAGCTCTCGAGTTGAGAGAGTCTTAAGTGAGGTTTGTCGCTTCGTAATATTGAATTAACATTTAAACTCTGTTTGAAACAGGATTGCTGTAAAGTATACTTCAGCTCTTGTCTTCCTTTCTTTTTTATATTACTTTCATTCACCCTTCCAATTTATTTAGGGTCGTTGCTCTGGTTTGTTTTTGACCAGTGGGGAGTTTTTGCAAGATTTTGATACAGTCAAATGGACCATCAGCTCTATTTAAAAATGCTGCAAAAATAACGACAAAATTATTGAAAAAATATAAAACTCAATCTTTTCTGATGATGGCGAAAAATTGTTGGTATCGATGAATGTGTGCTTCACGACAAAATCTGCAAGGAATAAGGATCAACCTCTTGTGAACTTGAAATGTTCACCGTTCGAAAAAAAAAATGGCGGGAGATGGCAGGAAATTTTTTGATTTGGGTGCAGAAAACTAGCCAAATCTCTGTCAAAGATGCGAAATTATACTAGAAAACTACAAGTCGTCAAAAATCTGAAGATATGACAAATTCAACGGTGAAATTGAATTTTTTCTACCATCTATAGGGCCTGAGTAATAAAAGACTGACGGCACTTTACTTTTTGACTGACAATCTTGTTAGCCCATAGATAACCTTCCAACCTATCCATAAACGAAAATAATCGACTTCTTGCGTAATCGATATTACCAGTGTGAAAATCAGTCGGCAAGCTGAATTTTGATTACTAACCCTCTAAGGACCAGAGGGGTGATCACGGAGGATCGGATCGTTTCGTTATCGTTATCGTTATCGTTTGCATTAAATCAAATGTGCTTGTTTCTGCGCAACTCGATCGCGCAGGCGATCCCCTCCTCACCTCTTCATACTTCAAGCGATCGAGTAGACGACAGCCTCCAACTCATCGCTTCCTTTCGTCCGTTTCAGTCGTTGTGAGGGGCTCAAAACGATTCGATGAGTTGAGCCACCCATAAGGTTACATGCACGGAAAAAAAACTACGGTGAAATTAACCATACGATAGCTGATTTTGGCACCTGCTAGATGTTATGGCAATGCTAACCAAAAGTATACTATGTTTTGACTAGGTATTAGGTGATGTTACTTGATTGCATGTCGAATTTACTCAAAGTATCGGTAAATGTACCATACTTCTGGTCAAGTTTACCATAACATCTAGCAGGTGCCAAAATCAGCTATCGTATGGTTAATTTCACTAATCTTTTTTTTCCGTGTGTAAACGATAACGATACCAAAACGATCCGATCCTCCGTGATCACCCCCCAGGTTAGTTCAGGAGAACGCCATTCTTCCTTTTATATGCGGGGAAGATAGTTAACTATTCGTACTCGGGGAAGGTGGAATTGCATATACGGCGAATTGAAGGCGCCCGATGAAATCTCAGCTTGTAAGTGTTTTCATCGATAATCGAGTTTATCCCGAACGAAGACTGAAACATTTTGAAAGAGACTACAGGAGAAAAACGAGTATACTCGGGCTTGGCCCATAAGGGGTTAAAACCTAAGAAAAAGATCGAACAATCGGAAGCGTGGAGAAATGCCCTGGAATTCGATCCTTTTCATTAGTTTAAAAGGACCAAATGTTAGCGTTGCTAGATTTATCGTTATGTCACTGGCAATGACCCAAAAAAAAAAGGCAGGCAAAAGGGAAGCTATAGGGGAGCGGGACGGAAAAGAGGGCGAAATAAAATCTTGTGTGATAAAACAAATTTGAAGACACGGGCAACGTGAGAACAAAAGCAATTACGAAAGGAGCGTGCGAGGGACAGGGGAGGAAGTTAAATGTAAAAAAAGAAAAAGAGGGGAAAAAAATTAACACAGAAAATGCATCTGGCTTTTTATGATAAAGTTTGGGAGGAAGGAGACGGATCGCGGAAGTCTTTGAAAGACGAGTGACGGGGAAAGTGGAAGGGAGGTGGGGGACTGGCGAGAGGGGGTACGGAGGGTACGAGGATGTCGCGCAGGGATTACACGTAAGGTATCTTGTGACATTTATACAGTACGTTCTAAAAGCCCTGACCTGGCCCAAGTGTTGCAAAACGTGTATACTTCATTCTGATGAAGAACAGACTGGCTGATAGAAAGGTCGTTCAAAAAGTAAGTCCCCCCTTCCAAAATCTAAACAAATGGACCAAATTTATTGATTTTGACCTCAAAATTTCTGCAAAGATATTTTAAAACAAGCAGTGAAACAATAACACATAGGAGTTTCAAGCAGAATGATCGAAGTTGGAATCATACTTGGAACTCCTGTGTGCAATTGTTTCATTTTGATAAGTTTTCGACACAAATATCAGTTTCCGTCCCTTTCACAACATTTTGTGAGGAATTGAGGATATTGAAACGTAAGAATTCGAGTAGACGCCGTCAGTGTTCACTGTTTATTTGTTTATGAAGTCAGCTGTGATGACAGTCGGTCGTGATTATTTGAATGTGCCGCGCTAATTTCGCGAAATATCATGCACGTGGTGGAAAGATACAGGGGTGAATAGTGTCTAGTGTTTTTCGCAATTTGTGAGTTTATTACTGAATTTGAGTGTTTTCTGATGCTGTCATTTTCATTTTCTCGACATAGGAATTGATACTTTAAAACGCTGTAGCCGAAGTGTGCAACAGACCCATTGGCTATTGATTCGAATGAGGAGTTTCGTGAACCACCTGTTAACGATCAGACGTGTTGTTACTTGTTATTCGAAAAAAAAAAAGTTTTTTTCAACGCAAACTTCATAAGGACTTCTGAGGCATACTGTGCAGTATAATGTATACCTATAGTGCAGAGACTCACGGTTCCTTCTATTCTTGGCGTGCTCAATTACCCCCGAGTATTATTTCGTATACAGCGAGTTCAAGAAGAGTAAGAAAAAAATAGAAAGAGAGAGAACAGCCTTTTTACAGTCTTGCGTTTGCAAAAAAGTGAAAATTATGTTTTTTCTGTGGAAATATTCTTTGTAACTTATCTCCCTTTTCTGTGATACATTCGGTTTTTCAATCGCCCCAATCTTTTCATCCTTTTGTCAAGCCAATTCTTATTTGAATTCCCCCACCCCGTTTTTTTTTTTTTTTTTTTATTATAATCGAAAAATTGGGTCTGTTGTGATTTTTTGCTACAAAGGGGGCTAAGGTGATTCTAGACGAAGCTTGCCCAGATTTCAATGCGATAGGGCCACTAGCGCTGCTCAAAAAGTCTACCTTTTTTGGCCCTCTTTATTACTGTAGCAAAATATTGCTGAATAGGCACCTATGATTGCATCCTTTCAAAACAGGAAAATAGAATAGCTCATCGTCAGTACAGATAGATGTAAGAAAAATGGAAGATGGTTTATATTGAAGGTAGGTATAGGTAGTGGCGGACGTTGCTATACTTTTTAAAGCTTACTGATACTTCTACGATAAAATTGCACAGAAAAAACAGAGGAAAACACTTTGGTAGCGCTTACAAAATCTTTGATAGAAAAATGATCCAGCTTTGACTTCAGTTGAGCCAACCGAATCTTTGGTTCACACAGCAATATCTCTTTAGTTAGGCGTATAAAATCTTTATGATTGGCTCAACTAAAGTCTTTTGCTGGGTCATTTTTCTACCAAAGATTTTGTCAGCGCAACCACAGTGTTTTTTCTCTTTTTTCTGTGCGATCTATTTGTTTTCTCACCTATTTCGTAACCGAGGTGTTAGCACAGAATAATGCAACCAGAACGGAAACTCTGTCAGATTTTGAAGCAAATTCGGTTCGCGTCCGCCATATTGGGATATAGGATGTATACATCTGGATTTGCGCGCAAAAAAAAAAAAAAAAAAATATAGGACATTTTTCGCAAAATGTTCATTCTAAAATGCCAAGGGAATAAAAGTGAGGCCGGAAACTTAAGATTTCTTTCCAAAATTTACAGAAATAAATGAGTTTAAACATAAATCACACACGTCCGCCATGTTGGGATGTAGGATCACAGCGTTGCCTATTGGTGCCGTTAAATTCCAAACTTGCTTCCATTGGCTCTTATTGGAGTTTACGTTCTGATTGTATTATTCTGTGGTGCTAGTGCTACCCTTCAAAACATAATGCAGGCTCATCTCTGAGTGTCATTGATTCACATTGATTCTCATTAAAACTGATCAAATCAAACGAGAACTGTTTCGACGAAAACGGGACAGATGCCTGCAAAGTAATGGTAGATAAATGTTTCTACTTGGTCGTGTGCTTTTTGCATATACCATAATTTAAAGGAGTTTTTGAGGGAACTGAGGGGACAGAAACGCATAGAATTGATTGCATTCAATTGTGAAGCCTGATTACCGTTTGAATTCATCAAGATTACTTTTGAAAAATAATCGGAAAGTGAGGAATCGGTTACCATTTGCTCATAAGTCTGATTGCTCAACATAATTGAAAAAAACAATGCAATCACCGTGTTTTTAAAAATTTCTGCAGTATTTAAGTGATGTATTGATGAATATCTATTCACAAATCGCAAGTGAGGGTTGTGTTCCCTACGTGGCATTATAACACGTTTACTACATTTACAGTCTACATTAAATGATCGATTTTTGGGAAGGCAATCGGTCCTTCCTAGAATTGATTTATTACATTGATTTTATGAAACAAGCACCGTTGTCAGATTACACAAGCCACAACTTTTCATTACTCGACCTATCGTAAGTTTTTCACTACGCGGAGTATCTACAACTAGCGTTGCGTGCAATCAAGCCCCGTTCTATTTTTTTTTCGATTTAAACACATCAAAAAGATCGAAATTTTTGGAACTATGCTGATCCTTATCGGATTCGACCGTTAGCGCGGGCTTAAATAAACAACATAGATAAACAATATACAACCACAATAAACAACAAAGTACAACATTGTCAGATTGTACGCAGCACCACTGCTGTAGAGCGTTTACGACAGATGGCCTCCTGGCATTGACTGAATTAACTGTATACTTTAGCTACAGCAATGTGTCACATATTGTTTCCAACGTGTAAAACTCCGTGAAAATAACAATGCGCTGCACATTGAAAACTTTCAAAGGCCACTCGTTAACTCAGGGAATTACTTTAACGCACTGGCGCAACCAGGATCTCTTCCATCTCTCTCATTTCCCATTAGAATGTAAAAGTAGGAAAATGACAGAAATAGGGGGTTTTATCCCGTTGTCCATCCTTGTCTAACATACGTTTCTTAATGGAGAAAAGAGTGAGATGAAGAAACGCTTGGTGCGCTACTGCTTTAACGATTATCCATCTCTAATTCTAGCTCAAAAAGAGGGCATGCACTTTTGTACCGACGTTCATAAAGAATAAAAGTTTTATTTTGACCTTAAATATACATATACTTCCGGAGTTAGGCACGTTAGTTTTGTTACACCATGAGTAGCTTCGCGCGGGTTACTCAACATGGATGATCCTTTGAAGAAGCGATTTTTTTCAGTTACTAAAAAGCGACCTATAAAAGTTTTCAATGTGCGTCGATTTTTGCTGAACTTTACATGAAATCAATGTGCCACATTTCTAAAGCAAAAGTAAACAACGAACAATATTGACAGTATTTGCTTGAAAACAAAAAGATTTGGCGTTGCACCATCTTGTTTCCGGCAAAATGTCCTCTTCCTCTAATATCTGGCAACTTTGGGTTTCCAAACTCATCACCGCTTTATACTCGTTGGCGCAGATTAGTCTCATTCATCTGTAAAGCCAAGCTAAGTATGAAAAAATAAAAAAATAAAAAAGTAACACTGGCGAAAGGGACTTCGTGCGAATATTTATATGCAGGTAATTTGGGTCTGGCAAAGGGTACGGGAGGACGGCCGGCCGGCCGGCCGGTACATTATCCCTGAACAGAACGAAGACCCCCCCCCCCCCCATTCCTCTCCCATATTCTCACCCTCTCCTTCCTCAGCATCACTTAAACTCAGGGAGCGGTGCGGTGGCTGGCTGGGGATGAGGGATGTGGTATATAGCCTTGCCACCGCGCCTCGCCGTTGCACAAAGAGATCGAAAAAGGGATTTTTCCGGACATAGAATTTATTCACATCAGATATGTTTGAGAGTCGCTATTTCTTTGTAAGTCATGAAATCTATCTCATTTGAAGCTGGAAATTTGATTTTCAAAATCGATTTTGAAGCTATATCGTGCCATTTTTCTTGTTCATAATCTATTCATTTATTTATTTATTTGTTTATTTATTTATTTATTTATTTATTTATTTATTTATTTATTTATTTATTTATTTATTTATTTATTTATTTATTTATTTATTTATTTATTTATTTATTTATTTATTTTTTCTTCTCCTACTTTTGTTTGACTTGTATCATAGCTTTTTGTCATTTGACGGCTTCTTTTACCAATAAACCATTATTATTATTATTATTATTATTATTATTATTATTATTATTATTATTATTATTATTATTATTATTATTATTATTATTATTAGATTTTTATTTAAAATACGGTATCCGGATTTTTTTTTATTTCTACACATCGTGTGTTGTCACTGTTTGTTCCCTTGTTCCCTCTTTGGCGGTGTGCAGTAGTGTATGTAGCTCAAAGTTAGCCAAAACACAAAATTGCATTAACTTTCACTAAAAACAAAAAGATAAAAAAAACAAAAACAAAAAAAAACAGGCGTAAGGGTGATTATTGGTTTGTAAAAGCTCGTGCTGGAAGCCTTAATAGATAAATACGTCAGGTTAGCTACGATGGTATGATTTTTAGCTATTTGGCAAAGGCTCATTGGAAGAGGGGGGATAAAAATGGGACTGTTGCGCTCCCTGGAAGTTGCAGATTATCGTTGTTCGCACGCCTATATCCCCTAAAGAGAGCTGGAAAAAGAAGACATCATTTTCGGAAGTCGAGGATTTTTCCACCACCACCCCCCCCCCCCGGAAAATATCTGCCGGTGCCAATGAAAAAGCCTTAAAGATTAGCTTGAAACTGTGCGCTGGGCTAAAAAATTAGCTACATATAGTTTTTAGGTTTAAGTGAACAAAAAATATACAAAATTGCCACATTTCACACTACGCCAGTGAGTTGGGGCGTAAGTCGATTCTGACCTCTGGCAAAACTGACAATGAGCACCAAAGAGCATCAAACATGTTCCAAAAAGCATCTTAATGGGGCAGTTGCAAGGGTCTGAAATGTTGTGTTTTTCATAAAGAAAATGATAGTACTAGATGAGCTGAGAACAATGGTGCCTTTGGTTTTTTCCTAAGTGTTCCGGTTTTGGAGATACACACGAGAAAACTTGTAAAAAATCTTGAGCGTAGTGACGTCACTGGGCGGAATTCTCATTTAAAACAATGTATTTTGGGCCAAAATTTTATCTCCAGAACAATGGGACTTAATTAGAAACGAAAGGCATCTTTGTTCTCAGCTCATCAAGTACTTTCATTTTCTGCATAAAAAACACAACATTTCAGACCCTTGCAACTACCCCATTCTTTAGATGGTTTCACTTTTAATCTTGGAAAAATCACCAGTCGCCAAAAATGAAGGGTCTTGAAACAATTTTCGGAGCTTCGTTTTTCTTCTCCCCCTACCTCTCGGGGCTCCTACAATAATTGTGCTAATTTTATAAATCTTTCCCTTAAAATAATAAAACATCAGAAGTTCAGAATTTATATGAAAGCAAACCAAAACGAATTCATCCTTGGTATAGCAACTTGGAGGAAGAAAGTAAAGTCATGAAATATTTGGAAAACTAAACAAGTCAAATCAAAAGTACAATAGCCAAAGCATCTAAGTAATATTTTTCTAAAAATTTATTTACTATTAGATAAGATGTGGCTAATATAAATTTGTTTTCATTTTCTTTTATCTAAATTGTATTTCAGCACATCTTGTTATTTGCAATGTCTCAATCAGAAGTTCAATTTCCATGAAATGCTAACTCTGAAAGTTAACTGTCCGTATTGAACATCTTAAAAATCAGTGTTTATTCGACGTTTGTTCTTTTCTTTGTTTGCCATTTTCTGTGATACGGTAATCTTAAAGATCCAGGAGCACGAGGGAAACTCGCCGGCTACAGAAAAACAATTGAAATTTGAAATAATTGGACGACACAATAATTTAACGATTTAAAAAAAAAGCGAAACGGGGAGAGAGAACTTTGACCTTAAATAAAGAAGCAGAAAAGATATTTAACAAAGAAGTATACTTATTCATGGAATAGACCGGAGCCCACCCCTTTCAAAAGTAAAAACATGATCTTACAATTTCAGGCGTCGAACGATTTGTTCTTTGACTCTTTTGTTCTTTTAACCTCTTATGGGCCAAGCCCGAGTATACTCGTTTTTCTCCTCTAATCTATTTCACATTGATTTAGTCTTCATTTCGGATAAACGCAGCTGAAAACACTACAATAAATAAGATCTCGCCAGGCGCCTTCAATTCGTTGAATAGGCACTTCCAACTCCATCAAGTACGAATAGTTATTAGTTAACTACCTTCCCTGAGAAACGGAGGAATGGAAATGTTCTCTTGAACTTAACCTGGTCCTTAAAGGGTTAAGGGGGAGCTGCAAAATTAATGCAAAACGCAGCAATCAACCTCCTCCTCCCTCCTCCCCCATTACCCCTGTATTCTGTTAAAGAAAGAGAAGGAAACGGCATTTAATTTAAACCACGAAGAAAACCTAACCTATATCCATCATTCAACAGGAGGTAACCGTTTGTTCCGACAAGTCGCGACCAATGAGGCTCTTCTAAACTTTTGCTATGGGGAATTGAAGAGTTGATTCTTGCATAAAAACGTGTAAAAATGACGGTGAGTTCACTCAAAAATCTCGAAATTCACTCTCAGAATCAGGCTTAATTGCGAATAGACGCAGGTAACATGGGAGATTCCCATCTGAACTGAAACATATCTCTGTGTTTCCGTGGAGAAAGTGACACAATAGACAGGAATCTCCCACGATACCTGCGTTGAGCCGCCATTACGAACTTGCCGTTAAAGCAGTTATGTGAGTTTATTACTGAATTTAAGACTTTCTTAGTGTGATTTTTGTGATTTTTGCTGCGGGTTTTACATCAGATTTGATTATTCATTTGCTCACAGAAAAAGTTTGCAAGAGCCCTATCATGAGCAAAAAAAAAAAAACCGACACATGTCGAAAACTTTACGCTAGGTCTTTACTTGTCTCCGCTTTCAGCGCACGTAGTGTTTCCAGGTTAAAATTTAAGGTTATACGATTTCAATCTGGAATGGGGCAGTTGCAAGGGTCTGAAATGTTGGTTTTTTTTTTTTTTTTTTTTTTTTTTTTTTTTTTAAAAAAAAAATGAAAGTACTTAATTGATGAGTTGAGAACAAAGATGCCTTTGCTTCTAAGTATGTCCCATTGTTTCGGAGATGATATTTTGGCCCAAAATACATTGTTTTAAATGGGAATTTCGCGTAGTGACGTCACTACGCACACGATTTTTTACAACTTCACACGTGTGTATCTCCAAAACCGGGACACTTAAGAAAACCCCAAAGGCATCATGGTTCTCAGCTCATCAAGTACTATCATTTTCTTCATAAAAAACACAACATTTCACACCCTTGCAACTGCTCCATTGATTTTTTTCTTTCCTTTTTTTCCCCTATTTACTTAATCTATCCGTATAGGAACATTGCGAGTGACATTCAAACTAAAGCTTATTCAAAAATTCCCATGAGCATTGAACAGGCTACCACTATAGACCAACCTTTCAGACCTTTAGACCGTTTTGTCCAACCTTTCAGGGTGCATACCCGAGTGTGCGACATGAAGCGAAGCTCAGGGGGTGCCTATATTCATGTACCGGTGAGATATCCGCGCGATTTTGCGCGTAGCTCGCTGTACCCCGTCCTCCCCACCCCCCTCCCCGCTACCCTTAGCCACGCGAGATCCGAACGTTTTACTCCTACATCTACTAGATGGGTATTGCAGCGAGGGCTATAAGCGACGCGTTTCAGTTAGTTTTTTCGGGCCACTCGAATCGCTCCCTCGTCGCTCTCGGAGATTTTTCCCCCGGCACGAAAATATCTCTGCCTTGCGTGTATGTATACACCCGGACCCCCTCCGGTTTGCCCCCCTCCATCGCGATCAACTGGTGTTCCGACTATAGTGGCCAAGTTCACTCGCAAAACTACTCATTGTAACCAACTGGATTACTCGCAATTTTCTTTCCATCTCCACCGTGGTTACATTATCCGACCCTTCTAAATCTTCCCTCTATCAACTGTGCGATTTTATTTTGACTCTTGGCAAATTGTGAAATCGGATTTTTGGATCCTTCTTATTTGACGCGTCGATGATTTCTAATGGTTCGTGCCCGACTTTCGCCCCCTTTTTCTCGATTATAGAAAAAAAAACTCTTCTTGATTTTGGTTCCAGTTCAAAAATCGGATTTTCTGATCCGATCTTTGGACGCTTCCCTTGACGCGACGCACGGAGGATTTTATAGTGGATCGTGCCGATTTCTTCTCATCTTACTTCTCCCTCGATCGAACGCGTGGGTTGAGTTTTTTGCGATGCTGACAATAAGAAATCAAATGTTCTAATTCATTCATCGGATTTTCGTCTAGACGCTTCGAAGATTTGCTGTGTTCTGTGCCGATTTCTGTCCTTCCTTACCCTGACTGAACGGACTATTAGATTTTTCATTCCGTCGATTTCGAAATTCGGACTTCATTATCCTTCCTTTAGTTTTTTTATTTGTTTCTAGACAGTAGTAGGATTTTTGGTGCTTCGTGCCGTGAGAGGAATTGTCTTTAAAACGCGTTTAGATTTCAATTTTTTCGAGCCATTTTCCTTAGTCTCTTGATAGTTGCAATTTTTGGTCCATTACAAAATATCATATTCACTGTAGTGCGGGAGTTGAGTGGTTTTGTTTAGAAACTCCACAGCTTTAGAATTTTATAGTATTCAAACGGGTCAGTTGAATAAATACTTGGTGATTGGTTGTGTGCGGTATACAGTAGAGGTGTGATTTTCTTTCTTTTATCGTATACTTCGGTTAATCTGTGTTTCACGCTCTGGCCACCACCTTTTACAGGTCAACGCGGTATTTTTCAAATTATTTTTTTCTCCTCTCTCTCTTCCTTTAACCTCCACCTCGTGTTTTTCACTCTAGTGTGACGGACAAATTGGCTCTATTCAATTATAAAACGAGTGGCGCGGTGAAATTGCTTCCCTCTTTTTTCCGAATCGGCGAACTTATATACGCGAGTTCTTCCAAAGCGATTTCATTCAGTACTTTCGTATAAAAAGTTTTTCAGTGAGATTATTTCAAGTCTTTGAAAAGAGAGTTGAAGAGTCAAAAAAGTTTGTGAACGGCTGCTTTCCTAGCACAATATAGTTATCGTCTTTTTCAGACAGGCATCCGGTAAGATTAGAATAAATTAACATTTGATGTTTTACTCATAGATATCTTTTTTTCGATCAAAAAATGCGTATCATAGAATATATGAACAGCAGACCAGGACCCAACCTCATATGTATATTTCTTTGATGTATAATATCGGTGACAAAGATTTCTTTGGTCAGGGTATGCAACAAGTAATACACAAGCCACTATTCAGTATTCAACGCATGTATAGGTGCATTGCGAATTGCATTCCATGACCAGATACATCTTTGTCCCCGTTAGTGAATAGTGTGCATGGGTATTGGATCTATTTATTCTTATTAGCCTCGTTATTTCATTTTTAACTTCTATACCTATTCATTCATTGTAAACTCAGCGATTATTATTTTGCCTATCATTAGGTAGTAACAGAGAGAAAACAAATAAATTGCAATTTAATTTTTTTTTATTTCTTTGATGTTGTCCAATAGAGATTACGATGTATTAGGTTTGTTACGTTCTGCATACCTCGTCAAGGCGAGTAATGTATTTTGATTTATTGACTCTTTTTAGAAGTCTTCCTACATTTTTAACTTCAATCCATTGAGCATTGAAAAGAAAAATAAACACACATGGTAAATCAAGCAGTACTGATTTCTCAGAAAGAACTCATACCCGTTGTTTATTTATAAGCCCTTTTCTCAAAATTGGCCTCAATTTACGCTGAAGCTCACTTTCTCTCGTTTGTCTGCAAAGTTTTACTATTTAGGACCGATAAAAATACCTATCTCGTCTTAGAATGAAAGTGGAGCCCACTGATAATAATCTATCGAATTTTTCCGACGTTTTTTCTTCTATAAGTAAGGCAAGAATAGAATTTGATGGAAATTGATTCTCGTTTCTTTAAACAGCACTTTATAATCATCAATGGAACTCTTGAAAACTTTTTCTGTGAGCAAATGAATAGTCCCATCTGATGTAAAAACTAGCGAAAATCACGAAAATCACACTAGACAGTCCGAGATTTAGTAATTAACTCATAAAACAACTATATAAAGGCAAGATCGTAATGGTGGTCCAACGCAGGTATCATGGAATATTCCTGTCTAATTTGTCACTTTCTCTATGAATACATCGAGATGTCTCAATTTAGATAGGAATATCCCATGGTCAGGGGCGGACTGGGCCGGGGTGCCGAGATGCTGCAGCACCCCGGGCCCCTCCATGTCCGCTCCCCTCCTCTCTGGAACAGTACATAGTTCGGGCCCCTTTCCCCAAATCCCGGGCCTCAGCACCCCGGGCCTTTTTGCCCCAGTCCGCCACTGCCATGGTATCTGAGTCCCTCCTCTATTAAGCCCGATTTTGAGATTGCTTTCGTGATAATTTAGTGCACTCACCGTATTTTTTACAGGTCTTTATGCACGAAACAACTCTGAAATTCCCTGGAGCAAAAGTTTGCAAGAGCCCTATTGAAGATCTTACCGCACCTATAAAGTGCGGTTTCCAGGAAGTGGACGCTGATTGCTTATCACTCATAAACGTACAATTTATCGCGCAAATGACTGATTTGCCGACCAATCAGCTCTTCTTTATTCAAAACCATTCAGTGCTTATGACAGAGAAGCTGTAATGTTTTAGTGGAATTTTCTTTCGACGCGAAGAATAAAAATTGAAACTTCGTCAAAGATTTATCGATGAGGTTTCCCCTTTAGCGAATTTTCGCGATCGAATATCATAAACAATACCAACGTAACTACATATTCGAGGAAACTCAATTGTGTTTTTAGATGTGTTTTCGGGGCATCGATGGCATCAATTTGATTTCGAATTCACCTCCGGACTTGAATTCAAAATCGCATTGATGCCATCGATGACTGAAAACCCCGAAAAAGTTCGAAAAACTAGATCCAGTTTCGTGTCATCCACTATTGTCATGCGTAGGTTGGCAATGGTTTTGACGTTTATATTCGTCGCGAAAATTCGCTACTTAACTTCTGTAACGAACTGTAATCGTCGCGTTGCAACGCATCGTGGAGGTCGGGAGGTCTTATTTGTCTCTGGTGTATGGGCTTTGCTTCAAACTAGCATAACCTCACTCTTTTCTCACCAGACGGCATTAATGACTCATCAGTTAAAATCTAATGTTGGTACTCATCGGTTGAACTAAGTTGAGATTTAAGTTGATCTGCTCCATAGAGCTAAGCAGGGTCGGAGTCAAGAAATTTTTTATTTTAATTTTTAATATTTTATTATTAGGTACTATCTTCCACTCTTTGAGGAAATTTAAGCATACATTCCAAGTTAAAATAAATATACAGGGTGTTTCACAACATGATAGTGACACTTATTTTCTAACTATTACCTGCCATATAAGGCACGAGAGGAAGTTTAAAGCTTGGTAAACCGAGGGGTTGTAAGATCCAATGCCACACCTTATCGAAGGCCCATGCAACATCGAGAAAGACAGCTGCGCAGTTTTCTAGGTTTTAGGCCTCTCCTACAACGCAACGCTTGTGACTCAGAGAAGCTGTTCAATTGTTTTATGTTTTTGTCTCAGTCCGCGAACTGGAAAGAGGGAATTAGCTGTTTTTTGTTGTTTTGTTTTTGTTTTTTTTTCCAACCACTTTACGCAGTTTTTGTTGATGTACAATCTTTCAAAGAGCTTACTGATTGCTATGGCAGTGGCGAAAAAGGCATTGAGCCACGGGGTGACCCCTTGCCCAGAGATAATATATAATAGAGACCACGCACTAGCCTTGTGGCTGACTTTTTTTTTCAGAGCTCAACAGAAATTAACATAGGGAGTATGAAGGACACCATTCAACATGGACCATACGTTGACTGATGTAATTTCGGTGCTTCGGATTCAAAAATAGCAAAAATCGCAGCAACGTTTCTCATCAGTCAACGTATGGTCCATATTTTTTGTGTTCTATTGAGACCCCGAAAAGAAAAGATGCCACCGCGCCGCGCAAACATGGGCAAGATAGATTGTGCGTGGTCTCTATTATATATTGTCTCTGCCCTTGCCCCGTCTTTGATCCTCTTTCAACGCATGTATTCACATGTATTCACAGAGAATGAGAGACACATTTTTGGATCCGCCTCAGGAATGATCCAACTTGTCATTATGTATTTGAGATGAGCTAACCGCCTGAACGAATTCGAAGGTTATAAGTTCGACAGTGGACCAGCGGTGGACAGGCGGATTTGCCGGAATTCCGGTCTGTACGTTCCTTTCACCCATAGACTAATTTTGTGTTAAGGCTTAGAGGTCGCCGACTCCTGCTCGCCAAAGTGAAAGCTTTCAAGCAACGACCAATCACAACTCGTTGAGCTCGGGTCGGTACTCTTTAAAGTCCCTACCCTGGTAAACATGACGACTATAACCGTTCCAAAAACGACTATAAACATAGTTGGCCAACTATGGATTATATTTGGCCAACTATAGATTATAGTCGGCATCTATGTTTATAGTCGTTTTTGGAATAGTCGTATAGTCGTCATTTTTACCAGGGTATACAATATTTCTATCAAGGGACTCTAGAGTGTTTAATTAAGGGGGGGGGGGTTCGCCTGATAAGGCCACCCGTTTCTTTTGAGAGGCTGTTAAAATTGTAAATTAAATATGTAAATGGCTGTTAAATATGTAAAAATTGTTTGAACAGTCCTACACGCATGATAAATTCGGCACACATTGCTTCATATCTTTGTCTGTGAGAAAATTAAAAGTGTCGATTTTTTCATGAAAGAAAAAGGTCTGAAACTTCAGAAAGAGGCCTTATTAGGAGCACACGTGGTCCAAATAAGTTCATCGGCTGAAATTGGGTTCAATGAAATAGTTTCAGCCAGAATTAAATATTCGTCAAAAATGCACAATTTTAGGCTGAGCCCTCTTTGGCCCCCCTATGGTTACGGGCCTGTTAGAGCCGCTATAGAGGGAGCTAACAACATATCCATTATCCACTCAATACCTTCGCGATTCTTGCTACGCACCGTTACATACCGTTCGGGATTTTTTCCCCCGGCGCCTTTGGTCTATTCATTTGTAAGAGAGAGAGAAAGTTTTGAAAGAAAGACGTTCCTCTCATCCTTGCTGTGAGAAGATTGACCATTATAAATCAATCATGTTCGCGGAGAGGGGCTTAGACATTTTACTAATCATTTATATAGAGGCCATGGGGATCCATTTTCGCTTTCCGAGAGCAGGTGCTAGGAAAAGGCCGCCGCGCCGGTTTATTCGAAAAAACAAAGAGCGGTATTAATCCTGAACTCTCACGTACCGTTGCCAGATTCTATCGTAATTACACGGTATATTTACAGTTGATAAAGAAGGCAATTTTCCTTCTAACTGGCAACAGCGCGCACAAGCAACGATGCTGTAGACTTGTATACTTTGTATGTATTCAAATGGAAAATATTTACGGCCTCAAGCCGTTAGATAACATTTGCTGGTTTAAGGTTTAAGTTATTACTTTTTACAGGGGAAAAAAAAAAACAGAATAGAAACATTTTGGTAACGCTGATCAAACATGCATTTGGTAGAAAAATTACCCCGAAAAAGACTTTAGTAGAGCTAACCAAAGGTTTTATGCCCCCGACTAATGAGATTTTGCTGGGTGAACCTAAGATTATGGGTTGGTTCGACGAGAGTGTTTTTCTGGGTAATTTTTTCTATCAAAGGTTTGGACAGCACCACCCAATTGTTTTTTTCTGTAAATAAGGCTTCGAGCAAAAAAATAAAACAAAAAAGTTCCGATTTTTATGCACGATAACTCCGCCTTGATTACCTATTTGCGAACTATTCGATGTTCATTGTCTAGAAAAATATTTAAGTCACTCTTCGAATACTTTTCAGTCTCCCTTGCTCCCTTTCTCCGCCCTGGAGTTTTTTTTTTTTTTTCTTCTTTCAAAATCACCAAAAGTGGATAAGGCGTGTTTTGCAAAAGTACGCCTCAAATGAGTGCTGTAATGACATTAGCAATATATTGTCACTAGAATCACTATTTCAGCAGCGAGATACAAAATGAATCTACAAAATTCATTTGCCTTCATACATACAATATGTGTAAAGAAAGTGACAAACTAAGATAAAAATTTCTATTGGAACTTTTTGTCGGGGTTACAAGAATAATGTCAGACGACTCCTTGTTGTAGCCTACCGGAAATATTTATCTCAATGCGTTTAAGGATACAAGGTTTAAGTTTATGCGTATTGCAGTGCAGGTGGCCATTGACGGATACAAGGGGGGCGAAGGGGCAATCGCCCCTCCCCCCCCCGTTCGGCCAAAAAAGGGGAAAAAGAGGGAAAAAAGAGGAGGAGGAAAGAGGAAAGGAAGAGAGACAAAAGGAAAAGGAGGTCTCCGGGGGGCAAAAATCCCAAATTCGCCTCCCCCCTCCTCGTTCGCGAGGGCTGGATTCGCCAATGCAGGCGGCCTGCCGGCCTGCCCCAAGCCTAAATCTAAGAAACCGTTCGGCATTATTTTATGTCCCCGACAATAAAGTGTAAGTAACTGCGTTTATGGTACCTGCATTCTGCAATTATGGTGGAGCGTTTAAAAGCTTTTATTCAGTCAACGAGTAGATTTCAAAAGTTCCTAGAGTCATCACCAGCGCTATTTTTGCAGTCCTTACTCGAGAGCCAGTATTGAAATTATCTTTCGCAAATTCCAGCAGCAATCTTATTTGTGGTGGAGGAGGAAGTAACAAGGTTAATATCTTGCTTTTTCACAATAAGATAGCCACGAAACGAGATTTAACTTCAAAGAATATCAAATATATTAGAACGACGAATAAATGAGATTTGAAATCTTCTTATGAGATGAATAACCATTCATACGATGTCAAATGGATTATATTGTCAAAATTTTGAATCGTCATGTCATGTCATGGCAGGCACTAGATCCGACTCCTTTGAAGCAGCGTTCACCGGTCGCAGGCATCAATCTCCCTACCATGGCCACGCACCAGTCACCGGAAGATAATAGGATCCCGCGCGTTTCAAAGTACCCATTCAAGCATCCTTTTTCAAAGTTCGTCCCTTTCCCTTCCCCTCCATCGCAGCTTTCTCTATCTTCCACCCCCCCCCCCCCCCCCCCCCCCCCCCCCCCCTTCACTCAACCTTCGCGTTTGCACTCGCCTACACCACCACGGACTGAGCGACCGAGCGAGGCCTGAAATCAGCCGCGGAGTTTCGCTTTGATGCGGAGCAGATACGTCTTGTATACCTTGTTCGCGTTGCGGATTGCATCACAGCGCCTGGCTCACATAGAGGGACCCTAAATGCATCGCGTGTTGCATTGCTATTTTGTTCCATGTCGTGCAGAGTTCGCGTTCTTCTTAGTCTCCGTATTTTGCCAGCGTCAGTTGATATTGTACCAATTGTTAGGAAAGTCGTTCCATTTACAGAGTCTTCGTACCCCCCCCCCCCCCCCCCCCCCCGAGATTCTAACGCTAGGAGCCTAAAGTTATTTAACAGCAAATGCAAGAGTAAATACTCCATCTCTTGTTCTACATCCCTTCAAAATTGAGACGCGGGTTCCCTCATTGCCAACAGTTCAACAACAGACAAACTCACGAGTGACGCATAACTATGAATTTGTGTATCAAATCAAACGACGCACAGTGCAGTGAAAAAAAGCTCCAAAACCGCTTTAGGCAGCTTTACTCAGCAAATTATCGAGTTATTTAAAAACTGAAAAAAAAAACACATTCTTCTTTCGCGGATAGGAAGAGATCGTTTTTTTAAGTTCTTACGTATCTCAATTTCTGACCGAGAAATGCTGCCCTCGTGGAAAATTATTCAGGGCAGGATTTCTCGGTCCAAAATTAAGTTGCGTAATAATTTGAAAAGGCAATCTCTTCCTTTCCACAAAAGAAAAAGGGGTTTTTTCAGTTTTTAAATGTCTCGATGATTTGCCGAGTAATGCTGCCTAATGCGATTTTGGAGCGTTTTTCACACTACTCAGTGCGACGGTTCATTTTGTCCATATGAACTCATCAAAAAGATCGAAATCATGGATGAACGGTAAACACCCTCGACTTCGACCTTTAGCATAGTTTTAAATGGACGAAATGCAACGTAACCAGCTTGCACACGACGTCACTTCCTAGGCAAAAAATAAATATTAATAATTTCCCTCCCCTCGCATCAGGGAGGAGGGAGGAGGGGTATGAATAAATTCAGCAACGCTGCTTCTAACTCCGCCATGCACTCTCCCTCTCCCTCCCTCCCTCTCTCTCTCTCTCTCTTCCTTTCTCTCTCTCTCTCTCTCTCTCTCTCTCTCTCTCTCTCTCTCTCTCTCTCTCCCCTCCCTATTTCTCGACTCTCTGTCCCTATCTCTCTACCTCTCTCTTCGCGTCGCGTCGTGCACTGGCTGTAGACTTTGCGCCCCCCCCCCCCACCTTCCACTCCCCTCGCCAAAAACTTCTCATCCCTTACGCGCATTTACTCGCTCCAGGCTTCCAAGCCCGCTTTCGCATCTTCTCGGCAACCAAGTTCCAGTAGAATTTAATTCCTCAGGCAAGCTACCCCGTCCCCCTTTATTCATCCCTTCTATCCATCCCGCTCCATCAACCTTATTTCTCACCCCCCCCCTCTCCCCCTCGTTCTTCCACTCCCTTCAGCCCCCCGGTTGAAAAAGCAGGAAACGGTAAGGCGCATAGAATGCAACGAGATTTTTAGTTTTTTCTTCTTTTCGTGGCGCGCCGCGCCCGCGCCATACCGCAGCCACCATCGCATCGTTGCAAAATCAAAAGCCCCTTAAATGAGGAAAGAATGTTAAAAAATGATGCTCTCATTGGGACCAAAGTATCTAAAGCTGTACTGCGACTCAATTGAATTGCTCTTTGGCTAGAATTGAGGCTATAAGTATGTGCTCTATGTGATTACAGATGGGAGTTAAAGGAATTTAATTATTTCCATTTATTATAGAAATTTGATCACTATCAAACTTTTCAACATGGATTTTAAACTCTGAACTTCTGTGGACGATTCACTGTTCCATTAATCTGAATGTGCTTCTGTCTTCAAAAAGGTCATAAAAGTTTGTTTCTTTCGAAAAAAAATTGAAGTCTCTAGCTGGAATAGAACTGGAGATATTTCGGTCTCAAGTAAAAAAAAAAAAAAAAAAATTACAATTTTTTTTTTGAAAAAACAGGGCGCAGTACCCCAGGAAACCCGTAATTAATCGATTTCTGCTAACTCGTGTCGTGTCTTCCAAAAGTTTGAAATCAGTCTGCAGGTCGTCATAAAGCCCTGTCACTGGACGCAGAACTGCTCGGAATAGGTCCGTTGCAAAATTTTGCTGCTGCATTATGGAGGGTCCATTCCAATGTAAAATTGTGTAAAAATCAGATTAAGAGCATAAAAAATCTCAAAATCCACTAATACGTTTATCCTCAAAAGGCGTTTCAACGAAAACCCAAGATGGTGGTTGAATGTGCGAATTAACCGTGCGTGCATGCACCACGAGCAAGATGACTGCGATGGCATTCGGCAAAGTGTAGGTATTTGTCCGGCATTTCCTTTTCAGGGTTCGGGCAAGTTGACACAAAACGTGTTATATTCCCATATAACAATCATAAACAATAACGAAAAAGTAAAATTCATTGGGGGAGGGGGAAAAACAAAGAATGACTCAAAATGTAGGTACCATGAGGAAGTGAGACGTTTGTTTAAATACTAACCGACAGTATAAATTGCCGTCGTTGGCAATCTTTTGGTGCTCGTGGTGCATGCATGCAGGTCTGATTCACCCATTCGACCGCCATCTTAGACTTTCCTTAAAACGCCTTAATGGGTCACAGGGTGTGTTTTTAGACTTTTTGATGCTTTCAATGTGATTTTTATGATTGTTACCAGATTTTACACAAGAATCGTCCCTTCATAATGCAGTTTAGAAAAAATTTGCAACAGACCCATTCGCAACTTCTCGAGCCGAGATTGCAACCGCTGCGATGTAGGTAACGGTTTTAGTTTTTATAGTGAGTATTAATGTAATATCATTTGGTTGCTCAGAATTGGTGATGAGTGATTGCTTGTTTGATGGTATAGAAAACCGAAAACCGTGGCTTTGAAGGAGGCATTTACATGGTAATTAAAATATATTGATATGAATTTTAGTGAGTTCATAAAGGGTTTTTTTCGGGTTAAATCAATTGGAGCTCATGCTTTTTAATACCACATAACTTTACAGTCAGAATGGAAACATCCGGTTCATTTTGAAGCATTATATTCTAGTCCACCATCTCTCTTAAGAAGACCAAAAGTTTCCCCATTCAAGGCAACACGAGAGACGGAAACATCGATAAGTCCGCCATCTTGAAAAGTCACCAAAATCGACCAAAAAAATGTTTCCATTGACTCTAAAGGAATTTCCATTCTGATTGTATTATTCTGTGCTATTGCTGCCACTGGAGTCCGCCCATTTTGTAAATCTTATTAGATGTAGCTAGGTGAGTTTTCTTACGGTATATTCCGGAGCAAATGAAAATCCTCACTGTCTCAAAATCCAGCCTAGACTATTGTTTTAGTGAGAAGCGGCGGGAAATTCAAAATTGACCAATCAGGTGTCAGTTTCAGGTTTAACCCTCTAAAGACCAGGTTAGTTCAAAAGAACACCGCTCATCCGTTTATAAAGGGAAGGTAGTTAACTGTTCGCACTCAGGGGAGTTGGAATTGCCTATACGACGAATTGAAGGCGCCCGAAGAGAACTTATCTTGTAAGTGTTTTCATCGATAGTCGTACGTTTATCCGGAATGTATACTGAAACAATGTGAAATAAACTAGAATAGAAAAACCAGTTTACTCGGGCTTGGCCCATAAAGGGTTAAAAGAAGCATCTAAGTCAATCAAGTGTATGATTGCTTTTAAATTTCCCGCTCGTCACTCTAACATAGTTTATTTTCCTTTGAACCTAATTTGAAGCAAGAGAACGTTTCCCGCGACAATCTGACAATCCTGTTCGTCTCGGAAGGCTGAGCTGCTGCTTTTATAATTTCGAGCATGTATTCCCAAGACGCGTGCGGTGGCAAGCAAAGCCCTGGGAGCGATGATATCGGAGAATTAACGAGACGGTTAAAAAAGAGGTCTGGTGCGTGGTAGAATCCACAGATGGCAAAAAGCGCTTCTTGCTGTTACTTCTTTTTACTCTAAAAAGAAGCTCGAGACAGGCACTTATTCTTGTCGTGAATTTCTTAATAATTTTCGCGATTTTATCTTTTGTAATAACAATAAAGTAAACACAAGGGAAAAAATGACGGCTATAACAACTGTGCGCCTGTTTCCAGTGGCGTAGCGTGCAATTTGGCAACGTTGCAGTTTGTCCATTATAACCCATGAAAAAGATCGAATTGGGTATTCGGCGAACACCTTTGCATTCGACCTTTTACATGAGTTTCAATGGATAGAATACAACTTTGCCAAATTGCACGCCACGCCACTGGCTGTTTCCCCAAAAGACTTTGACAACTATAATCCATAGATACTAAATAGTTGGCCAACGGTGGATTATAGCCACTATAGTATTTTTTGGAATAGTCAGCAATTAGGCGAAACGTGCGATTTGGCAACGTTTCTTTTGTTCCAATTGAAACCAACGGATTGTATCGAACTATCAAGGAAAAGGCGATGACAGTGATTTTCGAACTTTTCTTGGGATCAAATGGACAAAATGCTACGTTGCTAGATAGCTTCGCCACTGACGAACAAATGAATGAATGCAAATGAGTAAATAAATGAGCCATTTTGTACATGAAGCAGCTATCTTTTTTACTCTGGCCAGTTGCAGTACCAATGGACTTAAATTTTAAGGATTGATTCTTATGAAAATTGCTGAGAATATTACAATGAAACACAATTGATCCATTCTTATCCGTTCAGTACTACCCGAAATAGAACCTCCGTTAGAAAATGCTGTTTTGCGACGTATTTTTCTATCAAAATTTCGACCACTTTTCATCCATGCACTAATTTTTTATACAAAGAGCAGAGTTGCACCACCAACAACGTCAATTTCAATTTCGCGGTCCATCACTAAAAAACGTGGTATAAAAGAGATGATTACGCAATAGTCGAAAGTTATGAGAAAGAATAAAATCTGTTGATAATGCAATTGGGTCATTGCTCACAACCATCAGTAAAAAGGCTTATAATTTTATCGAGACCATAGTTTATGTATGCATACAGTTGCGAAATTTATGCAATGTTAAAGACTGGAGAGCGGCGACGGTGGCGATCCATGTGGCCAAAAAGTTATAGCCAACCTCATCTTAATTGCTCTAAGCAATGTAAAGCGATTTTTACAAGTAAATGTCACAGGCATAATTTAAGTTTTTTTTGCACCTCCGGGGGCTTTAATCGGAAGCTTCTTTCTTGAAATTCAATTTCAATTTAAGTTGTGTAGCCTTCCGGGTGCTAGGATCGCCACCGTCGCTGCTCGCCATTTCTTCTTCATTGAGTTTCGCAACTGCGCCGTGTTTACGTAAATTGTAAACAAGACTTTCTACAAAGTAAGCAATGAAGCTGTCGTAAACTTTTGCTACAGATGGGTAGACGAATAGAGTGTGTGCTCCCTCATGGCCTCATACAGTGCTGCCAGATTCTTTCGAATATTTGAATGCATTCGGTAATGCATATAGTCGGTGATCGGTGAATATCGGTGATTCTCCAGGCAGTGTCGTCATTTGGGAGGGGGATTTGCGCCCCCCCCCCTCCCCAAGGATTTGAAGTCAGGCTCAAAACCGGAAACGAAGTATATTAATGAGCAAAAAGAAAAAAAAAAGTCATCAGATCCCCCCCCCCCCCCAAGCCGAACGCGAAATGACGCCCTTGTGTCCAGGTTGAAACAAAGGTTACTTATTTTAGGTATGAGACGTATAGAAATGGTTTCAGCACAGAAAAGTACAATCAGAATGGAAACTTCGGTTCATTATGAAGTATTATTTTCTGGGTCACCATCTTGAGAAATTCAAAATTATTCCCATTCAAAGCAGTGCGGAAGACAGAGACAGAGATTTGTCCGTCGTCTTGAAAAGTCACCAAAATAGACCGAAAACATGTTTGGTTCTTAAACACATTGGTTCTTAAAAGAGTTTGTTGGTCTCCACCCAATAACGTCTACTGTTTTCTTTTTTGACTACTTATAAATAGGTCTATACCATTATTTTGTCCACAACCCTCCCGTCGCGTCTAATGTGTCGTTTGGTCTCCTTATGGGTATAATGCTTTTACAGCGCCACTTTTCAATTGCTTTACTTTTTGATCCGAGTGGGTGTGAGGATGTACGAGACTTTAACAAGAGCGGGGGAGGGACAGAATAGGTCGGGAGGGGGTAAGGTAACGGTTGAATTGCATTAAAGAAGTCCACTCTCCCACCATCAATTTTTGATGGATCCCCATTTATGGAGCAATCGGGAGGAACGATGAATGATGCGTGAAAAAATTTATGAGAGACGTGTCTTTTATGGCTGAGCGTCAACGGTCATAAAATGTGCTTTCACGAGGAGGATGGAGAGTGCATGAGTGTATGGGTAACACTGCGCATGAGGGACACTGTTGCTGGGTGTTTTGTGGTCTTGTGCAACTTGTTGCATGTTAAACACAGAAGCGGCGCAGCTCGGTGGGACTCAAGAGAGAGAGAGAGAGAGAGAGAGAGAGAGAGAGAGAGAGAGAGAGAGAGAGAGAGAGAGAGAGAGAGAGAGAGAGAGAGAGAGAGAGAGAGAGAGAGAGAGAGAGAGAGAGAGAGAGAGAGAGAGAGAGAGAGAGAGAGAGAGAGAGAGAGAGAGAGAGAGAGAGAGAGAGAGAGAGAGAGAGAGAGAGAGAGAGAGAGAGAGAGAGAGAGAGAGAGAGAGAGAGAGAGAGAGAGAGAGAGAGAGAGAGAGAGAGAGAGAGAGAGAGAGAGAGAGAGAGAGAGACAGACAGACAGACAGACAGACAGACAGACAGACAGACAGACAGAGAGAAAGAGAGGCTGACTCGTAACTATCCCGCTGCGCGTTGCATTCGTTTTGCCGAAAGCATTAGATTGATACTCCTTTGTGTGTGTGAATACGATTCTGAGAGTTCAGACTGTTTCGCAACGCAAAACGACGTGTATACTGTATACACTTCAAAGGAACGAACTGAAGTTAAAGTTCTCGCTATTGTAGAGTCAATGGGTTTCTCATACACTGCTAATAGTGGGGCTGTTGCACACTTTTGTTACAGTTATCCGATGAGAAATTAAGAGAATTCAAAGAATGAAATATCGGATTTAATGAAGAAGAAACCATTGAAAGTTACTAACGTGACTAAAAACTTCCGAATTCCCCTAGTTGCTCCATAAAAGCTTTTATACAGAGAATAGATAACATCATTGTACCGGTCACGGTACATTTGCGCCTACCGCCGAGGGCAGCCCTGCGGAGAGGAGAGTGGGGGTAACCGACCAGCGACGCAATACCATCTAATTCCATACCTGGTCATAGGGGCTTTGAGGTTATGTAACTAGGTTGTCTACTTTTACATTGATTCTAATGGGAGTTAGTGGACTTTTTGTAGTTTCCGACGTTTTTTTGTCATTTGGAGGCCAAATTGACTCAAATGACCCTCTAAGTAAAGTACTCCCCTTGATGCTCTAAACATTTAAAAAAAAAAAAAAAAAAAAAAAAAAAAAATTGAAAAATGTTTAGGACATCAAGGGGAGTATTTTGTTTAGAGGGTCATTTGAGTCAATTTGGTCTCCAAATGACCAAAAACTACAAAAAGTCCACTAACTCCCATACGAGCCAATGTAACTGTAGACAACCTAGCTACATAACCTCAAACCCCTGTGACCAGGTATGGAATAGATGGTATTGAGCGACGAACTGTGGCCCATGGCGGCCATCGCTCCTTCAAGTTTTCGTCTCGTCCGTGTTCGCCGCTGGTCGCCTACGGTCACTGCTCCGATCCCAGGGTTTATTTAAAATGAAAATGCTTATATTATCTTGATTTTGTCTTTGATTTTACTTTCTTACTGGTTTCCCCTCGCCTTGGTTCTTTTAGTTGATTCTCTTGCGTTGTTTTCGTTGATTATTTAAATCGCTAATAATATGTTCTAGTCTCTGTTACTCGGTCTCTTTGTCTTTTGTGTTACCACCAACTTTTGAGATCTTCTTCTCAAACCCAGGAGGGAAAACTCACTACAAGACCTTCTGAACCTAGTGAAACGTTACATCATCATTAAGAAAGCCCCATGGGGGTAGTTACAGTCTAAATGCAGGTTACAGAGTGTTTAGAAAAAGAGGAGCACTTCAGAATTTCGTAGAACGGATTCGAATTTTAATAAAACGATGGAACATACGTTCTGTTATTTTCAAAAAGATTCATTATTAGGGAGTAATCGAATTCGAGAATTATCCTAACCCCATCAAAATATGTCTCCCTCGAAATAATGAAACGTATTTTTCAACTTTTCAAAAGAGTTTGCACCGTTTTTTAAAAGAAATTACATTCTAATCCGGAATCGCTGGAAAACATGTTGACAGCAATTTGAGAATTGAAATTTGGGATCGCTCAAATGGCCTTCAAACATTTTAAGTAGGCAACGTCCAGCTGCGTAACAAAATTGCATACACTTCAGATTGAAGGCTGTCTAATGAACTTTGAATATCAGGATTCGTTCCTTTTTAACTCAGTTTTCTTTGTCCAGGGATTTTAAAGGCAATGTAAAAGGGGTTTATACTTTCCCCCAGAATATTTTAGGGGGTCTGGGCGTTTCCCCTAGAATTTGAGAGGGGATCTAGGGGTTTCCCCCAGAATATTTAAGGGGGTCTGGGGATTTCCCCCAGATTAAATTTGATATGAGAAAGTGTGTGTATTAGAGTTCCCCTGCTTGTTTTATTATTATTATTATTATTATTATTATTATTACTTTTAAACGGCACTTTTTTTCGGTTTGAATGAAATTCGGTTTCGTTAATGGAACAATGCTATTAAAGTTACAATCGAATCTAGCAAGAATATTATGATTCAAAGGGGATTTTCTTTCAGTGAATAGTAGAGAGCAGTAATGTAATCGGGAAATCAGTCCCCATTTAGTCTACAAATCTTCTTTATTTTGACGAAGTTATTAAAAAAGTGCTGACTTGACCTTTGATTAATGGACATGGTTGTATTTAGAACGATTTTCCTTAGTTTTTCCCTCGTCTGCCTCGTTTGAGCTGTGGGGCGGGATTTCACTGCCCGAAATCCAATTCTACGGTTCTGAAATCTATTGAATGAAAATCTAGAGGATAACTTTAAACGTAGTAAATTTTCAGACACAAAAGTTGCACTCGCAAGAGTCAATCCGAAGACGAGAAAAATGAACGAGCCTGCAAATCAAAAATTAAGAATGGGCGGAGAGCAGTATAGTTGTCTTCCAAGCAGTGGCGTAACTGGAAATCATTCCATCTCTCTTTAAACTCATCCGAATGTACTGGTAGAAAAAGGATAGGAAGAGGGGATTGATCCCCCTTTCCCATCCTTTTCTAACTTACACATTTTAATGGCCAAAGTGAGAGAAAGGTAATTTCTAGTTACGCCACTGCTTCCAAGCTTGTTGAGGCGCATCGAAACAATCCGTTAGAATAATCTATTTCTTTGAAGATTTTCTGAATAATGCCAGATTCCAGGGTCTGACTCAAAACTGTATTGAATGCAGGGCTGCCGTTTTGCGTATAATCAATGCTATTTTTCTATTCACCGATGATTCCACCGGTTGAGAAAAGATTACACAGTTCAGTTCAGTGTATGACTGTAATGCACGAAAATACTCTGATCTGTAATCTTTCCTTAATCGGTGGAAACTCCGTTGATTAATTAAAATATCCGCAAGTTTTTTAAAGTCATCGACGACTCCACCGGTTGAGAAAAGATTACAGATGCGAGTATTTTAGTTTATTACAGTCATGCACTGAACTGAACTGTGTATTCTTTTCGCAACCGGTAGAATCATCGGTGAATTGAAAAATAACATTGATTATACGCAAAACGGCAGCCCTGATTGAATGCTTCGAAATAAAATGACTATTTCGTAAGCAAATGAAGCATAGGGTGCGACATGACACACTCCTCGACGTATCGAGACTCCACTTCATCCTTGATCGATTGCGGGTTTGTCGGTTTAAAAGCCATCAGGTGCTTGCATGCTTTTGATGTCTGTAAATTATTGGCCGTAATCACAAACGCATCCTCTGACAGCATCCTTATCATATTTTCCACCAGCCTTGAAGATGTTCGAAGAAAGACTTGTTGACAAATTTTGTTGTCGTAGGCGTTGCGTATGTATAAGAGAAGAAAGCTGTTAACAATTTTCGGTGACTACTCATCCAAAACTCAAACGAGTCAACTAACTTATTCTTCAGCCATTGCAGCTCGGTCTCGGTCGAGAAAAAACCAAGATCCACGCGTATATCTGGTGATTGGACAAAGTAATCCGACTCTTTCAATTCCAGCAAGGTGTTGATGTCAGCATAACGAATTCTGTTTTTGAGTAATTTAAACATTTGGCCTTGGAAAGCTACGGTTACAATCACGGAGAAAACTGTGAACACCAGCAATACAATTTTACAAGACACAAGTCTGCTTATAAATCTATAGTAAATTTTGGATTGGCTCATACACATATGAATTGAGAAGCACCACGGACATCCAAGTGTAGCCAACCTCACAATATCGATCAAAACCAATCACAACGTCACAACGTAAACAAACACATAACCTCTACCTCCAGTGAGGTTGTCAAAGTTGGCCATCCTTGGATGTTCACGGTGCATGCATACAAATTGCTCGATATTTTACCGGCATCTTGGATTTCACTAAACGCTTCTTGTAAGTTTATTAATGCATTTTATGACTTTCTGATGCTACCAATGGACTTTTCAGGCGGTTTTACATTATATTAGACTCTCTTAATCGTCGTGGCAAAAGTTTCCAACAGACCCATTGCAGTCGGTGAGAAGTTCTGCTCCATGAATGAAACCTATTAGTAATATCCCTCTGAGGAAGTTATAGTCAGTTTTTGGAAGTATTTATGAAAGTCCCTTGACGGAAGTTTTGTTAAGGAATACCAACACACACGACGCTTTCGAAAGTTAAGTTCAAAGGTGGACAAGCGGCAGTGGTGGACTGGTGGACAAGTGAATTTGCGCCCATTCCGGTCTGTACCTAAACTTTCCTCTTTCCCACTTGTCCCTCGCTGACTCTTTTGTGTGTCTTTGACTCCTGCTCGCCTCCGTGAAAGCCTATAATCAACTATCTATCAGAACTCGTTTTAAGCTTGTGTCGGTATTCTAACAAAACTTGTATCAAGGGACTCTAGTATTTATCAATCATAGGGGAGAGTTTCAGTTTAAACAACCACCAGGGGGCTGATTCTGCTCTTTTGGTGAGACGAGATAGCGTGAACCGACCAATCTAATCGGTTTAAACCAGGGCTGCCGTTTTGCGTTTAATCAATGCTATTTTTCTATTCACCGATGATTCCACCGGCACATCACAGAATTTAGCACAGCACCTAGGCATGGGGACTTTTAGGTGGTCATCACTGACACCAAGACGAAGCGATTAAGCTCAAAAAATCTTTGATGGGAATTTGTTCTTCCAATAATCACCCATTGCCTGGACTATAGCGCGGCGAGAGCATTTTGCGCATATCTTAAAATGGACTTTTGTGGCATTAGGACTGCAGATATGCCAAACATAATGAAAATGTCAACCCTTTAAGAACCAAAAGTGGCTATTTTACACCATAATTGACTATTAAAACACCCGAAAATTCATATTTGGTACTTACGCCCTTTTTGCCGTTGAGGGTCCATTTAGAGTCAATTTTTTCAGAATGCTTGTTATGGGTCAATTTTTTAGAGCACAAAGAAGAAAAAATTGACCGTTCGCACAAAAAATACTCATTTTTGAAAAATAAGAATCACCCTACCCTTCCCCCGCATAACCAAGTCTAATTTACCTGAGGTTACTTAAAGGCTTTTGTTTTTCCCTTCTCTTTTTCTGTTGCTTTCCCCCTCTTTCTCTTCCTCTTACTGGTTTTTTTGGGGGTCCAAGGGGGGGGATGCCACCGTGCCCCCCTCGGATCCACCCATGCCCATTAAGTATCAGAATACTTACTTTTCCGAGGTGGCTATTGGTTGCAATTTATAAAAGGAGACACGCTCTTCCCCGTTTCCGTCCGAGATAGGTTGATGGTTGAACTATTGACTTAGATCATGAGTTGGCCTCTGCTTGATGATCGCTTACAAAACAAGAAAAAAAAAACGAAACAAAACAAAACAAAACAAAAAGACATAAAAAAAAAAAAACAAAAAGTAAATAAAAAATAACGAAACAGTCAAAGTCAACAAATGTGGGTGAAACACGTTGAATAATTGAGCAAGCATGATGGAGAATTGTGAATTGAATCCGTCGACTGAATGTCCGCGGTACGAGATTCGGAGAAATCAGTCAAAACCGACGAAAGGTGCATTAGTTGGTGATTCTCCAAGTTTATCCATGTACTTTTTAGGAGGCCGTTTCAATCGATGCTATTTTTCTATTCACCGATGATTCCACCGGTTGAGAAAAGCGAGTATTTTAGTTCATTACAGTCATACACTGAACTGAACTGAACTGTGTAATCTTTTCTCAACCGGTGGAATCATCGGTGAATAGAAAAATAGCACTGATTACACGCAAAACGGCAGCCCTGTACACCAGTATATTAACATTGAATGGATTTGTAGATAGTTAACTATTCGGGCACGCCAGTCTTGGTTTTGCATAGGTCTGATATTGAAGGCGCTCTTTTACTTTCAAGAATCCTTTAGACAGCGGATACATACACATTCGTTTCATTCGATTATTTTTGAAGTAAATAATGTGGACTCGATTTTTTGAGGGGTATCTGTTTCCATGAGCGTTGAATTTCCGTCTCTCCATCTAAACTTTTATTTATAAGTTTATTTTGTAGTGGCGAGGCGCGGCAGGCGCGCAGGCTAGTCCTCTATCTCTTTAATTTTCGCTTGAACCACATTGGTTGAAAAAGGATGAAAAGAGGGAGTTTGACCTCCTTCTCCATCCTTGGTCGGTATAACATATTGTGTGTTCTAAGGGCAGAGTGAGAATGATAGAGAATCTCTGCTTTTATGTTTCATTTTCTTTTCTGCAGCTTCTATAATAGTTATTCAAATCTTTTAATCGTGCTGATCCCTTTGTTTACTTTAATCATAGTTATTTTTTTAAGGGGGTACCCAGGTCAAATTTTAATTTTTTTTTTTTTTTTTTTTTTAACCTATTTTGTAGACGCGATTCTCCTGGTTAAGACCATGTATTTATTTTTTTCTCAATCTGAAATATTTTTAAACACTTTTTGAAATTGGATAGTTCCTACGACATCTTTATTCCTTCGTTTTTTTCGATGACTTTTGAATCTTGGAACAGTCATATCTCGAGATCTATAATAGCTAGAGACTTCAGGTTTTTTTTTTTTTTTAAAAGCAAAATTTCTTGCACTACGGGCTCACAGAGCCATTTTTTAGGTGTTTGTAATAATTGAGTGAAGTCAGTTGAAACATAAATATTTACTGGCAAATTTTATTGAGTTTTTTAAAAGTTATAAAAAAAATAGTAGATCATTGTTATCTCTCTCCTTCTCTCTGTGAGCCCATATAGCAAACTTTCACCTTTAATTTGAGCCTGTGTAGAAATAAATTGAATGCCTACAACTTGAGATCTGATTGTTCCAGTAAAAGCATATTTTTAGATATTATTTAACCATATCAGGGGTAGGTATGCAACCAGCGCAACAATTTTTTTTTGGTATGGGTTTGAATGTGAACCTCGATACCTACAGCATTTTGGGGATGGTAGAATCAATAGGGGGGGGGATGTTATTTTGACCTGGGTACCCCCTTAAAGAAATTGAACAATACTTATAGCTAGATATGTCTAAATAAAAATAAGGCGATTTTTAAATAAAAAGAAATTTTATAAAATAATTGTGATTCACACTTTGTAGTCAGTACAACTTATTTCGAGGCTCAACCTCTGAATAAATGTCTACCTCTAGGTTTTTTCGAATAATTTAACAATTTCCCTCGACATATATGACGAAACCGTTGTATTTGACTTGTCAAGTTCGATTTCAGTCTTGATTTTGATCCAAATTTTGCAGTTTCTCACAATTTCAACTTATACATTGAAAAAATGCCAAGAATCAGAATTTGCCAAACCTATTGCAAATTATGTATGGATAAAGAATATTATTCTCGAAATTAACGTCATACATTTTATAGATCTGTGCATTTTTAATGAAATTTCTGCAAAAACCAATCAAAAGTCCGCGAATTTTAATACAAGCGAGCACCTGTTTGAAGTGAAACTCTAGCTCAATAAATAGCGCCACTGGACAATTTTTGAGAATTTGAATTTAAAGGCTTATAGTACAAAAGTATACTTGGTAAAAAAGTTGTTTTCAGGAAGCACCAATTAAAAAAGGCGTCATCTCAGGAACTGTATAATTTTTTACTCACTTTATTCAGCCAAATTTCAACAAAATTGGTCCTAGATTGGTGTGGAGAAATAAAACTGCGACATTTTGGCATAATATTGAGCTTCATAATAATGACACGCCCCCCCCCCCTAAAATCTACATAGCCTATTATTCTTCCCAAATGTTCTCCGTCAATTTAGTACCTACACAGAATAATACAATCAGAACGGAAACTGTCGGATTTTGAAGCAAATTCATTTCGCGTCCGCCATGTTGGGATAAAAGATGTTTACATCTGGATTCGCACGCGAAAAAACAAAATATAGGACATGATCCGCGAAATTTTCATTCTGAAATGCCAGTAGAATAAAAGTGAGGGCGGAAACTTAAGATTTCTTTCCAGAATTTACAGAAATAAATGAGTTTCAACACAAATTACACACGTCCGCCATGTTGGGATATAGGACCACAGCGTTGCCTATTGGCGCCGTTAAATTACAAACTTGCTTCCATTGGCTCTTATGGGAGTTAGTTTCCGTTCTGATTGTATTATTCTGTGGTATCTATACCAATATTGCTGAACTCTGGTTCAAGAGATCCCCACAAGTATGGTAACGTCGCGTCGGGACACTTTATCCCCATAAGTAAAGTAAAACGCGGTAGGGTTAACAAGTGAGTTGCGTGCGTGTGTGTGAGTGTGCGTGAGTGTACGTCTGTGTGCGTTTGTATGTGTGCTCAATGCAAGCGACAGCACACACAGTCAATAACACTCGTCCCGCAGTACAGAGTTCCGGCGTGCGAGCTTGCAGATATGCTTTGATTGGAATTTGAGAAGCGCCAAATCTTTCGTGCATTAATTTCCCGCGGGCCCACCTCTGAACCCCATACCCCCCCTCTCAGAACACATCTTACCCTCCTATCACGCCGCACCGCGCAATGGGAGAAATGGAGTGTAAACCATTTTGATTCAGCACCGGCAAAGTGAAGTTCGCGTCGCGTCATCGTCAACCTCTCGCAAGGATATCGCGACCTGCGATAGACGGAGGAAGTGGTGCAGCGGTAAAGGGGGTGGGAGGGATTTCTTTTCTACGTATCGTAAATCGATTCAAAATGTATACCGTCCGTAAATTCTGGGTTAACACCTCCCGAGGGATTATTTTCCCCGAGTGTATCAAGCAGTAGCGCAACGAGAGTCTCTTCATCTCTCTCTTTTCTCCATTATGGAACGTACGTTAGACAAGGATGGACAAGGGGATAAAACCCCCTCTTTCTGTCCTTTTCTTATACTTATACATTCAAATGGGAACTTGAGAGAGATGGAAGAGATCCTGGTTGCGGCAGTGGTATATCAAGTATATGTGACGTCACTTTTGAGAGCAGCACTGACATTTTCAATCTATGCTGCCTCATAACGCAAACCCCGAGCTCTTATAAGCGATATTCGTCTTCATCAGCTTTTAAAATGTCATATGCGCTGTATGAGTTGAAATAGTTAGTTTCAGGGTACCTGCGGGATACGACACGCTCGTCCAGATGCGCTTTGTAATTGTTGCGGGATAGCAATGTTTTAAAGGAAACCTGTGTCGAGTGGTAAGGCAAATAGGAGGCAAGTAAAAATTACCAACGTTTGTTTACGTTTTGATTCTTCTATACATACGAGCTATTTCAAAGTTACGAACGTTACGCAAAAATCGTTATTAGTTATAAATAATACGGAATTTCCATGCATGGGCCACTTTAAAAACATTCGATTTCCATAGGTGGATCCAGGAATCTCGCACTGCGCAATCTTCTCTCATGAATGTATGATAAACAATAGATTTTTGAAGGGGTTTTAGCCTCTTGGCTAATCGATTATTATTAATGAAATCAAATGAGAGAATACACTGTTGCGCCAATGCTATGGCTAATCGGACGCCAATCAAAATTAAAACTCGACAATAAACTCTTACTATACAAATCCATGATAAGGCCAATATGGGCCTACGGTTGCCAACTATGGGCGTGCGCTGCTAAAAGCAACATTCGTCAGATAGAAATTACGCAAAATCTAATTTTGAGACAAATATCCAATGCCCTGTGGTATGAGAGTAACAGTGATATTAGGGCTGAACTCGGAATAGAAAGCATTGAAACGTACATCTCTAGGATGTACAACAATTATGAAACTAGACTACATGCCCACCCAAACCCGGAAGCGGTTATGCTCCTGGATTGGTGTGGAGATGTAAGAAGGCTAAAAAGAAGGAAGCCACACGAGCTCTCCACCCCGTATTTTATAAAAGTTTAGAGCGCGCCTTGGCCTGTTTTTACCGCCAGAGACCATCTCTTAGATAAGTGAGAATTCATGAGAAAACAAACAGCATGAATGTAAATAGCTATACTTGTTAAGTTTTTCCCACTTTTTACTGAATCATTTTTATATTTAGTTCATTTTATTTTTGTCTATTTATTTAATTATTTGTTTATTTTTTAGATTTAACTTCTTTTTATTTTTATTTTTATTTTTATTTTTATACCTATCCTTTGTATAGAATTTTATTTTATTTATTTTCATTTTTATTTATTTTGTTTTTATTTTTATTTTTATTTTTATTTTATTTATTTATCATAGATAAAAGTGGATGTTACTATGTATCACCGATACGATAAAATCAAAATTGTATAGACTAGTAAGTAAGTCTGAAATTTGTATGTACGAATCTGTTAATTGTGAAATTGTACAATAAAAAAAAAAAAAAAAAAAAAAAAAAAAAAAACTGTTGCGCCAGACTACTGGATCCACCAATGTCGATTTCCATTGTGGTAGGGGACTCCTACACGACCTTTCGTCGTCTTAAATTTTTAGATCGGAATATTTATATTGGAAAAAGCTCACTCCTTGCAGCTAAGATAATCCAAATTTACGACTCATAGATTCATCTCCAATGGGTGTGCGCTTAAACAAGTAGGCCATTTGTCTGCCCAATGAATATCAGTTTCACGGTTTAATGGGCCAGTTGCAAACTTTCGTTGCTTTGGTAAAGAGTGTCAATTCCAGCGTAAAATCACTTGGTGGTAAGTACCATCAAACATTTTCCAAATGGCCTTACAAACTCACTAATAATGCGATGAAACAAAATAAGAAATGGCTATCGTCAATGGAGTAGCAAGAGTTTTGTTCTGATGGATTATGGTGAAGGGATATTGAGTTTAATTCTTAATTTTCGAGGGTCGACAGTGAGAGCGATTTGAAAGTTATGTCCTTTTTTCAGTTTTTAGCTCTTATTACTTTTCTTTTGGCCATCAATCTCTGTCGATTAGTTTACTGGTTTGGCTCTTCAGAGGTTCTGAGGGGATTGACCTGCTTTCTAATCCCTTTTAGATATGCTAATGACTGTCGTTCAGTATGTCACAATGGGGATGTTTCATCTAATCCATCTGTCACTCTATGATGAATCTCTCTTTTTAGCAAAAGAAAAGCTGCAAATATATAAGCTTGTCCCACTGTAACTCACTATACAACAGCTATATTCGAATCGAGCTCTTGCACGTTTTTGCTGTAGGCAAAAAAAGTATCAATTCCGATATTAAATGCTGCGAAAATAACGATGAGACCATTAAAAAAGTCTAAATTTCATTCCTCGCAGAAAAAACCTAACTTGAAATTTCGGGTTACCACCCTTGCATGTATGCATCAACCTCGGATTTGGACCCCAAACAAAAGAACATAACCTACAAATTTTTTTTTTTTTTTTTTTTTTTTTGCTTGTTTTATGGCTTATACTCCAGTAAGGAGCCTACAGCCAACTATAGACTAATGTCTGTGAGAGAATGATTGTTTAATGTCAGAAGACAACAGGGGACTTGAAACATCCATGCTCAAAGCACTCAGATTTCCACTGTAATCTTTGCCGTGGACCCACTTTTAAGGAGACCGAGCGACAAGACGAACCTACAAATTTGAACAATGAGATTAATGAATTTGCTTTCAAAAAGTAAATTTGAAGGAATTAAAGGTCCATTTATACAAATTTTGTCTCTAGGAGCACGGCGATAACTACAGAAAAGTTCTACGTTGCGTTAGAAACGAGGAAGACGGCACTTAATTTCATGTCCTGTTCTTTTGTTTGGGGTCCGAATCGAGCTTGGTGCATACATGCAAGGGTGGTCACCCGAAACTTCGAGTTAAGTTTTCTCTGCGAGGAGTGAGTTTTAGACTTTTTTAATGGTCTTATCGTTATTTTCATCAGCATTTTATATCAGAATTTATAGGCCATTTGTCTACAGCAAAACCTTGCAAGACGTCCATTATGTCTGAATACATTTCTTGAATTAATGAGTAAATATTGGAGCTACTCAAGTTTTTCAACGCTATTTTTAAGAAATTTTACACTAGAATGGGGCTCTTGCAAACTTTTGTTACACGGGAATTGAAGAGTTGATTCTTGCATAAAAACCTGTAAAAATGACGATACGTACGCTAAAAAATCACAAAATTCACTCTCAGAATCTAGCTTAATGGCATGGAGAGACGCAGGTATCATAGGAGATTCCTATCTAATTTAAGGCTTATCTCTATGTTTCCGTAGAGAAAGTGACAAATAAGAAAGGAATCTCTCATGATACCTGCGTTAAACCGCCATTACGATCTTGCCGTTATGATAGTTTTGTGAATTTATTACTGAATTTTAGACTTTTACAGTGTGATTTTCGTGATTTTTGCTGCTTTTTTCATCAAACTGGACTATTCATTTGCTCACAGAAAAAGTTTGCAAGAGCCCCATTTTGACCCTCTTTGTGGCTGTAGTAAAAGTTTGCGATTGCCCCATTGTTTCTATGAGGGGGGAAGAGACGAGAAATCATATACAAACAAGTAAAGAGTTGAATAAAAAAATGAAAAAATAATTGTAAAGAGTTTTTTTGAAGTAGGCCATTAATGCCCTCCAACTTTATCTCAAAGGACGTCCGTGTTAGGGCCGCGTCAAAGCGGAAGCGGAAGCAGGCAACGAGATTTCTATTTTAAGATGCGTTTCCGAGAAAATTCGCGCGAAATGATTCTCGCGTCTCAAAGGTAGAGCTCGCAAAACCGGGTGCATCCACGGCAAGCGATGGTCTCGCTGTCAGAAGAGACGAATCACGTCCCTTCATCCCATGAATAAAGATAAATTCTGGACGATTTGTTGCCTTTGAGGTTTCATTGTTTGCTCTCTCACTCCGCATTCCCTAACTATTTCGTCTTAAAACGCTTATAAATTAAGTATGATTCGCGCCATTGTCTTTTCTACCGCTTCTCGTAACCATTCAATTTTGCCATTTTTACCTTCTCACCGTACAGTGAGTTGCAACTTGCGGTTTAATGTAATACAACGAGCTATACATTTATCTAGAGTGGCGGTTTAATTGGTAACCTGCATAACCAACAAGGGGGATTTTTAGGTTAGGTTTAAGCGAGTCATTTTTCCATTTGTTCCCGTGTATTTTGGTGCGGCGCCACCACACAATGGACCGGAACATGCTTTGATCCACTGAACGCCGCGTCGCGCTGCACCAAAATACATGGAATCAAAAGGACAAATTACTCGCTTAAAACCTAACCTAAAAATCCCCCATGGTAGTTACGCAGGTTACCTATTAAACCACCACTCTAGTTCAATGTAAAAAATGTAAAAATTCCAAAACTTCTATACTGGTTCAAGTTGTAAAACACGTGTCTTGTTCTGATGAACAATGCGTCTACTCGTTAGAGTGTAGCTCGCAGCAGTGATGGGCAAAAATAATTTTTTAATAACCATGAATAATTAACTGAAATGGAGCTCTTGCACGGTTTTGCTGTAGGCAAATAAAGTATCAATTCCAATGTTAAATGCTGCGAAAATAACGATGAGACCATTAAAAAAGTCTAAATCTCACTCCTCGCAGAGAAAAATTTAACTTGAAATTTCGGGTTACCACCCTTGGGGGCAGCTATCCCGACTTGGCATCACTGCCCCTCTCCTCCATACATGTATGCACCAACCTTGGATTCGGACCCCAAACAAAAGAACATAACCTACAAATTTAAACAATGAGATTAAAGAATTTGCTTTCAAAAAGTAAATTTGGAGAAATTAAAGGTCCATTCATACACATTTTGTCACCAGGAGCACGGTGATAACTATACAGAAAAGTTCTACGTTGCGTAGTAAACGAGGAAGACGGCACTTAATTCCATGTCCTGTTCTTTTGTTTGGGGGTCCGAATCCAAGGTTGGTGCATACATGCAAGGGTGGTCACCCGAAATTTCAAGTTAAGTTTTCTCTGCGAGGAGTGAGTTTTATACTTTTGTAATGATATCATCGTTATTTTCGCAGCATTTTACATCAGAATTTATAGGCCATTTGTCTACAGCAAAACCTTGCAAGACGTCCAATATGTCTGAACACATTTCTTGAATTAATGAGTAAATATTGGAGCTAAACTTAAGTTTCTCAACGCTATTTTTAAGAGATTTTACACTAGAATGGGGCTCTTGCAAACTTTTGTTACAGGGGATTGAAGAGTTGATTCTTGCATAAAAACCTGTAAAAATGACGATACGTACGCTAAAAAATCACAAAATTCACTCTCAGAATCTGGCTTACTGGTGGAGAGACGCCGGTGCAGGTATCATTGGAGATTCCTATCTAATTTGAAGCATATTTCTATGTTTCCGCAGAGAAAGTGACAAATAAGAAAAGAATCTCTCATGATACCGAATCTCTCCATTATTCGCATCATTCTCATTTTATTCCTGTTGGTAAATCTAAAGTTTCAACACGACCAGTCATTCTTCTCATGACCGATGAATATGCTCTTGATGCTGGCAACGTTGTTTTTAAGTGACTTTACGGTAGAATTGTCCTCCTTTCTTGCTGTAGCAAAAGTTTGCTTCATTTTTCTGCGCTGTTTCACGAGCTCTGGTCACTGGGGATCCACGCCACCCCGCGACCGTTACCGCATGTTCTGTTTCTCATCAGACAGTGCCAAAAGCCGATGCGATCGTCACTGGGGAGTGTTAATACCAAACCGATACGATGTCGAGCGAACGTGAGAGGTGTGAGAAACGTGATTCCGCATCTGGGCAAGGATTTTGCGGTTCTTCAGCTTTCGCGCCGGGATGGGTATGTGATCTGCACGACCGCGGCGCGACTGTGGCTGCGGCTGTCGGCCGTCGTTTTCCAGTTTTAATCCCCCCTCCACTCCCATCCAACCCTCCCATCCACCCCTCCTATCCTCCCCTCCCATCCTCCCCTCACCAACACAAGGTAGACAGACCCCATGCCCATGGTCTACCGTCCACGATCCACACCCGCTCTCACAAGTCAGGGCATGCCTCGAGCAAGGGGAGTTGTCAGATTAAACAGCAAAATGCTAAATGCATCAAAAATGAAACTGCACAGAAAAATAATGAAAATGATAAAAAAAAAAAAAAAAATGGATCATTTCCCCGATGTTTGCGTCCTGTGAAACCGGCAATAATCGGGGAAAATGTCGCCAACTTTGGGAATAAGAAGATGGGGGACAAATAACTGCACAAAAAAAGAAGTGTGGACTATTTTCCTAAAGTTTACATCCTATTGCACCGGCAACAAATAGGGAAATATTGTTATTTTACGAAAAAAATGTCGCTAACTTTGGGGAAATTTAGACTAAACGTTGGAGAAGACTCCAAAGTTGTCGAATATTCTCCCAACTTTTATTGGTCCAAAGCTCCCCGTGACGATATTTTCCCCATGTTTTACCGGTGCAGTAGCCTATTACGTACTAGCCCCTTTCCACACAAAAATGGAAAGGGGGATGGCTTGAGCCTACAAAGCCTCCCCCCTCTTCATACGGACCACCACATCCATTAGGACGTAAACTTTCGGGAAACAGTAACCAATCTTTCTTCCGTGTGCGGAATGTTTTCTGCACAATGTGACCTGTGCTCGTGTTAAATGGGTCTGTCGCAAACTTTTGTTACAACGGTAAAGAGTGTTTCATCGTACGTAAAATCGCCCGAAAAGTCCATTGGTGGCATCAGAAAATCATGAAATTCGATAATAAACTCACAAGAGACGTTCAATGAAATCCAAGATGGCGGTAAAACATCGAGCAATCTGTATGCATGCACCTTCAACATCCAAGGATTGCCAACGTTGATAACCTCACAGCCTCAGAGGTTATGTGTTTATTTACGTTGTGATTGGGTGCGTGATCGATATTGTGAGGTTGGCTATCTTTGGATGTTCGTGGTGCATGCATACAGGCTGCTCGATATTTTACCGCCATCTTGGATTTCATTAAATGTCTCTCGTGAGTTTTATACTGCATTTGATGACTTCCTGATGCCACCTATGGACTTTTCACGCGATTTCACATCAGATTAAATACCAAAGAGTAAACAAGAGTCGCAATTGAATGGAAGGCCTGCGTGGTCAACGTAGATAAGGGATCCGATCGTGGGCTGGCCTCTGATTGGCTGCAACGGGTGGAGCAAAAATGACTCGGGGTATAGGGAAAATAACACGGGATTTTCGTTCCGGGGCGTTTATCTCGAAACCTAAGCAAAATAGTATCTAAGCAATTTATACGAGTCGATTCAGCAGATTTTTTTCAAACAATTTGATAGGTCATAAGTGCCACTTTATTGCAAATTCGAAAAGACTGTTTCAGTTTAAAAGTACGCATAATAGTGTGATTACATGCTTGGCGTGTGTTCGAGCAGTGTTTGAGTAACTCATTATTGTGCGTACTTTTAACCTGAAACAGTCTTCTCGAATTTGCAATAAAGTGGCACTTATGCCCTATCAAATTGTTCGGAAAAATCTGCTGAATTGACTCGTATAAATTATTTAGATACTATTTTGCTTAGGTTTCGAGATAAACGCCTCGGAACGAAAATCCCGTGTTATTTTCCCTATACCCCGAGTCATTTTTGCTCCACCCGTTGCAGCCAATCAGAGGCCAGCCCGCGATCGGATCCCTTATCTACGTTGACCACGCAGGCCTTCAATTCAATTGCGACTCTTGTTTACTCTTTGGTCTAGTGTAGGGCGGGCTGTTTGAAATTGAAGTGATTTCCTGAGTTAATGAGTGGATTTTGAACGTTTTTAATGTGCTCATCGTTATTTTCGCCGAACTTTACACAAGAATCAAGGTTCTATATTGTTGTAGCAAAAGTATGCAACAGACCCATTGCCTGAATCTGGCAACGTCATAGGCCGAGTGCCGGTCAACTGTCACATTTTGATCCAAAACCGGAGAAAGCCAGAAGTTAAAATGAAGTTAATCACCGCCACTAGCGCAACGAGAGTTTCTTCGTCTCTCTCTCTTCTCCATTAAGAAACGTTTGTTAGACAAGGATGGACAAGGGGATAAAACCCCCTCCTTCTGTCCTTTTCCTACTCATACATTCAAATGGGAAATGAGAGAGATGGGAGAAATCCTGGTTGCGCCAGTGATCACCGCCATTCCTCCTCCCTGGCTCCTGTTAACCCCTACCAATTTCGCCCGCTTTAACATCCCCGTTCCGTCCCGTCCCGCGTCCTGACGACGTGTTCTGTCGCCCGCCGCGTCTTCGCGTCGTCGCGTCCTCGTCGGGCCCCCTGTTGCCCCCTTTCGTTGCATTTGGCGAACGTGATCGCAATTATACGTCCGTTGCTGAGCATCCTTTAGGAATCCTAACCACGCGCCTGCCTCCCACGCTTGCCTTTTTCCTCCGAATTCTTCATTTATGTCCCAACGACCGTCACTTAATTCTTCATTTCCGAGTAGCGAATCCCCTTAAAAATGACTTTGACCCATGTATAATACAGGGTGATGCATGGGCGCCCACAGAAAAACTTTCAAGGGGGGGGGGCAAAATTTTTGAACCCCAATGGAAGGTCTAGGGCAGAGCTGCCGATTTGCGTAGATTTAATGACATTTTTAAATTCGCCGATGATTCCACCGGTTGAGAAAAGATCACATAGCTCTATTCAGTGTATGACTGTAATGCACGAAAATACTCTGATCTGTAATCTTTTCTCAATCGGTGGAAACGCCGTTAATTAATTAAAATATCCGCAAGTTTTCAAAGTTATCGAAGACTCTACCGCTTGAGAAAAGATGAAAGAGTAGTAGTAATTATTATTTTCGTAGTCATACACTGAACTAAAATCTGTAATCTTTTCTCAACCGGTGGAATCCTCGTTGAATTTCAAAATGCCATTAAATCTACGCAAATAGGCAGCTCTGGTCTAGGGACACCCCTAGACCATTTCATGACTTTCTGATGCCACCAATGGAGTTTTCCGGCGTTTTTACATATGATGAAACACTCTTTATCGTTGTAGCAAACGTTTGCAACAGACCCATTGCTGACTTCGACGAGATACTCTGACTGTCACTGTCAGGGGTTACATTTGCACTTTGAGCGTCCGTCACCTTATTGCCTTGACCCTCAAACCATTTATTTGCATATTTTTTTTGGAGATTTGCGGACGTACGTAATGAGTACATTGATGCCTTTGAATTTTGAAGGCTCTCAAGTAATTTTATTCGTGAAAAACATTCTGTAAGGAGAAATTTAATAATCATGAAAGAGAAAGTTCAGTCTTTCAAATTGACTTTGTTTTGAACAGCTCTTATATAGAAGCTGAATATATAATAAGGCATGTTTGAATGAAAAATTCTCTTTGTTTTCTGAATTCGGAGCGCACTGATGCAGGGAGGATTTCACTTTCCCTCTCTGGTCTAGCTGCACACGCAGGTTAAAAAATGGACGAACTCTTTCTCTCCTCATCTCTATATCTCTATTTTACCTTGAGAAATGTTCAAATAAAATATGAACGTTAGAAAGAGAGAGAGAGAGAGAGAGAGAGAGAGAGAGAGAGAGAGAGAGAGAGAGAGAGAGAGAGAGAGAGAGAGAGAGAGAGAGAGAGAGAGAGAGAGAGAGAGAGAGAGAGAGAGAGGAGAGAGAGAGAGAGAGAGTGAGAGAGAGAGAGAGAGAGAGAGAGAGAGAGAGAGAGAGAGGGAGACAGAGAGAGAGAGAGGGAGACAGAGAGAGAGAGAGAGAGAGAGAGAGAGAGAGAGAGAGAGAGAGAGAGGGAGACGAGAGAGAGAGAGAGAGAGAGAGAGAGAGAGAGTGATAGAGAGAGGGGGAGACAGAGAGAGATAGCTGAATTCTTGGTTAAGCTACAGTCAGAATATTATTTTTCCGAGCCCTTTTCTCCCCCTTTGCCTTTTCAGACTTTGGATTAAGTCCTACTTTTCATGAGGGGAGAGGCTCAAAAAATATCCGTTCTTCGTGTTCAAAAATCTCACGCGCTTCCTGACTGTAATATGACAGTTGGTGTGTTTCGTAATAAACAAAAGCGTATGAAAGTAAAGGAACGGACTGGTGACTTATTGAGTCAAAGAGGCAAACTTATAAACACTTTGTAAAATGCAAGTTCAACAGGCTGTTCGGGAAAATTTCCTATAGATATTTCGGACACAGTACTTACACGGAATCTTAAACAGAGTCTAGCCCATATTATTGAGCACAATTCAGTGATACTTTGAGATTTGCGCATTTTTCTACCTTGATGACTGTAAAGCAACGACGCGACAGTGACAAGGCATCTGATTTCGCATCTTTGCATTTTGTCCATTTAAACCCAAGCAAAAGGTCGAATGCAATAGTGTTCCTTGCACACCCAACAATTTCTTTGACAATTTCTTTAAAGTAAGTGTAATAAAGAAAGATTGTTCATTATTTTTCATTAGGATGCACGTCTGTTCTTTTCGTCGTTGTAAACTCAAAGCTATCAGCAGTTTCCATCAGATATATAACTTAAGCCTTACAAACAAAAGGGATAACTTGGCTTTTGTTATGGAGGGAAGGTGAAATTATTCCTAAATTCAATCTTGAACCTTTCGTGATTAAAATCGGCAAAATTGCTTGGAACCAGTGCTGCCAAATTTATCAGAAAAAGTCAAAAACTGTACAGTGAGTTGAAAATGGGAAATGTGTATAGTTTTACGCAAGGCGGCAGCCCTGCTTGGAAGATTCACGAGCAAATTATACAAAGTACTCGAGTTGAGTTTGGAGTCTGCGCACTTTTTTGGGGGGAAAGAACGCGCCCTGTTAAGTTTTAATGGGCGAAACAAGCAATTTATTCTCAGGGAGCTTCCTTTTTTTATCTTCCCACGTAAAGGGTGACAATAATTGAAGCATAATAATTGATTTTTAGCAACGTTGCCGTATTGTGTCTATATACACGGTGTATTATTATTTTGCTCGATCAAAATCCGTACATTGGTAACTGGAAGTTCACAATTTTCACCCCTTTTCCAATATCCTCCCGTCTTTCGAGAATCCCTCTACCCCTCTCGCCACCCTTCTCCCCCCTCTCTCCATCTACTCCTTCCTCAATTAAGGAGAGGGAAGGAGGGAAACGTCTGCCCATTTTTCAATACGTCTCTTGCAGTTTTTCCACGGGATAATATTAAAACAGCTTTTCTCCTCTCAAGCGACGACCATAAAAAGGGGGTCATTCTTTAGTCTTTTTCTTTCTTTCGTATTTATTTATGTATCTATTTAGAGAGAGAGAGAGAGAGAGAGAGAGAGAGAGAGAGAGAGAGAGAGAGAGAGAGAGAGAGAGAGAGAGAGAGAGAGAGAGAGAGATAACGCATATTATATGCTTTAGGCGCTTACTAATTGACAGCATAAACATAGCAAGCATAACTTATAAAATTATTAATTTTGCTAGGTTTTATGTAAAAGGGTTTGTTTGCGAACTCTTTTTTTCTACCAGTAATCTGCTTTGATAGCTGAAAGGAAAACGTTTTCTAAATCCAGGAATTATTGAAATATCTCAGGTATCATCCAGGAGATGATTTCATTGTTTTATTTGTAAAAAATGCGGTGAACTCGCTGCAGAATATCGCGATGCTCCCGGCATTGTTGCAAGGTATTTGCACCTTCTAACAGCGGCGGCTCGTACAATGTGGCAACAATGGATTTCCTCCATTTAAAACTGTGTAAAATAATCGATTACTTGGTGAGGCGCAGCGCCTCACCTAGTATCGATCTTTTTGCATACGTTTAAATGGCAAAAGTGCACGGTTGCCAGATTGCACGAGCCGCCACTGCCTTCTAAGTTTGTGAACGTGGCGTTACTAACTTTTAAATAGATTCTTATGGATCTAGATGTAGAGCACATTTTTAGTATACTTTTGCAAGATAGGTCATCAAACACCACATTCGAAAAATGGCCAAATTTAAAATCTATTTCCTCTCATTTTCTTACACCGCCAGGGAAAATGAACCCCCCCCCCCCCAAAAGAAAAAATTTCACCCGTCAAAATTGAAAAGGCATGTAGAAAAATCGGGGCTATTGCCAGCTGATTTCGCCTGAATCCGGAGTCATGATTGTTATTTGCGCCGAACAATTTGCGCGCATCACGTGGCAACCCAAAACACCGAATGACTCCATTGATTCCGGGAGTGTAGGAGCCTTTGACCCTTTAGGTCAGGAAGACAACGAACAAGGTCAATATAAGGAAAGTGGAAAGGTCTGTTTTGGTGTTTTCTAGTAAACAAATAAAAATAGAGTGGTGAGTTGAAGACAATAAAGGGTGCATTTGGTATCTCTCTAATTGTAAGTTTCATAGTTCTGGAAATGCGGGTTTTGCCCAAAATGCATTCCGGTATTTATGGGAGATTTGCGTTGTGACTTAACAACCCGCACGATTTCTTTAAACTTTACCCGACTGAGTCTCCGAAACAGGAACATTCTGCAAAAAAAAAAAAAAAAAAAAAAAAAAAAAAATCTGTGTTATCAGAATACAGTCACAGAACAAGAATTTCCACACAATTTTCAAGAACTATGGTACATACACAAGACTTTTGGTAACAGTGTATCATCCTTTAGAGGTAGTTTCAGAAGTGTAGGCGGACCTAAACCATAATCTTTGGCGAATTTTCAACTTTAATTCTTTCAAATCAAAATCGAACTTGCCTCTGACTTTATTCTTTGGCTTTTAAAGTTTTCCTCATTGAAAAGTTAGCTCTCAATTTCATTTTCATTCATTTTTATTGAGTAATATCAGAAATAATGTTGACAAATTCCAAAGATTATCGGTCTAGGTCCGCCTACACTTCTGAAACTACCTCTACCTTGGTTCACACATCATCGTTGTGCTTCTCTGGTAATCTTTTTTCTTCTCAATTAAAGTGGGTTCAATCAAACCGCCATGGTATTCGATTCTGGTTGAATAGGTTTAAATGGCGGGAAAAACGGTAATCGATCGTGCACAAGCCGCCACCATGCACACTTTAGTTTGGAGAAACCACGGGAAAAAAGTAAGTGCACTTACACAGTAAACCGTTTGACTAATACTGAAAAATGTCGCTTGAAAAACTCTCGACCCCGATTCGGAGCGTTTTATGGATATAAAGGATGAGTTGTCAGACCGTCTGAATCATATCTTCCCCGTCTGACGTCGAGCTATCAACGGGGAAAAAGAGGCAGGTCTGTATACATATAATGTCTTTTCCGATTAGAGAGGCTTTCATGCAATGTTCCTTTGAAGTTGGCTCGGGAGTGAGATAGAGGATGTTTGATATTCTGTTTGCGGTTTTGATGTCAACGCTGAAAGATTCGAGTCACTTATTTCGCTCAAATTAGATTTCATAGAGGCTTTGACAAGGGGCGAGAGAGGACTGAGGAAATCTCTGACAAAGTAACGCAACCTAACCGGCTCTTTTCACTTCCACAAAGCTCTTTACTGTATGAGCTTCATTTTCGGAGTCAGAAGAAACTCAAGATCCGAATCAATAGACGCAGCATATTTTACGTAGAATTTCTCTAGGCAATATGTTTTTTTTCTCCATTTTCTTAGAGCTCATCATGTATATTTCTCATGCTCCTTATTATTTTAAGACCTCTATATATTTTCAAATGAGGCTAACTCAATTGCGACGTTCCAAAATTTCACTCCACATTTTTTTAAATAGAGAGAATCGACGAATGAACTATCATTATTTTTAAAATAAATTTTTAAAATAAATTGATAAATAAATAAATTATTGAAATAAATTATTGAAATAAATTATTATTATTATTTTTTAAGGATGGTACTCTTGCTAACTTTCACAGGCTGCGAAGAGAATCGACGAATGAATTATTATTATTTTTAAAATAAATTATTAAAATATATTGATAAATAAATAAATTATTGATAGATAAATTATTGAAATAAATTATTATTATTATTTTTTAAGAATGGTACTCTTGCTAACTTTCACAGGCTGCGAAGAGAATCGACGAATGAACTATTATTATTTTTAAAATAAATTATCCTATATTATATTTGTAAGAATGAAGCTAAGTTCCGGGAGAACCGTTGCACCGTTCGGGAGGGGCTTGGTACCGATCGGTCGGGCTCGGCTCCAATGCTTCGGGAAAATTATAAGTTTTACCGTGCGGGCCCCGCGTCCCTTTTTAAAATGCTAAAAACTTTTCTCTCAAAAAGTTGTGCGAGTGCGAAAAGGATGCGAATCAGTTCATTTTGTAAGGGTGGGAGAGAGAAGCGAGATTTTGTCGTCCTTTTTTAAATGCATACGTGCGGAAGAGCATACGATTTTGTACGCGTGTGAGCGAGAAACGTGATGCTCTGACAATTTTTTTTTTAATTCGATCGCACGATTTGACGTTACCATGGCGATCTTGATCATATGTTTTACTCGCGGAAGGAACCGTTCGGGTAGACGCATTTTAATAGCGACTTCATATGATATCGATGTACAGCTCCGACTTTTTATCCATATTTTTACGTAGATATACACAATGAGAGAGTCACTGTGCTGCTAGCTGTGTTGAGAAATATACCAGGCACTTCAAACTTAATGAAAAATTTGTATAAATATTTTATGTTAAATACGGCAGCACTGTACAGTCTTCGATTGATGATGGCTTGACGAGGTTGCTATATCGCTTCGCGATGTATAGAGCTTCGATACTTATCATATGTTTCATATGCATAGATATATCTGGGTGCACGGTAGTGCACCAGCCAAGTTCCCGCACTACAGTGTAACCTTTACAGGAAGCAAAATGCCCGATTTTCACTCCTCTCTAATTCAACCGAAAATGAATATTAAGTTCTGAAAATTTTACGAAGTGTTAAGATACACTATCTTAACACGACCCTAAAATTTCAAGTCCGTATGTTGAGTGGTTCTTAAAATACAGAGCTCCAAAAAACCCGAAAAGTGCCATTTTTTGTCCGTGACTGATTTGTTCAGATCATCAAAATGTTTAGGTACTTCCGATCATCCTAGAACTTTGATATTTGGTACACTTATGCCATTTAGGTCCAAATGGAAGGGAAAATTCCGAAAATCGATTTCTGAAGATTTTTCTCATATTTCTGGACCTTCAAAAATCGACATTTTTTCAAATCTCTTTGAAATAAATTGATTTTGGTACCATAAGAAAGCTCTTGTCAAGCTGATTCAGAATATATAGTGCATCAAGGGGTTTGGAACAAAAGGGAAGGCGTGAATCCAGAAAAAAGGGCAGGTTTATTAGGGAGTGGCGGCTCGCAGCGGCGCAGATGCAGAACGAAGCGCGCGCGGCTGGGAATCAGTGCGAGCTGCGTTGAGATACCGTCGCGTCGCAGGCGGGCGGTGTTTCTCAAATTCCCCCCTCCACTCGGACTCGCCTGCTTAGCTTCGAAACATCTTATCGCACAGCGCGCTGCGGACGGACTCTTCGTCACTTACTCGCAACGCGCTGCTCGCAGCCTGTGATGCTCTTCCAACACTGTATTTCGACAGTTGGTGATTCAAACCAGAATTCTATTTACTTCTGTATAGTCTTCCCACCTTTTCTACTCTACAGTATTATTAAGGATTGTGCATTCAATCCATATTCTATATTTAATTAAAACTCTTCCTCTCTTCAAATACCTGCAAAAATTTCGAAAATATTTCTGGGAGGAGAGGGGAGGAGAGGAGAGGAGAGGAGAAGAGAGGAGAATGGAGAGAAGATGACAGGTGTAGAGATAGAAAAGGAGAGGAGAGGAGAGGGGAGGATAGGAAAGGAGAGGAGAGGAGAGGAGAGGAGAGGAGAAGGGAGGAGAGGAGAAGGGAGGAGAGGAGCGGAGAGGAGAGGGGAAAGAAGATGATAGGAGTAGAGAGAGAAGAGGAGAGGAGAGGAGAGGAGAGGAGAGGAGTGGAGAGGAGAGGAGTGGAGTGGAGAGGAGAGGAGTGGAGAGGAGAGGAGTGGAGAGGAGAGGAGAAGGGTGGAGAGGAGCGGAGAGGAGAGGGGAAAGAAGATGACAGGAGTAGAGAGAGAAGAGGAGAGGAGAGGAGAGGAGTGGAGTGGAGTGGAGAGGAGAGGAGAGAAGAGGAGAGGAGAGGAGAGGGGAGGAGAGGATTAGAGTGGAGAGGAGAGGAGAGGAGCCTCTGTACATTAAGCTGATCGTTCAATTTTTCGTGAGCCTGCATAGTAACCTTGGCAAATATTTTCTCGAAAAAGATAGGGTATGAGCATAGCTACATTGACTCATGGGCGCCCACAAAAAAATTGCTGGGGGGGGGGCCTAAATCATTGAACCTGTAAACTCTCGTGAATATTATAAACAAAACTGAATCTTCCGTGCTTTTCGTTCCACGTGAACATTTTTTGAGCAAAAATAACTGAAATTGCAGAAAAAAAACAAAAATGTAAAAAAAAAAGCCAAGTTCCTTAGTGGCTTTATTCATTTCCAACCTTTCAGCCACAAAAAGGGGAGTGAAATATGAAATAAAGCCAAGTTTTCTGGCTTAAGTTTTTCTTATCAGAAATGAGAAACAATTGGTTTGACGATCAGCTGTTATTCTCATGCTCGAGCTCGAAGCATATCACATTCGCAAGAAACTCAGGAGAGGAAAAGTATTTCGGCGATGATGAATTTCGCATTTGTGCTCCGCTGAAACTTGGCTGCGTTTGGGATTGAACGTATAGACCATTATAGTATATGACGACAAGAAAAAAAAATTTGGGTCCAATTATAATAATATGTTCTATCTCGCTCACTCTCACATGGTAACCCATAAAATTTTATCCATACTTGCGAATGCTTTACGCTAGTAAATAAACAACTGGTTATCTTCTATCTTACTGCCATATAATAGACCCTATATACGCACTTTAAAGAAACTCTTTACTCTGTTTTAATTCTTGAAACATCACGCATTAATTTACAAAATTAAAATCACATTTATATGGAAGGCCGAGTCAATTCTTTGTCTTTGTCTCACTCACAGCATTTCATGCGCAAATCACCACCTTGTTAAGCAAAAACACCCAATCGTTCTAACCTCTTAGTGGCATTAAAATCATATCCTAGAATATGACATCCCCTACGAAACTGTCAGTGAGATAAGGACAAAACATGGGATAAAAAATAATTACGATGATTGTTAATTAATGCGTTATGTTTCTACAATTTTGATAGTACGTAAACATATCAAAGGGCGCGGAATCTATTGATGTACTAAAATCGGCGGAAACAGCACGTTTCTTTGCATTAATTTGCATTTAAATGATTGGATAACGGTCTATACGTGCAATCCCAAACGCAGCCAAGTTTCAGCGGAGCACAAATGCGAAATTCATCATCGCCGAAATACTTTTCCTCCCCTGATTTCTTGCGAATGTGATATGCTTCGAGCTCGAGCATGAGAATAACAGCTGATCGTCAAACCAATTGTTTCTCATTTTGATAAGAAAAATTAAGCCAGAAAATTGGCTTTATTTCATACTAGCAGGCTGCCCGGCTTCGCTCGGCTCCAACCGCATAGAGGGGATCTGTCAACCTTATGCCTCACCCCTTTTATTTTTTTAAAGAAGATATCTTTTTTTTTTAACAATGACAATCAATACAATTTTCAGGGCCCAAATAATGTTCGGTCCCGAGCGTAACTTGCGTAAGTTCTCTGATTGGTCAAAACCGCACGCAAGATGCACGCAATGGGGCTGTTGCAAGGGTCTGAAATTTTGGGTTTTTTATGAAGAAAATGAAAGTATTCGGTGAGTTGAGAACAAAGATGCCTTTGGTTTCTAACTAAGTCCAATCGTTCCGGAGATGAGATTTTAGCTCAAAATACATTGTTTTAAATGGGAATTCCGCGTAGTGACGTCACTACACACACAACTTTTTACAACTTTATACGTGTGTATCTCCAAAACGGGAAACCCTTTGGGAAAAAAACCAAAGGCACCATTGTTCTCAGCTCATCAAGTGATATCATTTTCTTCATAAAAAACACAACATTCCATACCCTTGCAACTGCCCCATTCAATGCTCGGGACCGAACATTATGTGGTCCCTGGACGTTAAGAGTCTAATGTTTTCCGCAACTTTAAAGAAGAATCTGTTTAGTGAATCAACACCAACCAAGTTAGCGATCTATGATAACTTCCGAGACATTTAAACGCTTTCTTTTTGTAGGAATCGTAGTATCATCTTAAGGCGTAGGCGTGAATATTTCATTGTGATTAGTCGTTAGGTTACAGTCTCCATAAGAGCTAATGTGACATTGGTTCATACCCCCGCGCGGGGAAGTCCCATCAGCCCATGCTATGACTGGCTCCACTTTTCCCCCGTGCAAAGAGATAGCAGAGGCGTTCGAAACAGACTTTTTAAGTTCTCTGTGGACACTGAGACGGGTCATCCTGTCGAACGATGCGCGGCGCATTAGAACTCAAAAGCAACACAACTGACTACCACACTCACAATCAGTCGCACAAAAAGCTTTTTCAGTCACGCTGCACAAAAACTGCATTTATTCTTCTGTGTCCCGCTTAGCGTCTCGCTGGGCAACAGCTCAAATTTTGCTGCATGTGATTTTAGTTGAAGGAGGGGTATGAGCGCACCCAGGATTTCAGTAGGGGGGGCATGCTGTCATTTCATATGGAGGGTCTGGGGGGCACCCCCGGTGATGGGGGGTCCAGGAGTCCTCCTCCAGAAAATTTGAAAATTTAGACTTCGAGAAAAATAAAATTTTTCCGCGACTGTGCTAAAAAAAATTACAGAAATATCTTAATCCCCAAATCATGCTGATAAAAATACGGAGTCTTCAGGAAATCTGGATATCAGAGAAAGATAGAGCGAAATTAAAAATTTGCGGATATTTCTGTGGGGAAAAGATGTGTTCCCCCAAAAGAAAACGATATTATAAAAAATCATGACATTGATAAACTTTTTTTAAACTCATTTCCTTTCCTTTATTTTTTTCTCTCTTCCTTCTTCCTCATTTTTTCCTTCCCTTTTCCTCATTTTGTTCTTGCTATAGGGGGAAAAGGGGGGGGGCCCCGGGCCCCTCTGGGTGTGGCCCATGAGGGGGGGGAGGAAAATGAGAGAGAGAGAGAGTTCAAGCCGACAGGAGTGAGAGAGAAGATAGAGAAAAAGTTAAAGTGAAAAAAAAATAGAAGAAGGTCATGGATTGAGAGTGGTTGAAGAGATATAAAGATGGAAAGGGGGGGGGGGGGCAGAGGAGTTTTGCCAACGCGGGGCAAAATTTGAAAACCGATGATCACGGAGGGGGGAAAAAGGGGTTTGAGGGTGGTGGGAGAGTTGAGGGTGGGGGGAGAGTTGGGGTAGAGGGAGGGCTAAAGAGGAAAAAGAAGGGCCTATTCCAATTTGTAGTTTTAAAATTTTTGATTGTACCAATTAAAATTGCACCCAAGTCTAATTTTTGTTTATGCTAACCACGGACTGTTGGTTTTTTTGGGCTGAATGTATCTCTAATGCTCTACTCTAAGCATCTGAATGCATCATGGGGGATTAATCATGAGAACTTTGAAGGAGTCCATTGAGAGGACAAAATGAGATTCAGCATCTTTTTGGGAAATTTTACGAAAACTATATCAGAGAAGCGAACGACCCTCACCTCCGAAAAAATGAGCTCCTAAAACACATGAAAGAAGGGAGGGGCGTCAATTAATAAAACCGCGTATCGAATTGCTTGGACTGAGTTGGACCATATCGGTTGTTAGTGTCAGTTGTATCCAAAGACATTACAGAGGAAACTAACCTCTCTGCTATCTCATATCATGGGAGAAAAGTGAAGCCGGTCAGCGGTCATGGCACGGGCTGATGGGCACGACATTTCCCCCGGGTTAGTTGAAAATCACGTATGTTGCACAGTATGGAATATACATTTTAATCGAAAATTGGGACCAATTTAAGGAGCGTCGGTTCTTGAAAAATCAAAGTTAACGATCGGTCGGTTATTGTTTACTTTAGCGTCCATAACCTCTTTGCCGTACTTTCTATCGTAAATCTCGCGGATACATTCACCGAAACTTTCGTTTACGTTCGTCGCAATTTTAACTTTGACATGAACTGAATATCATATCTTAGTACTTTTAAAACTTAAAGTAATTAGCATTCTTTTGAACCAGTTTTACGTCTCGGCTCCATAAGCCGCAATATTATTTAGGTTCATACCCCAAACGGGGAAGCCCAGCCCATGAAAGTAAGCGGCTTCAATTCTCGCCGCTAGGGGGCCCGTCTTCCCCTACAGGGTGTGTACAAAAAAAAGGGGCCAGGGCATACGTCAGAAATATCAGGAAAAAAAATTTGGGGCTGAAAATTGGCAACCGTGTACTTTTAGTTGAATTGTGTTTTTTATTTGGAAAATACTTGCTTGTAGAGTATTTTTAAAATTGTAGTTTTTTTTACTCGGACCTGTTTTGGAGGAGTTATGATTTTTTGAAAATTGGCCGTAAGCTTTTTTAGGTTCGATATTTCGAAGACAAAAAACGATAATGACTTAAGGAATTTTGCGCTCTTCCCAAATCTGCAATAAAAAAATTTTTACAGCCCAATTTATGGGGTCGGCGCCCCCGTTGCCCCCCCCCCCCCGGAAGACGCCGAATATAAAAACCCCCCTAAAAAAGTCCCTCTTTTAAAAAAGCAAACACGGGGGAGCTTTTTTCAAAAAACGAAGACGTTCGCGAGTTGTTCGACTTTTACGCCTTAACGACATATTGTGTACGGCTGTTATGAACGTAGACCAGGTTTTTTCATCATAAGATACCTCTTTCTACCCCCCCCGCTAGATCTTCCATGTATTTTGACCCGCTGATTTCAAATTCGGCCTTGGTTTTTTCTCAAAACTCATACTTTTTCCAGAACATCGAATTTTTTGCTAAGAAGGCGTAATTTCGAATTTACGTAAAATATAGGATAGTTTCATGAAAACTGATAGCATTTTTGAAATCAGCATCTTAAAAAACATGAGTAGCGATGGTGAGGTGAAATGGTAGGCGTAGAATTATTCTAAAACACTAAAAATGAGTAAAATTAACACTGATGGATGGTGAATGTCGCGGACACATTATGTCGTTTTAGATGCTTACTTGAGTTATTCAGCCTGGATTCTCTTTTGTTCACCCTGTATAATGTCTTTGGTCGACTTTCGTTTTTGGCCCGCGATACAATATCCAACATAACGAAGATTCGGAGCGTAGACAAATAGTGCCCGAAAATCAAATCGTCTCTCACATAGTCCACGTAGAAATACCAGAGGATCAGACAACACGGCGACGGTTGCCATTCTTCTCCGGTAACCTCACCGAACAAACAATATTCATCGACACAGGAGGCAGATCCGACACGACCCGGCAACGCGGTTTCATCCGAGGCAAAATCGTCGTAGCGTTGCCACGGGCGACGATTAACGTTACCCCGAGACTCGAGCTCTCCACAGTCATTCCGGGGTCCTCACCCGGGGCCGTTTCGCGCCCCTCCCGACCGGAGGGCCATCCTCCCCATAGAGACCCCCACCCTAAGTGTGGGCCTACCCGCCGCGCGATCACACGCGCAATCCCCGGGCCCCCGGGCCCAACCCTGCGGTCAGAAAATTGGAAAAACCCCAAACCGAAAAACGCCCCTCCCGGGTTTCCCCCGGGCGATTCCTCGAAAACGAAAAGATGACCCACCCATTTCAGATCCTCGGCGATCACGCGGAAGGGGCGGCGAGGTCCTAGGACGCTAGGCCTCGCCCTGACCCTGTCCACAAAATTTTCGGTCCGAAGCCACTTTTCCGGTCGCCCCTCCCTCCCGGGGGCCAGAACGGACCGGGGACCACTCAGAAAACGCGGGACGACGGGGCGGATCGAAGGGACCGAAAGCGGAACCCACAGGCCGAACGGGGCGGCGACCAGCGCGGAAAAACGGTTTTCGGAAAACCGCCCCTCCCGAGAACGGGGGGGGGCCCCAAGAGGGTCGGTTTGGGAGCGAGGGAGCGCGACGGAGCGGCGGACACGTGGGTCGGGGCGAAGGACCGCGGAACTCAACGGATAGCGGGAACGGGGGCCCAAAAACGGGAGCGCCGGGGGCCGAACGACAACTTTTTTATATAGATTTCATCCTTTTTTGTGCGAAAGGTTGAAATGAATAAAGCCCCTAAGGAACTTGGCTTTTTTTTCCATTTATGTTTTTGCTGCAATACAGAATAGTACAATCAACGTACTTGATGAGATCGGTGCATTGTTCAAAATTCGAATATAACCCAGCAAAATTTTAGTTAGGTTTCGAGAATTTATAAAGAAACTGAAAGATTAGGGTTTTATTCATAAGTTGAGACGGTTGTTATACTTTTCTCATTAAAATATACTGTCAAATATTACTGAATACTGAGTTAAGTAAAAAATGGGTTTTTTGTTGAAAATGCATCGTTTACTTTAAATGTACAAGTGATTATCCAAGAATACTACTTACTAACGAACCAAAAATATGGTTACAGATTTTGCTATTTTTAAGTTGGCGATTTGAGTTGTTTACGTTTCAGTTCGCGTTTTGGCGAGGTTATGATGTTTTTAAGGTCTGTTTTTTCCCGATTTAAATAAAAAAAAAAAAAAGAAGACAAAGTTTCGATAGATCTCTTGAGCCTTGAGTATGTAGTTTTTATGGTTCATTGATTGTATACCTGTTATTTTTTAATCTGTGCAGTAATATTAGTGGGCCAGTGCGACTAATAGATGGTTCTTTTAGTGATGACTTGGTGATGACGGCATCCGGTGATGAGCGTTCCAAACATAGACTGTCTCTCTTGCTCTCACGTAACCCCATGTTGTACTGCTATACTCTAATTTTAAAAAACGTATGTAGAGACATCTTTTGTGAAATATTTTTTGGCAGAAATGAATTCCTCAATTTTAATGCGATTTTGCTATTAACATGCCGTAATACGAGACCCTGTGTATACAAATCTGGACACTAGAAAGAGATGGGTATACACATGGGATTGGCGGTCACGGGAGAGTGGCTGGGTAAGATAGTTTGGAACGCTATGCGAGTTTTGTCACAACCGATTGCAACCGATGAGTGCATTATTGATGCAATTTTTGGCTAACCGTTGACTTCACACTAAAACTCTATGGTGAACTTGAGATGCCCTTAGATGCTGAAACTGGGTCCGATGGACCCGTTGCGTCGTACGCTAAAACCGGCTGCCAGTAACTGTTCACTGGTTATACAAACTTGAGCTTCGTGAAGTGTCTAAAAAAACTCAAAAAAATAGAATTTCATCATGGGGGGGGGGGGCGACCTTTCAAAAGCGCCAATCCCCAAAAAAGATAAGCCAAAAGCGCTAAAACATGCACGAAGGAATTTTGAAAAGTAGCCCAAAAACGGCAATTTGCTGCAAAATCAGTAGTCAAAAAGCGCTAAAAGAATGACCCTAAAATCTTAGACGAAGTTTGCCTGAATTTTCGAGCCAACTATTTCAAAAAATTACTGTCGTTAATAAAGGGCTGTTTGAAAAAGGCATAGTTTTCCCGCGCAAAGTTTCTCTTCCATTCATATATAGATTTTTGATATTCACTGAAACGCAATGTCTTATTGTCATGTCAGTTCAACGAAAGGTTATCGTAGGTGTGCGATCTCGGTCATGCGTTTGTTTGCTTAACCAGGACTTCTCATTTTATTGTGAATGCAGGTTTCTCACTATCGCTATCTCTTCTTCTCTCCTTCCCTTCTTTTCTCTGTACAGTTATAAATCGTATAATCCACATGCGCTAATACGGTGCATCCAAATGCGCCGATTCTGGGGGTTTCGGCGTCTCCATGAGCGCCAAAAAAAAATTGGCGGTTTTGGATCGGGCCCTCTTGAGAACGACTACCCCTAAAAAATGTTTAATTTCATGTAAAGGGGTTTGGGCGGGGGTATGCTATTTATGCCCCTCCAAATAATGACTCTGTTTTCTAAACCTTTGGTGTACCTGAGAAAAAAACACTTCAGTATTTCAGGAATAATAGAGTAGGTTTTTAGATTTCGTTCTTCGGAGCAAGATTAGATGGTGATTAGCAAACGGAGTTAGGGAGTGGATGATATCGAGTCAAAGTCTTAGCTAAAAAAAAACATAATCACGCGCAAGACGCGAAACGGAACGCTTGGCCGCGAAGCGGCCACCGGCCACTAGTTAAAATATTTGATAAATAAATAATTATTGATAGATAATTATTGAAATAATTATTATTATATTTTTAAGAATGGTACTCTTGCTAACTTTCACAACCTGCGGATCGCATAATATACGATGGAATTAATAATGCTTAAGTAAAAACCAAAGAAAATGACAATGAGTAAACACGAGTGTACTAAAAAATCATGAAATTTACTTGTAAACTCACAAAATTACTAAAAAGGCTAAAAAAGGGGGGGGCTATTGTTAACCCTTATGGCCCAACCCGAGTGTACTCGTTTTTCTCGCATCTGTTTTACACCGTTTCAGTCTCCATTCCGGATAAATGCAAATATAGATGGAAACACTACGATAGATAACGTCTCGCCGGTGCCCTCCATTTTGTCGTATAGGCAATTCCAACTCCGCTGAGTACGAACAATTAACTACCTTCCCTATATGAACGGAGAAGTGGTGTTCTCTTGAACTAACCTGATCCTTAGAGCACAGAATAATACAATCAGAAGGGAAACTCCCATAAGAGCCAATGGAAACAAGATTTGGAATTTACCAGCACAAACTGGCAACTGTGCCTACTCACTTCTCAAGATGGCGGACATGCTTTTTCAGGCTATACAACCAATCACAACTCGGCCAGTTGCCGAAGATCTGCCGAAGATTGCCGAAGATACTCACTTTCGAACATGGCGGCCCGAAGTAAAGAGTGTTTCAAAATGAATTAGAGTTTCCGTTCTGATTAGAGTATTCTGTGCTTAGAGGAGCGACGCTGGTACGCATATTATGAGTGGATTTTGTAAGTGTCTAGTGCTACTGTTATTTATAGAGGTTTTTACATCTGAATCGACCCTTAAATCGTATCTAGCGAAACAAAAAGCAACATCCCACTTATATTTTATATTCATTATGCCAGAAACACCTTAATCTACAAAGAATGTGTCATCTATGAGAACAAATGGACAAGGAAATGTTTCAAAGTAAAATGAGGAAAAACTTCTCGATATTCCTGGGCCCTATCTCGGCTTTGCTTTAAGGTTCGACTGTCAGAGCTGGAGTGGAGCAAAGGTATGTGGGCGAAAGGGATATACAGTTGACCTGACATGTCTCAAAGGAAACGAACATAAAGACTATAGAGTGACGTACTTTCGAAGATCAAGCCGCGAAAAACGAACGAGTTCTTCTTTTGAGAAAAGCAGCTTGAGCCCTTCTATATTTTCATCTATTTCTGAATATCAAAAGGTTGAATGATTCCTCGCATTCTGAAATCATTGAGCCCATTAGAAAACAATTGTGACAGAGAAGGCCTTTTTTGTCAGAAAATTTATTTTACGTCCCAACTCTCAGTGGCGGCTCGTGCCATTTGGCAACATTGTTTGCCGTCCATTTGAATCTATGTGCAACAATCGGTTGTTGATGAAGCAGCGCTTCACTATCGAATTGATTGTTTTACGTAGAATCAAATGGAGATAGAACCTTGTTGCAAAATCGCACGAGCCGCCACTGCCAACTCTACGCTTCGATGAACCAAAGCCAGGCCTGCAGAATATTCCCGATCTTGGCGATCTCGGGATCGAGGGATCAGTGTGGCAAAGTGAGAAATGTTGTGGCAATTTTAGGCGGGGGCAGGATTTTTGCACAAAAGCACGACTATGAGGCTCGTTTACACGATTCGAGTCGATTTAAAGTTAAAACTTTTTCAACTGCGTTGATTTTGAGCCAAAATATCGAGCGTGCTGATTTTTAGTTAACCCTTCACTGCGCATTTTTTCTTTTTTGACGAAACATGAATTTTTCAATTCATCTAGTCTCGGCCCTAATAAAGGGAAAAATAGTAAAGAAAATCATTGTGTTATTTTTTTATCTATATGCTCAAAAATGTAATTTTCCGCAATTTTTTTAAAATGCTGTTGCGCATACGCAAAAAAGAAACTGTTGAAAGGAATTTTAAAATGATTACTGAAAAATAATAGACAGTCATTATAATGAAAAGACGTTTTTTGATTCAAGTGACAATTTTGCCGTTGACCTGATTTTTCATGATTTCATGTGAGATCTCATACGTAGCACTCTCTGTTTTCGGGACTGTGAACTATTTTCAATGCTCTAATATGTGCCGTAAGTGACCCAGCGCGCAGCAACGTTAAATTTAGATTATACTGACTGCTAGTGGGTAATAAAGTAATTGTTCCTCAGGAGGAACGCTGCGCGACGAAGGGATAAAATGTCATCGACCGCGTATAAAGTGCACCTTTTCTGCTCCAAGCAGAAATTCAAAATTCCAAGCCCCTCCTCCCCGGTTCCTGATAGCTGGATCCGCTAATGCACTTGAACGCATGCATGTGTTAAAAGGATGATTAAGGGCAAAAATCACTTGACTGCCTGTATAGGTCCTTTTCTGACTCAAGAGTTAAAATGGGCATATACAGAAAAGAGACGGACAAATACCTAGATCCATGCGCCATAGTGATCATGTCCATGGTCTATCAAGCTTGTTGTCAGTCGCGGGCAGGGCTGCCGTTTTGCGTATAATTAATCGCATTTTTCAATTCACCGATGATTCCACCGGTTGAGAAAAGATTACACAGTTCAATACAATGTATGACTGTAATGCTTAAAAATGCTCGCATCTGTAATCTTTTATCAATCGGTGGAGTCGTCGATGACTTTAAAAAACTTGCGGATATTTTAATTAATTGACAGAGTTTTTCACCGATTGAGAGAGATTACAGATCAGCGTATTTTCGTGCACTTCAGTCATACATTGAATTGAACTGTGTAATCTTTTTCTCAACCGGTGGAATCATCGGTGAATTGAAAAAATGCGATTAATTATACGCCAAACGGTAGCCCTGGTCGCGGGGCGCGCATCCTTGGTTTTGTCCCTCTGAGTCACGCGTACGTGCGGTCGGATCATTAAAAAATCACCGGCAATAGCCAGGCGATGATGATGCGACGTGTTCGGGTGGTTGCTTAGCACGGATTTATGCAGGCGCTCCTGAAGAGAACTCGATAGCGTTGGCTCGCGACGAGAGTTAGGGGTCGTGCGGTGAGGAATGGGGGGGGGGGTTGGGGGGGGGGTAGAATCGATTTTGACTGGCAGACAATTAGTTTAGTCAGAGAAGCTTAAATCGCGACGCGCGGGTAGTATTCAGTTCGGCAGAGAGCGGGGTTCCTGCGCTGGTAACCCGATCCGCAGACACCTGCTTCCGCACTCGGGTAACAAAAGAGCCTCAAATTTTTGATCAAGATTGATTCGATCCGCGGCTGAACGGTGAGTGCGTGTGTGAGAGAGAAAGAGAGACTGTATATGTACATACGTGTGAGTGGGGATGAGAGAGAGAGAGAGAGAAAGAGAGAAGGTGAGAGCATGAAGAGGGGAAAGCGCAGCTCCAATTCATCGCGGAATATCGTCTCTCTTTCGAGGTTAACCACTCTCTCTCTCCACCGCAACAGCCATTTCATCCTGAATTCGCTCCACCAAAAAAGCATAAATCATGTACAAATACATAAGTTGTCATATATTAATCCGTCTTAATGCTTTCCACGCACCCTACCTTTTGTATCAGGAATCTCGGATTCCTAAAGCTGCGTGCTTTTTCGTTTCAGCAAGCTTTTGCTTGTACCCTACACCGTCCTCCTCTCTATCGAAATACCGGTGATGAGTACTTGGAGGCCGTAGTGCACGTCCGGAAGCTGGGGTGGGGGGGGCGCTTTCAGGGGTTCTCGCGAATGGTGATTTAAAACCGCAGCTTTGGGGGACATGACATGTTTCAGGGGTTTCCTTTCACACCGCAGAAATCTCGGTTGAAAAAAGCTTCGATTTTTGTTGCGGTCAGCTTTCCACGCTACTTAACCATGATCTAACTACACAGGTCAGTCAATCCGGCGGACGAGTTTCGGTGCGATCTGCGCAACTTCCGCTCGTGACGTATAGCTGGCGCAGCTGAAGAGCGGGCGTTCAAATCTACAGGCTTTCTTATGGGGAAAAGACCCTTTTTCAAATGCAAATTATAAACAATTTACGACAGTGAAACTTGGGTTTTATCAATAAGAAGTAACGAGGAAAAGGTTTCAAGCTTTGAGAAAACCAATACAATCGCACGCAAATTTGCTCTTTCTATTTTCGGGCAGTTTTAGAAAATTGGGTTGAATGCATTGAATATTACATAACTTACCTTCTCCAAAAGAGGGATTTTTACTAACCACCAGAAAATATAGGAATAAGAAATTGAAGTGTGATCAGACTGGTGTTCTCAAAGCTTGAAACCTCTTTCGTGGTCTATCAAAAAAAAAACCAAGTTTCACTGCCGTAAATTGCTTATAATTCGCACTTGAAAAATGGTCTTTTCCCCATATGAAAGCCTGTAGATTTGAACGCCCGCGCTTCAGCTTCGCCAGCTATATACGTCATCCCCTTCCTCACTCTACCCGGTGATAGTGCCAGGCAGACGGAGAGGCAGTGGAGGGTGTGCGCATTGACTGATCTGTGTAGTTAGATCATGTAGTTAACACTTTCTCGATGCAATAAATACATGCGAGAAGCTGTTTAGGCTTTTTTGCCAAGGGTGGATTGGGGTTTAAAAAGTGACCTCGCAGCTCTTCTTTTCCTTTCTTGACGTTCCACCTATCGATCAACAATTTCTTAGATTGTTCACTGACTGTTCAGACTAGGAGTACATAGAAGCGTTTCCGCAGATTTCGATCGTTTGATCGCTATGAAGAAAAAACTCTGCACTATCGCAATACTTTCTCAATTTTTCTAACTTAGTTAGAGCGAGAAAGTAACAAAGAGAGGCTTATCTATAATTGGTCCAATCGGTCTCCGTAGGCTAGATTGGTGACCAACATGCAGATGGACCCCATTTGAGAGCAATGGAGCTCTTGCAAACTTTTGCTGTAGGTATAATTGAAGAGTTGATTCTTGCATAAAAACCCCTAAAAATGACAACGAGTACACTAAAAACTCACGAAATTCATTCTCAAAATTGGGTTTAATGGCGGAGAGACGCAGGTATCATGGGAAATTCGTTTCTAAATTGATGCATATCTCTGTGTTTCCAAAGAGAAAGTGAAATAATAGACAGGAATCTTCCATGATACCTGCGTTGAACCGCCATGACAAACTTGCCGTTATAGCAGTTATGTGAGTTTATTACTGAATTTTTAGGCTTTCTTAGCGTGATTTTCGTGATTTCCGCTGGTCTTTACATCAGAATGGACAATTTATTTGCTTATAGCCAAAAATTGCGAGAGCCCCATTGAACTTTTGAAAAACGCTTCGATGGCAATCTGAGACGATCTCCAATCGAATCGATCGATGGTGCTTCTGCGGGCCGATCATTTACTTCATCGTTGAACCGATCGTTAAGACTGTCTACGAGTGATGCTATTGGTCGAATATTGTAAAACTTAGCCATTCCTACGGTAACCATCGTTATAGTGTCCGTTTTTTAAAGGTCACTCATGAATAGCCTTTATAAAACGAGACTCTTACCGATGGTTACCATAGCAACAGCCAAGTTTTACAATTTTCGACCAATAGCATCACTCTTTAAAACCAATAGTCTTAACGATCGGTCTAACGATGAAGTAAATGATCGGCCCACAGATGGGGAAATATGAACGAGTTTTATAATATTAATTCCTATAACAATCAAATTTGTATGTTTAACTTATGATAGCTTGCAATCTTGAAACGTCGTGTTTTCTATTTCATTGGCGGGAAAAGGATTCGCAAGGATTCGGAAAAAGGAAAATCGGATTCAAGGGTGTATTCACTGGTCGAGTGCTCATTCAATGACCTTATCTTTTCCATGGGTTTAGATGGTCAAAATGCAACGTTGTCAGATTGCACGCCTCGAAGCTGATGTTCCGTAAGCCATAAACTTGACAATCTCCTCTCAATCGAGAGTGTACCATTAGAACTTATAATATAGTTACTGTAAGCACCAGTGGCGGCTCGTGCAATATGTCAAC